>CM051234.1:49012490-49612490 GCA_027917425.1 Gastrophryne carolinensis | reverse complement strand
ACATATGAGCTATATACTGTTCAACATAGTAGCCCTAATAAGGGCTCTCAATGACTCTCTTGTCTTCTGGAAGCTGGTATATATGGTGGTAAATGCGATATTCTGAGCTTCTGGGGCCCTGCCTGCCTACATATGGGCTATATACTGTTCAGCATAGTAGCCCTAATAATAAGGACTCTCAATGACTCTCTTGTCTTCTGGTAGCTGGTATATATGGTGGTAAATGCGATATTCTGAGCTTCTGGGGCCCTGCCTGCCTGCATACGGGCTATATACTGTTCAGCATAGTAGCCCTAATAAGGGCTCTCAATGACTCTCTTGTCTTCTGGTAGCTGGTATATATGGTGGTAAATGCAATATTCTGAGCTTCTGGGGCCCTGCTTGCCTACATATGGGCTATATACTGTTCAGCATAGTAGCCCTAATAATAAGGACTCTCAATGACTCTCTTGTCTTCTGGTAGCTGGTATATATGGTGGTAAATGCAATATTCTGAGCTTCTGGGGCCCTGCCTGCCTACATATGAGCTATATACCGTTCAGCATAGTAGCCCTAATAAGGGCTCTTAATGACTCTCTTGTCTTCTGGTAGCTGTTATATATGGTGGTAAAAGCGATATTCTGAGCTTCTGGGGCCCTGCCTGCCTACATATGGGCTATATACTGTTCAGCATAGTAGCCCTAATAATAAGGACTCTCAATGACTCTCTTGTCTTCTGGTAGCTGGTATATATGGTGGTAAAAGCGATATTCTGAGCTTCTGGGGCCCTGCCTGCCTACATATGAGCTATATACTGTTCAACATAGTAGCCCTAATAAGGACTCTCAATGACTCTCTTGTCTTCTGGTAGCTGGTATATATGGTGGTAAATGCGATATTCTGAGCTTCTGGGGCCCTGCCTGCCTACATATGGGCTATATACTGTTCAGCATAGTAGCCCTAATAATAAGGACTCTCAATGACTCTCTTGTCTTCTGGTAGCTGGTATATATGGTGGTAAATGCGATATTCTGAGCTTCTGGGGCCCTGCCTGCCTACATATGGGCTATATACTGTTGAGCATAGTAGCCCTAATAAGGGCTCTCAATGACTCTCTTGTCTTCTGGTAGCTGGTATATATGGTGGTAAATGCGATATTCTGAGCTTCTGGGGCCCTGCCTGCCTACATATGAGCTATATACTGTTCAGCATAGTAGCCCTAATAAGGGCTCTCAATGACTCTCTTGTCTTCTGGTAGCTGGTATATATGGTGGTAAATGCAATATTCTGAGCTTCTGGGGCCCTGCCTGCCTACATATGAGCTATATACCGTTCAGCATAGTAGCCCTAATAAGGGCTCTTAATGACTCTCTTGTCTTCTGGTAGCTGGTATATATGGTGGTAAAAGCGATATTCTGAGCTTCTGGGGCCCTGCCTGCCTACATATGAGCTATATACTGTTCAACATAGTAGCCCTAATAAGGACTCTCAATGACTCTCTTGTCTTCTGGTAGCTGGTATATATGGTGGTAAATGCGATATTCTGAGCTTCTGGGGCCCTGCCTGCCTACATATGGGCTATATACTGTTCAGCATAGTAGCCCTAATAATAAGGACTCTCAATGACTCTCTTGTCTTCTGGTAGCTGGTATATATGGTGGTAAAAGCGATATTCTGAGCTTCTGGGGCCCTGCCTGCCTACATATGAGCTATATACTGTTCAACATAGTAGCCCTAATAAGGACTCTCAATGACTCTCTTGTCTTCTGGTAGGTGGTATATATGGTGGTAAATGCGATATTCTGAGCTTCTGGGGCCCTGCCTGCCTACATATGGGCTATATACTGTTCAGCATAGTAGCCCTAATAATAAGGACTCTCAATGACTCTCTTGTCTTCTGGTAGCTGGTATATATGGTGGTAAATGCGATATTCTGAGCTTCTGGGGCCCTGCCTGCCTACATATGGGCTATATACTGTTCAGCATAGTAGCCCTACTAAGGGCTCTCAATGACTCTCTTGTCTTCTGGTAGCTGGTATATATGGTGGTAAATGCGATATTCTGAGCTTCTGGGGCCCTGCCTGCCTACATATGGGCTATATACTGTTCAGCATAGTAGCCCTAATAATAAGGACTCTCAATGACTCTCTTGTCTTCTGGTAGCTGGTATATATGGTGGTAAATGCGATATTCTGAGCTTCTGGGGCCCTGCCTGCCTACATATGGGCTATATACTGTTCAGCATAGTAGCCCTAATAAGGGCTCTCAATGACTCTCTTGTCTTCTGGTAGCTGGTATATATGGTGGTAAATGCGATATTCTGAGCTTCTGGGGCCCTGCCTGCCTACATATGGGCTATATACTGTTCAGCATTGTAGCCCTAATAATAAGGACTCTCAATGACTCTCTTGTCTTCTGGTAGCTGGTATATATGGTGGTAAATGCGATATTCTGAGCTTCTGGGGCCCTGCCTGCCTACATATGGGCTATATACTGTTCAGCATAGTAGCCCTAATAAGGGCTCTCAATGACTCTCTTGTCTTCTGGTAGCTGGTATATATGGTGGTAAATGCGATATTCTGAGCTTCTGGGGCCCTGCCTGCCTACATATTAGCTATATACTGTTCAGCATAGTAGCCCTAATAAGGGCTCTCAATGACTCTCTTGTCTTCTGGTAGCTGGTATATATGGTGGTAAATGCGATATTCTGAGCTTCTGGGGCCCTGCCTGCCTACATAGGAGCTATATACTGTTCAGCATAGTAGCCCTAATAAGGGCTCTTAATGACTCTCTTGTCTTCTGGTAGCTGGTATATCTGGTGGTAAAAGCGATATTCTGAGCTTCTGGGGCCCTGCCTGCCTACATATGAGCTATATACCGTTCAGCATAGTAGCCCTAATAAGGGCTCTTAATGACTCTCTTGTCTTCTGGTAGCTGGTATATATGGTGGTAAATGCGATATTCCGAGCTTCTGGGGCCCTGCCAGCTACAGCCTGTCTTTCCCTGCTCTGAGCGTCTATCCCTCACTAAGTTCAAGCTGCTAATGCTGACGAAGAGGAAGTGCTGAGTTTTGTAGATTCGAGGTCACATGGTTTTTCCAGCCAATGCGTGTAGACGCCGTTCTCGCGATGCCAGCGTCCTCCCAGGACCTGTCCCACCCCCCCTGCATGGTGATTGGGGTAAAAAACGCACCAGGGAAGGTGTGAGGGGAAACGAATTGTGAGTGCGCCATCGCCGCTGTACTCGATCGAAATCGAGTATGACGAATAGCGTAGTATTCGATCGAATACCGACTCGGTCGAATACTACTCGCTCATCTCTAATTATTAAATCACAGTGGAAGTTCTGTACAAATAATTGTGCGTAATATTCATTTTAAGCATAAACACTTCAATACAGTTCTGCCCATTGTGCTCTAAGGGATCTTAACCTTCGGTGCCGCTATAAAATGACGCAGCTTAAACAAGAGCACCCGGAACTGCGTACTATATGGTGCTGCCTCTTTTTTGTTTGTTAAATTGGGCACTGAGTTGTATTGACAGATGCTGATGCTAGATAAATCAGGCTCCTCATTTTAAAAATAATCTGATATTATTATTTTAATCTGGACCAAAACCATACTTGCTCCCCCCCCCCCCCGATTGGGGGGTGCCCTGCTGTGTGAAACCCCCCAGATTGCCTGAAAATTCAGGTTGAGTCCGCATCCCCGCTGTCCCTTTAGCAGGGAGCACGTCCGCGCCAGGCATTTGTGAATGGCACGCTCCCTGTTAAAAGGCCAGCGAGGGATGTGGCCGCCAGAGCGCTCGGATTAGACAAGCTCCTGGGCGAAGGGGCTCGAGCAGATCCGATCACTTATTGGATGAGAGGCTGCGCATGCGTCGTAGGACCAGGCAAGGGTAACTGAGATCGGGAAAACTTGGGGGTTTCACACAGTAGGTCACTCCGGATTGGGGTGCCCGGGGGGCCAAAGGCCAAAGCCTGGGATAAGCAAAATCCTGAGTTTTGGTCAACTTTATTGTCTGGAAACAATTGGCTCAGCCTGTTGGGATAAGATGTGGAAATCAAACATTGTTTTAACCTGTCATTGAGATGGGACTGCAATACAGCAACTGGCCAATGAACCATGAGGGTTATTTAAGAAGGGATAGCGCCAGGTAGCGCCTCGTAGCGGCAGGCAGCGTCTGGTGAACGCCGGATGCTGTACGCAAAACCACAATTATGAAGGAGATTCTGGTGAGTGACTCTAAAAGCGCCATGTAGCGTCACATGTACAGGCGGCTCAGTGTATAGTACCGGCGCGCTAGCTTCTAGAGCACCAGGTATTACTTTTTGCTCAATGTCTCTCCCATACATTTCAATGGGGCTTCATTTTTAAATAGCTTAGGATGGCCTTAGGATGTGCAAGACTACAGAATGGCGCCCCCAATACAGTCCTGTGCCTCCTTACTATCGGCTTACTGCCCCACCTGGTTGCCGATCCGTGTTCACCGGACCCACTCAAAGAAGCGTTCCCTAGCTATTGGCTGCCAGTTCACTGCCCCATGTGACCACCCATGTGTGTGGGGGGGTGAATTGGCAGAAGGTGGGATGGCAATGCAGAAGTGGGGGGATTTCCTCTTTTATCATGCATGATGTTAGGGGTGAGTGGACTAGCAGTCATTTTTGAAAGCTGGCCCACATTAAAGAGGAATAAAAACTTTATTTGCCGACCATGAAGTCTGAAAAACTCTGGAGCCATTTAAATCCCTACCCCCATCGCTGGTATACTTACCTTACATGTGATCCAATAATGCATGCACGATGCCAGCTGCTCCCCGCTCTCCATGCCGTTTTCTTTGGACAAAAGGATTTCTATTCCCTGCATTAATATATACAGCATGGTGGGTGGACGCAGCTGCTTGGTGCCCCCCTTGATCATGGCGCCCAGTGTGATGGGACACATCGCCAAAGGAGTAGCTAGGCTTTCTGGCACCTGGGGCAAAGATTCGAAATTGTGCCCCCCACCTGTTCTTAGCCCCCCTTTGGTACCCCCCTGACCTGCTGCACCCAGGGCAAGTGCCCCCCTGCCTCCCCTCTAGCTACGCCCCTGCACATCGCACACCCCAAAGGCCGGCCTTGCTCAATGGGCTGTCTGGGGCCTGGACCTCCCCAAGTGAAGCTCAGCAATGATGTGGCTTCCTTTTGCAGCACTCTTGAGTATAGCATGGATGCTGCAGTGCATTGAATTGCAGCACAAGAGCCCCAAATCCATAAAGACACATTTCAGGATACAAAAGTCTTAAAGGAGCCACAGCACTCAACCCTGTTAGCTTGCAGGCCAGCCTATAATCTGTCTCTAAACTTGGTTAAAAACAGAGGACTCGGTCACACACATCTGCAGAAGTCTGCTTAAGCTGCGCCAAGGTGCCTCTGTGGGGTGCAGGCCTATCTCTAATCTCTGAGAGCCCATTTGGGACATACAGTGCAATAGATAAATTGGGAGCAGGCTTACCTGAGGTTGCCCTAAACCTCTCACGTGCAAGCCATGGGGTGGAAGGGTCAAAGACCTCGCAGTACAGCCTAGATCCCACACCCCATGTGCTTGCACAAATTCAAAAGAAACAAAGGAGGGGTGGCAGCCGCTCAGACCATTTTATAACTAACCCGGGAGGTGCACTTTAGCAGGACAATTAGAATACAAAAGTCTTAAAGGACTGTATGTCCCAAATGGGCTCTCAGAGATTAGATTACTACTTAGATTATTAATGTTTTACCCGGTGCCTTCACTACAAGCCTGGATGAATCTGATCAATCAGAAGTTATCCCTCTATAAACTAACCTATGCTGCCCAAGGTGTTCCCCAAAAATGGTCTGAGAGCCATGGTTGCAATGCACAGAGTTGGTGTCAGAGGGGGGCTGAGGAGAGGGGGGGTCTTGGGCCTCTTCCCCCTCTTAGTTCCCTTGCCGGTTCTCGGGGGTTCTTATTGAAGATAATGGTGGACTTTGGCCTCACGGGGGGTTGCGGACAACCGTCTGGCCTGAGGGGATCCTGGTTCTTCAGGCTCCGTGGACCAGAGGCCTTCTTCTCAGATAATTGGCCTTAGATATATGGGCAAGAGCCCCTGTTACGGCCAAGTCTCGCGCATGAATGGTGTGTGATTGTGTGTCTTTGTGGTAGATTGAATAGTGTATGTATGGTGACTGTTGCACCACGGTTGTATTGTAACTGCTGTTGTGTTTTTTTTTCTTTTGAAAGCAAAAAATTAATAAAACATAATAATGCTGGTAAGCATGTTGGGTGTACCAATTGGCTGCCGGCAGTCAGGAATGTGAAACTGCCGATTCTCTCTGGCTGTGTGTGGGGAGCGGGGGTATAACAGGCCAGATGTGAATGCTCCCCATGCTGTCAGATGAGTTTTAACAGGAGGTCCTCTTTATCTCATCCCAGCATGGTCAAACATAGGCCCTTATTAATGAAAGGATAGCGTCAGGTAGTGCCTTGTAAACGACAGATAGCGTCAGGTAGCGACAGGTGAACGCCGGACACTGCACACAGTTACATATTTATCAAGCGGATTCTGTTGAGCGCCTGGGATAACACCATGTAGCGTCCGATTCATCATTATTCCAGACTCAGCGAACAGCGCCGGCGTTCAGCCTTGCAGAGCGCCATGTCTTACCTGTCGTTACCTGTCGCTCTCCCATAGATTTCCATTAACGTTCTTTTACTTCTCTTTTAACAGGGTGTTTTTATTAATTTTTTTTTTTATTTCCCAAATAAATGTTGTGACCTCTCCTGGCCTAGAAAAAGCCATTTTTGAAAACTTTTTTTTTGTTTCAATAATTTTTATTGAAAATTTTCAACGATACAGTTCTACAAGGCATACAGCATCATACTGCTATCCCGCGCAGGGGAGGTATAAAGAAGAGGAAAAAAGGAAAAAACTAGCAACATACGTTTTCATGGTATTGCAAGTTAGCCAAGCTAGTTTTTAAAGTGGACCAACACCCACGGGTGATCGGCCCGGGAATAGTCAAAATTCCCGGGCCGATCACCTCCCTCCCCGCGGGACATCCGAGATCGGGATGTCCCGCGGGGTGAAACCCCCCCAAACACCCCAAACTCCTTACCTCATCTTCGGCAGCGGCCGGCCGCCGCCGCCTCCCTCGCGCCCCTCTAGGCGTGCGCGCGCCCGCGCCGGCCGTCTGCGAATGGCCGGCGCGCGCGCGCGCGCATCAAGAGGGACGCGTGGGAGGCGGCGGCGGAGGAGCCGCTTGTCCGCGGCTTGTCCGTCGGCGCTGGGAGCGGGGAGAGGTGAGTTTTTCGGGGGGTTCGGGGGGGGGTTTCACACAGCGAAGTGGACCAAGACCCAGGATAGTCAAAATCCTGGGTGTTGGTCCACTTTAACAATCTACAGTGTGATTGCAAATATGGTGAGGCACGAGACATGTGCTTGTTACCATTACATTTTTGAAAACTTTTACCACTTTTTATATATTTCTGCAGAATTGACATTACAGGTCTGGCATTAATGTGTTCATGTCACAATGTTATAACAATGTAATTCCATATGTTTTTGCTTTGTTACTGGTGGATACATGTTCAAAAACAGCCTTTAATCACACAGCCTCCGGCGCTCTGGGCTACAGCAAAGCATTTTTGAGGGCCGGCGGTGTGTAAGGCTGTTTTTTTGATGAATATGGTGTGAGTCGGTCGCACTGACCAGTCGCTACCATTCGCTCCTATACAGCGCAGTACTGCTCCTATAGCGACTCCCCACAACGTATTCAACAATGCTGCACATCGACTGAGGCGCTCTGAACTAGCGAACCACGACCGAGCACAGCAACTGCTAGCGGGCGCTCTGAAATGCCTGCTACAGACGCTCATCTGTCGCTACCTGGCGTTAGTAATGAATCAGCCTGATAGAATTAAATCTCCAAAGCGGTTCTACAAAACGTGTCTGGAGTTGTGCTTTAAGTCTTCCTCCCATTTACTAAGCAGAGAATCAATTACCGCTATCGGCCGGACATCTCCTTTGTAAGCGGGAAATAAACAGCAGCGCTAATCTTAATTAGAAAACGAGAAACAAAGGGAAATTTCCTAAAGATCTCCATTATGGCCGGGCCGATAAACCCAATTTGAAGAGTCCCTGGAGGGATCCTCGCCGGAGAGGCCAAGGTGAGAGCCCCCCCCCTCTACGAGCAGGACAAGCCAGAGACACTCCTGTTACAACTGCGCAACAAGCCCCCCCGCCCCCTCACTGTGTCGCTATAGACATTCAAGGAGAAACGCGCCCTCGGGCCGGGCGACATATCTTAATCCTCGCTCTCTGCACCCCGTCCATGGCGCGCAATCATATAAAAAAAAAAAAAGCCAAGTCAAATGTTGGACATGTAAGCTGCTCTCTCTCTAGGAGATTTTCATTTATTTTCTCCTGAAACATGTTGGGGTGGGCAAGGGGGGTGATGGGGGGGCGCCGAGGCTTTTGAGAGCCTCACAGACGGTTTAACGATTTCAAATGAGCTCTGACTCTGGCGAAAATCTGACAATTACACATCAGGGTGGCAGATGATGGTTAAAATTACCAGAAATCAATATTCTCACCGGGTGTCCGGCGCTGATAAGAGCCGCCAAGACAATGTTGACTATTAAAGCCGACAGCTTGAGATATTACACTATTAGGTATGCTATTTTTAATAATCTATAATATTTGGGCTATAATTAATTAATTATACGGGTCAGATAGTATCTCGCCCTGGAATGAGGTCTGAAGGGTCTATTAAGGTCGGTAATGAGAAAGGAGAAATCTAATCTAAGGGCTAAAATCCGTGAAGACCCGCTGACATCACAAACACTTAGATATATATATATATATATATATATATATATATACATACTTACATTAAGATATACAATGATATTGTATACATATCTTATATGTATTCATGAGTCATTATTACAGACATGCATTTGCTGGTATAGGCCTGGAAAGGAATATACACATGCAGACACATCTGTTATCCGAATTCCTGATATATGATTATTTTTACATATACCTATATACCTGTATATATATATATATATATATATATATATATATATATACAGTTAGGTCCATAAATATTTGGGCACTGACACAATAAATATATATATATATATATATATATATATATATATATATATATATACACACACACATCTTTGATATATCAGTGCAAATGTATCATCTGTAAATATATATATATATATATATATATATATTTACAGATGATACATTTGCACTGATATATCAAAGGTGTGTGTGTGTGTGTGTGTGTGTGTGTGTGTGTGTGTGTGTGTGTGTGTGTGTATATATATATATATATATATATATATATTTTGTGTCAGTGACCAAATATTTATGGACCTAAGTGTATATATATATACATACAGTTAGGTCCATAAATATTTGGCCTCTGACACAAATTTTGTTTTACTGAAACGTATTCAAGTTATAGTTATATAATGGACATGAACATAAAGTCCAGACTTTCACCTTTCATTTGAGGGTATCCACGTTAAAATTGAATGAAGGGTTTGGGCGTTTCAGCTCCTTAACATGTGCCACTCTGTTTTTAAAGGGACCAAAATTAACTGGACAATTGACTCAAATGATGTTTCATGGGCAGGTGAGAGCTATGAATTTGTTAGGTTATTCTCAAATAAGCAGATAAAAGGCATGGAGTTGATTTGAGGTGTGGTGCTTGCATTTGGAAGAATTTGCTGTAAAGAAAACATGTGGTCAAAGGAGCTTTCCATGCAGGCGAATCAAGCCATCTTTAAGCTGCGAAAACAGAAAAAAAAACATCTGGGAAATTGTTACATTAGGAGTGGCAAAATCTACAGCTACAGGTTACAGGTACATCCTGAGAAAGAAAGAAAGCACTCGTAAATTCATTAATGCAAAAAGACCTGGATGCAAAAGGGAGACAACAGTGGCTGTCGACAACAGTGGATCGCAGAATAATTTCCATGGTGAAGAGAAACACCTTCACAACAGCCAACGGGGAGGCTGATTTATTAATAGCGACATGTAGCGACAGTTGAGCGACTGTAGCGGTATTTTCACAGCGCCCACTAGTAGTCGCTCTGCTTGGCCGTTGTTCGGTTGTTGACAGCGACTCAGTCGGTGTGGCTAAATGTTCAATACAAGGTTACGAGTCGCTATTTGACAGGTTTCGCGCTGTATGGGTGCGCATGATAGCGACTGGTCAGAGCGACCGGCTCCCACCATATTCATCAAAAAATCACGCTCAAAAAATTCAAGCTCTGTGAAATGCATGTTTAAACCCCAGAGCGCTGGAGGCGATGTATTAAAAGTAGTTTTTTAACCCCCAAACCTCCATATTTTTGGAAACCAAAAAAAAAAAAAGTTTTTTAAATAATTTAGTAATATGAATACATTAATATCAGACCTGTAATATCAATTCTGTACAATTTTTTTTTTAATTTTTTTCCCCTTAAAAAAATTATCTAAAATGGCAGAAGTGGTCACAGAATTTTTCACATTTAAAAAAAAAACAATTAATTATTAATATTTAAAGATTGTTCCATTGAAATGCATTGGAGAGCGCCAGGTAGCGAGAGGTCATACCTGTCGCTGTTCAAGGTCAGACGCTGGCGCTGTGGGCTGAGGCTGGAATAATGATGAATGAGTCGCTATATGGCGCTATCTCAGTCGCTAAGCAGGATTGGCTTGATAAATGTGTGAGCGGCATTACCTGCCGCTCACCAGTCGCTACCTGTCGCTATTCCTTCATAAATAAGGGCCTAAGTGAACACCACTCTCCAGGATGTAGGAGGATCGATATCCAAATCTACCAGAAAGAGAAGACTACATGAAAGTAAATAAAGAGAGTCAATGCACGGTGCAGGCAACTCACGAATAAAAAGGCAGAATGATGGAAAGAAAAAAAGTATAAACCGCTCATGATCTAAAGCATAACAGATTATCTGTAGAACATGCACAGAGGCAGTGTGATAGCTTGGGTGTGCGTGGCTGCCAGTGGCACTGGGTCACTAGTGTTTATTGATGACGTGACACAGGGCAGAAGCAGCCGGATAAATTCTGGGATATTCAGAGACATATTGTGTGCTTAAATCCAGCCACATGCAGCCAAACTGATTGGTCGGTGATTCATAATTAGAGATGAGCGAACTTCTTGAAAGTTCGATTCGGGCGATTCGCCGAATTTCCCCAAGAAATTCGGGTTCGCCTGAATCGAAGTTTCACGAAACGCTCATCTGAAAAAAAACATGCCGGCATGGTGGGAGCGGGCAGGCCGGCTACGCTGTCAGCTTCCGCCGCCCGCTGACAGCGCAGCCGGCCTGCCCGCTCCCACCATGCCGGAATTTTTTTTTTAAGCAAACACTTACCTGCATGGTCGGAGCGTGGAGGCCGGCGCCGCTCTCAAGCGCCCTCTGATGACGCGCCCTCTGATGACGCGCCCTCTGATGACGCGCCCTCTGATGACGCGTCCTCTGATGACAGCTGAGAGTGGCGCCGGCCTCCACGCTCCCACCATGCCGGCATTTTTTTTTTTTTATTTCAGGGAAAATTCGATCGGCACGAACCAAAAAAAATTTGGGTTCGTGCCGAATCGAATTTTCCCTGAAATTCGGAGCGAATTCTGGTTTGTCCGAACCGGTTCGCTCATCCCTATTCATAATACAGATGGACAACGACCCAAAACATAAAAGCAAAGCTTTCCAGGAGTTTATTAATGCTTCTTGATGTGTGTCGTCAGTGTGAACGTGTGTGTATTTGACGAGCGGGGGGCATTATGCTAAAATCTTGCACAGGGCGACATTTACCCTAAGGCCGGCCCTGGATGGGCGAAACATTATTCCAGCTCTGCGCATAGACCCAGCACTGCGTGCCAGGTGAGCACTGGGGCTGGAACTGAAAAAACACCTTAGGGCAGCGGTTCTCAACCTGTGGGTCGGGACCCCGGCGGGGGTCGAACGAACAAAACACAGGGGTCGCCTAAAGCCATAGGAAAATACATATTTCCGATGGCTTTAGCAGCAAGAAGTCGCGCTACCGTCTGCAGCAGTGCTATTCAGCTGGAATGCACGCCGTTATAGATGCACGTTCCAAACTGAATGCCTGCGCACACGCGCAGACGTGATTGCATCATCCGTCCAGGGCCTAAGGGGCGGGGGAAGGAGGGGAAACGCTCCACAGTCCATAGCAGCGCATTACACGTGTCCGGCGCTTGCTGATGTCATCAGTGGGCGGACGCAGCAAGCGCCGGAGGACAGAAGCCAAGAGAGCCTGCGAGACAGCCTGCTGGGGTAAAAAAGGTTAATAATGTAAAAACAGTCCACACACAATACACACAATACTGTGTAAGTGTAAGGTGCTTTGTGTGTAATCATTACACAGTACACAAAGCAGCTTACACTTACACAAAGCACCAGACATTTACAGTGTCTTATACTATAAGAGACCACTATAAGATGTAGTTCACACTGTTCCCCAATGTATAATTATCTCCCATATCTTCCACTATTTTCCCATATTCTGAATGAGGAAACTGCTGAAATCAGCAGTTTCCGGCATTGAACCCGCCTCCTATTGATTTCATTGTGAGTGCGGTGGATTTTGTGGAAGAGAGCTCCCGAGAATCTCGAGTTACCACACAATCCGCCGCAGCCTCCTATTAATTTCAATAAGAGGCGGAGAAATGACAGCTTCCGACACATGCTATGCCATGGTGAAATATTATTTATTGGAATTAGTAATAAATATTTCTCAACATATAATTAAATATTGTTTTTGTCATTAATCACTATGTTTAAATTATGTTTGATTTGTAGCAATGAGAATATATAATGTATATCAGGTATTTACATTCCGAACCATAACTGGAGCTAAATTACAGTTTTGAAGTAGCCACCAAAATTATTTTTTGGTTTGGGGTCACCACAACATGAGGAACTGTATTGCGGGGTCACGCCATTAGAAAGGTTGAGAACCACCGCCTTAGAGGCTGATTTATTAATAACGGCAGGTAGTGGCAGATGAACGTCTGTAGTGCGTCGCTTAGAGCGGCTATCGGACATTGTAACTGAGCACCTCAGTCGCTGTAGTACGCTGGCCGGCAATCATGAATGAGATAAACGTTGGTCGCTATAACACCAGTATTACACTATAAGGAGCGAAAGATAGTGACTGTTCAGAGTGACCGACTCTCAGCGACTCACACCATATTCACCAAAAAATCACCCTCACACAGCGTTGGCACTCAAAATTGGTTCGCTATAGGCCAGAGCGCCAGATGCTGTGTGATTAAAGTTATTTTTTGAACACATATCCACCAGTAACAAAGCGAAAACACATGAAATTACATTGTTGGAACATTGTGAGTAGAGATGAGCGAACTTCTTGAAAGTTCGATTCGGGCGATTCGTCGAATTTCCCCAAGAAATTCGGGTTCGCCCGAATCGAACTTTCACGAATCGCTCATCTGAAAAAAAAAATGCCGGCATGGTGGGAGCGGGCAGGCCGGCGCCGCTCTCAGCTGTCATCAGAGGACGCGTCATCAGAGGGCGCCTGAGAGCGGCGCCGGCCTCCACGCTCCGACCATGCAGGTAAGTGTTTGCTTTTTAAAAAAATGCCGGCATGGTGGGAGCGGGCAGGCCGGCTGCGCTGTGTTCGCAGCCTGGCGTTCTGGAGTCGGTAGCCGCCGATAGCTGGCGATAGCTGGCGATACCTGGCGCTAGTGAGACCCTACCTGGCGCTATCCCTTGATAAATTAGGCCCTGTGAGTGTCACTGCTAGATGGGTACACAAGGGTGCTGCAAGCCTTCCTGCATGCACAGCCCAGGCTTTGCTTTTAGATAATCTGGAGCTGGTGTAGGGGGCATAAAAGCTAGATGTCATGGGAAGGAGGGATTAATAAGTGGGCGCTGGTGTGAGTGGGGAGGAAGTTATTCATTGGATGCTGGTGGGTGGTGGAAGTGGGAGGAGCAGTGACTGATGATGACTGATGTGACTGTATTTGGCTATTTCAAAACTTAAGGTGACATTTTGTTCAGTACATATCACATGAATAAAACACCCACAATCTAAGAGCCAAACGTTGTGCACCCCTAATTCCTTAAAATAAATAAAGTTAAAGACACTATAAATCTAATGCTATCATAAGGCAGTGCGTAGCTCTCCTGAAGCCTGTTCCATGTGCCTGGATCTCCAGCAGCTAGGATTGCACCTGACCGGTATTTCTTTTTATTTTCTGACCACTGGCCTGGCTGTGCTTGTATTTCTTTTTTATTGGTTATTGAGGATGGGAAAAGTATACCCACATTTACAATCACCAGTAAAAAAACAAATACCGGCACCACCAGACTAGTGGCCTGTAAATAAAAAAAAACCCTACCTGCCACCCGGGGTGTAAGGCATAACAGGGCTCCGAAGTCTGTCCTCCATTAATTTCATTCCTTCAGGACCACACAAAAAATTGGTCACACTCTGTTCCTTGAAGCTTTCAGTGCAAACGATCCTGACAAGCCACAGTGGTCATGTAGCTGCCTCTGACCACACCAAAGGTACTCAAGACATGACATGCCCTTTCCATCACAGCCACGACCCAGAAATGAGTTTGCTTGGAGTACATATGGTATTTACATATAGACAGAGATTTTCGGGTGCTTTGTAATGGCTCATTATACACTGTTCCCATTGAGGATAGCGGAGGAGGATGTGTCTGGACAAGGACTTAGAGCTATATTAGTTGAAAAATAATACAATTCACCCATATAAAAAAGATTAATAGAGTAATAGCATTAAACTAATAATGGATAGTTAATTAATACAAAAAAATTAACAATAAATACCCCAAAATTCAAAAAAACTAGTGCATATGTACCAACCAATCAACCAATATGCCCCCCTTGAAATGAATGAAGGGGGTGACTGAAGTGTGGGGATGGATGATGGACACAGTGCTAATTCAGGATCTAGGTAATGGTACCAGGTCAAATGTTAAGGTAAATGTCAGAAGGACCTGGTGGCCCACCAATGGGAATATGATTAGACAAGAAGTTATCTTCTTAAAACATAAATCAAAGTAAATATAAGACAGAAGTGACACTGGGTGTGACCAGTCCAGGTTATAGTACCTTGCTCCACCGTTACTCTCACTAGGGGTAGGGCCTTCCCTACTGAGAGGCTGATTTATTAATAGCGCCAGGTAGCGACAGTTGAGTGACTGTAGCGGTATTTTCACAGCGCCCGCTAGTAGTCGCTGTGCTTGGCCGTTGTTCGGTTGTTGACAGCGACTCAGTCGGTGTGGCTAAATGTTCAATACAAGGTAACGAGTCGCTATTTGACAGGTTCCGCAATGTATGGGTGCGCATGATAGCGACTGATCAGAGCGACCGGCTTCCGCCATATTCATCAAAAAATCACGCTCAAAAAATTCAAGCACTGTGAAATGCATGTTTAAACCCCAGAGTGCTGGAGGCGATGTGTTAAAAGTCGTTTTTTAACCCCCAAACCACCATATTTTTGGAAACCAAAAAAAAAAGTATTTTAATTAATTTAGTAATATGAATACATTAATATCAGACCTGTAATATCAATTCTGTACAATTTTATTTTTATTTTTTTCCCTTACAAAAATTATCTAAAATGGCAGAAGTGGTCACAGAATTTTTCACATTTAAAAATAAAAAAATAAACATTAATAACAATTAATTATTAATATTTAAATATTGTTCCATTGAAATGCATTGGAGCGCGCCAGGTAGCGAGAGGTCATACCTGTCGCTGTTCAAGGTTGGACGCTGGCGCTGTGGGCTGAGGCTGGAATAATGATGAATGAGTCGCTATATGGCGCTATCTCAGTCGCTAAGCAGGATTGGCTTGATAAATGTGTGATTGTGGTGGGGAGCCGGCGTTCTCGTGGCGGGGCCCGTCATTACCGGCCGCTCACCAGCCGCTACCAATCACACATTTATCAAGCCGATCCTGCTTAGCGACTGAGATAGCGCCATATAGCCACTCATTCATCATTATTCCAGCCTCAGCCCACAGCGCCAGCGTCCGACCTTGAACAGCGACAGGTATGACCTCTCGCTACCTGGCGCTCTCCAATGCATTTCAATGGAACAATCTTTAAATATTCATAATTAATTGTTATTAATTTTTTTTTTTTTTTTTTTAATGTGAAAAATTCTGTGACCACTTCTGCCATGTTAGATAATTTAAGGGAAAAAAAAATTGAATTGATATTACAGGTCTGATATTATTGTATTCATATTACTAAATTCTTTAAAAAACTTTTTTTTGGTTTCCAAAAATATGGTGGTTTGGGGGTTAAAAAACTACTTTTAACACATCGCCTCCAGCGCTCTGGGGTTTAAACATGCATTTCACAGTGCGAGAATTTTTTGAGCGTGATTTTTTGATGAATATGGTGGGAGCCAGTCGCTCTGACCAGTCGCTATCATGCGCACCCATACATCGCGGAACCTGTCAAATAGCGACTCGTCACCCCGTATTCAACATTACTGCACACCGACTGAGTCACTATCAACAACCGAACAATGGTCAAGCACAGCGACTACTAGCGGGCGCTGTGAAAATGCTGCTACAGTCGCTCAACTGTCGCTACCTGCCGCTATTAATGAATCGGCCTCCCCGTGTTTTCGTTGTGTGTGAAAGTCTTTTCCGTTGTGTGTAATTGAGTTGTATTTTTTTCACATTCATGTGTAAAACTCGTGATAAGTGAGACTTCCACATGATTCAGAGACCAGATTTAGCATGTGAGAGAGGGCTTTACAACGGGAAATTTCCGACCGCACTTCCGGGCACTATTTGTTGGTGAGATTGTGCTTTCGTGGTGTGTCAGAAAACAGAATTGAGTTCTTAAGGCACTGGGAGGCTGTCACCTTCTTTTAAACACCCCCCAAAATAAACATTTTTTAATATTTTTGAATAAAATGGGACCTATTTTTTGATAAGGTATAATTTTTTTTACTTTTATATTTTCCAAAATTACATTTTCAAAAACATTAACCATCCCTCCAAAAAATATTAGGAATATTAAAAATAAAAATACATTAAGAATAATAATTTCATAGTTTATTTATGTTTTTATACAACTCTTAAGGTCTGCTTGAATGTTATAAAATTTTCCTCATTTGTTTATTTAAAATTTTGGTCACACTGCTTAAGTGACTTGCCTGGAAGTAGGAATGTTTTTTTTTCTGGGGAGCAGGGGGAAACTTGGGCCTGATGCAACAAGTCAGTGAGTTAGATTTAAATTTTTTTTTAATTTTTTTAATATTTTTTTTTAACCTAGGTGCAAGAAAAAATACCTAACCCTGTGTTACAAGAGTGTTTGTTTGAATCCAGGAGAGGTCACACAATGATTTGAGCAAAAAAAAAAAAATCATTTTAATTGCCCAACACTATTTAAACACCAACAAATGAAACCCCATTGAAATGTATGGCAGAGCGACACTGAGCGAAAGGTAATATGTGGCGCTCCTGAACCTGCTGAGCTGCCTGTAGTAATACATGTGATGCTACATGGAGCTGTTAAAGGCGCTCACCAGATTCGCTTTATTAAATGTGGTTTTACGTACGGCGCCCAGCGTTCACCAGACGCTACATGCCGATAGGTAGCATTACCTCAGTAATTTTTACAATATATCCATGTGGGCATCCCAAATATTCAACTAGAAAGAAGTAGAGAAGAATGCATGGCAAGCATTAAAGTGGTTAATGGTGACCAAAGGAAAAAATGAAACAGTGCAGACAGAATCTTTGCAAAGCACGGTATCTGCTTACCTAGATGCGCAACTGCACAGATAATTTTATCCAATAGTCGTCAAGAAGCATTGGTTGGCATAAATCACATCGGGAAGTCACCAAATGTTGTGAAAAAATATATTCAGAAGCAAAATGTCTTCAGGAAATGCAATATTTATTCGGTTAACCGGGGGCCGATATTCCTCGAATGCCCAATACAACAGTTTCTCTGAGTTGCTTAAATTCAGTTTCAGACAAAGAATCTTAAATGACCATCTGGATTGGATGGCTTGACACATGTAAGGATTGGATTGGCTATTTCAAACATACACAGACATATATGGAAGGTATAGCTCGGACATAAAGAACATCTGTTTCTCATCAAGCAGACACAACATTCCATTCTTGGTTATGGTTTAAACCTATGAGGAGGGAGGGGTGAGAATCCCCCTAAACACTGACAATGTGAGAGTTGGCATACAGGCGGGTCATAAAATTAATTCTAAGTTTAATATCTAATTTTCCACTTCAGGTATGCTTTATGAATTAAAAAAAATGCATTAAAGTGGTTAAGGTATGCTTTATGAATTAAAAAGAAGAATGCCTTAAAGTGGATAAGGTATGCTTTAGGAGAAGAAGAATGCATGGCATGCATTGCATACTAAGTAGTTTGGAACAGTAGAGACTTGGCACAGCAATACGTAAGTAATGGGCTTGCAGGACCAGGGTATGTGAAACATAGGCTTGCGTATGTGTAGAATCCACCGAAAAAGCCAGTGTCTGTGTATAAATTTTACAAAAACGAAAAGTTCACGGAATTTAGGGGCTAAATGAAGGTAAAAACAGTGATTTTCCGATGGAAACTAGAAGAATCTCACCTGATATTCACACAAAATACGTTAAAAAAACGCTCAGATTACGCTATGAGTGAGAATTTCACATCAACATGCACAAGAGCCTCGTCTGTGAAATTGGCTTTGAGAGAGATTCTCACAGAGTTCTCAGTGGCTCTCACAGCATTGGGAACAATACGAGATGCTCCCGATGGAGGCTCTGAATCATGTGAAAGCTCCAATACTGAAGAAAGCCATGTGTAATGTTCACACGGAGATAAAAACAGGAAAGAATGTAGAAGGCTGTGAATCAACCCTATTGTTCCACTTCAAGCGGCCGCAAAAAAATGAAAACTGCGAATGCCTTGATGTATATGTAAAGGTGAGCACAGGTGGCAGGAAGAGGTGGGGTGAAATGAAGTGGAAGAGATAATGTTATCAGAGGTGGGTAGAGGTAAGGAGTGGTCAAAGGTAAATCAGGGAAAGGTCATTCCAGCAGAGTTTAGGGGGAAAGAGGTGAGGTGGGCAGAGGTGGGTAGAGATAGGCAGAGGTGAATTGAGGTGAGGTGAACAGAAGTGAGAGGGTAAGAGGAGTAACAGACAGAGGGGAGGTGGGTAGAGGGGAGGTAGGAAAAGGTGGGTGGAAAGGAGTGGACAGAGGTAAGGCAGGGAGAGGAGAACTGAGCAGAGGTAAGACAGGAAGAGGTGAGGTGGGCAGAACGGAGTCAAGAAGAGTTGAGCAGAGGTGAGATAAGAGAAGTGATGGATACAGGTAGAGCTGAGGAGAGTGCAGGTAAGATGGGACAAGGCGGAAAGAGGTAAGTAGAGGTAGGCAGAGGTAATGTGAACGTAGGTAAGGAGGAAAGAGGTGGGCAAAGGTGAGGTGGGCAGAGGTGAGGTGGGCAGAGGTGAGGTGGGATGAGTCTACTTGGGCATCTGCAGACACAGCCAGCACAAACACTCCACTACAGAAACATTTATCTGTGTTCCAGTTGCTACTTCGAAAATTAGAGACACACTGCTCTTTAATGGTCAGCCACTTGCACTGTTAGGTACATCTTTTTGCAATAATGTACGGGTATTTGTTTTAATTTGAGAAACAACAGAACCCTATGGACTATGCAGAAAGAAATTGTGAACACTTTAGCATTGCCCATAGGGTGCTGTTATTTGCAAACTTAAAAATAAATCCTTACATCACTGCAAAAATAATGTACCTAAACTGTAAAAATGTAATCGGATAAAAAGGTGATTTATTTGGGGAAATTTAAGCCAGACATTTGTTTTTGCACTTTTTTGTGTGTTATCAGTAAAAAACTCACCGAGATGCAGGTTGCAATCCACACCGCAATGCAGACCGGAAGTCACACTGGCTTCACCAAATATTTAGCATGACCCCCCTTGTGACCACATCTGGAACGGTTCAGCACAGCAGGTGAAATGTATCAGGGCACTAATATCTATTTAAACTGGACCTTCACCCTAAATAAGAGTCTATCTTATATGTTTCCCCCACCCTGTACATACAGATTGCTCACATAAAAAAATCATCCTACCTGTATCTATTGCATTTTCTGAGACTTTAAACATCCAAGATGGCGGCCCATGGATGTGCAGGCAGCCTGCAAACAGGAAGTGTCTTATGACTGTGCCGCTCTGCATTGTGGGATAGCTGACCTTTTCCTGACCCCAGCTCTGCTCTGTTTGTGCAAAGCACAGCTTTAACCCCGCTCCCCTGTACTTTTGCCCCCCTCTCCTCTTCTCAGTACGTGATGCTACTGAGCCAAGATGGTGGCGCCCTTATCCTAGAGTCCTGAACAGAGTTGCAGGCCAGTGAGGGAAAGAATAAAAAGTAAGTGACTAAAAACGTCAAATATATTCATTTTAGATGCTGGGAAATATTTTTTTAAGCGTTTGGGCTTTTCATTAAATGACGCTGAAGGTCTGGTTTAAGAGAGTAGAGAAGGACCTACCCCCAGTGAAAGTAACTGTAGAGTAAGGTACAATATCTGGACTGTCACTCTGGCCCTTATTTAACAAGGGATAGCGACAGGTAGCGACTGGTGAGCGGCCGGTAATGACGGGCCCCGCCACGAGAACGCCGGCTCCCGACCACAATCACACATTTATCAAGCCAATCCTGCTTAGCGACTGAGATAGCGCCAGATAGCCACTCATTCATCATTATTCCAGCCTCAGCCCACAGCGCCAGCGTCCTACCTTGAACAGCGACAGGTATGACCTCTCGCTACCTGGCGCTCTCCAATGCATTTCAATGGAACAATCTTTAAATATTCATAATTAATTGTTATGATATTTTTTTCTTCTGCCATTTTAGAAAAAAAAAAAATTTTACAGAATTGATATTACAGGTCTGATATTAATGTATTCATATTACTAAATTATTTTAAAAACTTTTGTTTTTTTGGTTTCCAAAAATAGGGTTGTTTTGGGGTTAAAAAACTACTTTCAACACATCGCCGCCAGCGCTCTGGGGTTTAAACATGCATTTTACAGCGCGAGAATTTTTTTTTGCGTGATTTGTTAATGAATATGGTGGGAGCCGGTTGCTATGGCCATTCACTATCATGCGCTCCCATACAGCGCGGAACCTGTCAAATAGCGACTCCTCACCCAATATTCAACATTACGGCAAACCGACTGAGTCGCTATCAACTACCCAACAATGGCCAAGCACAGCGACTACTAGTGGGCGCTCTGAAAATGCCGCTACAGCCGCTCAACTGTCGCTACCTGCCGCTGTTAATGAATCGGCCTCCCAGTCTCTAGATGTAACATATGTATTTTTAATTTACTTTATTATTTACATCTCTCGTAACCTTAAGGTATTTTACATTGTAATATGTAATGACTACCAATATGTCTGTTCATATAACATAGTAGTTAAAAAACACACTTTAACCAGGTGAAGTTTTTTAAGCTTTTATTTTTGCATTTCAATAAAAGAACACACAACAACAGTGCACAGCCGCAGCGCCGCAGGAACCAGCATATTGCGTTGCAACCTACAGATGTAGACATCACTCGCACATACACACACACACTCTGAGACTCGGAAGGAAGTGGGATGACTTTCTAGCTAGAAACTTCACTCGTGTCTCCTTCAGAGAAGGGAAGGAGCGCTCTGGTGGTTTGGCAGGACTCAATCTTGGGATCTCAAAGGTTTTATACTATCGCGCTAAGAATCAAGCACTGCAGGTCCTTGCCCCGCTGTGTGAAACCATGCAGGTCGCCAAATCTAACTTCCCCAGTCCTAGGGCGCCTGCGCGGCCTCTTGTCCTCTCATCCATGCTTGGATCCGCTCCCGCCTCCTTCGTCTAAGCTATCGGCTAAGGGAGCGGACCCGAGCACACCGGCGGCCACATCCCCTGCTTCCCTCTAACAGGGAGTGTGCCCGCGCTGGCCATTGACAAATGCCTGATGCAGCCACGCTCCCTGCTAAAGGGATATAAAGGGGATACGCCCGCTGCTCATGTACCATTGGACTAGGGAAGAAGGTGAGTTTCTGGGGGCGACCTGAGGGGGTTCCACACAACGGGGCATCCTGATTCTGGATGCCCTGGGTGGAGGGAATCAAGTGGCCCTGGAATTTTATAGATTAAGCTCTTCTTCCTGGATATTGGCAGGATCAATTTTTTTAGCCTGTTTTGGAGCATGTGTTGATACTCTTAAAACCCAATTATCATAGAATTTGCTGACCACCATTGGCCAGATTCTGATGTATCAGTCAATTGAGCAGCCTGGCTGGCGAGCCCTCGCCCTGTGATGTTACTCAAACTTTCCCAGGCGTCCCTTTCTGCCTTAGGCAAGAGAGCGCATGGAGGCCGGAGTTGATGGACGCATCTTTTATTGCTGGTAACGGAAATAAAACAGCTGCATGGTGAGCACAGGTCTGGTTTTATTGTACCCGGAACCCTTCATCTGAGCTCCTGTCAGGTTAGTTAGAATTACCGAGCGAGCACGCCGTGTGTGTACGCAGCCGATGACTGCAGCCATCTTTCCTGGGAAATGACTCGCTCCTGGGCAAAGGCATCAGCTTAACAGGAAGGATAACTTTTCTATTAATGTAACTGAGGTCAATATATCACCCGTAAAGGGAGATCAGAAGGTATAGGTCTAACTACTACAGTCCTCACCATTGTTACCAGTGTGTTACCATGTGCGGAGTTTGTAAGTAGCTGCACATCTCTAGATAGGAAGGTTTAGATCCTTTTTAGTCAGTCAGATTGCTAAAAATATTACATAGAGACTATATAGAGGCTGATTCATTACTAACGCCAGGTATCAGCAGATGAGCGTCTGTATAGCAGCGCTTAGAGCGACCGCTAGTATACGCTGTGATCGGCTATCGGTCGCTGTAACAGAGCGCCTCAGTCGCTGTAGAAACCTGGTCGGCATTGATGAATGAGATGTATGTTGGGTGTTCTAACACCAGTACAGCGTTGCAGCGAGCGAAAGGTAGCGCCAGCTCATTGCGACCGACTCTCATCGCTATAACCCATATTCAACAAAAAAATAGACTCACACAGCGTCGGCGCCCTGAATCTGGTCGCTATAGCATAGAGCGCCAGACGCTGTGTGATTAAAGCCTGTTTTTGAACACATATCCACCAGTAACAAAGCGAAAACACATGGAATGACATTGCTATAACATTGTGACATTAACACTTTAGTGCCAGACCTGTAATGACAATTCTGCATAAAAATATAAAAAGTCAAAAAAGTTTATAAAAGTGTTTGTTTGCAGCCAGGAGAGGTCACACAATGACAAAAAACACACACAAAAAATTGTCAAACACGCTGTTTAAACACAAGCAAATGAACGGCCATTGAAATGTATGGGAGAGCGACACTGAGCGAAAGGCAATACCTGGTGCTCTGGAAGCTAGAGTGCCAGCGCTATACGCTGAGCCACCTGTAATAATACATCGGACGCTACATGACGCTGTTAGAGTCGCTCACCAGATTCACTTTCATAAATGTGGTTTTGCGTACAGCGCCCGACATTCACCAGACACTGCCTGCAGCTACGATGCGCTACCTGCCGCTATCCCTTCTTAACTAACCCCCTTAGTTTCAATGCTCATATGACAGGAAATGGGACTTATCATTTTACCTAAGGGAGTTACGCAATGTTTTGGCTGACACCCACTTGCCTGACCAGTCCAGAGCCGGTTGTAACTGCGCATTGTAAGTAGCGCGGATTTGTTGGGTTACAGGATTCGCTAATCATTCCCGTAATAAATAAAGAAAGCCAGATGATGTTTTTGTGAAGCCGGCTTCGCTCGCACGTGAAGAGCCATTATTAATTAAGTCAGCCTCCATTATAGCTCTAATTAACAATTAACACAAACATAATTACTACGCGTTGACATTTAACTCATAACATTGTTTTAATAATTTTCTAAAATTGCTCTCAGAGGCATTCTGTCATATTTAAATAATGGCAGCACTTTGTCATGTAAATTAAGTGACATTTGCATTCAATTTCCTGCATCCTCCAAGAAAGCGGTGCTGGCGCTATACATTGTACCAATGTATGGGCAAGGGTTACCGAGGCTTAGGCTGGCATACGGGAAGTGAGTCAAGAATTATGCCATGTGTGGGCACCTGAAGCTACATTTTTTGGATTGGATTTGGATTTTACTGCCATAGGACCCAACATGTGTCCTATATGTAATGCAGATAAGGGGGTTCCATGAAAAGGGGTGTTGACTTACATAGAAACATAGAAGGTTGATGGAAGAAGGAGACCATACGGTCCATCTAGTCTGCCCTTATGTGTATACTGTATGTCCCCTTTATCTTAGGATAGATGGAGGCTTATCCCAGGCATTTTTTAAATTCAGTGACTGTCGAGTTTTCAACTACCTCTGCTGGAAGTTTGTTCCAAGCATCTACTACTCTTTCTGTAAAATAATATTTTCTAACATTGCTCCTGATCTTCCCCCCGACTAGCTTCAGGTTGGGCCCCTTGTTCTATCATTAAGCTTCTTCTTAAAAACACTTTCCTCCTGAACCTTATTCAATCCTTTCACATATTTAAAGGTCTCCATCATGTCCCCCCCTCTCCCTTCTTTCCTCCAGACTGTACAAATTAAGTTCTTTAAGTCTCTCCTGATAAGTTTTAAGTTTAACCCCTTCTACCATTTTTGTTGCCCGTCTTTTGGCCTGTTCTATTTGAATAATGTCTTTTTGCAGGTGAGGTCTCCAGAACTGCACACAGTGTTCTAGCTGTGGCCTCACCAGGGCTCTATACAGCGGCATCACAACCTCCCTCTTCCTACTGGTGATGCCTCGAGCTATGCAGCCGAGCATCCTGCTTGCTTTTCCCACTGCCTGGCTACACTGTCCACTCATCTTGCAGCTATCAGTAATCAGTATCCCTAAATCTCTCTCCTCCGAGGTCCTGGATAACACAGTGCTGCCCATATGGTGCTCAGAGCAGGGATTCCTTCTACCCAAGTGCATGATTTTACATTTAGAGACATTAAGTTTGCACAGTTCTGACCATTAATCCAGACTTGGGTTGATATTTACCCTTCAACTGATCATGTTGTGCACTGATCTGCTTGCACTGGTGTCACAGCTGGTCAATGCCCTTATCAAACTAGTAATAGGCATGTTATGGCCAATCCCCTCGGTGGCTTTTGGGTGTGTGAAGCGCGCGGTCACACAGCGCGCCAGCTTAACCGCTCTGTAAGGAGACACTAGAATCTCTCAACTGAAGCAGCAGCACCTCTCGCCTTTCTTTTTGCCCACATTTATTTTTGTAATCTTTTACCACCACATGTATTTATAATTCTCTTTTACCAATTTCCTTCTTCTTGAATTTCCCCTTTTCCTTCTTTCTGTTTTATTTCATTACCCCTCCATTTTCATCTCTTTTCTGTATCCCCTCCCCCTCTTTTGCATGTTGTTTCCACATTTTTTCCATCTTTCTCTTGCCACTTTCCTCCAGTCCACCACTCTTTTCTCTTTTTCTTTACATTTTCCTACTTTTACCTTCCGCCCATTCCTCTTTTGCACTTTCTTTCTTTTTTTTTTCTTTCTCTCTCATTCATGCTTTCTTTGTTTTTTTATATTTTCTATATGTTCTCCTCCTTTCTTTTTTCCACATTACCTCCATCCTCTCACCTTCGCTTTATATTACACCATTTCCTTCTCTCAATCAGTTTTCCACATTTCCTTTTATTTCTCTCTTGTTCTCTCTTGTTTTTCTTGCCTCCATCCCTCTGTCCCCCTCTTTCCTGGGTTTCCTCTGTTGCTCTCTGTCCATTTTTTGTGTATGTGTTTGGGGGGGGAGGAATCCTGAAATCTTGCCCAGGGCGACTCTTCCCCTAAGGCAGGCCCTGGCCAATCCACGGTCCTCAACCTCCTATTCTCCACAAAATCCAACAAAGAAATGCTTTTTTTCAGCATCCATATGGAAACACAGGTCCTCAATAGACTGTTGTCACCGCTTTCCTGCTTCATATGGCCACCTAGGCCTACTTACAATTCACACAAGGATCCCACAGCCAATTCTGCCCTGTCTTCCATCTCAAACATTTCAGCTGCAGGCCTCTAGCCGTCCCAGTTTCTGGTGCCCCCTGCACCCTGTCAGCTCCCACAGTTATCTGTCTGAGAGCCCTCCTCAGACCAATTACATCATCATCATCCCCATCAGCCTCTTTATAGGCCTTCTTGCCTGGTGTACTGGATTGGAGTGAGTTGCCAGCAGGACTCGCCCCCTGGCCAAACTCCAGGGCTTCATGGATTGTTTTTCCAGCTGCCCCTTAAAGTGGACCAAAAATCCGAACTTCACAATCTTCCTGGGGCACCCCTGTTTGGGATGCCCCACTGTGTGAAACCCCACTGTTCACCCAGCAAATGTACCCCTCCTCGGTCCAGTGGTGCCTCTTGTCCATTCGGCTTCGCATATTAATGTGTGGCTAGGGTAGCTGAATGGAATCCCAGCAGCACCCATTGGTGGTACACGGCATCACTTGCATTTCTCGGCTGTACGTGGCAACATACAGCTATTTAGTTAGAGTGGGTGTAGCTGCACACAGCCAGGAAACGGATGCAAGTGATGCCGCCACCGGCTACGCATGTGTCGAGGGATTGTGGAAAAGGTAAGAAAACCATGCGAAGTGCAGAGTCTCACACATAGGGCATTCCAGTTCTGGGTGGCTCGAGGAGAGGGAATCAGTTGGGCCTGGCGTCTCATAGACCCTGGACAACCAGCTGGCCTGGTATACCCATGGCTCAGAAGCCACCAGTCCTGTGCTGAAGGGCATAAGAGCTTTAATTCAGCATAGCTGGAACCAGACTGTTCAGCTTCTGATGCATGGAGATACCAGCCCCAGTGCTTGCTGCTTGTACCTGAAATTACAACAGCAGGATTTGGACTCATCAGCATGAGACAACTCTTGGAAGTGTAGCTTGGATCAGTTCATTGTGTCTCCACATAAGGCGTATGTTTTGAACGTGGTAAAATCATGTCTCACTTTCAAACCTCCCTTTGAGACACAAGATGGCTGGCTTGAGAAGCAGCACATTGACATTGTATGATGGCTTAGCCCAACCATAGGCAGGCAACAGAGCAGTTAGCTTGCTAGATAGTCAATGTAGTGACAGTAAATGGTAACTCTGTTTAGCCTAGTCATGCCAGATAAGTGGATAGCCAAGTGGATGCCTCACTTTTCCATAAGAATAGAGTGCAGGGTGAAGAGTGTGCAGGAGGAAGTAGTGGAACAAATCAGGATCCTATCATGATGGGCCAGTGCTGGAAATCTGGTTGTGGGGACTCAGGGTGACTCTGCTCACATCATTGCGAGGCCGCAGGGTGGGAGCCCCTTGTGCCCATTGTAAAATCCACCCTTGCCATCAGCAATTCCTCCACTGTTACACCCCTTATAGTGGACCAACACCCAGGATTTTGGCTATCCTGGGTTTTGGTCCACTTCGGTGGGGCACCCCGATCTGTGTGAACCCCCCAGAAAGCCCCGAAAACTCACCTGACCCCGCTCCCACGTGACCGCTCCAGCGAATCACCGCCAACGGACAAGCGAGGTCCGTCGATGGACAACCGAGCGCGCCTGCGGCCGCCTCCCACGCATCACTCTTACAGGGAGCGCGCCCGCCCGGCCATTCACAAACGGCGCGGGTGCGCTCCCTGCTAGAGGGACGCGCGGGAGGCGGTGGCCGCCCGCGCTGGAACGGGGAGAAGGTAAGGCTTGTGGGCTTCCTGGGGGGTTTCACCCCGCGGGACATCCCGATTTCGGATGCCCCGTGGGGAGGGATCTGATCCACCATGGGTGTTGGTCCACTTTAAAGTACTGTTTCTGAACCTTCGGTACACGTACCCCAGAGGGTACATGCCACAGCTTGAATGGGTATGCAGAGATGTTCAGGGGTGCACCAGCATGGAGGGTCTGATGGCTTTGGTATATCATTTTAACAGTAATATATTATTTTAACAGTAATACATTATTAATGTAATAAATAATTACATTATTACTGATAATACATTATTATCTGTCTTACTTTAAAAGTGTTACAAGGCCTATGACCTACTTATTTTGGTAACATTTCTAAGTTTTGCCCTCCTTGGAGGTGCTTCTTTGGAGTTTCTAGTTGCTAGGGGGTACTTGGTTGGAGTTTCTAGGGGGTACTTGACGTAAAACAGATGAGAACCACTGCTCTATAATAATATGTACCGGTATATGTATAATGTATGCTGAATGCAAGTTTATAACTCCCAGACGCAGCTTGCCATTTACATTTGCCATGCAAGTCATAGATACAAAGTGTGACGGGTGGAAACCATGGGCAATACTTAAAGTAGAAAACATTAGAGCCCTGTCAGTGGAGTAGGCCCTGATAGTGAATAGGAACCATTAATTAGAGTAGTTAAACCTGTGGGATGCAGTTCTTGTAGCCTATTGCGTCATGAAACCACATGATGGCAGTATTGCCTAAGAAATGGATCAAACAGTACTTTAATGGTCTAGGAGCCTTCTTTAAGTTTGTAAATAGAGACTAAGCCAGATGGCATTGGCAACATTCACTGCCCTGCCATTGGTTGGGACTCGCAACAGTGTTTGGAAAGGCAACAATACCAAGGTTACATAAGGGAGAGACCTACCCTTCTAGAGTGTTCTAGTACCAGACTTTGCTATGAGGGGATGCAGTGCAATGTAGTGCGTTGGAGCCAAGAGCCAGCCATGTAGGCGACCATTACTATTGACTGTTGTTGTAACCTGTGGATCATGCTGTACTGACTGATTGCTGTGTTTGCCATGGAAGGATACTAACCAATAAAGACCAAGTTGAGTTCAACCATGATTGTCATCTCTGGATCCAAGCGACGTTTGAGCCAGTAAGTGCACCTCCACCCACACATGCCGCACCGACATGGGATGCCTACCCTAGGTCCAAGAATCCCCCTCGCTCCCCAGAGCGCGTGCCCATGGCCAGGCACGTGCCCGCTACAAAAGCTTTGTTTAAAGACTGGACTTGTATTCGCCTGCTCCTCCTTTCTAAACATATATTTGTATGATTTATGCAGTATAGCTAAAGAACCAAAATAGGTTAAGGCTGAAAAGGCATAACCAGATATACTGTATATTTAAAAATAAATTTAAAAAACACAAAAATAATTTCCAATAGAAATAAACTGACACAATAGAAATAAATAAATGTAATCTCTGACTTTACAGATGAAATTGACTGGCAACATTATGCGTACAACGATGACTAAATCAAATGTCCAGATGAGTTGTTTAGTGCTGATTTTGGCTGTTAAGTGCTTGTCAAAGCTCTGGGGCCCTTTTCACGAGTCTATAAAAAACAAAAGAATTATAGGAGCCTGAGGGTCACATAACTCATTGCACAGTAGATTTAACCTGCCAGCAAGTAATTCATATTTGTGAGAATTACATTGTTTTCCACTTTCTCAGAGTTATCGCAGTGTCTCTCTTCCAGGTCACTATGGATATCAAAAATCAATTTGGAAAGATGGATACTGTCAGAGGATAAAGCAATGAACGCAGTGGTGCCTTCACTTCGCTCCTTTCTTTCTAAATAGATCGCCGGGGACAGTTATACTTTTAGCTGAACCTTGGCATTGAACTGATTGCTCTCATATGGACACTAGGAGCTACAAATGAAACTGTTTGTTGAGTGATAAAGGTCAGGCCCCTACATATTTTCATCATCGGGGGGTCTAGCTCTTTTGTTCCATGATCCGGATCAACAACACAATTACTAAACACAAATACCATTTACAGGTCACGGATTTCAAATGCATTTGTTACTTTTGTTTTTGATTGGTTTGGCAGCCAGAAAACAAACACATTCAGAAAAAGGACATTAACATTTACTGGGCTATATGACAAGTCCAGGTCTATGGATTTATATCCATAGCAGGAAAACACAGCTTGTGTCATATACATAAAACCCTTTAAAAAACAATCCCGTAAGCAATACATACGCAAGGGGGAAGTCATGACACACATCAGGGGGCCCCAAACTTTTGTCATCAAGTACCACTTTTCATTTTCTAGTTATTTCAAGTACCACCTGAGTGGTACGTGGTGGTTCTCAATCACCTAAAACTGTGTTAAAAATACACAAAACTGCTGTTTAAATTGCACAAAATAGCGCATAAATAATTTGCAACACCATTTGGTTTTGCAGTTTTGTACTTACAGTATTTAGAAATTCTGGCTTGAGTAAAGTATACATGGCAGCAGATGAGGTTAGGAAGCAGGTCAGTCTGTACCTCTTTGAGTACCACCTGAAAGGGTCTCCAGTACCACCAGTTGTACTCATACCACTGGTTGGGAACCTCTGACTTACATGTTACCAGTGGCGGATTGGGGCCATAAATCAGCCCAGGATTTTAGAAGCCCCTGGCTGGCCCAAGACGTCTCTGCTGAGACCCCAACCATGCCCCAACCATGATGCTGGGGCTATAGCATTTGGGGCTGGGGCTCCTTGCCTTGTGGGTACAGTGCGGCTGCGAGGCAGACTAAGGGGGCAGGGATTGACTGTGGGTGTTAAAAGCAGCAGCCAAACTGGCCCCAAAGCAGTGCAGCTCACTGGGCTTTGTCCCGGGTCAGTGGCCAGTCTGCCTCTGCACAAAGGGGGCTATGAAGAGCATTATGGGAGGAAATTAGGACATGGTCTACATGGCTTTCATCAAAATTTATCAAAGCTTGGCTTTGGTTAGGAGAGTGATAATATAGATTCATGGTAATAGCTCAGTGTGCATAGGGCGGCGCAAGGCAGCTTTTCCAGGTTCTTACTGGCACAGCCAGAGCAGAGCTGGGGTCAGGAAAAGGTCAGCAATCCCAGAATGCAGAGCAGCATAGTCAAAGGACCCTTCCTGTCTGCAGGCTGCCTGAGACTCCTGAATGTTTAAAAGCTCAGAAAATACATTAGGTGCAGGTAGGATGATTTTTAATGTTATCAATCTGTATGTACAGGGTGGGGGAAACATACAAGATAGGCTCTTATTCAGGGTGAAGGTCCGGATTAATGTGGGCAATGTGTATGTACAGGGTGGGGGAAATATATAGGATAGACTCTTATTCAGGGTGAAGGTCCGGATTAATGTGAGCAATCTGTATTTACAGGGTGGGGGAAACATACAAGATAAGCTCTTATTCAGAGTGAAGGTCCGGTTTAATATCTATACTGAGATTGCTTGCAGTAGAATCCTGATCTCTGCATAAAACATGTCCCAGTTTTTCAAGATAAGTTAGAATTTCCCTGGCCAGCGATGTGACCGTACGCTAGGTATTCTCGTGGGCACTCCAAATTTGATTTTTAATGTAATAATGTGGAATTATCTAAATGTTTAACTCGGATAAGGTTAACATTTGTCTACGGATCTTCAGCTTTAACAGATGACACTTTAATAGACATTGTATCAAGTAACTGTTCCGGAAGATAGATGATGCTGTACAATCAAGCAATCCACCTTCATAATCGCTTCAATCAAATTAGAAGCCGTCAATGTTGCCTGAAGTTCACAGCGAGCCATTACAAAGCGCGACAACGCGACTACCTCTGAAGGTTGTGCCAGCTAAATGAATTCTCCCTTTGCTGACACAGGGCAAGAATCTTATTTGATGGCTCCATTTCTTATCTCGCTTTCCTCTTCCTCTCGTTGCAGCCGTGAGGATTCATGTTTTAGCAGATCTCGACATTCAGCTTAGTGGGGGCCTGTGTCACCTCTCAGGAGCAGAAAGAAGTAGCAAGCCTCACTTTCTGGATCTTATCCTCACAACATATTTCTTCAGTTTTGTCAACTTCATAAGGGTTTTCTTTTGGCCGCCATTTCTCATAACCTCGAGGCTGGTGGCGCCCTCCTTTTTTTTCATTGTATTCCCTTAGGTTGCTAGCCAGGGCAGTTTCTAAAAATAGGGTTCAGTGCAAGAAGGAAACAAATCTGCCCCCATTACCCATCCTTTGGTGCTGCTGATGTTCCATACATACAGGGCCGGATTATGAGGGTTACCCCGGGGCCTCCACCACATGCCCTGCAAACAGGGCCTCTACCAATCTTTGGGTTAATGTCTGCCTAGGAGGCTAAACAACTAAGCTATCTGCAGCAGTGGGGTCCCCCCCCCCAGCACCTGAGCAAGGCTTTTTTTGTTTTTACAAACCTGCAGCCAAAGCCACCACAGGGCTGGATGGAGAATCTAGAGCAACAAAGCCGCCGCCAGCAACGCTACAGTGATGGGTGGAGAGCTGTCACTGCACATAAGCCACCAAGCACAGCCGCTGGCAGCTCAATGCAGGGAACTGTTTTCTGCTGGACCAGTTGGGCAACTAAACAAAGCAGGAGTTCCCGAGCAGCACGCACCCCCACAAGGGTGGCACAAGAGACTTGATTGGACGTTCCAGTAAGTAGGCGGGTGCCAGACAATCACCAATCAGTTACTTGGCTGGACTATTATTTTAAAGGAACAAAAAAAATTGAATCAGGGGCCTCCACCAGATTTTGCGCCCAGGGGCTTCCATCACACTTAATCCAGCGCTGCTCCAGCTACACCCATTTTACCTTCTTAGCAGGCTCAATATAAGTCAGGGCTCTGAGCGCGCTCAGACCGGTTCTAACTGCTTCTTACTTTTCTTCCTTCTCCTTCCATATCTAACTGGTCACCTTTTCTGTTTTAATCTTTTTATTGTCATTTTTTGGTATAAAAGTTAAACAGTATGACATATTGTTCTTTTACAAATAAAGAGTTACAGAATACAAGTTGTCATTCCTCATACATCTTCTCTTACAGACATGTCTTCTTCAGTAAGTTGCTAAGGCACATTTAGGGTATTGTGGGCTTCTAGAGTTTAATTATGTACCAACATGAGCGACTTAAAATTAACATCTATTAACTGTAACTGCAGTTACTCAGGGAGTTCTGAGACTGGTGCCAGGCCAGCCCAGCGCCAGCACACCCCCAAGGGGCAGCTATAAACGTTATACCTATCTAGTATGTTTAACCTCAGAAAGTAAGTTCACCCCCGTCGGGAGCCAGCCACTACGGTCTGCGAAGGGCGCCAAAAAGACAAAGAAAAAGTCCCGGGATGTTACATGTGGTCATCGTATGTTCGGATTCTTCCAACACTGTTCGTAGGTTGTTCATCCCCCGTCCCGAGTCAACCGTTGTCAGGAAGGTGGGTTGTCGCTGCTCGAGATGAAGTCGATGCCGGATAGGGATGTCGGCTGCTGGTCCCTCCGTGTAGTCCGCGTGCGTTGCTCCTGGGGCGGCCTTGGTCTGGACAGCAACTCAGCTGCTGCGGTCAAGCCCAGGCGTTCCAACAAATCAGAGGCCTCCTTTGGGGTTGTAATTGCATATGAGCGGCCCATGTATGTAAAGGATAGTCTAAACGGGAATCCCCATTTGTGTGCGACTTGAGGACTAAGAGGTGCGGCTTCAACAGGCAGCGTTTCTGCAGCGTCACTGGAGCTAGGTCTGAGTAAATCTGGTACTGATGGGTTTGGAAGACCAAGTTGTTGTGGGTTCTGGCGGTCTGAGCAATCACTTCTTTGGTATTATAAAAAGTGAAGTTAGCGATAAAATCCCTGGGCTGGCCATCTGTTCTAGGAGGACCCAGGGCGCGATGGACCCTGTCCATTTCCAGTCATTCAACCGGGATTGCTGGGACCAATTCTTGAATTAGGGCCGTGATAGTAGATTTGAGGTCAATGATAAGTTCCGGCAGCCCCCTAAAACGCAGATTGCTGCATCGGGACCTGTTCTCCAAGTCCTCTATATTTCGGAGGGCTGAGGACAGCTCTGCCCTGTTGTTTTGGATTTCCGCATCATGTTCCTCTAAGACAGAGTTGGTGTTGGTTATTTAGTGTTCCAGCTTTGATGTATGGGATCTCAGATCTCTAAGCTCTGCTTTAAATGTGGCGCAAAGCTTCTCAGTGACCGTTTCCAACTCCTGCTGCAGGACAAATTTAAATCTTTCCAGCAGCTCAGCGTCTCTTATGCCTGGGTTAGCCTGCGGTGATGGTGGGGGCTCCGGGGTCGCCGCCTGGGATCCCGGTTGTGACTCTATCAACTCCGGCGATGGTATTGGGGATGGGGACAGCTGCGGTCTGGGTATAGATTCTGAGGAAGCTGCCATCTTAGCGCTTGCTGTGCGTATGGGGGGCCTCGGGGTCTGCGTCGGCTTGCCATGATCTCTGCGCCCCATTCGCTGCTCGGGCCTGTGTAATAAGCGTGTAGAGTGCTATGGCCCCTGGAGTTCAGGTATGATTGCTTATGACAAGGTAGCTGCTGTGCGGAGGCTGCCGTCGCAATTTTGGATTCGGATGAGGGCCCTGGGCAAGGAAACTTTGTCTCCTAAAGCCTGTTCTGCCTCCCTGTCGTCCGTCTTCCAGGTGCTCCTAGCTTCCCCGAGGGTCAAATTATCTGGGACACTGTCCCACAGATCACGAGGGCTGATGGTATGCTATGCTGGCCGGATTGCCGGGAGCTGCACTGTCAGCATGGGGCGGCTGCCATCTTGGATTTTACTGAAAGGGGATCCTGGGCATATATATCGTGCCCCTGTCTTCTAGCTTCCCCCCCCCCCGATGCGTCCCTGGGGATCTGACTGACCTGTGCCTGGGTCCAGAAGTGTGTTGCGCCGGCTGGCTGGAGAGATATGCTGGCAGGCTGGGGATCTGTGCTGGCGTCAGTGAGATGCGGCCGCCATCTTGGATCCGGCGGCTGCGCTGACTCTCTCCTATGCTGCGGGAGGTCGGCTCCCCCCTCTCCACTCTAGAAGGGTTCCCCGACCCCCGAGGCCGAAAACCGCCGATTTAGTGGCCGTACAAACTGCAGAAATCCCCGCCCAGTGAGGAGCCGAGTTAGGCTGCAGCCATCTTCATCAGCTGCTCACGAGCGCCCCACCTAGTCACCTTTTGACCTGTTCTATTCAGCCTAAAGACTACTTTTTCTATCGCAATCCTATGACCCTGCATAAATGTATTGGCCATGTTGTGCCTCTATGATGACTTAGCCCAATATGGACAGATGAGGGGACTGTCCTATGGCGGCACCACTAATAGTGGGCCAGACTCATCTGCAGAAAACAGGATGGCGGGTATAAAGGTGACCCCAATGGTCTTGGACCCTCTCCTAGAAACAGCCCTGTTGCAAGCGGTAATGTGTGGTGTGGTATTAGCTTTAGAGCAGGTGTCCCCAACCTTTTTTCATGGCAAACCACTTTCCATTTTCCAATTAACTCAGGTTCCATGTAAAACAGATGGAGGTCAGCTTTTAAATATAACTTCAAATTTATGTGCTTCACCTCACCCAACGGGGTAAGCTTTTCTTTCAGTAATGCCAACACGCAGGCTGATGTGTAGTAAGCGTGGAGTGGGAACTCAGGTGAGGGTGAGAGAGCTATATTGGGGTACAAAGCGGCTGCTCCTCACACAGCCTTGGAGTTTGGAGTGATGGAGGAGAAACAGCCAAAGCAGCTGTAGCCAGAAGCCAAGCACAGACTGAAGGAGGAAGTGTGTGAGTCAGGTGGGCCCGTGAAGCAGAATATGAACTGAGTGTAAGGCTCCTGATTGCTGCTGCTGCTGCCTGAGTGTTCCCTTGTCCCTCCTCTCTGTCTCTGCACAATCCCCAAAACAGTGCACTGGACTCTCAATCCTGATCCAGGCCCCGGCATGCCAGACCCAGAGCCGGACAGGAGCAGGAAAGCCCCACTGGAGGTCCCCATTCTTGGGCTTGAGGGGGCTGCCGCTGCCGGGCTGCGACTATGTTCAGGACTCTAAGATACGGGCACCGCCATCTTGCCTCAGAAGCATCACATGTTAAGGAGAGGGGTGAAAAGCACAGAGGGGGCAGGTTATAGCTGTGCTTTGCTCAGACAGAGCAGAGCTGGGCTCAGGAAAAGGACAGCAATCCCAAAATACAGAGGCACAGTCAGAAGACACTTCCTGTCTGCAGGCAGCCTGATACTCCATGGGCCGCCATCTTGGATGTTTAAAGGCTCAGAAAAGGCAATATGTGCAGGTAGGGTGATTTTTTATGTGGGCAATCTATATGTACAGGGTGGGGGAAACCTACAAGATAGGCTCTTATTTAGGGTGAAAATGAAATCAAAGCTTTCATTTTAAAGCGGACCAAAACCCACATTTTTTAACTAGCGTCCCCTGAATTGCTTCCCCCATGAAGAGTACCTTTTGGCAATTTTCACTGCTCCAGCTTCACTTTAATCCCAGATAATGGCACTTGTTTTAGCTGTAAAGCCCCGCCTCCTCCATCCATTACCACTGTGGTGTGTGGCAATGATGTATTTGCCACACCTATTCAATGACTGGTCTCCGGCCATCTCACACTGAGGGACAGCAAAAAACAGGACAATTTGAAAAGCGAAAATAACCATTTATAGTTCTACAGCATAATAAGGGAGTATTGGCAGGGGCTTTGGCCAAATGTATTTCATATGTTCAGTGGGTTTTTATCCGCTTTAAGGATTGAGCGATGCACTGTACCTCCTTTGCTGTAGTGGCAGCCCAATGGGAGACTTAGGAGGAGGCATCTGGCAGTATGGAGAAGAGGCATCCAGTGGTAAACAGAAGAAGCATGTGGCCGCAAAGAGAAGATGCATGCGGTGGCAGGGAGAAGGCATCCATTACTGACGGAGACCTGGATCTGGCACTGGTAGCAAAAAGGACCCAGCAGAGGCTGAGGGAAAGACCTGGAGGTGGTGAGGGCAGCAGGAGGATGGGAGGATCAAAGCTTCAGGTCCTGGAGGAATGCATTTCTACTCCAACACAAATGGCCAATATGGGTGGTGCACTAGCAAAAACAGCTAAGTTAGGAAATGAAAAAGAATGGTATTATTGAGCTATATAATGTGCCACAATTGCTGGAGCTACCAGGAATTTCAGTTAAAGTGGACCGAAACCCAGGATTTTGACTATCCTGGGTTTTGGTCCACTTCGGTGGGGCACCCCGATCGGGGGTGCCCCGCTGTGTGAAACCCCCCCGAAAGTCCAGAAACACTCACCTCACCACGCTCCCACGTGCCCGCTCCAGCCAATCACAGCGCTCAGAGCCGCTGTGGTATGCGCGTCCAAGGCCGCTTGGACGCACATAGCAGCTCAGCGGCTCTGAGCGCTGGAGGCCGCGTCTCGCGCTTCCCTCTAACAGGGAGCGCGCCTGCGCCGGCCATTCATAAACGGCCGGTGCGGGTGCGCGCCCTGCTAGAGGGAAGCGCGAGACGTGGCATGCGCCGATGGAACGGGGCTGAGGTAAGGTTTGTGGGCCTCCTGGGGGGTTCCTCCCCGCGGGACATCCCGATTTTGGATGCCCCGCGGGGAGGGATCTGATCGGTCCGGTAATCTTACAGATTCCCGGGCCGATCCCCCCTGGGTTTCAAGCCACTTTAAAGAGAAGATGCATGCAGTGGTAGGTAGAAGGCATCCATTGGTGGCGGAGACCTAGATCTGGCACTGGAGGCAGAAAGGAACCAGCGGAGGCTGAGGGAAAGACCTGGAGGTAGTGGGGGCAGCAGGAGGATGGGAGGATCAAAGCTTCAGGTCCTAGAGGAATGTATTTCTACTCCAACGCAAATGGACCATATGGGGGGGGGGGGGGGGGCGCACTAGCAAAAACAGCTAGGTTAGGAAATTTAAAAGAATTGTATTATTGAGCTATATAATATAATATATAATATATTTAAAAGAGCTGCTTCTGCTAATGACTTTGCAGCCTGATCAGGAATTGAGACTTAAAGCAGACCATCAGTCAAAAATAAATTAAATCAGACCAACACAACAAACAGTGCTGATATGCATCCCTCCCTGGGACAATTTAGATTGCTGCAGAAATTTTTAACGCCTACTGGGATCAAGTTTAAAAACAAGATGGCCGCTCATGAGCTTGCAGGCCACCTGCAAACAGGAAGTCATGCTAGACTTCCTGTTACTGTGCATTTCAGTTATATCAGTTAGGAGAGGAAGCTCCAAAATGGCAGCTACCTTTCCTTTCCAACTGTGCCAGGCTGTTGGTCCGGTTTAAACATTATAATAGGCTCCCCAAGGGCATAGCTAGGGGGGGCCTGAGCACAGGAGGATCGACTCTTTGACCCGGGTGCCAGAAAGCCTACCTACTCCTCCGAGGCTCCTGGCAGCAACAATCACAAAATTTGCTCTTATCTCAATTTTATTTCAGAGCAAAACAAGAATACATATTGACTAGAACTTTAAACATCGAATCCAGTATAAGTCGAGTTGTTTTTTTCTTTATATACAGTAGAGTCGTTAAGGTTGGCCTGAATATAATGCTGGAAAATATACAGCCCCGGACCCGGTACTCAGTACTGACTGATAGGCCAGTCATCTCCGAGATACCTGCACTATTATATCAGAAAATTGATCTATCTGGAACATTGTCCTCAGAGAACTTCCACGTCCGTTGTTGCCCATCTGAAAATGGAAGAGTCAATAAATCAAGCGGCCAGCACCGCGATCTGGCATTTAAAGGAAAAATATTGTCATCATATAATGTGAGGTTTCAGAAAGGGTGGGCTAATACTAAATGGTTCTCACTCACGGTCATCTCATTTCTACGTGCGCCACAATTGCCGGAGCTACCAGGAATTTCAGTTAATCTCTCGAGTGTCAGGGAAGCCATCAAAGCTATTATACACTGCACCACTCACTGCGGCCACTTGACTCATGGAAATTGTAAGGTTTTTTCCTGAGTGAGTAATGTTCTGGAAGAGTAACCATCTTTCCGAACAAATAATCCTTCTTGCAGTCTGAATGCTCGGCATAACATAATAAAAAGTCCCAATGCAAATTAAATTTCATCAGACATCCAATCAGGTGCAGGAGATCAAATGGTTGTATGGCTCAAGTATCTCCCGCTGGTACTTGTTGCTGTCCTCATAATGCCAGTCCCCCAGGGCCGGATTAAGTGTGGTGGAGGCCCCTGGGCACAAAATCTGATGTAGGCCCCAGCTACTCTTGGAATGTCAGATGGAGTCCCTTGTGCCCCCCTTGTGCGGGTGCGTGCTGCTCGGGAACTCCTGCTTTGCCATTCTGGGTGGGGGGGGGGGTTGTAGTCGCCCCCGTTGGTCCAGCAGAAATCAGTTCCCTGCATTGAGCTGCAGCGGCTGTGCTTGGTGACTTATGTGCAGTGACAGCTCTGCACCCATCACTGTAGCCAGGGGCAGACTGGCCATAGGGAGACTTGGGACAATGTCGGGCGGGCTGCACTAATTTGGGGCCAGTTGGGCTTCTGTTTTTAACACCCACATTCAATCCCTGCCGCCTCAGTCCCCCTCTCAGCCCCCCATACCCAGCCCCACTGTACCCACAAGCCAAGGAACCCTAACCCCCAATGTCATAGCCTCAGCATCATGGTTGGAAGGCCACAGCAGAGAAGACTAGGGCTGGCCAGGGGCTAGTAAAATCCAGGGCTGATTTTTGGCCCCAGTCCGCCACTGACTGTAGCATTGCTGATGGCGGCTTTGCTGCACTAAACTTTCCACCTTGCCCTGTGGTGGCTTTGGCTGCAGGTTTGCAAAAACAAAAAAAGACTTGCCCAGGCGCACCCCCACCATCGCTGATAGTTATTTTGATGGCCCATGAGACTGAAAAGCCTCCTGAAAACAGACCATAACCCAAAGGTTGGTGGAGTCCCCCCTCTCCCCTCTCCTTACATCCTACACTGCTACTCCAGAGTGCAACATCAGGCGGCGTCATTGCTTGGCAACCATGGGCAGAAGTGGTCACACGAAGCATTTTTTCCGGAAGGCCACCTAATTCATCAAGGCTGCAGCAACAGGAGACGCTAGTGGGCCCAGTGTCTCTGCTGTTTGGTGGCAGTTTTTAAAAAAGCAAGCCAGCCAGATCAGCATGGAACTGATTGTATTGTCAATGTGCTTTGCTGTTCCACACCTGCCCTGCCATAGTTTGCTACTTATCTAGTACCTAGTACCCATTGCAGCACTACCTACACCTGTCAGTTAGTGGGAACTGTTGAGCAAAGATGTTTCTTGCAAATCAAAGCAAAAGCTTTTATGCAGCTCCACCAGCATAAGCAAACAGAGAAACAGATTAAATGCACCGAGGGGCCCGCTGCTTAGCCCCAATTCCAAAATCAGCAATCCAAAAATTTCAGCATAATCTGCTCCATTATCGGTAAAACGTAACTTTTAATGTATAGTGCTAAAATCTCTCAAGATCGGTTGTGCTTACATGGGGGCATTCGCCCCATCCCCAATCCAGTCAGTGCAACGCATTTCAGGGTGACCTCTTTATCAAGCTGCTGCTGCCTTACCTGCATGTTGTTACCTTAAATAGTAAATGTCCAAACTCATTAGCCGGGCGCTCCCGCTTAAAGCGGACCTTCACTCTGAATAAGAGTCTATCTTATATGTTTCCCACACCCTGTACATACAGATTGTCCACATTAAAAATCATCCTACCTGCATCTACCGCATGTTATGAGCTTTTAAACATCCAAGATGGCGGCTTATGGAAGCTGCCATCTTATCAGGCAGCCTGCAAACAGGAAGTGCCTCCTGACTGTGTCGCTCTGCATTCTGGGACTGCTGACCTTTATCTGACCCCAGCTCTGCTCTGTCTGAGCAAAGCCCAGCTATAACCCACCACCCTGCACTTTATCCCACTCTCCTCTCCTCAGTAAGTGTGATGCTTCTGAGTCAAGATGGCGGCACCCGTATCCTAAATTCCTGAACAGAGTTGCAGCCCAGTGGGAGAAAGAATAATAAGTTAGTGACTAAAAACGTAAAATATATTAATTTTAGATGCTGGGGAATGTTTTTTAAGAGTTTGGGCTTTTCATTTAATCACGCTGAAGGTCCGGTTTAAGATGGAAGTACCACCAACCGGGTAAACAGCCAATAAGATAAGGCTGTCCTCCAGCCAATACAAACGCCTAATAGAGAATAACATGAATGTAACCAATAGGCGACGTGGGCCAAGATTGATGTGTCAAACGGCCAATGCAATTATAATTTGGGTCAACACCAAGATTGTTGTATCATTTTGCCAACCCGTCTGCAGCGTAATGCCATCCGGCTCATCCAATCACAGAGCAGGCTGGGGCCGGGCCTACTATGTTCAATCCAACCGTCTACAGTGTTACTGGGCATTGTCAGTTATGTCAGTTGAATCCAGGCAGCAGCATGGCTGAGATGCTGGGAGAGAAAGCTCCAAAATGGCTGCTACCTTTCTTTTACAACTGTTCCAGGCTGTTAATCTGGTTTATTGGGTAAGTCCACTTATGGTTTAATATTTGTGTATAGCTATTGAGGTTGAGTGAGCTCCCTCACCTCAGCAGTGGCCATAGCAGCATTGTTTTGTGTGTACAGAGCTCACTTCTCTCTGCTTGGTGTACATACCTTGTGAACGATGCTAATAGCAACAGATTGCAGATAGTGAAAATTGCATCCATAAAACACACGTTTGCTTACAAAAATACTCAGCTCAGCACCTTGAGCACATCCTTTTGGGACAAAAAATTTTGTACTTTCAAAAATTTCATCAAGAGAACTTACCCCTTAAAGTGGACCAAAACTCACCCTGGCGTCTACGAGACTCCAGGGCAGGCACACTCCTTCCCCCAGGACATCCAGATTCAGGATGCCCCGCTGTGATAAACCCCCCATGTCACCCGAAAACTCACCTTTGTTACCGGTCCAACAGCGAATGCGCAAGCAGCTGACTCACCCTTCCTCGGTCCTACGCCGCATGTGCAGCCTCTCGTCCAGTCAGTGCGCTCGGATCTGCTCCTGTCATAGGACCGAAGAAGTGTGAGTGAGATCGGCGACCTGGGGGGTTTCACACTGCGGGGCATCCCCGATCTGGGTGTCCGGGGGGCAAAGACCAAAACCCAGGATAGTCAAATTCTGGGTTTTGGTCCACTTTAAATAAGGGCCAAAATGGACACGTTATTACCTGTAATTGCCACTGACCACAGTTCTTATTAAAGCGGACCAAAACCCACAGCGATCCCGAAATCAGGATGCCCCGCTGTGTGAAACCCCCCCGGTCGCCCATACACTTACCTTCTTTCCCGGTCCAATGACTCATGTGTGAGCCGCAGCTGCATCCCCCCGTTTGTTCTTCCTCACAAACAGAACCCAGAGAGTCAAACTGGGCCCCTTTATCTCTTCATCCAGAGCTACCAATATAGGCGCACCACAAGGTTGCGTTCTGTCCCCCCTCCTCTTCTCCATATACACAAATGACTTCAAGTCCACAGACCCATCAATCAAAATACCAAGTTTGCGGATGATACAACTCTGGTAGGCCTTATCAAGTACACAGACGAGTCTCCCTACCAAACACAAATAAAAAAATCTGGTTAACTGGTGCGAAGAGAATAACCTCATCCTAAACACCCAGAAAACGGTCGAGCTGATTGTCGACTTCAGGCGGTCCCACCCAGCACACCGTCCCATCTCCATGGGTAAGGATGAGGTCAATATCGCTACCAGCACAAAATTCCTCGGCACGGTGATAACGGACGACTTGAAGTGGAGTAGGCAAGCCACCGTTGTCCTAAAGAAGGCTCAACAGAGACTGTATTTCCTAAGACAACTTGTAAAATACAGAATGTCTAAAAGGATCCTGAAGACCTTCTACATCGGTGCAGTAGGCTCACTCCTAACCTCCTCCTTCACTGTCTGGTATTGTGGGATCACGGCCAAGGACAAGATCAGGCTGAAGAGGATCACCAGGACTGCTCAGCGGATCATAGGATGTCCCCTACCTGACCTAGAGGAACAATTCAATGAAAGGATCCGCTCAAGGGCAAAAAGAATAGTTGGAGACCCCACACACTCAGGTCACCCCTTCTTCAATCTCCTACCCTCTGGACGGAGGTACCGGGCTATCTCGGTACAAAAACAGTTTCTTCCCACTAGCTGTTAAAGCACTAAACAAGCAACTTTAAGAATCCTGCAAAGCTTTCGGTCCCCAGCGCATCACCAGTTACTTGACGGAATGTCTTATGTAACTAAATCCCCTTGTAAATATGTATAACTAGCAAATGTTTAAATTTGAAATTTAAATTTAAACCCCATTGATGTATATAGTATGTGTGTCTAGCAAATGTTCAAGCTCTATGGAGAACCCCCCTTCCAAAAAGTATTCCTTGTATGTATTCTGTACCTACTTGGCGACCAATAAAGTATTCGTATTCGTAGCAGGGGCGCATGCCTGCACCAGGCATTTGTGAATGGCTGGTGCGGGTACACTGCCTGTTGGAGGGAAGCTGGGGATGCGGCCGTCACAACATGAAGTCAGCAGATCCGTGGATGAGCGGCCGTGCATGCACCGTAGGACTGGGAAGAAGTGAGTTGGTTTCGGTGACCTGGGGGTTTCACACAGCGGGGCATCCCTGATCTGGGTGCCCCGGGGATAAGGACAAAAACCAAGGATGTTCAAAAATGAGGGCCAAAATGAACATGTTATTACCTGTAATTACCACTGACCAGGTCTGCTTCACCTTTTCTGAGCATTTCATCCACGTTTCTTGATGCTGTCTGTTAATAGTGGACATTTCGTTTTGTTGCTAATTGATATAAATTGGTAAAATGAAAAAAAATAAAAAACTCATACAATCATAGTAAAAAGCACCTAAGAAAGCCTAAACAATTCTTTATAACATGTGCATTAAATAGCCAGGCAATGCTACCTTCTATGCAAATGGCTGGTTCTCATACATCAGGACAACGTCCTGTAATTTCCAGAATGATACATTTTCTGCTATTATTTCAAAGGCCCGACTAGTGACCTCATAATGGCCTCTGTGTCACCGTTATGATTTATACAAGCACACCGGTGCCCCTACCATTCATTATTGTATTGTATTTGGCATTCTAAAGTTAATTCTTAAACTGCGGTGATTACTTATGGCAAGCCCTCTGTGTATCGGTGGAGCTGAGTGATGATTTGTAGCCCGCTGCAGCCTATTAGAGTGGAAAGCCCGAGGGCCTGGGGAGAGATAGTGCTTAATATTGCATATAACTCGGACTTTTGTCATCAATCATCATAAATGGACTCGCCTACAGGTGAAACAAATGATGAGGAAATTCTCTAGGATTCACTTACAAGTAATGCTGTTTCTGCATTATAAGCAGATAGTAGAAATAAATAGATACATCCAATACTTAATATTTATATTTAAACACCACTACCTCTCAGTGTTACAATTAGGCCGAAACAGCTTGTAGAAAAGATGCCCTACTGGACATACTGCCACACTACTCTTCTTTCACTCCTCTTGAACTAGGATCTGTCTGGGTGGGTGGGAATCACCCGCTACAAGGAGTTGTTCTTGTTCCAACCTCTGTCACTATACCTCCACTAGTTACTTTCCCTCCTGTACTATTAATCTTTATTTCATTAGTGTCTCTCGTAACTCCCACTTTTTAGAGCCAGACACACCACCAAATGGTGCCGCCAATGGCATGGTTGCTTTGTTCCAACCTCTGTTGCTATACCTCCACTCGTTACTTTCCTTTCTGTACTACTCTACATTATAACCTTATCTCTCATTACCTGCCACTTCTTATACTAGGAACCCCAGCAAGTGGTGCCTGCAATAGAATGGCTCTCTGGGTGGGTGGGAATTACCTGGTACAAGGAGTTCCTCTTGTTCCAACCTCTGTCATTTTATTACTTTCCCTCCTGTACTACTAATCTTTATTTCATTTGTGTCTCTCGTAACTCCCACTTTTTAGAGCCAGACACACCACCAAATGGTGCCACCAATGATATGGTTGCTTGGGTGGGTTCATTTTGTTCCAACCTCCACTACTTACTTTCCCTTCTGTACTACTCTACATTATAACCTTATCTCTCGTTACCCACCACTTTCTTATACTAGGAACCCCACCAAGTGGTGCCTGCAATAGAACAGCTGTCTTGGTGGAAGGCACCTGGTTCAAGGAGTTAATTTAGTTCCAACCTCTGTCACTATATCTCCCCTAGTTACTTTCCCTCCTGTACTATTAATCTTTATTTCATTCGTATCTCTTGTAACTCCCACTTCTTAGATAAAGACACACCACCAAATGGTGCCGGCAATGACATGGTTGCCTGGGTGAGTTCATTTTGTTCCAACCTCCAACAGTTACTTTTCCTTCTGTACTACTCTACATTATAACCTTATCTCTTGTTACCTGCCACTTCTTATACTAGGAACCCCACCAAGTGGTGACCGCAATAGAATGGCTGTCTGGGTGGGTGGGAATCACCTGGTACAAAGAGTTCCTCTTGTTCCCACCTCTGTCACTTTACCTCCACTAGTTACTTTCCCTCCTGTACTACTAATCTTTATTTCATTCCTATCTCTTGTGACTCCCACTTCTTAGATTCAGACACACCACCAAATGGTGTTGGCAATGGCATGGTTGCCTTGGTGGGAGGCACCTGGTACAAGGAGTTCCTCTTGTTCCAACCTCTGTCGCTATACCTCCAATAAACAAAGGGGGGAGGGAGCAGCTCAATCACTATTTATACAAAATTATCAACATTATTATTCAGGGCCTGGGGACTAATTCACCGCCCAGTTTAACCCTCTCATCAGCTAAATATCAAGCAACAAACATGTCTAGCTATGTGGAAAGACAGAGATTTAGTTGCATATATCTGCAGATACATGTGGAAGCCACACTGCCCCGGCAAGGCACTCTGTGTTTAGTGTGGTCCCTACTCTTAATTCTGAGTCCCCAAAGTTGGGACATGTTTATACATCCAATAGTTACTTTCCCTCCTGTACTATTAATCTTTATTTCATTCGTATCTCTTGTAACTCCCACTTCTTAGAGACAGACACACCACCAAATGGTGCCCGCAATGACATGGTTGCCTGGGTGAGTTCATTTTGTTCCAACCTCCACTAGTTACTTTCCCTTCTGTACTACTCTACATTATAGCCTTATCTCTTGTTACCCGCCACTTCTTATACTAGGAACCCCACCAAGTGGTTCCTGCAATAGAATGGCTGTCTGGGTGCGTCTCACTTGGTACAATGAGTTCCTCTTGTTCCCACCCCTGTCACTTTACCTCCACCAGTTACTTTCCCTCCTGTACTACTAATCTTTATTTTATTCCTATCTCTTGTGACTCCCACTTCTTAGATTCAGACATACCACCAAATGGTGTCAGCAATGGCATGGTTGCCTTGGTGGGAGGCACCTGGTACAAGGAGTTCATTTTGCTCCAACCTCTGGGGTAGGTGTTTTAAGAGGGTATTGGGTGCTGTAACAGGGCGCATCAGTTGCTGTAGTAGCCTGGCCTGCATTGATGAATGTGATGTATGTTGGGCGCTCGCTGCAGCGAGCGAGAGGTAGCACCAGCTCAGTGCATCCGGCACTCCACACCATACTTATCAATAAAGGACACACACACAGCGCCCGCGCTCTAAATCTGCTCGCTATAGCATAGAGTGCCAGACACTGTGTGATTAAAGTCTTTTTTTGAACACATATCCACCAGTAACAAAACGAAAACACATGGAATGACATTGTTGTAACACTGTGACAATAACACTTTAGTGTCAGACCTGTAACGACAATTCTGCATAAAAATATAAAAAGTCAAAAACGTTTCTAAAAATGTTTGTTTGCAGCCAGGAGAGGTCACACAGGAGAGGAGCAAAAAAAAAGTAAATTTCAATCACGCTGTTTAAGCACAAGCAAATGAAGGTCCATTGAAATGTATGTGAGAGCGACAGTGAGCGAAAGGTAATACCTGGCGCTTTGGAAGCTAGAGCGCCGGCGCTATACACTGAGCTGCCTGGATTTATACATGCAGCGCTAAATGGCGCTGTTAAAGTGGCTCACCAGATTCGCTTTCATAAATGTGGTTTTACCTACAGCGCCCGGCGTTCACCAGACGCTGCCTGTCGCTACGAGGCGCTACCTGGCGCTACCCTTCTTAAATAACCCCATCAGAAGGACCGACAGAAAGAAGAGCTCTCCCAAAGGCCAATCTGCCTCAGCTGACAGTCCTTAGTCCTGGTTACTGAACGGCCCATGTGTCCTGAGGGGCTTCCCTTGGTAGAGGGAATGAGGTGGGCCCTTCGTAGGTTCAGGGGCCCTGGTACCTGCCCTGTGCTGACACCTGCCCTGCCCTATTGGATAAGTGTGAGTTCCCTTGTCACATACGGGCTTCTATAGAGGCAGTACGTTAACAATGTAGTTGTACTTGTATTTTTATTTTTAATCCTCTGTATGTAGCTTTTATACAAACTCTTATCAAGACATTTTAATCACCGACATCAGAACAATCCCACAGCGCTGGGACATGTTAGTACCCCTCTGCAGACAATATGGTGCGGCCTGGAAAGCAGATGCGCTCTGCTCTCTTGACACCCTTGAGTCACTAAAAGACCTATTTTGCTTTAAAATGGCAGATCAATGGGCTAGCGCTGCCCCCTCACCCCTGGGACCCGCTGTGACATTTTTGTATTAAGAGATAATGAGACTGGTTAGGTGGCTTAAGAAGACAGAGATAAAAATCGCCAAAAATTGAAATCAATTAATATTAATACTGCAAAGGTACAGTGTGAAGGGGGGGGCGGCCGGTATTTTTCCACAGGGGCTGTAAGTCCATTTGTTTCCTCTACAATCACTTGTTCACAAAGCTGTACGTTGATGAGGTTAAAGAGACGCTTCAGGCGAGATCTTATTGATTTTAATTACTGGAAATGGCCTACGGGGACCAAGAGCTTTTTTTTTGCTGTTTATTTAGCCATCGTTTTACCCAGGCATTGTCCAAAGAGAAAGAGATAGGATCGGCCGCTCTCATTACGGCGAAGAGAAGAAAAAGAAAAGAAAAGGTGCTTTAAAGCCTACAAGCACATGACGAAAACACTAAACAAAAGACCAAAGGGTCGGTATGGTGACTAAAGCATTTGCTGGAGAAACTATCATTATACAATGGGAAATAGAGGAAACCTCTAATGGACCATTTCCATGGAATGAATTGCGAACGAGAAATCACGAGCGCAATCGGACAATAATTGATCCAGGAAAATGCCGGCAGCGATCGCACCGACGATGGGAATTTGTTTTGCGTCATTTCATTTTGGCTGACATAAAATTTCTCGTTCGTTGTGTTGCCATCGACACGTGGAAACAGAAACTGACCACAAACAGGATGTTCTGAATAATCGCAATGGCAAGTTGTCCACTTGGGCCATAAAAAGGGGCGTACATAACATAGAGACAGGTGAATCCAGGCTTCTGGCACAGGGGGGCCCCACGCAAACTGCCTCCACCGCCTCTATAGAATGTAACCTGTATACAGCAGAGCAGCAGAGCTTGCTATTTACCTACCCAGCCATGCAGGGCTGGCGCCAGCACAGGGCAAACCTGGGAAATTGCCAGGGCCCTTGGCATCTTCAGGGGCCCACTCAGGCTCATACTTGGTATTATTTTACCAGAGGAGTAGCTAGGCTTTCAGCCACCCGGGGCAAAGATTCAAAATGGTGTCCCCCCATCTGTTCTCAGGACGCCCTTTGATGCCCCCCTGAACTGCTGCACCTGGGGCACGTGCCCCCCCTGCTCTCCCCCCTAGCTACGCCCCTGATTTTACAGTGGACCTGGACAACCTGAATTCCGGATGCTGTGTGCAGACCTGCTCATGGCTGGCCTCAGCAACAGGGGATGATCAGCAACAATGGAGAAGGTGCAATTAGTAGAAGCTCAGAAGGTGGAGAGAACCAGGTGACAGCTGACAAGGACTGAAGGGCAATCAGCAGCAGAAAATGACCCATTTGTGGCAGCGGAGCTGAAAGGTGACATCATGTGACTCACTACTTTGGGGCCCACTGAGACTGTCTTGCCAATCTTGACAAAAGGTGACATCATGTGACTCACTACTTTGGGGCCCACTGAGACTGTCTTGCCAATCTTGCCAAAAGGTGACGTCATGTGACTCACTACTTTGGGACCCGATGAGACTGTCTTGCCAATCTTGCCAAAAGGTGACGTCATGTGACTCACTACTTTGGGACCCGATGAGACTGTCTTGCGAATCTTGCCAAAAGGTGACATCATGTGACTCACTACTTTGGGGCCCGATGAGACTGTCTTGCCAATCTTGACAAAAGGTGACATCATGTGACCCACTACTTTGGGGCCCGATGAGACTGTCTTGCCAATCTTGCCAAAAGGTGACATCATGTGACTCACTACTTTGGGGCCCGATGAGACTGTCTTGCCAATCTTGCCAAAAGGTGACATCATGTGACACACTACTTTGGGGCCCGATGAGACTGTCTTGCCAATCTTGACAAAAGGTGACATCATGTGACTCACTACTTTGGGGCCCGATGAGACTGTCTTGCCAATCTTGCCAAAGGGTGACATCATGTGACTCACTACTTTGGGGCCCGATGAGACTGTCTTGCCAATCTTGACAAAAGGTGACATCATGTGACTCACTACTTTGGGGCCCGATGAGACTGTCTTGCCAATCTTGACAAAAGGTGACATCATGTGACTCACTACTTTGGGGCCCGATGAGACTGTCTTGCCAATCTTGACAAAAGGTGACATCATGTGACTCACTACTTTGGGGCCCGATGAGACTGTGTTGCCAATCTTGACAAAAGGTGACATCATGTGACTCACTACTTTGGGGCCCGATGAGACTGTCTTGCCAATCTTGCCAAAGGGTGACATCATGTGACTCACTACTTTGGGGCCCGGTGAGACTGTCTTGCCAATCTTGCCAAAGGGTGACATCATGTGACACACTACTTTGGGGCCCGATGAGACTGTCTTGCCAATCTTGCCAAAAGGTGACATCATGTGACAAACTACTTTGGGGCCCGATGAGACTGTCTTGCCAATCTTGCCAAAAGGTGACATCATGTGACTCACTACTTTGGGGCCCGATGAGACTGTCTTGCCAATCTTGCCAAAGGGTGACATCATGTGACTCACTACTTTGGGGCCCACTGAGACTGTCTTGCCAATCTTGACAAAGGGTGACATCATGTGACCCACTACTTTGGGACCCACTGAGACTGTCTTGTCCAAGGGCCCCCACAAACCTGGAGCTGGCCCTGCAGCCATGTCTCCTCCATCCTCCACATCAGCTTCTCTTTTCCAGGTCAGCTGCTGATATGACTACATCATTCAGCAGGCAGCTCTCATAGTTTACAATAGAGAACACACACTGCTGCGTCCCCTGTATCCCCGGCTTTATGTGCGCACTCCCGCCCCAACCATTCAGATAAGAGCTGTCTGACGAATGATGTAGTCACAGCACTCTCATTTGACCAGAGCAAGCGCATGTGCCATTGGAGCCTGGACAAGTGAGTTTTATAGTGCAAACAAGGGGGTTACACACAAAAAAATAAAGAAAACAAGTTTACAGTATGAGCTATGAAAGGGTCCCATTTAAAGCGGAACAAAACCCAGGAATTCGACTTTCCTAGGTTATGTCCGTGCCCCGGAAGAATCCCTATTCCGGATGCCCCGGCGACACGGAACAAAACCTGGGAAAGTCAAATTTTTTTTCGCTTTAAAGCGGACCTTCACCCTGAATAAGAGCCTATCTTATATGTTTCCCACACACTGTACATACAGATTGCTCACATTAAAAATCATCCTACCTGCATTTACTGCATGTTATAAGCCTTTAAACATCCAAGATGGCGGCTTATGGAACGTCAGGCAGCCTGCAAACAGAAAGTGCCTTCTGACTGTGCTGCTCTGCATTCTGGGACTGCTGACCTTTTCCTGACCCCAGCTCTGCTCTGTCTGAGCAAAGCACAGCTATAACTCGCCCCCTGTACTTTGACCCGCTCTCCTCTCCTCAGTAAGTGTGATGCTTCTGAGTCAAGATAGCGGCGCCCATATCCTAAAGTCCTGAACAGAGTTGCAGCCCAGTGGGGGAAAGAATAAGTAGTGACTAAAAACTCAATATATTAATTTTAGATGCTGGGGAATTGTTTTTTAGGGGTTTGGGCTTTTCAATAGTTTAGGTCCGGTTTAAATGAAACCCTTTTACAGCTCATATTACAAACTTTTTTCTGTCTTTTAACTCAATTGGATGCAGCTAGAAAACTAAAGACTGAGACAAATTGAGCTTCCTTTCGCTAAATGAGTGCAAATATGATATAATAAAATAATATGGCTTATGATATGGGGGAGAAAGTAGGGATGATTTCTTTTCTGGATGACTATAAGTGTAATGATTGCTAATGGATAACCGTTGTTACTTATTGTATACATTTGAATGTACTTCATTGTTTGTTTTCTTGCAAAATTCAATAAAAATTATTGAAATATTATATGATAGTTAAGGTGGAGGAGCAACAATGCTGGGCCCCCTGACCCTCTGGATCCCGCTGTGGTCGCACCACTTTAAGTTACGCCCAAGAGTTATTTAGACTGGACTGTCCCTTTAAAGCCCATACAGGTGCTAACTCTGCTAAATCCGGGTTCAGGCTCCACCCGGTATTTTGTATCAAGCCTTTGGCCATAACCACACTTCTATTGCTTAAAGTACAACATTTATTTTGTTCATGACATTAATTAAAACGGACTATGTCCCATAAGAGTTTTGTTACACAAGTATGTACAGTTCTTTCATGTATACATTTCTTGCCTCTATCGAATACATTCACATGAGTGCATTACTTGCCCCCTTCATCTTGACGAGTCGATTGTTTCGTTTTGTACCCTATTATTGAGTCAATCAATTGTTTTTACGCCCTTTCGGACAGACATGTTTCGCCTGTTGCTCCGGCTTTCTCAATGCCCTTTAAGAAATGAATCCAATACATTATTTGCCGTTTGATATATTGTATATGTGCATACAAATATTGTTTTTCCCGAGAGGAACATGGAAAGGTGCCACTATCTGTTTAGGAATATACTCCGTCCTGGCCCTTATAGGTTGTAGGTGGCTCGTTTCCAAAATAGCGTGTTCTATAGTCAATTGGACGATTCTTCTTTTTGTCATGCACGCATTGCGCTACTGCAGGTGTGGCATGCGGGTCACGTGACGTGTGGACCCACCGGCACCCCCCCTCCGTCTCTGAGGTGCTCGTCGGTGTAGCCCCTAAGGGGGTTATTTAACAAGGGATAGCGCCAGGTAGTGCCCCGTAGTGGCAGGCAGCGTTGAGTGAACGCCGGGCACTGTACGCAAAACCACATTTAAGAAAGGGAATCTGGTGAGCGACTCTAACAGCGCCATGTAGCATCACATGTATCATTACACGTGGCTCAGCATATAGCACCGATGCTTTCGCTTCCAAAGCGCCAGGTATTACCTGTCGCTCTCCCATACATTTCAATGGGTGTTCCTTTTTTTCTGTTTAAACAGGGTTTCATTTTTTTTTTCTTCTCAAATAATTGTGTGACCTCTCCTGGCCTAGAAAGTCATTTTTGAAAACTTTTTTTATTTTTTTGTTTTTTTATGCAGAATTGTCATTACAGGTCTGGCATTAAAGTGTTAATGTTACAGTGTTACAACAATGTCATTCCATGTGTTTTCGCTTTGTTACTGGTGGATTTAGAGCGCCAAAGCTGTGTGTGTTTCCTTTTTTGATAAGTATGGTGTGGAGCCGATCGCACTGAGCTGGCGCTACCTTTCGCTCCCTGCAGCGCTGTACTGGTGTTAGAACGCCCAACACACATGACATTCATCAATGCCGGCCAGATTACTACAGCGACTGCAACGCTAGGTTACAGCGCCCGATACCCGCTTACAGCGTCTACTTACGGTCGTTGTAAGTGCCGCTATACAGACGCTCATCTGCCGATACCTGGTGTTAGTAGTGAATCAGCCTCTAAGTTTATTCAGCCAAACGAGCAATCTTATGTCACACACTACAGCAAAACCAAAGCAAAATCTTACACAGAACACACTTCTCAGTAAACTAGGGTTATCATATTTTGCAGACCATTTCGGCTAGACGATACTCCACAAGGCTACTTCTCAAGTTGCTTCTTGTAAATACATATTATTAAAGTATAACTCTAGACCTGCATATACATTCACAGTGAGGGATGAGGCATTTGAATTTATCTGCAAAGGACATTCCCATCTAGGAATAATCTTCTGTGTGAGAGCACCTTCCCTCGTTGTCACAAAAAGTTCAACCTTCTCTTCTCACTTTACACCAATGACTTCAGCTCCTCAGATCCTTCGGTCAAGATCATCAAGTACGCAGATGATATCACCTTAGTAGGCCTCATTAATGACAACAATAAGTCTACCTATCGCACCTAAGTTAAAACCCTGGAGTCTTGGTGCAAAGCAAACAACCTTATCCTGAATACCCAAAAAACTGTTGAACTCATTATCGACTTCAGGTGACCCCACCAAATGCACCATCCCATTCTGATTGATGAAGAGGAAGTCAAAATCGTAGCCAGTGCAACATTTCTTGGCACCCAGATCTCGCAGGACTTGAAGTGGAGCAAGCAAGCTACCATTATCGTAAAGAAGGCCCAACAAAGACAATATATTTCTTGAGACAACTGAAAAGATACGCCATGTCTAAGACAATCTTAAAAACCTTCTATAATGCTGCCATAGTATTGATCTTGACCTCCTCATTCACAGTCTGGTACGGTGGGGCTACAACCAAAGACAAGCTTAGGCTGAAGAGGATAACCAGGACTGCCGAGCAGATAATTGGATCTCCCTTACCATCTCTAGATAAGCAATTCATGAGCAGAATCACTTCAAAGGCTAAGAAAATAATTGAGGACTCTACACACCCAGGGCATCCCTTCTTCAGGCTCTTATGCTCTGGGTGCTGATTCATTGCTCACTCAACTAAAACCTCTAGGCACAAAAACATTTTTTTTTCCATTGGCCAATATGGCTCTAAACAAATCTAGTGTGAGAGGTTCTTGAACTCAACTCTACTTTGCATTGTGGCTAATTTATGATAGTCTTTAAGGATTAACCTGCACTGTACCTAATACCAGTTACTTGACAGTTCAATGTGTATTGGCAGAGGTACTCTTACCCAAAACAATATGGTTGGGTGCAGTGGCTAGCGGTGGCGCCACATAGCATATGTCAATGAAAGCCAGCACTCCTTATTACCAGATTTGCTTGTATTGTGCAAAAAATATATACATGCAGTAATCAAATTCCATCCACTAGTTTGCGCCAATATGCATCCATACGTCTAACGTTTTGGGGTGTTGATACCCCTTCATCAGGGACACACAAGAACAAAGTCAAGCAGATCAACACATTCCACTTACTATTTGACCTGTAAAGGTCACCAAAATCCCGCCTAACATCATCAATGACATCAGCAGGTCAGTATCCAATCAATCCCGCCTAACATCATCAACGACATCAGCAGGTCAGTATCCAATCAACTACTATGTTATTGTGTGAAATTGTTTAGAGCTGTCCTGGTGTTGCCAAAAAGCATTACTTGTATGTATACTATACTTACTTGGCGAATTAAATAAAGTATTCAACCCATCCTGAGAACATATCCAAAACCAAAAGGTACTCCGATCTTTTCCGTAATCTAAACTAAAGAAGAGATGCACTAGCGCTTTCCCTAGTCTTACCAGCAACACTATACATAAGACAAGACTTTTACAGAGACAATAAGTAGAGCATCAAGTGGCGGTCTGGAAAGTTTGGGATTTGCAGCACCACTGAAGCAATATCAGCAGAGCTGCAGGAGTCCAATGGCTGAATTACCGCGCACACGCTATTACTTTCAGCACCTCGGACAGCCGCTTCCAACATAACAGTGAAACCAGCCGCCAGAGCTTCAAATGAGGTTTGAATTATGTCATAAGTATTGAATCTGCTGGCAATAGTGAGCAGCACAGGTCAGATAAATCAACAGTGACAGCTCCCCCAAGAAGCACAGTTGAGTTTCTGACTTGAAGCTAAATGAATAGTGATTTATTTTTGGCTCCCGCTCGGGCTTGGCTCTGTTATGTTGGTCCTCTCGGTTTCATATTTTGCTGTTCTGGTAATTTTAATCATCATGTCCTTCGATCCCAATGAATTTATTTACTATCACTTGGGATATGACCTTTGTAAGAAAGACTGTGGTTGATTGTTTAAAGTCTAGGATTGTTTGTAGCCAGTATTTTGTTTTATCCTCCTGAGAGCGAAGAGACAAAGCCAGGAGTTGGGCAATTTGCCTGGCCAAGTAATCAAAGGCCGAAGAGTTCTTGTTCTGCAGAGCTTAAAATCTAGACCCCCAACCTTTCTTAACTGGAGTCACATTCACAATTGAAATTGAAAGATTGTTGGGAGCCACATTCATGCTGAATAGATTGTGGAAGCCACATAACTAGTGTTGAACTAACCCTTAGAAGTTTGGGTTCGGCAGGGTACCCGAACTTGACCTGAACTTGACCTGAACCCCATTGAAATCAAGGGACCTGAACCCTTGGGAACCAAAAATGTCCCCAAATTACCTATGAGACACATCTTATACAACCATTTGGGCAAACAAGAAGAAGAAAGGGCGGCACAGACTATGGTTACCACAAAAGGTGCACTGCCCTGTGGGGTACTGCCCAACACAATACAAATTCTTTATCTGGGGTGACCTCTAAGCGCCCCTACTAATTGACCCCACAGAGACTGACCATTGCACTCATAGCATGATGCTGTGAGTGCAATGGTCAGTCTCTGTGGGGTCAAATAGTAGGGGCACTTAGAGGTCACCCCAGATAAAGAATTTGACATATGAGACACAAACTGTAGATTGGTGAGGAGTGGGGGCAGAGGGGGGGGCACCTGTAAAGGGGTCCTCAGAGGCAGAATCGGACCGGGTCTGTTAGAAATAAAATGTTTGTGGCGCACAGAGGAAACGACTGTACACTTACCTGAGCCAGTTGCCAGTGTCCTCACTCATAGGTGCAGCCATCTTATTGTAGCCCTGGCTATCATTGTGGGTGATACGGGTCAGAATCGCCAACTCAAATAAGTGTACAGTAGATTCTTATGTGCTGCATTATGTTAAAGAGCCCCACTCACGTGCTGCTATGGACTGAATGGTTTTCCATGTGGGGTGATTCAGAACCTTTTTTTTTTGGCTGATGTGTCCTTTTTGCAGGAAATTGTGGTATGCATACGCCAAACCGAGTGTTCGCAGTATAAATATGGCTCAATGAGTCCATTTGTCTGTATTTCACGGGTTTAGCCTGCGCTTGCGCGTGATTCAGAACCCTGATTTATGCATTTTCGGACCTATAAAAGTCTTAGGTTTTTGGCTTGGTGGCTTATGAGCAGAGAGTGGCCACCAATTGACACCCACCCTCATCACTGTAGCGTTAATGACAGCGGGTTTCATGTTCTAGATTCTACGCCCTGCCCTGTGGTGGTTTTGGCTGCGGGTTTGCAAATACAGAAAGATGCGTCCAGGGGGCCCGCACTGATGCTGATAACTTTGTTGCCAGCCCTGCGGCCCATCAGACCAAAGACTGAAAAGCCTCCTTGACCAAATCATAACCCAAAGGTTGGTGGAAGCCCCCTTTACCGCTTGCGCCCCCCTCATAATCCGGCCTCCAACCTTGGTGGTCTCTCAGACCTTCCCTTACACCACAACATGCTCTTATGTAAATGCTCAGTGGAATACGATTTACACAAGGCTCTGTAGTGTTCCCTATTTCTATAATCTTTAATAATATAGAGCCCTGCAAGCTAGGCTGATATCTCTATGAAGACCTTATTTCCTTATACACTCCTGACTTCCTGAGCCCCATCTGCGCCAGCCTCTTACAATTTAAATTCATTATCTAAGTTATTTCAGGGCTGTTAACCTTTTCACTTAAAGATTTTCTAAAAATGGCTTCAAATTGGAAAACAAAATAAAGGTGGAATAGACAAATCAATAGTTTAGAAACACTTTAAGAAGTGTATTCAAAAATCAATATGATAAAGTACATCATTGAGGAGAGTCTGGAAAGTGCGTTTGTATATCTATATTTTGAGAATAGATTGGCCTCCATCCTGGAGGGATGTCATTTCTAACACCATGAAATTGACCTGCTTAAGGGTTCTTCAGTCCTGCTAAACTATGTGATCATGACCGGTGACATCTGTTAGCAATGGTAATTGCTTAGCACAGAGAAGGGGAGAGAAGCAGCCAAACAGAATGGCAGTGCAGGCAAAACAATCAAGATGTTGGACAAGCATGGAGGACAGGTAGACAGTTCCAGTGTCTGAGCCAGATAAGCATTGCAGATTAGCGATGAGGACTCTATCTTCCCACTTTACCTCAGTAATATCTTTCTGGCTCTTACTCACAGCCATGTCTAACAGGCAGAAAACCAATGTGAGCTGGAGCTCTACATTTCTTGTCACCACTCCGCCCCAACTTATCCAAAATCTGAATGATTTTACTGTAGAGGTAAGTTAGTTAATGGCAATTTCACAGGAGCGTAAAGGATGGAGAATGCAGGAATGGTTTGAGAAGATTGAATATATATGTTAATATATATTTACATATCATATTTTTAAACCGGACCTTCACCCTAAATAAGAGCCTATCTTGTATGTCCCCCCCCTGTATAAGAGGGTGGGGGTAACATACAAGATAGGCTCCTATTTAGGGTGTATTTTTCCCCCCACCTTAAATAAGAGCCTATCTTCTATTTTTCCCCTACCCTAAATAAGAGTCTTATTTTCTATGTTTCCTCCACCCTAAATGAAAGCCTATCTTCTATGTTTTCCCCACCCTCTACATACAGATTACCTACATTAAAAATCATCCTACCTGCATCTACTGCATTTTCTGAGCCTTTAAACATCCAGGATGGCGGCACATGGAGTCTGCAGTAAGGAAGTGTCTTCTGACTGTGCTGCTCTGTATTCTTGGATTGCTGTCCTTTCCTGACCACCAGCTCTGCTCTGTCTTAGCACAGCTAAAACCTGCCCCCTGCCGTTTCCCCCTTCTCCCCTCCTCGGTATGTGATGCTTCTGAGGCAAGATGTCGGCGCCGAGTCCCGAACAGAGTTGCAGCCCAGTGTGGGGAAGAGTAATAAGTGACAAAAAATGGAAAATATATTAATTTTAGATGCCGGGGAATCGTTTATTAAGGGTTTTAGCTTTTCATTAAATTATGCTAAAGGTCGGGTTAAATTCAAATATTTTGATGATCGCAGGCCACTTAAATTATTTGGAACCCGGTCACAGGCCACAATGAATAGGTTCAGAATTTATTTTATTTGGAATAGCATCATGACAATTTTCTACAACCAGGATGGCCATCGTGTTCACAAACTCCACTTGTATTGTCCTTCCATCACATTCATATGTAAAAATTCCCATTCATATACATATGCTGATTGGCTTACCATTCTGAATATATGGGTACCTTAATTATAGCCCTCTCCCATCAGTCCCATGTTTTAACCCATCCAAGCTCCCACCAATGCTAAGCATACAATTATTGTGCCAAAGATGACCACCCCAGGGGTGGTGTTGTACAATCGATGTCACTGCGTTCCTCCAAGCTGGAAACTGGAACAAAGGCAAAGCAAGAAAGGATCCAAGGAAGATCTTCCAGCTCCATCTTGGAGCCTCAGCTTGCCTTGCCTGTTGCATGTTGTTATACATTGCAGGTTAAAGTGTGCACATGCTCATTGTAGTAGTCAGCCCCATGATACCAAACTCTAAAGAGCCATATTACAGAAGCTACTGGGGTGGGGGGATGCGTTGAGGGGGGAAGATATTGATTATAGCTGTTTTTTTTATTTCTAGCCTGGACAGAGTATTTTCAGTGTAAGCCTCTACTAAATAAATCAAGACCATAAATTTAGAGTTTAACAGAACAGATAAGTGATTTACAATGACCTAAGATTGGGTTCTGTTTTTATTATTACACAACTACTCCATAGCTTCCAGTTATGCTGTTGGCTTTCACTGTGGCTTGACAACAGTCAACTGGTGACCTCCCGGAGAGTATCCAGGAGAAATATGAAGAACAAGAGGCCCACTTTCAGATATAGGGAAGGGCATTTGTAGAGAGAGTGGATACTTTGAATTGTCTGGCATGGGTTTTATTTCTGGAAATAATAAGGTTGATTCAACAAGGTTGATTTTGTAAAATGACAATTAAGGTCAATTGATCCCTATATGACCAGAAGGAATAATTTGAAAAAGACCTTGCATTTTACTCCCTGTTTTTTCATTTCCCTCATCTACAGCCTAAAGATGTCGTTCAGCCTTGGCTACAACAGAATTATGGAACCCACAAACAGATAAAACCTCTTGATGCTTCTAACTACATCTGGAGCAAACGTGTCTTGTGTTCGTTATATAATTATACTCCATCAAGCTGTAAAAAAGAATGGTATTTTTTAGCCAAATGGTCTGCAAATAACACCAAGACAAATGGTAGGAGATCAAACGCATCCAACATTTTGCCCTATGAAAGAAATGAGACGCTCCCTTATCAGTATTTTATTTCCACTTGTGTGTCTTTAATTTCAAGCTCCTCGTACCGTTTTACAATTGCACTGTAAATTCTCATTCCATGCACAATTACTTTTTTTTTTTATAACCGCCAGCTCCGAGGATGTTTGCTGACTCTTTATGGTTGTTTTTGTAGGTACGTTCAGCTGCAAGGATGAAATGTGGTGCACATCTAAATGACACAATTGGTTGTTTGTTAACTCCATGGCCTCAGATTACAATATCAAAGTCATTCTTTAGATCCATTAAATAACAGAATGATCAAGGAAATATGCCTTGTGTGTTCTTCTTCAGCGTAGAACAATCTCCTGAGGGTTCCATGAACAACTGCTTTTTTTGCTGGCTAAATCTAGATTTAACACGAATCTGTAGAATTAAATGTTAGCATTAACTATCAATTTACTTCTTACTCTTAAAGGGTCCACTTTGCTGAAAATATAATCCCCTCTGCCATTCCTTCCCCAGCTAACCCAGATTTGGAATATTAGATTAAATTTATACTAAATACAAAGGAACTGGAAGGACCCACACCTTCCAAAGCACCCTCTATAATATATGGCACCACTAAAAATGTATAAACAACTGTACACACTCAAGACTCATTAAAAAACATGGAAGACACTACATTGTCAATAAGGAAAGACAAAGAACATAAAAATCGGAGGGGAGAGGGACTGGTGTATGGTACAATATTAAATAACAAAAAATTACTAAAATTCTACATTAATTATCCTACCTGGCTGGTATGAATCAAAGTGCTATGGTGCATATCAACAACCCACTTGAATACGCGCTACAGTGTAACAATATATTAAGAACCAAATGAAAGTGCAAGTGCTAACCTAAACTATCCTATAACCTATGAGAACCCAAATACATGCTGATAAAACAGTGAACAACAGCCGGGGAGAGCACAGAAATAACAATCCAAATATAAAATTAACTTACATGAAGAACGACCACCAGCCCAATACCCTAACGTCTACTCGTTACGTGACGTCACAAGCGTCACTTCCTCAGGACATACAAACACATATCACCCTACCTTAAATTTATACTAACTTGATCTGTCCTGCCAGAATATCAAAATCTAAATGCAATTTCACACAAACATCAGAGAGTAATAAATATGATTAATTAGCATTAATTAGCATTCAACAAATAGTAATAACACAACATCTTAGTTAACTTTAAAGTGATTCAGCAGCCAAATGAAAAAAAAACAAAAGTGTATGGGGAGGCCGATTCATCAATAGCGCCAGGTAGCGACAGATGAGCGACTGTAGCGTGATTTTTTCAGCGCCAGCCAGTATTCGCTGTGCTTGGCCGGCTCTAGCTTGATGACAGCGACTCAGTCGGTGTGCGGTAATGTTGAATACTGGCTGGGGGGTCGCTGTTTCCCAGGTCCAGCGTTGTATGTGAGCGCCTGACAACGAATGGCCAGAGCTTCATATTCATCAAAAAATCACGCTCCGAATGTGCTGTCGCTGTCCATTCCTTGTTTAAACCCCAGAGCGCTGGCGCCGATCTGTATTAACTAGTTTTTAACCCCTAAACAACCATATTTTTTGAATGTAACATTATACATGTTTTTAGATTCATTTTGTTATATGAATACATTAATCTCAGACCTGTTAGATCAATTCTGCACATTTTTTTTTTTTTGACTTAAAAATAAATCCTAACATTGCAGAAGTGTTCTCCGATTTTTTGACATTAAAAAAATTTAAAAAAAAATTATTACCAATTAATCATGAATTATTATAGATTGCTCCATTGAAATGCATTGGACATCGCCAGGGAGCGACAGCTCATACCTGGCGCTGTGAGGGAATTTGCAGCGGCGCTGTTCGGTCCAGCCGGCTTCATGATGAATGCCGCGCTAGCCGTCGCTCTCGCCGGCGCTAGCCTCATTTTGCTTGATAAATGCGTCATTGTGACCGCTGCGGGCGTACTTGAGTCGGTAGTCGCCGTTAGCTGCCGCTACCTGGCGCTCGTCAGACACTACCTGGCGCTATCGCTTGATGAATAAGGGCATTAGTTGATTGGTGCTAGTCCGGCGATCAGCAACTCACCTGAATGCTACATCCGAGCCTTCCCAGGCTCCCTGCACCGGCCGGGGCATGAACATGGAGTCAGATTTGTTGGCATTTCAGGCTCTCGGCCTGCCATAAATCACAGGCGCGCTGCCACACCTTCTCATTGGAATAGAGGGGGTGTGCTGAGGCTTGACACGGCTCTGCCATTGTAGTGAGGGATGCTGCTCACTGGCTGTAATGAGGGACATCGCTCACTGACTGTAATGAGGGATGCCGCACATTGGCTGTATTTAGGAATGCCGTACACTGCCTGTAATGGGGTGATTGGGAGGGGGTATATTAGCACACCATTTAGTTTCAGAATATATTTTTTTTTATATTCCTCCTCTGCGTATTTTGTAGCAAAAAATATGATATTTTCTTAAGACATGGGCCGAAAATAAAGATATACATGAATAATCTTATATCCACTTCTGTGTGTCTTTATATATTTAATACTGCACAATTCAAAGTAGTACAGAAATTGCTAAGATTATCTGTGCAGTCCAAATAATGTAGCAATAATAATAATAATAATAATAATAATAAGCAATATAATAAAATCAGAAAATAAAATTGAAAGAAGTGCAATACAGTGCGATTGTGAACCAATAATTATTTTAGATAAATCATACTCCCTAAATCAAAGCAAACACATATACGGTACACACACACATCAAGGGATTAAACAATGGGCACATAGGGCTACCGCTCTGGGGCCTACAACCCTGGGCACCACGAAAAGAACTGTGGTTCCTACCCCAGGTCATCCTCAAAAGATGCATTGTGGAGTGTAACGATGGAACTGAGTACAATGTAAGCTAGCCCCCAGTCTGCACCAAACCCATATGCATATAAAGAATCCAATAACCGGGTGCAACTTCCACGCCTATACAAAAACTACTACCGACCAAAAAGGAATCTTCAGGGAGGCACACCGACACAACTTAATAACAAATTACATCTTATATAATATATATACACATCAACTAATAAATATAACAAATAAATAAATAAATGTGAAGATGCTGCAGCTCTTCCTATTATCAGGATCTTAAATAAATGTATAAAAGTGCAAAGAAATAACCAATCTACAGCTAATATCCAATACTGTTAATGAGAAACATCATATACTAACCATATGCATATCAACATCAAAATCCCCTCATTTAAAGTGCCACAAAACATGTATAATCAAAAGTATATATATATAACACCTATAAACTACCAAAAATCTAAACTATCACTTCACCAACTACATGACTAGCCCAATAAAAAGTGTAAATGCAAACAATCAATAATAAAGCTAATTCATAACCAATCTCATCCCACCCATACAGAGTGCATGTGCTACAGCGAAAACCATTAAAGCGGACCTTCACTCTGAATAAGAGTCTATCTTATATGTTTCCCACACCCTGTACATACAGATTGCTCACATTAAAAATCATCCTACCTGCATCTACTGCATGTTATGAGCCTTTAAACATCCAAGATGGCGGCTCATGGAACAACAGGCAGCCTGCAAACAGGAAGTGCCTTCTGACTGTGCTCTGCATTCTGGGATTGCTGACCTTCTCCTGACCCCAGCTCTTCTCTGCCTGAGCAAAGCACAGCTATAACCCGCCCCCCTGTACTTTATCCCACTCTCCTCTCCTCTCCTCAGTAAGTGTGATGCTTTTAAGTCAAGATGGCAACACCCATATCCTAAAGTCCTGAACAGAGTTGCAGCCCAGTGGGGGAAAGAATAATAAGTAAGTGAATAAAAATTTAAAATATATTAATTCTAGATGCTGGGGAATAGTTTTTTAGGGGTATTTATGGTGAAGGTCCGGTTTAACAGGACAATATATAAGGAATGTGTAAGAGTCTCCCAGCCGCCTAAGGCCTTAAACCAGAGCCACGCGTTCCATGGGTAGTCCCCACTTCATCAGGCTCATCCACCTATGCCTCATTGGTGTTTGTCCTGTGTCATGTATGTTATTTATGTATTTTAGATGGTTTTAAATGTTATTTTTGTTTACTAATTGATTGATTATTTAAAATAAAGATGTCATTTGTTATTAAGTTGTGCCGGTGTACCTCTCTAAAGATTTCTTTTTTGTCAGTAGTAGTTTTAAAGAAGGAACGGACACACACGACTGTGTGAGGAGGGCGTCAGATTCAGTTCAAAGTGGGCAGCAAAAGGGTGTCCTCCCTTTTCCTTGACCCCCATCCTGCCAGACCAGGCAGAGGTTTTCTCTCTGGGCTCCTGTTCTTCTAGACCCTTCCACTGGCCAGATCCAATGAGCATACCTACCTGCAGAACTATCTACAGCCGTTTTTCTTTGTATATATATCAATCTAACTAACCACTTATTCATGTTCAAAATATATGTAGATTTATTAATCTGCCCATCTACATAAGCACCTATCTCTAAAATCTGAACTCTAAAATAATAGTTGTCTGTCTAAAGTATTTATCAAACTCCGAAACTATGAAACAACGAATGCTTCCCACCCGGAGATCAAGATCACATTTTTATCAAATAATCATCTATGATCACATAGCATTTAGGGTTCATTTAGGCCCTTATTTATGAAGGAATAGCGACAGGTAGCGACTGGTGAGCGGCCGGTAATGACGGGTCCCGCCACGAGAACGCCGGCTCCCCACCACAATCACACATTTATCAAGCCAATCCTGCTTAGCGACTGAGATAGCGCCATATAGCCACTCATTCATCATTATTCCAGCCTCAGCCCATAGCGCCAGCGTCCGACCTTGAACAGCGACAGGTATGACCTCTCGCTACCTGGTGCTCTCCTATGCATTTCAATGGAACAATCTTTAAAAATTCATAATTAACTGTTATTAATGTTTTTTTTTTTTTTAAATGTGAAACATTCTGTGACCACTTCTGCCATGTTAGATAATTTTATTAAGGTAAAAAAAAAAAAAAAAATTTGTGCAGAATTGATATTACAGGTCTGATATTGTATTCATATTACTAAATTCTTAAAAAATTTTTTTTTTTTTGGTTTCCAAAAATATGTTTGTTTGGGGGTTAAAAAACTACTTTTAACACATCGCCGCCAGCGCTCTGGGGTTTAAACATGCATTTCACAGCGCGAGTATTTTTTGAGCGTGATTTTTTGATGAATATGGTGGGAGCCGGTCGCTCTGACCAGTCGCTATCATGCGCACCCATACAGCGCGGAACCTGTCAAATAGCGTCTCGTCACCTTGTATTCAACATTACTGCACACCGACTCAGTCGCTATCAACAACCGAACAACGGCCAAGCACAGCGACTGCTAGCGGGCGCTGTGAAAATACTGCTACATTCACTCAACTGTCGCTACCTGCCGCTATTAATGAATCGGCCTCCCCGTCTTTTTAAAGTTACGCTAAAAGACTTCTGAATCTGATTAGTATTGTCTGCAGTACAGCTTTAATTTTTCATAAATTAAGACAATGCTTTAGAGGCTGCAAATAGAGACGGACTCATTTTTTCTCTTCTATTTCTTTTCCAATCTATATCTCATCATAAAGCACTTGACCTTAAATGACAATTATCTAACCCTATTAATGATCCCAATCCCAGACATCATAGCCATAATAGTCGCTTTCAATTGATTGTCCAATACTGATTTATGCAGAGAACTGCCCAATTCTGATTTATATAGAGAATAAATCACTTTTATTATTATTAGAACTATTTTTATAAAACGTTTTGGTTATTAACCTTTTTTTTTTACGGATATTCCAATATTTGGAACATTAGAATTGATATATTAAATATAAGCTAAATAAACATAATATGAAATTAAACAATAATTAATATAATATAATTTGATATAATATAATAAAATGCATAATATAATTCAAGCACGGCTCATTTCAATATCTAAACGCTCTGCTAAAATAATATTCACAATAGCGTACATATAGATTCTTCTTTTGTATCCCCTTTAATTTAAGAGAAATCATCTAGAAACAAATAAGGTTCTTTTTTAGTTTCCAGTTCATTTTAAATGCACCGTAGAATTACTCAAATTGAAAATAAAATATCCTAATCTTAAAATAAAAATATTAATCAGTTTATTTGGTAAGAATAAGAAGCCGTTATAGAAAAGTGGTTACTGTAAACGGTTTCATTTTTCGGTTTATTATGCAGTTTTCAGCCAATAAATGTAAGTATCTATTTAAACACTACAGTGAAATCACTTCATTGAGATCGCAATAAAAATTCCACCCCCCTCCACAGTGATTGTGTGTTGTGCCGGGTCTTCGTAGCACAAGAGCATTTATAAAAGTAGAAAAAAAATCCTCTTCAAAATAAATTTAATAAATTAAGGTAATGACTCTGTAACTTTCTCATTCGTGAACTAATCTATTGTGAATTTCATTACGGGTCTAAGAGCCTGTTATTTTATTGTCTAACGGGCTCCATTAATACAGTTAAAGGCATAGTCGTTAAGATTTAATATTTTGTCAAGTAGATGGTATTGGTCAGCCCTTATTTCTTAAGGAAGAGCTCAGGGGTGGGTCACTGGTCCCTATGATCTCCATTCTTTGCTTTCCAGTTAAATTTCAATAAGCTCCTGAAATATCTAATTGCCCTATTTTACTGATGCGTTTTCCTGCTCTGCTTCTATTTACAATGTTATTTTTTAATTTTTATAATATTATAAGAAGAGAATAATGGGCCAATTTAGTAAGAGTTGAAAAAAATGATCATGGTAGTAAAAGAGTCACTTTGAGTGAAAAAAAAGCCTGAGCATTTCCCTACCCCTACCCTGGGGCTTCTCGTTTTGGTATCTCCCATATGCTTACCTTGCCATAGATCGCATTTACGAGATGTCAGCGGCATCATTGGCATCCCTCTAGTAGCTGAGAACACATGTGCCAGGCATTTCTAAAGGGCTGGAGCGGGTATGCGAGGAGGAGCGTCCAGCAGCTTGCCTGCCTTTGAGGTTTCTTAGAGGCCGATTCATTAATAGCGGCAGGTAGCGACAGTTGAGCGACTGTAGCAGTATTTTCACAGCGCCCGCTAGTAGTCGCTGTGCTTGGCCATTGTTCGGTTGTTGATAGTGCCTGAGTCGGTGTGTAATGTTGAATACGGGGTGACGAGTCGCTATTTCACAGGTTCCGCGATGTATTGGTGTGCATGATAGCGACTGGTCAGAGCGACTGGCTCCCACCATATTCATCAAAAAATCACGCTCAAAAATTTCTCGCGCTGTGAAATGCATGTTTAAACCCCAGAGCTCTGGCGGCGATGTGTTAAAAGTAGTTTTTTAACCCCCAAACCACCATATTTTTGGAAACCAATAAAAATTTTTTTTTACAGAATTTAATAATATGAATACAATAATATCTGACCTGTAATATCAATTCTGCACAATTTTTTTTTTTTTACCTTAAAAAAATTATCTAACATGGCAGAAGTGGTCACAGAATTTTTCACATTTAAAAAACAAAAACAAAAACAAAACATTAATAACAATTAATTATGAATATTTAAAGATTGTTCCATTGAAATGCATTGGAGAGCGCCAGGTAGCGAGAGGTCATACCTGTCGCTGTTCAAGGTCGGACGCTGGCGCTGTGGGCTGAGGCTGGAATAATGAAAAACAAGTTTTTCAAAACATTTTGTAATATGAATAAATTAATATCAGACCTGTAATATCAATTCTGCACACATTTTTTTTTTTTTTTTTTACCTTAAAAAAAATATCTAACATTGCAGAAGTGGTCACCGAATTTTTGACATTTAAAAAAAAAAAAAAAAAAAAAAAGATTGTTCCATTGAAATGCATTGGAGAGCGCCAGGTAGCGAGAGGTCATACCTGTCGCTGTTCAAGGTCGCTCGCTGGCGCTGTGGGGTGAGGCTGGAATAATGATGAATGATTCGCTATCTGGCGCTCTGTCAGTCGCTAAGCAGGATCGGCTTGATAAATGTGTGATTGTGGTGGGGAGCCGGCGTTCTCGTGGCGGTGACCGTCATTACCGTTCGCTCACCATTCGCTACCTGGCGCTATCCCTTGTTAAATAAGGGCCTAAGAGCCGTGTTAGGCTCGAAACGCGTCACACGTGCCTTGCCCTTTGCTGTTTTCTGGGTTGCTCCATAGTGTGCACTATACATGCTTCCATTATGGACTGAGCAATTTTAATTGGATGCATTAAAAGTAATATTTTATTTTGAATGGCTGGACACTACACTGAATTCCATTGGTCAATATTGGAGAATTGCCTGGGATCTCCAAGTCCGTGCTGCATTGGATGGTTGGTGAGCTGGCTTTTTCTTGTTCTACTTACTGCAGGGCTTTACTGGTGCTAGAACCCCAAAGCAGATTCATTTGCATGGAAGGAAATATAGGAGAGTTGTAGCCACTCACCCACATCCCGGGATCACTACTAGCAGCACGGGCTCCGGGACTCTGGATCCTGATTTGCTTGTATCAACCTCAGCTGTTAAAGTGGACCAACACCCAGGATTTTGACTATCCTGGGTTTTGGTCCACTTCGGGGGGGGGCACCCCGATTGGGGGTGCCCCGCTGTGTGAAACCCCCCAGAAAGCCCCAAAAACTCACCTCACCACGCTCCCACGTGACTGTGCCGTCCAATCCCCGCCGACGGACAAACGGGTGACAGCGATGGAAAGACAGCGCGTCCGCCGCCGCCTCCCGCACGTCACTCTTACAGGGCGCTCGCCCGCACTGGCCATTCACAAACGGCCGGCGCGGACGCGCGCACGTCTAGAGGGATAAGGTAAGGTTTTTTGGGGGGGTTTCACCCCGCGGGACATCCCGATCTCGGAGGGAGGTGATCAGCCCGGGAATCTTATAGATTCCCGGGCCGATCACCCGTGGGTGTTGGTCCACTTTAAACACGACCTGGTATGGCCGCTCCTTCTGCACTTCCTGTATGGGTAAATGGTAAGCTGTGTCTGAAATAAAATACTTCAAAGTGCCAAAGATGAATAAAAAGCAGCTGTATCTTTATTGTGTTAGTGTAAAATAAACATGTAACACAGACACACTGCTCTGCACGCCTTTTTAGTTTTTTAAGAAAATCATATTTCTTGTAAAACCCAATTGCTTCCAATTACAACAGTATCTTATATGTATCGGTAGACACCCGTTCCTGCCCAGGACACACCCCAAACTAAAAAGAGAGCTTTAAGAGATTAAATAAAACTATGGGGTTATTTAAGAATGGATAGCGCCAGGTAGTGCTTCGTAGAGGCAGGCAGCATCTGGTGAAGCCGGGCGCTGTATGTGAAAACCACATTTAAGAAAGCGAATCGGGTGAGCGCCATGTAGCGTCACATGTATTATTACAGGCGGCTCAGTGTATAGCGCCACCAGCGCTCTAGGTTCAAGAGCGCCAATTATTACCTTTCGCTCAGTGTCGCTCTCCCATACATTTCAATGGGGCTTAATTTGTGTTTAAATAGCGTTTTTGCTCCAATCATTGTGTGACGTCTCCTGGCTGCAAACAAACACTTTTATACATTTTTTGACTTTTTATATTTTTATGCAGAATTGTCATTACAGGTCTGGCACTAAAGTGTTAATGTCACAATGTTAAAACAATGTCATTCCATGTGTTTTTGCTGTGTTACTGGTGGATATGTGTTCAAAAACAGACTTTAATCACACAGCGTCTGGGGCTCTATGCTACAGCGCCCAGCTTTAGAGCGCCGACGCTGTGTGTGTAGCTTTTTGTTAAGTATGGTGTTGAGCACTGAGTGCCGGAAGCACTGAACTGGCGCTACCTCTCGCTCGCTGCAGCGCTGTACTGTTGTTAGAGCGCCCAACATACATCACATTCATCAATGCAGGCCAGGTTATTACAACGACCGCTACACTAGGTTACAGCGCCCAATAACCACTTACAGCATCTACTAGTGGTAGCTCTAAGCGCCGCTATACAGGCGCTCATCTGGCAATACGTGGCGCTAGTAGTGAATCAGCCTCCACGTTAACTACGTGTACCTTGCAGTTAACTTGCAATAACTATCAAGGGGTAAAACCTGAAAATCTTTAAAAAAAAATGTGTGGGTTTCCCCCTCTCCGCTTTTTAATAAATGTTAAGGGTAAAACACTTAGGCCCTTATTTATGAAGGAATAGCGCCAGGTAGCGACTGGTGAGCAGCCGGTAATGACGGTCACCGCCACGAGAACGCCGGCTCCCCACCACAATCACACATTTATCAAGCCAATCCTGCTTAGCGACTGAGATAGCGCCATATAGCGACTCATTCATCATTATTCCAGCCTCAGCCCACAGCGCAAGCGTCCGACCTTGAACAGCGACAGGTATGACCTCTCGCTACCTGGCGCTCTCCAATGCATTTCAATGGAACAATCTTTAAATATTCATAATTAATTGTTATTAATTTTTTTTTTTTTTTAAATGTGAAAAATTCTGTGACCACTTCTGCAATGTTAGATAATTTTTTTAAGGTAAAAAAAAAAAAAATGTGTGCAGAATTGATATTACAGGTCTGATATTAATGTATTCATATTACTAAATTCTTTCAAATTTTTTTTTTTGGTTTCCAAAAATATGGTGGTTTGGGGGTTAAAAAACTACTTTTAACACATCGCCGCCAGCGCTCTGGGGTTTAAACATGCATTTCACAGCGTGAGAATTTTTTGAGCGTGATTTTTTGATGAATGTGGTGGGAGCCGGTCGCTCTGACCAGTCGCTATCATGCGCTCCCATACAGCGCGGAACCTGTGAAATAGCGACTCGTCACCCCGTATTCAACATTACTGCACACCGACTCAGTCGCTATTAACAACCGAACAATGGCCAAGCACAGCGACTACTAGCGGGCGCTGTGAAAATACTGCTACAGTCGCTCAACTGTCGCTACCTGCCGCTATTAATGAATCGGCCTCCCAAAGTGGACCAACAGTCAAAAATGATTTAAACCAGACCAACACAACAAACAGCGCTCATATGCCCCCCCCCCCACCTTCCCAGGGCAATTTAGATTTCAGCACATAAAAATTAATTTACCTTTTTATAACTCCTGCTGGGGTGAATTTTAAAAACAAGATGGCAGCTCATGCATTTGCAGGCCACCTGCAAACAGGAAGTGCTGCTGGTCTTCTTGTTACTGTGCATGGTCATTTATGTCAGGTGGGAGAGGAAGCTCCAAAATGGCCGCTACCTTGCTTTTCCAACTGTGCCAGGCTGTTGGTCCGGTTTAAATGGGTGAGTTATTTCACTTCAATGGGAAGACAGGAGCAGCATCCCCCGCTGCATGAGTTGCCCCACCCATTCAATTCAATGGGCAGGTGTGCACACAGTGGACCAAGCGGCTATGTGCTTCTTGTCAAATATGGCTGCACACAGGACCCGAAGTGCCAGGGAGTGGCGCAGGGTATGATTTTTTTTTGTTGTTGTAAACCCTCGTCCTGTCTCAGCATCATTGGGGGGAGGCAGGGCTACACTAGACTTCCACTTTAACCCCCATGTATTTTCTGGTATAAAAAAAATGTTTCAGGTGCAGGAATTTGGCTGATTAGAAAGAAGAGAAGAGGGTCTGCACTCCTAAAACGTAGCTTTTATTGCCATCCGGTTAAAATAGTCAAAATTAGGAACAGCGGAAAAACATCAGAGCAATCCTAGTCTCCTCTAACGCGTTTCGGGCTAGGCGCCCTTAATCATAGAACTTTGGCTGAACTGGTTAGTTATCCCTGATGAAGGGGGCCTGCTGTAACCCCCGAAACGTTGGATTTTGTGCAACTGACTTGAATATGTTCATTTTGAATTATCACCTGGAGTGCTGTTTTTACTGCTTCTTCTGGATTTGCGTCACCGCTAACCGTGCACCCCCATTGCAACACATAGGTAGGAGTGCGGCGGCATACGAGATTTATTTGGCTGAACTGAACGCACAATTGCCTTGACCCCACCACCACTAATCCCGTCATTTTGTAAACACATTTGCTTGAAGAAGAAGCTTTGAAAGCTTGCGTTTTCACTCTATTGAGTAGGCCGATAAATAATGTTACTTTAGTTTTGTATTTCGTGCCTACATCGATGGCTAACAATACAAATTACTAACAACAGTATAACATACATTGGTATAATACAGGAAAGCACAACCAGCGGCCCGGGGGATGTAAGTGGCCCTCTAAGCTGTCATTTGTGGGCACCTCTGCTCACCTCTCCTCTTCCTGCCTCACATCAGCTCACATCACCCTCACATAACACCTACCCACATTTAAAGTGGACCAAAACCCATGAAGATCGGCCAAGGAATCTATAAGGTTCCCGGGCCAATTGATTCCCTCCCCCCAGGGAATCCAAAATCAGGATGCCCCGCTGTGTGAACCCCCCCCAGGTTGCCCATAAACTCACCTTCTTTCCTGGTATAATGGCGCATGTGCGAGCAGCCGCCGCACACTATCCCTCTAGCAGGGAGCGTGCTCGCGCCAGGTTGTGAATGGCGGGTGCGGGCACACTCCCTGTTAGAGGGTAGTGAGGGATGTGGCCGCCAGCGCCCTCGGAGCCGCTGGCCTTAGACGAAGAGGCGGGAGTGGATCTGAGCACGCTGATTGGACAAGCGCCCACGCATGCGCCTTGGGACTGGGAAGAGGCGACCCTGGGGGGTTTCACATAGCGGAGCTTCCCCGATCGGGGTGCCCCGGGGGCAAAGAAAAAAACCCAGGATAGTCAAGTGGGTTTTGGTCCACTTTAATAATAATAATAATAATCTTAATATCAATATTAATCTTTATTTTCATAGTGCTGACATATTCTGCAGCGCTTTACAATTAAAGCGGACCTTCACCCTGAATAAGAGCCTATCTTATATGTTTCCCACACCCTGTACATACAGTTTGCCCACATTAATCCAGACCTTCACCCTGAATAAGAGTCTATCTTATATGTTTCCTACACCCTGTACATACAGATTGCTCACATTAAAAATCATCCTACCTGCATCTACTGCATGTTATGAGCCTTTAACCATCCAAGATGGCAGCTCATGGAGCATCAGGCGGCCTGCAAACAGGAAGTGCCTTCTTACTGTGTCACTCTGCATTCTGGGATTGCTGTCCTTTCCCTGACCCCAGCTCTGCTCTGTCTGTGCAAAGCAAAGCTATAACCCCACCCCCACACTTTCTCCTGCTCTTCTCTCCTCAGTATGTGATGCTTCTGAGTCAAGATGGCGGCGCCCGTATCCTAGAGTCCTGGACAGAGTTGCAGCCCGGTGGGGAAAAGAATAATAAGTGACTAAAAACTTAAAATATATTAATTTTAGATGCTGGGAAATAGTTTTTTAAGGGTTTGGGCTTTTCATTAAATAATACTGAAGGTCAGGTTTAAAGGATTCATGTGCAAGCAGGGGAATAAAGTACATTACAAAAAAGAAACCAATGAAACAAAAGAAAAGTGGGCCATGACCTCACTTCTACCCACTTGACTTACTCCCTCATCGCTTCTACCTACCTCAGTTCAGCTGTCTTCACCTCTTGCCATCTCACCTCTGCCTACATCTTCCCACCTCCGCTATGCTTTCCCCACCTCACCTCTACCCACCTTTTACTACTTCTTCTCGAGTCACCTCTTCCTGTCTCACTTAGGTCTACTTTTTCCCACCTCACCTCTGCCCAAATCTGCTTACCTCTACAAACATCAAATCATATATACTGCTTTATATAATCTTTCCTACTAGAGTTGGACTGGGACTGGGATGCCTGTAGTATAGTAACATAGTATGTAAGGCTGAATAAAGACTTTAGTCCATCCAGTTCAGCCTGTTTAACTTCTTCCAGTGGTCTAGTAGCCATAGCTGGTAATGTTATCACATGCCAGGAAGGCATCCCGGCCACTATAAATCTCCTTCCAGTGGTCTAGTAGCCATAGCTGGTAATGTTATTACATGCCAGGAGGGCATTCCGGCCACTATAGATCTCCTTCCAGTGGTCTAGTAGCCATAGCTGGTAATGTTATCACATGCCAGGAAGGCATCCCGGCCACTATAGATCTCCTTCCAGTGGTCTAGTAGCCATAGATGGTAATGTTATTACATGCCAGGAAGGCATCCCGGCCACTATAGATCTCCTTCCAGTGGTCTAGTAGCCATAGCTGGTAATGTTATCACATGCCAGGAAGGCATCCCGGCCACTATAGATCTCCTTCCAGTGGTCTAGTAGCCATAGCTGGTAATGTTATTACATGCCAGGAAGGCATCCAGGCCACTATAGATCTCCTTCCAGTGGTCTAGTAGCCATAGCTGGAAATGTTATTACATGCCAGGAAGGCATCCAGGCCACTATAAATCTCCTTCCAGTGGTCTAGTGGCCATAGCTGGTAATGTTATTACATGCCAGGAAGGCATCCAGGCCACTATAGATCTCCTTCCAGTGGTCTAGTAGCCATAGCTGGAAATTTTATTACATGCAAGGAAGGCATCCAGGCCACTATAAATCTCCTTCCAGTGGTCTAGTAGCCATAGCTGGAAATGTTATTACATGCCAGGAAGGCATCCAGGCCACTTTTGAACGTTTTTACTGTATCCATCATTACTACCTCCTCTGGCAGCGAGTTCCATAGTGTCACTGCTCTTACAGAGAAGAATCCCCTCCTATGTTGGTGGAGAAAGCACCTTTCCTCTAACCTTAGTGGATGCCCTCAGGTTATAGTTACACTTCGAGGTATAAATAGATTGTGGGACAGATCTTTGTATTGACCCCGAATATATTTATACAAAGTTATTAGATCACCCCTCAATCGTCTTTTTTCTAAACTAAATAAACCTAACTTTGACAATCTTTCAGGGTACTCTAGCCCCCCGCACTCCTTTTATTAACTTTGTTGCCCTTCTTTGAACGTGCTCCAGTTCTGATATGTCACAGTACTCCATATGGGGTCTGACCAGTGGATGCAAGTATTACTGGCTTACAGCCAGGGCTCGTGCACAGAAACATAAGGGTTGATTCAGAGCCCCTTTCTCATCATTTTTATGGAGGTCTTGCTACCAAACGAAAAATCATGCAAAAATGAAAACATTTCACACTAAAGTTCTCGCAGAAAAAAGGCTTTGCTGAATCAGACGAGGAGAAAAAATGAACGAGAATGGAAATATTCACGCAAAAAAAAGATGAGAAAGGGGCTCTGAATCAACCCTATAATGCCAAACTGTATTATGGCCCTTATTTAACAAGGTATAGCGCCAGGTAGGGACTGGTGAGCGAACGGTAATGACGGTCACCGCCACTAGAACGCCGGCTCCCCACCACAATCACACATTTATCAAGCCGATCCTGCTTAGCGACTGAGCTAGCGCCAGATAGCGACTCATTCATCATTATTCCAGCCTCACCCCACAGCGCCAGCGAGCGACCTTGGTATGACCTCTCGCTACCTGGCGCTCTCCAATGCATTTCAATGGAACAATCTTTAAATATTAATAATTAATTGTTAATATTTTTTTTTTTTTTGAAAATTTCTGTTACCACTTTTGCCATGTTAGATATTTTTTTTAAGGTAAGAAAAAAATAAAAAAAAAATTTGTGCAGAATTGATATTACAGGTCTGATATTAATGTATTCATATTACAAAATGTTTTTATAAACTTGTTTTTTTGGTTTCCCAAAATATGGTTGTTTGGGGGTTAAAAAACTACTTTTAACCCATCGCCGGCAGCGCTCTGGGGTTTAAACATGCATTTCACAGCGCGAGAATTTTTGGAGCGTGATTTGTTAATGAATATGGTGAGAGCCAGTCGCTATGGCCATTCGCTATCATGCGCTCCCATACAGCGCGGAACCTGTCAAATAGCGATTCATCACCTTGTATTCAACATTACTGCACACCGACTGAGTCGCTATCAACAACCGAACAACGGCCAAGCACAGCGACTACTAGCGGGCGCTGTGAAAATACAGCTACACTCGCTCAACTGTCGCTACTTGGCGCTATTAATAAATCAGTCTCTATGTGTTTGCACTTGCGATGCCACAAATAAGCTATACATAATTCAGGTTTTGGTGATGAAGGCCCTCAAAGGGGCCTCTGGAACAAGTGGCCCATCAGTTTTCTCCTAGTATAACCCTGTGGGCCAGTATGAGCCTGTTTCCTACAGTAAACTGTTTACATTTTCTCTTCTTAGAGTGGACCAAAACCCACAGAGATCGGTCCAGGAATCTATAAGATTCCCGGGCCAATTGATTCCCTCCCCCCGGGGTATCCTGAATCGATGTGTGAAACCTCCCAGGCCGCCCATAAACTCACCTTCTTACCCGGTCCAATGATGCATGCGCGAACAGTGGGGGCATCCCCGCTATCCCTCTCAGGACACGTTCCCGCGCCAGGCATTTGTGAATGGCCGATGGGGGCATGCACCCCGTTAGAGGGTAGTGGGGGATGGGACCGTCAGCGCGCTGGGATCTGCTCATATTAGACAAGCTCCTGGACAAAGGACTAAACTGTTGATTGAATGAGCGGCCGCGCATGTGTCGTAGGACCAGGTAGAGGGGAGTTTGTCTGGGCGACCTGGGGGGTTTCCTGATTCTGGGTGCCCGGGGGGAGGGAATGAGTCGGCCAGGGAATCTTATAGATTCCTGGGCTGATCTCCATGGATTTTGGTCCACTTTAAGCAGAGAAAATGTAAACAGTTTATTCCAGGATAAAACCTGATGAGCCTCTGGTCCCAGGGGCCCCTTTGAGGGTCTTCATCACCAAAACCTGAACCTATTCTTATATTATGAATATTATATTATTATATTATAGCTTATTTGTGGCAAGTGCACACACACACAGACAATCTGTGTGGCATTATGTTTCTGTGCGGGGGGCAAGGACCAAAACCAAGGGGCAGAAAACAAAACCCAGGATAGTCAAAATCAAGCTTGGTCCACTTTAAGGAGCACTATCACCAAAAATGGCCCAATAATAAAAATCCATATAAAAATGCTGGAAGGCGGGAGGCGGGGTCACTTATACACCAGACATCAAGAAATATCCAGCCAGGCTTGTTTCTTTTTATTTTAATGGAAGAAAGAGGAAATTGGGGGTGACAGGCTCTGTCACACCTGATAGAATAAACCTGTCACCCCTGCATTTTATTCCAACCAGGAGAGAATAAACCACAAGCTTAGCAGGAGTTTTATTCAGTTCGGGTGTAAAAGTGACCCCCCCTCTCATTAGCCGATGTGTTTATATGGATTTTTAATATTACGCAATTTCAGGATAGTGCTCATTTAAGTTTTATTATGGCCCCATGAAGTGGAATAATAAGACAATTGGATTGATGCAGAGCCTCCCCGTTCAGTTCTCCCGTGCGTTTTCCCATTGGTTTTGGCCTTAGATCGGCTCAGGAAAGGGTGCTACGTTGATTTTAGTGTGCGCTTATGCGCTCAGGTGTGCGCTCAGCCGCCTTTCCGATTGTCGGCTCGCACGAGGCTGTTTCCCGGGAAAACGGACGCCTCGTTCATTGGTCCGTTTTTTTCAGTGATGCAGAGCCTTGATTTCCGATTGAAAACACCCTAATAAAACGGGGCCGCCGAGCCTTCACTTACGGCAAGTCAGAGCAGCCGTATTTGCACTCGGGCAATAATATGCAGTCCTCTGTTGGAGCACATCAGCGGCGCCAGCTCCGCGGTCTTGTCCTGCTGAGTATGGCAGAAACCAGGCTGCACCGCACGCCTTTGGACATCGATGGCATGAGTATTTGATATTTTTTATGGGTTATTTTGGGGGGTCCTTTTTACAGGGTCTCCATAATTTTTATTTTATTGTCTGTGTGCAGGCATTTGAAGATGGGACATAGCATAAATGTGCAGGCACTGGCTGGCCCTGATTTGGTTTTTGGGAGTCGTTTTTCTGGCTTTCCCTGCCTAGGAATTCCTGCCTACATAAGCGATTCAAATCAGCCGATCTATTTGGTGGCTGGCTACTGGGTATGTGTCTGAAACTTGTATTGGTTGCCCACCCTCTCTGACTGTGTTTTTTCCCTTAACACACTATTTGGTAACTATTTTCGTAGTATATTTGGAGCCCAATTATTGATCTACAAATTAAATGGGTTAAGTGATTGTACCCTATTGCGTCATGTTCTTACCCTCTTATGTAAGTAGTATTCCCCAGACTTTTTTAATGAGAGTACAGGTTGGATGTGCATGTAGTCTCATTAGAAATGTCCTTTCCTCCCACCCTACCCCGCTCACCTGTTTGTCCCTCTTTTCTATTGTTGCAATGCACACCTTTTTTTAATTTTTTGTTTTTTTGGTTTTAGGGCAGGAGACTCTGCCTATCCTTTGGTCCCCTGGATGAAGATCCCCATCCTGCACCGATCTTCACAGGCAGAGGAGCGCTACAATACTGCCCCCAGGAGGACTCGCTCTGTGTTGGAGCCAGGCTTTGTTCTCTTGAAGATGAGGTTCCGTTGTCTTGATGAGACTGGGGGGGGGGGGGCACTACAATAGACGCCTGCAACGGTCCTAAACCTAATCATGGCTTGTGGGCTACTCCACCACCTTTAGTTTCAGCCCTCCCCACCCCTCCTTTTTCTTGCACCCAAAGTGGCACCGCGCAAACCATACGTGCACAACTAGTGTTTAGTGTTTTTTCAGAGACCACATTTTTTTTTTTGTTTTTTGTTTTTTTTTTATTTTTCAAACAAATTTTGTTTTGTCATTTGTTTTTTTTTGGGCCCAAAAGAAAAATTACACGTGGGCTCAGAAAATGTATTCCCCAAAAATTAGTGGTATGTTGGGTTGCATGGTGACGAGGAATGATGTTGTGCCTGCAAATTGGCTGCAATGTGGGCCAGGCTTTGATTAATCTCACCCATATGGCTGGTTAGGGCAGAGATATTTCTGTTTAATACCTCTACTTGGGCGTTGAGGTTTGTGAGTTGGGTGCACACAGTCTCATTGAATTGCTGTGTTGTCGCAGCAAAGGCAATATTTTCCTGCCTCCATGTTTCCTCCAAAATTTGAAGTTGCCTTCTTTGGGAAATATGGCGTCTAGACTGGGTAGGAGCAGTGGGACGGGTGGTTGGTTCTGGTTCCGAAGGTGGTTGTGGATGTGGTGGCTGTGCCAGGGTTGACTGCGTTGCTGCCACTGGTGCAGTAGTGGTTAGTGACATATGTGGGGTGTCCTCCTTCAAATCTCGTATATGGTCGATGATGGGTGGGCTTCCTGTGGTCTGTAAAGAAATATAGCATCCTTTTAGTTTATTTCTGTCCACAAAAGCTCTCAAATATCAATGTTAAAAGTACACACCAAGGCCCATTGACTTACCTCATCGCAATCCACAATTTGGGTTTGTGGTGTAGAAGCCTGGTGTGCCCTTGGCCTCGGTGCTAACGCAGGGGTTTGTGGGCCTGGTGTGTCCTGTTGACTTGGTCCTTAGAATGTAGATAGGAAGATTAGGTAAATGGCCAAGTACAGTGTGTTGTGTAGCATAACACTGCCTTCTTGAACTTTTTGTACTAGGTCATGGCAAAATCAGACTCACCTTGGGACCTTACATTCCGGTCTGTGTCTTGTGCCTCTGCCAGGCCCTGGATGCTGGCCGGGTGTATGTATGTATATACATGTTCCTCGGCGGGAGTAAGGATTATTTTAGTGGGTAAGCCACCCCCTGTCTGTTGGCTGGGGAAGATTAAATCACACCTAATAAGTGTTACATCCTTTTACCATGCGACTACAAATGCATTTAATTTGCCCTTTACCTCTGCTACACCCCCTGTCTGTTGGCCGGGGAAGATTAAATCACACCTAATAAGTGTTACATCCTTTTAACCATGCAACTACAAATGCATCTAATTTGCCCTTTACCTCTGCTGACGGCGCATGTCCATTTTTTTTTACTGTAGTATTTCAGGTCCCCAAATTTCCTTTTGATTTGTTGAATATCTCGCCTGACAGATCCCACACTATTTACTTGGCGGCAAATATTCGTCCAGATCTCCAGCTTAGCCTGCTTAGTGGTGGATTTGGAGGTCCTGCCAAATAGGGCATCATAATGCTCACAAACTGCATTTGCCACAGCCATGCTTTGAGCATCGCAAAAACGTGCAGTTAGGGAGCCACGGCGTAGTTGTCTGCCACATGGGTATGTGGTGTCCCCTGCATCTGTGGAAATTGATGGTTGGCTATCTGGTGAGTTGTGTGTGGTTCTGGGGCTTATGGGGGAGGGTGATGTGGAGTGTGTGGTGCTATGGCTTAATGTCTGGGTTCCTGTTGAGCTATCAGATGTGGAGCTGCATGTGGAATGTGAGGTACTGGAATTGGGAGAACCAGAGGGTTGAGGTGGAGGGGTGGGTGACCTTGGTGGGGTGGTGGGTTTGGCAATACGCTTTCCCTTGCTGATGTGTTTTGTTTTGTGGGTATGTTTTGTGTGTTGAGGCTGATGATGCTGCAGGGTCTTACTCGACTTTGCACCCTTGTGTGTTTGTGCTTTTTTGGCAGGTGGTGGTGAATGGGTGAATGTCTCCTTGGTCCTGCGTTTTTTTGAATGTGCCTGTGTGTGTGGAGTATCCTGCGTTTTAGTTGGGGCATGTTCTGCCTGTGTCTGGTGCCTGCTCTTCTGTCTTTGGGAGGATGAGGCATGTGTGCGACTGCTATGTGCCTCGGCCCTTGGTTGGCTCTTTTTGCTCCATAATGATATGGTATCCAACACAGAGCTGAGTGCCTTGTGCTTTAAATATGTTTCCCGTGTGGGCGTGGTCAACAGCGGGTGCGCGCCTGCGCGCACGCACGCACGTCACCGCGGGGGGAACGTCAGAGCTATACCTTGCAAAACAAGAAAAGATGTCGCCCGCCATCTTTACCCGGGAGCAGGACGACATCATCATGGATGTGAGTATGCGAGCGTGCGAGCGTGCGTTTATGTGCGCGCACACATTCCTTCTAATAAAAAAAACAAAACACAAGAATAGTCTGAAACAACTTAGTTTGTGACGTAAAATACAAGCCCACCTTAGTTTAACACATGTCCGCAGCTACAAACTAGCCTACATGCAGATAGCAGAACTAGGGCAATGTGAGGCAGAAAGAGGTTAATAAAGTGACTTTAGTTAGGCCAAGAAACTTGTTAATGTATTTTGTGTATTAATGGTGGGTCCTTGTATCTATTTTGGACAGATGATGCTGAGGAATCGCTACGACTTCCTGCCGTCAGATTATGACAAGCGGACGTTGGCCCTGGAGGTGGTGGACGCGATTGAACGAAGATCCCAAACCACCTATACCTTCACTCAGATCGCCCAACACTGATCTGATTTAAAAAGAAGGCATAAGCCCCGGGTGAGGCGGTACTTCGCAAAACATTTCCCATGTAAGTGTAGAAAATGTAAATGCACCTATACCCCTGGCCTCGCCTGGGCGTGGTTTAATGATTGTGTTTGTATTTCAGCCCATGAATGGAATTTGCGGTTCCGCCCCACCCGGACCAGGACACGCAGCCCAGTGTTGGGCGAAACAGGTGAAGGTGTAGGTGGTCCACCGCCAGGGTCAACGGCCACCCCCTCCTCTGCCAGTGAGTATGAGGAGCCGCTGGACCTCAGCATGCAGGGGAGGGGGCAATCTGACGGCAGGTAGTCGAGCAGAACAGAGCCTCAACCGGACTCCGGTAAGGGAAATAAAGTTAGATATGTGGAAATACATGCATTAAATACAGATACTCATGTGCACTATTGTTTTAGATTCAGACGTCGCTGGAACATCCCAAGGGATGAGTGAGGAAGGGGGCGAGGAGGAAGAGGTTGCTGGGGAAGGTGAGTAGATTGATACCTAGAGGCCTAACTTAATATTATATTAATGAAAGAACAACAGTCTCTAATATCAGGGTGTTTGTCATTCATCCAGATTCCCAACTGCCACAGAGGGAGGATGAAGGGAGACTCCGCCCCGACGCAATGTGCGGCCTAAACCTTGTATGTGGTGTTTATTTAAACTAAAGTAAATGAGCAAACAATACCATTTTTAAACAAAAAAACTTTAACCTTTCCATCAAAATGAATTCAAAAAAGCCCTTAAAGCGGACCTTAACTATGAATAAGAGGCTATCTTAGATAGTTCCCACACCCTGTACATACAGATTGACCACCTTACAAATCATCTTACCAACCTTTTCCCGAGCACAGCTCGGCTCTGTGTGAGCAAAGCACAGCTATAACCCACCCCCTGTACCTTATCCCACTCTCCTCTCCTCAGTAAGTGTGATGCTTCAGAGTCAACATGGCGTTGCACGTATCCTAAATTCGGGGACTGGGTTGCAGCCCAGTGGGGGAAAGAATAATAATTGATTGACTAAAAAAGTAATATATCTTAGTTTAAGATGCTGTGGAAACGTTTCTGAAGAGTTTGCCCTTTTCATTAAATCACGCAGAAGGTCCGATTTAAAAAGTGCACAAACCAAAAACCAAAGAAAAAAAACAAAAAACAATGCTAAAGTAATGTTGTTTTTCATTCACAGATCAAAGAAAACAGGCTCCAGACTCCGAGGCCTAATTTTAATTGTTTGGTTACACAATGTAAATATTTTTTTTTTTCGTTTTAAAATCTAAAATGTTTTTATGTATAAAAAAATAACAAAAAACAAATTTAACTAATAAAACATTCATAAAATTTCGAGAGTTGTGTTTCCTGCAAAAGTACCATCACACAACATAAGCACACATTTACATGACACACAAAAGGTTTAGATATGGGACAATAAAACATAAAAATACACAAACAATAAAGGTATGCATTAAGGACAAGGAAGAAGGAACTACTAGATGATTAAGGTATGCATTAAGGACAAGGAAGAAGGAACTACTAGATGATTAAGGTATGCATTAAGGACAAGGAAACTCCCAGAAAAAAACAAAAAAAAAATAAAGATGTGTGTCAAATTTGCATTTGTGGCCATATGCATATTCCAATGGAGTTTGAGGGATGTGCGCTTGCGTGTAGCCAGATTGGCAGCTGAAGAGCCATGGAGATGTAAGTATACTTGCTAAAACCACCAAAATGCAAGGTCAAATACGACGGAAACCAAGCAGGTACGTTCACCAAGGCAGGAAAAATCAGGGAAAAACGGGCCGCCCGTGTGAACGTGAACGGGAGCCCCGATCAAATTGAAGGCACCCGAGAGAGCAAAAAAAGCTTTCCGAGTAAAGTGAAATTGACGGATCAGTTAGGGAGCCATTCCGACGGAGGCTCTGCATCACATTTGAGCCACGATTCAAACGGGAGCGCCAGACAATCGGAAGCTTTTAAGGGCAGTTCAGAGGAGGCTCTGCATCAGGCCCAATGTGGTCTTTAAACCAAAAAAGGTTGTGCACCCCAGTATAATATAATATAATAAATTGTAATAAATAAATAGTAATAATAAATAGTAATAAATAAGTAAATAAATAGTAATAATACATTTAAGTAATAATAAAATTAACACTTGGATTTCTTTTTTTATTTCCTCTGACTGGCCACAGCTGACGGAGGCCTATCACCCACGGTGGAGTATCTGCTTGGCATCTGATAAGCGCATTACAATGCATTTTGCTGCTGCTTTGCATTTGATGTAAGCGTTGCGGCTGACAGCGGCGTATGATTGCAGCCAATATACAAAACATTTACCCTTACCGCTGTTGTGCAGCTGTGGGCAATTTATCTATGTCTCACCTCTCTTAAAACACTTTTATCAAAATTGGCGGTCAAACAATACTGAACCATGGTGGCCTCAATCTTAAACGGCGTGCTACAGATTTTAATTTAGGAAAGATTAATGCTTTCTGGAGTTCTAATGCCGCAGCTCGTCGTTATCTGCGGGGAAGAGTGTCAGCTAATTTCTGGCGAGGGGGCCGCCGGAGAGAGGCCGCTGAATGCTGATGTTTGAGCCGTCAGCCCTGCTCGTGGGAAGGAGAAGATAATAGAGAGGGGAATGGACTATTTTCACAAATTTCCTCTAAATTACAAAATGCTTCCATGTCTTTTTTACACAGCGCCCCAGTCACTTCCATTTATTGTGCCTCTTGCGGCTATGAGAAATGCTGCGTGCCAGAAGGGGAAAAAAGTTTATTTCAGCAATCTGATGTGTTACCGACTTTATATCATGTTATGTGGTTGTTATAGTCCATGTACAGCATAGCTCCCAACTTTTCAGAGTGGGAAAGAGGGACATTTGTTAAATTAAGAATTAAAGAAGGGATAGTGCTAGGTAGTGATTCGTAGCGGCAGACAGCGTCTGGTGAACGCCGGGCGCTGTACAGGAAACCACATTTAAGAAAACGAATCTGGTGAGCGCCTCTAACAGTGCCATGTAGCGTCCGATGTATTATTACAGGCGGCTCAGTGTATAGCGCCAGTGCTCTAGGTTCAAGAGAGTCATGTATTACCTTTCGCTCTTCCATTCATTTCAATGGGCGTTCATTTGTTTGTGTTTAAACAGTGTGTTTGGCAATTACATTTTTTTTTGTGCTCCAATCATTGTGTGACGTCTCCTGGCTGCAAACAAACACTTTTATAAATGTTTTTGACTTTTTATAATTTTACGCAGAATTGTCATTACAGGTCTGGCACTAAAGTGTTAAAGTGGACCAACACCCACGGGTGATCGGCCCGGGAATCTATAAGATTCCCGGGCCGATCACCCCCCACCCCGCGGGACATCCGAGATCGGGATGTCCCGCAGGGTGAAACCCCCCCCCAAACACCCCAACTCACCTACCTTATCTTCGGCGGCGGCCGGCCGCCGCCGCCTCCCTCGCGGGCGTGCGCGCCTCCGCGCCGGCCGTCTGCGAATGGCCGGCGCGGGGGCGCGCACGTTCAAAGTGACGCGAGGGAGGCGGCGGCCGCCGCCACCGCTTGGACGTTCAAGATCTTCCCTTGTACGTCGGCGCTGGGAGCGGGGAGAGGTGAGTTTTTCGGGGGGTTAGGGGGGGTTTCACACAGCGGGGCACACCGATCGGGGGTGCCCCACCGAAGTGGACCAAGACCCAGGATAGTCAAAATCCTGGGTGTTGGTCCACTTTAATGTCACAGTGTTAAAACAATGTCATTCCATGTGTTTTCGCTTTGTTACTGGTGGATATGTGTTCAAAGCGTCTGGCGCTCTATACTACAGCTTTAGAGCACCGACGCTGTGTTGTGTGTGCAGTTTTTTGTTAAATATGGTGTTGAGCGCCGAGTGCTGGTTGCACGGAGCTGGCGCTACCTCTCGCTCGCTGCAGTGCAGTTGTTAGAGCCTCCAGTTAGAGCACCCAACACACATCATATTCATCAATGCCTGCCACGTTACTACAGCGACCGCAATGCTAGGTTACAGCGCCTGATACCTGCTTACAGCGTCTACTGGTGGTCGCTCTAAGCGCCTATATACAGACGCTCATAGGGTGTAAGAGTTGAAACAATAGAAACACTTTGAATAGGCAAATCAATCATTTATTGCTGCAGATCTGCATGTCACACCTCAAAGAGGGACAAATGAGAACGAGGGACAGGGGGACATGAACTCCAAAGAGGGACAGTGCCTCCAAATCAGGGACACTTGGGAGGTATGGTACAGCACCTAGAAAAAGTACCAACCCCCTTATGTAGGGCTCCCAAAACTCCACTTCACGCGCTCCATGGGGTGACCACTTTGCGGAGTAGTGTTTTGGGAGCCCCCCCCACCCCCCTGCATACTTGTCTGGTCTAAGTATTGTTACTTTCCTGCCACATCTCCATTTTTTTCTTTTTTATCTGGTTTTTGCATAGTTTATTATTGTAGTCACATTGTGGTAAACACTTGCACTTTAATGCTGGTATATTATCCAAAAGGAAATGCATCCCAAATAGGCCTGATCTCAATAGGGTACAGAGACCTAAGTGCACAAAACCGCAGGGCTGCTGCTAGGCCCAGACAAGCAAATGCTCTAGTCCAATCAGAGACGCTTGCTGGGTATGCAGCCACTTGTGCTCCCCATTGAAACAAATCAGAGCCGTTTGCTAAATAATATAGTCACAGCAAAAGGCTCTGATTAGATAAGAGCCTGCACCTACACCATTGGACCGGGAAGAGGTGAGTTATTATGAGCAATCTGGGGGGTTTGACACCACAGTGCATCCCAAAACAGGATGCGCCTGGGCACAGAACAAAACCCAGGGTAATCAAAACCCCAGGTTTAGTTCCATTTTAAAAGGATTTCCCAGACTAAGGTCCTAATTTATCAAGAACTTCTGCCAGACTTCACAACATCAGTGCAAATTAGAAAAGTGCAAAACCGAATTTAAACCTTTTTTTTACACTGGCGCATGTTAGCATCAACAGTGCAGCAACATGCTGATAAATGTAAATGATACTTTGCGCCAGTCTAATTTGCACCCATGTCGTGTACTCTTGATAGGCCCAAAGTGTAAAAAACGAATCATTGATTGCTTACCTGCCACACAGAGGATTCATCATGTTGTGCTGCTGAATAAAGCTGTTCTTGAAATGTGGTCCCTTTCCTTTTTTTAGCATTTAGGGGTGGATTTATCCCCAGTCCTCTTGCATCAGACTCCATGGGAGACAACAATGTGTGTGTGAGCAAGGGGAGGGTAGCAGTTGCCTGTTTTGCTTGTCTGTCTGTTTTTTCCCTGTCGTGAATAAATAAAATCCAGGTCCTGGGTTACAGAAGAGAGACTGGATCTCAGCAACAACAGCTTTATTCAGCAACTTACCAGGATGCATCCCCTGCATGGCAGCCAGCTAACTCCTCCCCTCAAACTCAATAACTTGACGTTGGGTCGTTTAGCCTTTTATTTGGGGAGTGGTTTAATCCCATAAATAAGCAATGACATGGCTTACTGTGTCAAATAGATTAAAGCGGACCAAAACCGATATTCTTAACTAGCATTCCTTGAATTGCTCCCCGCATGTAGAGCACCTTTGGCCAATTTTCAATGTTCCTGCTTCACTTTAATCCCAGATAATGGCGCCTGTTTTAGCTATAAAGCTCCACCTCCTCCATTCACTGCCACTGTTGTGTGTGGCAATGATGTCATAGCCACACCTATGCAATGACTTATCCTCTACCATCTTACACAGAGGAGCAGCAAAAAAACAGTGTTCCAGGACTATTCGAAAAGCAAAAGTATCCATTTCTAGTTCTACAAGTAGGTAGTATCGGCAGGGGCTTTGGCCAAATGTATTTCACACGTTCAGTGGGTTTTGGTTCCCTTTAACATAGTAAACAACATGGCAACTGTGCTATACATTACATATAGGTAGACAAGGCTACACTTGGTAGATGAAGAGAGGGGTGGACGTGATGGAGGAAGCACATGTGGGGCCATAGGAGGATAAACTGCAGCACAGGTGGGTAACAGGCTAAAATATATCCATATCCTACTATATAGAATAAATGAACTGTGCTATGATAAGGATTTAAAGTGGACCAAAACCCAGGATTTTGACTATCCTGGGTTGGTCCTTGCCTCCGGGGCACCCCGATCGGGAACACCCGGCTGTGTGCAACCCCCCAGGTTGCCCAAACTAACTCACCTCTTCCTGGTCCTACGACACATGTGCGACCACTCGTCCAACCAGCGCGCTCCATGCGTCCAGGAGCTCATCTAATGCGAGCGGTTTCTAGCACACTGGAAGCCGCATCCCCCGCTACCTTCTAACAGAGAGCGTGCCCACACCGGCCATTCACAAATGCCTGTCACTATCCCTGCTAAAGGGATAGTGGGGATGCAGTTCGTGCATACGCCATTGGACAAGGAAGAGGTGAGTTTCTAGGCGACCTGGGGGTTTCATACAGCGGGACATTGTGATTCTGGATGCCCCGGGGGGAGAAAATCCAACGGCCCTGGAATCTTATAGAATCTTATAGGGGCATGGACAGAGCATGTGAGCTGCCTGTTCTATAGGCATAATGGCTTCTGACAACAAGAAGGGCTGAACTAAGAACCAGGGGAATTCTGGGAGAACTGTAAGCCAGAGCTATCAATGGCCAGAATACACAAGGCAGCAGTAATCAAGCGTGAACTAATCAAACAGGGGGAACCAGGGGGATTCTGGGAGAACTGTAGCCAGAGCTATCAATGGTCAGAATACACAAGGCAGCAGTAATCAAGCGTGAACTAATCAAACAGGGGGAACCAGGGGGATTCTGGGAGAACTGTAGGCCAGAGCTATCAATGGTCAGAATACACAAGGCAGCAGTAATCAAGCGTGAACTAATCAAACAGGGGGAAACAGGGGGATTCTGGGAGAACTGTAGGCCGGAGGTATCAATAGGCAGAATATACAAGGCAGCAGAAATCAAGCGTGAACTAATCAAACAGTGGGAACCAGGGGGATTCTGGGAGAACTGTAGGCCAGAGGTATCAATGGGCAGAATATACAAGGCAGCAGTATTCAAGCATAAACTAATCAAACAGGGGGAACCAGGGGGATTCTGGGAGAACTGTAGGCCAGAGCTATCAATGGGCAGAATATACAAGGCAGCAGTAATCAAGCGTGAACTAATCAAACAGGGGGAACCAGGGGGATTCTGGGAGAACTGTAGGCCGGAGCTATCGATGGGCAGAATATACAAGGCAGCAGTAATCAAGCATGAACTAATCAAACACCAGGGGGATTCTGGGAGAACTGTAGGCCAGAGCTATCAATGGGCAGAAAATACAAGGCAGCAGTAATCAAGCGTGAACTAATCAAACAGGGGGAACCAGGGGGATTCTGGGAGAACTGTAGGCCAGAGCTATCAATGGGCAGAATATACAAGGCAGCAGTAATCAAGCGTGAACTAATCAAACAGGGGGAACCAGGGGGATTCTGGGAGAACTGTAGGCCAGAGCTATCAATGGGCAGAAAATACAAGGCAGCAGTAATCAAGCGTGAACTAATCAAACAGGGGGAACCAGGGGGATTCTGGGAGAACTGTAGGCCAGAGCTATCAATGGGCAGAATATACAAGGCAGCAGTAATCAAGCGTAAACTAATCAAACAGGGGGAACCAGGGGGATTCTGGGAGAACTGTAGGCCAGAGGTATCAATGGGCAAAATATACAAGGCAGCAGTATTCAAGCATGAACTAATCAAACAGGGGGAACCAGGGGGATTCTGGGAGAACTGTAGGCCAGATGTATCAATGGTCAGAATATACAAGGCAGCAGTAATCAAGCGTGAACTAATCAAACAGGGGGAACCAGGGGGATTCTGGGAGAACTGTAGGCCAGAGCTATCGATGGGCAGAATATACAAGGCAGCAGTAATCAAGCGTGAACTAATCAAACTGGGGGAACCAGGGGGATTCTGGGAGAACTGTAGGTCAGAGCTATCAATGGGCAGAATATACAAGGCAGCAGTAATCAAGCGTGAACTAATCAAACTGATGAAAATACAGTAAATCCTTTACAGAAAAGTTTGTCTCTTGATAAGAAGGTGTACCATAACAGGGGCACGGTTTTGAATCTTTGCCCTGGGTGCCAGAAAGCTTAGCTAAGCCTCTGCTCTTGGGAACATTTCAAAGAATCTGAAAATCTATGATTGTATGTAAATACCTTGTATTCAAGGCGAAACCAATTTCTTTGCTTATGTTCCTGGGTTTGTAGCTGAGCTGGGAAGGGGCGTGTCATGGGGCAGCTTTATCAATCTTGAGAATGTTCTGCTGTGATCAGAGACAGCCGTGGGTCCACTGTGGCTTTCTGGGCTTTTTCATGCTGAGAGCACCAAGGGGAGAGGTGGTTGTAGGACCACTTATTTGTGTGGTCCTGCTACTGCTTCTACCCTGCACTGCAGGAAATGGAGGAGACACATATGGGACAGGCATCGGGTGAGCTGCTTGCTGGCTAATTATTGGCGTTGGGTTTAGAGTATCTTTAAAGTGGACCAAAACCCAGGATTTTGACTATCTTGGGTTTAGTTCCTTTCCCCCAGGGCACCCCGATTGCTGTGTGAAACCCCCTAGATCGCCCGAAAAGCTCACCTCTCCCTGGTCCTATGGCACATGTCCTATGGCCGCTGACGTTACGACATCTAGGCGAGCGGCTCCGAGTGCACTGATGGCCGCATCCCCCACTTCCCTCTAACAGGGAGCATGCCTGCGCCGGCCATTCACAAATGCTTGGTGCGGGCACGCATCCTGCTAGAAGGATAGCGGGGTTGCGCCCGCGGCCCGCGCATGCTCCGTTGGACCAGGAAGCAAGGTAAGTAAATGGGGCGACCTGGGGGGTTTCACACAGCGGTGGACCAAAACCCAAAAATCAATCGATCTTTAAAAAAGATTTTTTTTTAAGTGGACCAAATCCCAGCTCGATTAAGCTGGGTTTTGGTCCACTTTAAAAAATCTTTGTATCCTCACTTGAAGAACCTCTCCATTGCAGCCAATAAAGCGCAGGATATTTTTTTCTTATGTTAATTTTGCGTGCTGAGATCCTGTTGGCCCTGACCCCCCTTTGATACTTTGGCTCCTGTCCCTCCAATGATGGATTTGCCTCCTATGATGTGGACTCTCCTCGCAATTATGGGATTATTAAACAAAAAACAAACATACTAATAGCTAGCACTTAATGGTGAATGTAAAGAGGCGGGGCCCATAAAAGGACCTTAAATAGTCAGCTGTGCCTGTCCTGACCTTTGTATGCCGGGATAATAGGCAAGAGTCAGCCAAGCACGCCTGACAAGCCATCAACACATGCAGCTGCCGCCATTGCTGCTCACACAAGGCCAATCGCCACCCTGTAATTAAGGAAACACTATTTAACCATTGCCATGCCCTGCAAGGAATTTGGGGAAAGCTAATGTCATTGGTATGTAGGGAATTTTTAGCAGTTTATTTTTCTACAATGAAAAATAATAAAAGGTGGGAGGGGTTTGGATTTTTTACATACCTAACGTATTTAGTATTGTAATATTAAATTAATAAGTAAACATTTGGGTGATAATTGGACCCGCAGAGAGACTTTACATAATATATTATATTTCAGATCAGAAAGGCAAGTGATACATGGAGCAGGATGTGCATCACTAAGGTTGGCCTGATACAATTTTCCCTATCACAATTTTAATGTCCATAATCTGAATCCTCCCCTGGGTTGACATTATATACATTAAACCGGACCAACACTTCTTTTTTCTTTAAAGTGGGCCAAAACCCACGGCGATCGGCGTGGGAATCTATAAGAATCTATAAGAATCCCAGGCCAATCTATTCCCTTCCCCCGGAATGCAAAATTGGGATGCCCCGCTGGTCGCCCATACACTTACCTTCTTTTCCAGTCTAATGGCACATGTGCAAGCCGCATCCCCACTATCCCTCTACCAGGGCGTGTACCCGCACCAGACATTTGTGAATGGGCGGCGCGGGCACGCTCCCTGTTAGAGGGTAGCGCGGATGCGGGCGAGTGTGCTTGGATGAGTGGCCGTGCATGTGCTGTAGGACCGGGAAGAGGTGAGTTTGTTTTGGCGACCTGGGGGGGGTTCACACAGCGGGGCACCTCTGATTGGGGTGCCCCAGGGGCAAGGACCAATACCCTGGGCTTTGGTCCACCTTAAAAGGTGCAGGTCCCGCAGACAACGAATAAGAACAAGCTCGAGGTTCTCCAGAATGCTGGAGCCCCCCCCAGAATGCCCGATATTTATCCAGTAGATATTTTTGGTCCAAGGGCTGCATTGACTTTTTGTTCCACTTCAAGGGAGCACAACAAAATCCAAGCAGGCAAAATGAAAGATGTTAACTGCAGGAAAGCCGTAACTTGAAAGTATTAAATATGTTATTTTGTATAAGTAGATCTGAGGTGAGGCAGGGACAGGTGAGTAGAGGTGAAGATGAGAAGTGGTGAGCGGAGGTGGGTAGAGGTGATATAGGTAAAGAAGCTGTGAGCAGCACCGAGGTGAGAAGAAGTACAGGGTACAGGTGAGGTTGGCTGAGGTGAGGAAAGTAGAGGTGGGTAGAGGTGACATGAGAAGTGGTGAGTGGAGGTGGGTAGAGGTGATATGGGTAAAGAAGTTGTGAGCAGCACCGAGGTGAGAAGAAGTACAGGGTACAGGTGAGGTTGGCTGAGGTGAGGAAAGTAGAGGTGGGTAGAGGTGAGTTGAGAAGTGGTGAGCGGAGGTGGGTAGAGGTGAGATGAGAAGTGGTGAGCGGAGGTGGGTAGAGGTGACATGAGAAGTGGTGAGCGGAGGTGGGTAGAGGTGAGATGAGAAGTGCTGAGCGGAGGGGGGTAGAGGTGAGATGAGAAGTGCTGAGCGGAGGTGGGTAGTGGTGACATGAGAAGTGGTGAGCGGAGGTGGGTAGAGGTGAGATGAGAAGTGCTGAGCGGAGGTGGGTAGAGGTGAGATGAGAAGTGCTGAGCGGAGGTGGGTAGAGGTGAGATGAGAAGTGCTGAGCGGAGGTGGGTAGAGGTGAGATGAGAAGTGCTGAGCAGAGGTGGGTAGAGGTGACATGAGAAGTGGTGAGCGGAGGGGGGTAGAGGTGAGATGAGAATTGGTGAGGGGAGGGGGGTAGAGGTGACATGAGAAGTGGTGAGCGGAGGGGGGTAGAGGTGAGATGAGAAGTGCTGAGCGGAGGTGGGTTGTGGTGACATGAGAAGTGCTGAGCGGAGGTGGGTAGAGGTGAGATGAGAAGTGCTGAGCGGAGGTGGGTAGAGGTGAGATGAGAAGTGGTGAGCAGAGGTGGGTAGAGGTGAGATGAGAAGTGGTGAGCGGAGGGGGGTAGAGGTGAGATGAGAAGTGCTGAGCGGAGGTGGGTAGAGGTGACATGAGAAGTGGTGAGCGGAGGGGGGTAGAGGTGAGATGAGAAGTGCTGAGCGGAGGGGAGTAGAGGTGAGATGAGAAGTGGTGAGCGGAGGTGGGTAGAGGTGAGATGAGAAGTGGTGAGCGGAGGTGGGTAGAGGTGAGATGAGAAGTGGTGAGCGGAGGTGGGTAGAGGTGAGATGAGAAGTGGTGAGCGGAGGTGGGTAGAGGTGAGATGAGAAGTGGTGAGCGGAGGTGGGTGGAGGTGAGATGAGAAGTGCTGAGCGGAGGGGAGTAGAGGTGAGATGAGAAGTGCTGAGTGGAGGTGGGTAGAGGTGAGATGAGAAGTGGTGAGCGGAGGTGGGTAGAGGTGAGATGAGAAGTGCTGAGCGGAGGGGGGTAGAGGTGAGATGAGAAGTGCTGAGCGGAGGTGGGTAGTGGTGACATGAGAAGTGGTGAGCGGAGGTGGGTAGAGGTGAGATGAGAAGTGCTGAGCGGAGGTGGGTAGAGGTGAGATGAGAAGTGGTGAGCAGAGGTGGGTAGAGGTGAGATGAGAAGCGGTGAGCAGAGGTGGGTAGAGGTGAGATGAGAAGTGGTGAGCGGAGGTGGGTAGAGGTGACATGAGAAGTGGTGAGCGGAGGGGGGTAGAGGTGAGATGAGAATTGGTGAGCGGAGGGGGGTAGAGGTGACATGAGAAGTGGTGAGCGGAGGGGGGTAGAGATGAGATGAGAAGTGCTGAGCGGAGGTGGGTTGTGGTGACATGAGAAGTGCTGAGCGGAGGTGGGTAGAGGTGAGATGAGAAGTGCTGAGCGGAGGTGGGTAGAGGTGAGATGAGAAGTGGTGAGCAGAGGTGGGTAGAGGTGAGATGAAAAGTGGTGAGCGGAGGGGGGTAGAGGTGAGAGGAAAAGTGCTGTGCGGAGGTGGGTATAGGTGACATGAGAAGTGCTGAGCGGAGGTGGGTAGAGGTGACATGAGAAGTGCTGAGCGGAGGTGGGTAGAGGTGACATGAGAAGTGGTGAGCGGAGGGGGGTAGAGGTGAGATGAGAAGTGCTGAGCGGAGGGGAGTAGAGGTGAGATGAGAAGTGGTGAGCGGAGGTGGGTAGAGGTGAGATGAGAAGTGGTGAGCGGAGGTGGGTAGAGGTGAGATGAGAAGTGGTGAGCGGAGGTGGGTAGAGGTGAGATGAGAAGTGGTGAGCGGAGGTGGGTAGAGGTGAGATGAGAAGTGGTGAGCGGAGGTGGGTGGAGGTGAGATGAGAAATGCTGAGCGGAGGGGAGTAGAGGTGAGATGAGAAGTGCTGAGTGGAGGTGGGTAGAGGTGAGATGAGAAGTGGTGAGCGGAGGTGGGTAGAGGTGACATGAGAAGTGGTGAGCGGAGGGGGGTAGAGGTGAGATGAGAAGTGCTGAGTGGAGGTGGGTAGAGGTGAGATGAGAAGTGGTGAGCGGAGGTGGGTAGAGGTGACATGAGAAGTGGTGAGCGGAGGGGGGTAGAGGTGAGATGAGAAGTGCTGAGCGGAGGGGGGTAGAGGTGAGATGAGAAGTGCTGAGCGGAGGTGGGTAGAGGTGAGATGAGAAGTGCTGAGCGGAGGTGGGTAGAGGTGAGAGGAGAAGTGCTGAGCGGAGGTGGGTAGAGGTGATATGGGTAAAGTTGAGCTGAGCAGCACTGAGGTGAGAAGAAGTACAGGGTACAGGTGAGGTTGGCTGAGGTGAGGCACCAAGATGTGAGGAAAGTAGAGGTGGGTAGAGGGAGGCAGAGGTGGGATAAGTAGAGGTGAGGTGATCAAAGATGAGGTTGGCTAAGGTGAGGCAGGATTAGGTAAGGTGGGAAGAAGTGGGCAGGAGTGAGGTGGGAAAAGCTGAGATGAAGTAATATGGGGAGAGGTACGATTAGTAGAGATGAGGTAAGCAGAAGTAATGTGGAAAAATGGGGCTGAGGTGAGCAAAGAGGTGAGGTGGGAAGAAGTGGACGGGGTCAGGAGAAACATTTGATGTGGGTTGAGATAAGGTTGATGGTGAAGCAGGAAGAGGTTAGATGATTAGGTGGGTGGGAGGGAATCGATTGGCCTGGGAATCTATAAGATCGAGCTGGGTTTTGGTCCACTTTAATCAAACCCCAAGCAATCAGAAGATATTGTGAATACTAATCAAAAAGAATAAAAAATTAAACATGATCACCATGAAGAGTAAACAGAGCACTACAAATGAACCAAAAATTAAGCATGACCTGAACTGGTGTGTGTGATGGGTCCAAAAGCAATCAGGAGGAGCTTCTTGTTCCTGAGACACCAACAAACATGTAAAAAAAAAAACCCCAGAGCCATCAGTTTTCATCCCCTCTACATGGCAATGTCCGAGGCAGCTGCATCACCTGGCCTCATTGCAGGTGCACCCCCACACATAACCTGCAGCTCTATTTATCTGTAGTGCAACCTGACCTCCACAGCCCTGTTCATAAAGTTTTTGGATACATTATTTTTGTGTAAAGGCACATCATTAAGCCCGGCATAGCTGAACTGGCTTTAATGGTGCCATCCCTTCAAAGAGCGAGCGGGCCGAGCAGCGAGACAGAAACGCGCGGTGGCTTAATAGAAATATGCAGGTGAAAGTACAATTAATTTTAATTAGCCGACCATACATTGTTAGTTGCACAGCCATGAGTAAAATTAAAATGGCAATCACAATTAGAGAGTTGCAACCTCATTGTACAAGTAATTAGTTACCAATTAAAAGTGCTGGAACTATTATACGGTCACTCCGCTGCTTTACTGTCACCGCCACCTTGCCTGGCACGTAGCACCCATTACGCTGGCAACGCGGATGGCATAATAGAAGGTGGCTTAGGATTTCCTTTAGGAACATTGCTCTCTTTTTATATCTTCCTATCACAAAGAAGACGTCATTTATGGTGAATTGGACAGAAGCCGCTCACCAAATTAAAAAAAAAATAAAAAATACATATTTAAAAAAAAAAAAAAAATCTCTTGATTGGTGTTGCAATGGGGCAGTTCTGTAAGTGTAGTACAAACATCCTAATTATAAATGTAATATATATTATACTCAGGGCCAGAGGCCCCTGGGCACAAAATCTGGTGGAGACCCCAGATACAGGCAGGCTGATTCATTACTAATGTCAGATAGCGACAGATGAGCGTCTGTAGCGTGGATTTCAGAGCGAACGCTAGTAGTCGCTGTGCTCGGCCATGGTTAGTTGTTTCAGAGTCGCTGGCCGGCATTGTTGAATACCTTTTGTGATTTGCATTACTACTCTGTATGGGAGCGCAGCTCAGTGCGACTGACTCACAGGACATTCATCAAAAAAACAGCCTCAAACTGTTCCGGCGCTCGAAATCGGGTCGATGTAGCCCATAGCGCCAGAAGCTGTGTGATTAAAGTCTGATTTTGAACATGTATCCACTAGTAACAAAGCGAAAACACATGGAATTACATTGTTATTAAATTGTAACAGGAACACTTTAATACCAGACATGTAATGATAATTCTGCATAAAAATATTATTAATCAAAAAAGTTTTCAAAAATGTCATTTTCTAGGCCAGGATACATATAGATTAGTTAAACTTGGTTGTAGCACACTGTAACAGACAACATCAAATATGATAGGAGAAAACACAAGACCAGGGAGATCTGGGTTCGACCACCTCAATAGTGTCTTCTGCTTATTAGACACCGATACATATGATACCAATACGAGCAAAGAGCAAACGAGCAAAGAGATTTGCCCTGTTTGTGCTGTCCTTCAGGCACCAAAAATCAAACGCATAACTAAAAAGACAAGGAAACAAGTTATAATGCTTACAGGCAGGACTGAAGGACAGCACAAACAGGGCAAATCTCTTGTTTATGATTTTCTGCCTTTATGTTCAGCTCTGTAATCCTTTATCTGCCCTATGTGTATGATGCCTTTTTAATGCTACATATGTATCTGGTTATCATAGAACCTATAAACTTCACTGTATATAGCTTACACGTCTGTATTTCACGATTTATGAGCATTAAAACCATGAATTTTCATGCATAACCTTTTTTCTGGTGTTCATTACCTCTTTGTTCGTATAGGCCAGGATACATGTCAGAAAGATTTTAGTTTCTAAAAAAAAGAAATAAAAAAAATTGGGATCAGGAAAGGGATTTAAGGATCATCCATAGAAATGTATGGGAGAGGTAATACCTGGCACTCTGCAAGGCTGAACGCCGGCGCTGTACGCTGAGCCTGGGATAATGATGAATGGGACGCTACATGGCGTTGTTCCTGTCGCTCACCAGATTCGGCTTCAAAAATGTGTAATTGCGCGCCGTGGCTGGCGTTCACCTGCCGCTACCTGGGGCTACCTGCCGCTGTACAGGCACTACCTGGCGCTATCACGTCATGAATTAGGCCCAGTGTTTTTTTTTTCCTTTAAAATAATAGTCCAGCCAAGTAACTGATTGGTGGTTGTCTGGCACCCGCCTACTTACTGGAACATCAAATCGAGTCCCTTGTGCCCCCCTTGTGCGGGTGCGTGCTGCTCGGGAACTCCTGCTTTGCCATTCTGGGTGGGGGTAGTGTAGTCACCCGGCTGGTCCAGCAGAAAACAGTTCCCTGCATTGAGCTGCCAGCGGCTGTGCTTGGTGGCTTATGTGCAGTGACAGCTCTGCACCCATCACTGTAGTGTTGCTGGCGGCTTTGTTGCTCTAGACTCTCCGTCCTGCCCTGTGGTGGCTTTGGCTGCAGGTTTGCAAAAACAAAAAAAGGCTTCTCCAGGGGCGGGGGGCCCCCACTGCCACCCATAGCTTTGTTAGCGGCACCGCACCCCGTCATACCAAAGACTGAAAAGCCTCCTGGACCAGACCATAACTCAAAGGCTGGTCAAGGCCACTTTTGCAGGGCAAGTGGTGGAGGCCCCGGTCGTGCGTTCCTTGCGCCCTCCTCATAATCCAGCCCTGATTATACTGCATAACGAAGGTATTCTTTTTTGATTGTTTTTTTTTATTTTTGAATAGCCCAGGGAAGGTATAAATTTTCTTTTCTGTGACATCCACTGGCCACTATGAAAGGAAGCGCCAGGATAGAAAAATTGCGGGTAGGTAAGTCTACAATTTTCCAGTTTGCGTGGGTTCCAGGGAATGTACCTGCAATGAGGCCAGCTGAGTCAGCCGCCTCAGGTGTTGCTGCAGGGGTGAAATCGCTGTTATAATTTTTATTTTACAATCTTTATCTCTTAAAGTGGACCAAAACCCACATTTTTAACTAGCATCCCCTGAATTGCTCTCCCCTATAGACAGTACATTTTGCCATTTTTCACTGTTTCTGCTTCACTCAAATTCCAGATAATGGCGCCTGTTTAAGCCGTAAGCCTCCGCCTCCTCCATTCATTGCCACTGTTGTGTGTGCCAATGATGTCATTGCCACACCTATGCAATGACTGATCGTCTGCCCTTTTACACCGAGGTTACAAAAGTCTTAAAGGAGCCACAGCACTCAACCCTGTTAGCTTGCTGACCAACCTAAAATCTGTCTATAAACTTGGTTAAAAACAGAGGCTCGGTCCACACTCATCTGCAGAAGTATGCTTAAGCTGCACCACCAAGCGCCAAGGTGCCTCTGTGGGGTGCAGCCCTAACTCTAATCTCTGAGAGCACTTAGGATATACAATGCAATAGATAAATTGGAAGCAGGCTTACCTGAGGTTGCCCTAAACCTCATGTGCAAGCCATGGGGTGGAAGGGTCAAAGACCTCGCAGTACAGCCTAGACCCCACACACCATGTGCTTGCACAAAATCAAAAGAAACAAAGGAGGGATGGCAGCTGCTCTTCGACCCTTTCACCCCATGGGTTGCACTCGAGGTTATAGGGTAACCTCAGGTAAGCCTGCTCCCAATTTATCTATTACATTGTATGTCCCAAAGGAAGCTCTCAGCGATTAGAGTTAGGACTGCACCTCACAGAGGCACCTTGGCGCTTGGTGATGCAGCTTAAGCTACTTCTGCAGATGTGTGTGACCAAGCCTCTGTTTTTAACCAAGTTTAGAGACAGATTTTAGGTTGGTCAGCAAGCTAACAGGGTTGAGTACCCTGCTAACGTGCACCTCCCAGGTTAGTTATAAAATTGTCTTAGAGTCGGTCGCACTGAGCTGGCGCTACCTCTTGCTACATCGCTGTATTGGTGTTAGAGCACCCAACACACATCACATTCATCAATGCTTGCCAGGCTACTATAGCGACTGGGGCGCTCTGTTACAGTGCCCGATACCCGCTTACAGCGTATACTAGCGGTCGCTCTAAGTGTCGCTATACAGATGCTCATCTGGCAATACCTGGTGTTAGTAATGAATCAGCCTCCATGTGAAAGCCACTGGGATAGCCTGTATACTTATTCCACAGAGACTGGCACAGAGAGTGGAGAGCAGCTGTCATTTCTGGTTTCCCCTTAGCTGAAGCATGCACTCCCCTGCCAGCCTATTTGAATTGCTGGTTGGCCATCAGCAGAGGGAAACCAGAGTAGCGACAGCCGACTCATTTAGGACCATGCGCCATGAATACAGAATCTGCCAAAAAAAGGTTTTGGTCCTTTTGAAAAGGAACCAAAACCTTTTTGTTCTAGTTTACTGCTCTCTTCATTGCCTCTACTGGGGAATCACAATGTTGGCTGGGTTTGGGGGTGATGGTGTAATCTCATCGGCTTAACTGACTGACTAGATGTGTCGGGGCCCTGGTGCGAAAATGAAATGAGGCCCTTTCAGAGCTCTTAGAGTAAACATTTTTCTTCCTTTTAATTCAGTTGGATCCAGTCAGCTGAGTCAAATGGTGCTTCCCTATATCTAAATGGTGCCATGTGAGCACAAATTTGATAAATCGAGGAGCAACAATGATGGCCCCCTGACATTTTGGACCCCGTTGTGGTTGCACCCCCTGTACCCACTCAAGTTATGCCCCTGGGCTTGGTCTTCTGGGGCTTGCTCACTTTCCTCCCTATTTCCTGTCCTCCAACCCCTGATGTGGTTTCCTATGGGCACTTCCCCCTGGTCGCCCTGCCTCCACCTTGTCCTATTATCTGCCTGGCCTTCCTGCCCAAGGGGGGCATTGCACCCCCTGTACCCCCTTAAGTTACACCCCTATACCCCCTCAGGTTATGCCCCTGGGCTTGGTCTTCTGGTGCTTGCCCACCTTCCTACCCATCTCCTGGCCTCCAACCCCTGATGTGGGCACCTCCTCTGGCCGCCCTTCCTCCACCTTGTCCTATTAGCTGCCTGGCCTTCCCATCCAAGGGGGGCATTGCACCCACATACCCCCTCAAGTTATGCCCCTGAGCTTGGTCTTCTAGGACTTGCCCACCCTCCTCCTGTCCTCCAACCCCTGATGAGGTTTCCTCTGAGAACTTCCCCCTGGCAGCCCTGCCTTCACCTTGTCTTATTACCTGCCTGGCCTTCCCGCCCAAGGGGGGCATTGTAAGCCATTCAGACTTGGCCTCCTACCCTAATTGAACAATTAGGTGGATTGTGAGGATATATAAAATATATGGCCAGATAAAAATATGACAAACTATGGTTGTCAAAACACACATTGTCAATTAGAGGCATGCTAGTACATTTGGCTGGAGTTACCAACAGGGAGCCATTTACATATGACAGGACAGAAGAACAAGCCACTTTACAGCCCTGCGCTAAATGCCTATGCTAACTAAGCCTCCTGGTGACACCCTCCCTATGGGGTAATTGACATCTACTTACTACAAAGCAGTGAATGAGACATTTGCTGCACACCCCTCTTCAAAAGAAATTTAAAATCATAACTTTTACAATGAAACTCCCCTGACACATGATTGGCTGCTTCCAGCATGCTGCCCGCCCCTATAACCAGTTTAAAAATGAGAGAGTTGGGCACAGATGGGATGACATGCCAGGGGATTGCTTCCAATAAGTAGGCTGTTATCATTACTTTCCGTGTACCCCTCACAACAAGACATTTGGGTTGATTCAAAGAAACATGTAACAGCTTGGATTTGGCTCACGATCATCCTATTTTTCCCGTCCGCTCGTGCGTTCGTATGAACTTGCGAGTGATTCAATAAGCAAATACGTTTCTATCCTAAAATATACGTCCGTTCGTATGGCAGTTCGGGAATCAGACCTGTCAGTTTCCATCCTGAATTTTCCGTTTCGTTTCTCAGGTTGCAACATTGGTTTTGCCCTTTTTCCTTTTTTGTCTGGACGTAAATCCTTCTGATCTTGCGGCTCCGCACTACAAACTTACCTCATTAAAGTGCATTCTAAATATTTGGTCTTTTATTTTTCTTTATTTCATTCATTTTGTAGTAACCAACCATTAATGAATGCATTTGCATAAGTAAATCTTACTTTGTTTAATTTTTACTTAACTTGCATTTTTTACTTGTGGATTTAATTTTAATATTTAGGCTTCAAATGGTACAACTTTAAATTTTTAGTGTGGTTACCCACACCCTCTACATACAGATTGCTCTCAAATATAAAAAAACACCCAGCAACTTCTGCATGTTATGAGCCTAGAAACAGCCAAGATGGCGGCTCAGGTATTATCGGGCAGCCTGCAAACAGAAAGGGCCTTGTGACTGTGTTGCTCTGGATTCTTTGATTTCTGACCTTTCCATGCCCCCAGCTCTGCTGTGTCTGTGCAAAATACAGCAGTAACCCACATCCTGCACTTTATCCCGCTCTCCTCTCCTCAGTAAGTGTGATGCATCTGACCAAAGATGTGCTTAAATAATTAAACAAAGCAAAGGTAAACAACTACACCAATAAATGCAATCTAAAAATATTATTCTAGTACCTCAATTTTAAAATAAATAACAAAGGACATAAGTTTCTTTAATTAACGCAAATATATTGCCAAATAAAGGTTTACATGCAAAGGACTAATTAAGGTCCACATTAAAATGCTTTTATAAGGCATACATGAATCAGGTATGCATTGCCATACAATTTATGGCCTCGGCCATGCTGATACATGCAGTTCATTGGAGCACAAGACGCGCAGACTCCTCCACTTAGCCAAAAAACCTGTTCACGAACAGCAATCCGGCTGCTAAAAGGTGTCGGCTGTGGCTTTCTTTTAAAACGCGTTTAGAGGTTTCTCTGAATCACACCTAAACACATCCAATTAACCTAAGTTTTACGTTTTGATCGTAAGTTTTAGGATTTGATCCTAAGTTTTACGTTTTGATCCTAAAATTTAGGAACGAACTTCCGCTGATCGTAAGAGCATATACGCATTCGTACGTAGGCTCGTGCGAGTCGTAAATGGCCAAAAAAACAGGAAAAAATGACAAACACCCACCCAAACTTACGATTCTCGATACGAAATCAATTAACTTTTGCTCTTTGAATCGAGGGGATTATCTTCAAAAAAGGTAACGATTTCTGTTTATTTCTCCCTTTTATTTTATAAGCATTTTGCCATATATTGTATGTCTGTTATTTTTATTGTACATCTTTGTCTTACATGCACTGCCCCTTATGGGTGAATTAAATCCTAAAGATTTATAAAGTGGTCTTCTGTGTGCTAACTCGCTTAACTTTAGAAGGGACATTGTATGTGTGCTAAATCTTGTGCCCTGTGTGCTTGCCTATCGCTACCAGTGTGACTTTATTGCTGTATAGTCGGGCCTAGGACCTTATCGTGTGATTGGGTATATTAACTGCATAAGGTGAGATCTTAGCTTGAGATCTGTGTGTGTATGTAGTGTCTGGCTATTAGGGCCAGGTCCCAAAAGACCGTGTGTGTGTGTGTGTGTGTGTAAACGATTGTTTGCAGTACAATCAAAATCCGGTCTGGATTAAGGCATAAAACCTCCTTGATTCATGACATGGATGAATCTAGGCCACACTGTAGAAGAGAGCTGGAAGGTGTGGCCTGATTTTTACTACTGGGGGAAGCACTAGCCGAGATTAGCCAAAGCAAAGGCACAGAATGCGAATTTGTAGGTACTTAGTAGAACTAAGGAGTCTTCATTTTCCTATGGTCTTATTTAAATGACCCCCCTCTTTCCAAAGAGAACCATGCTGAGCATTCCGAAAATCCTCACCTGGCTGTGTCCTAGCCTCTCGTGTAGATGACTGCTCCTCCTGTCCCCATAGTTGTGATTTGATGGACGCCGCTGTTACCATCTTTATGACCTCAGTGGAGGCACTATCTTCTCATCAGCGGTGTGTTCTCTCCCGCCAGGCCCAATACTATATCTCACTGACTTTTATTACAGTTTCTGAACACAAAAGGCTGCAGATTTCTGCTGATGGTGAAGATTCGACCAGTCACCAAAAAACAGAGATTCTACATAAATCAGTCGATAGGCTTGGAAGTCTATCTGGCTTCTTGTATTCTTGATCAAATATTGTAACATATTTAAAGCAGACCAAGAAATAAAACCTAATCCCTGACCATAGTTCCTCTATCCACTAATTTGGATAGTGATAAATCTGCAATCATTGCCTCATTATTTCTTGTAAGATGATTACAGAAAGTGCCTCAATTGGGCTTCAGCAACCACAGCATATACATGATTTTCCCCTCCCCTCCGCAGATTTAGCATCACTGTAGGGCTAGGGGGCTGCATCCAACCACATTCTTCCAGCCAGTTATCCTGCTGTTTATGGGTTTCCGTAGTCTCTATCTACTGGCACTTGAAAAGTGTGTAGCAGTATCAAAAACCATGCTCACACATTTGTGTGCTCAAAAAAGTATTTATTGGGGAATTGTACAGTAAAATATAAAATGTGTTGCTATTCCCACTTTGGCCACTAGATGGGAGTATAAAACCACACATGAGAGTGGCAGGATTTAATTCAAGCTCAGGATTCTAACTCTGCTCTTTAGGACTTTAGGAGTCAGTTGGCATAAGATACATTTGGGGAACAACAGGAAACTGCTCAGATTGGTTGGGAGGTTTTTGGAGGGAAAACTACAACCAACATGGTATAGAGCATACTTATTATAAGGAGAGCCAGAGGGAGATACAGGGAGATCGTCCTTAACCTTGCTTAGGGGAAGGCTGGTGTAGCCATCTGCGTAAGACATCTAGTGGGGCTGCTACAGAGATGCAGACGGTTGCAGTTGGAAGAGAGTAGGAGAACGTGGCTGTAGTCAAGCAGAGTTGCAGAGAGAGTGAAAAGACTGAGGTGCAGGGAATTCCAAGAGGAGCGAGGAGGACCCTGGTGGGAGGTAGCCCAGGGGGGTCCAGGCGTGGATGTGACAGAGGAGGTACCCTATAGGATTAGAGAGGGATGGACAGGCCGTCCTGTCCTGCAGTGACTGTTGAATGAGGGAGAAGCCCTTGCGTTGGGGAATGGTCTGAGCTCGGATGCTATGGAGTAGAGTTTTCCCAATTGTTTTACTTGCTGGCTGCCCAAGAGGGCTGACACCGGGCAATCCCGCATCCTAGTCTGGGATACCCCATGGACAGTCCTGCCTATTCCCTATGCTGATATGTTCTGATAAGCAAGTGTACCTGTGTCCTATTGCCTGAAGGACCTATGTAACCCTTACACTTTTGTTCCTGTGTTGGTTATCTACAAAGTGATGCAAGTTTATTTGGCCTGAACTGTATATTTGATAATGAAGTGGAATAAAGCATTAACTCTTTCTTTTTATGACCTTAAAACAATAAAACAAGTTGATGCTTTCATTTATCCTGCTTGCCATTGAGTGCCTGTCTGCTGTGATACCATCTTGTCAGCTTCCCATGCTGTGGTCCCATTAACCATTACCCTCAGCTTCGATATCTGTGTGCTAAATATATTCTATATTGCCTGAAAGACACACTGGAGTTGGCAGCAACATGAGAAGACCATATAGTGGCTGAATGACACAGCGTTGAGGTGTCCACCATTGTCCAGGGCGGTGTTGTTCTGTTTTACACCAGCCATAGACCCCGGTGCAACAGGCATATGGGGGAACCATACGACTGCTACTTTGTTTAAACATTAACCTTCACTCGGACAAGAGACTGATGACCCAGCCAACTTGTTTTTCGTACCATGGATCTCTCTGGAAGTCCCACATTGTTTTCACATGCTTGTTAAATGAGTCCCAAGGGTACTAACTTTGGTAATGTGATTTAAAAAAAATAATCAGTAAACACCGTCTGGAGTGGGATCAATAGATATTCATTTGCAGAGAGTTGGGTTGGCGGCGTGACTCTCTGCTGTCTGACAGTTAAACAGTTAAAGTTCTATTGAAAGGGGAATCCCTCTGGGACTGCCCTTTGCATCACATTAAAAAAAGGTCATTCCCTTCTTTTCTATTAGTACTGCAGGGCAATTAGTTTCATCTTTGCTTCTTGTTATATGATACACTTTATATTATATAGTATTTAGTGTTTAATTGTGCTTGTTTACTTATCCTATGTTTTTACTACTTGAAAAGTTCTATAATGAAATGTCTTTTTATTTTTCTTCAGTAGAGCCTGAATTAGGGCTGGCCTTAGAATGGAGGGGGCCTTTTGAAGACTACTACATGGCACCCACCAACACACTTCCTCATTACGACTCCGGGTAGAGATACCCATTTGCAGAAGCATTTCCTTGCCAATGCCTGTCAGTTCACTGCCCCATGTGACCACCCATGTGGGGCGGTGAACTGGCAGACAGTGGGGAGGCAATGCAGAAGTGGGGGAATTCCTCTAGTATCAGGATTGATGCTAGGGTTGAGTGGACCAGCAGTTATTTTTGACCATCTGTCCGCTTTAAAGCAGACTCAAACTTTTCTAAAATACTCCGTATCCGACTGATTCCCAATACCCAGGGCATTCCAATCGAGGATGCCCCAGTGCGTGAAACCACTCAGCATCAGGATCTATACCGGGCTATGTGGTTATTTAGTACTGCTTTAAATTTACCCTCCCATTACATCACTAATGGTCAGTTTAGAAATGTTTTAAATTGAATGGTTTGTTGTAACCCTCTTATCACTAATGGTCACTTTAATCCTGCTTTAAGGTGGGTCTTTATGCTGTTGATTGATCATTGTCCCGATTTGTGATGCCCCTCTGTGTGAAACCCCCAGGCTGCCCTCAAAATGTACCTTTCCACAGGTCCCACAGCGCATGCTTGGGCTCTTGGGCCAGTGAGCGGTTATCAAAGTGGACCAAAACCCACTGGGTGAAACCGCCCAGGTTGCCCGATCTCACTCACCCTTGCTTGTTCCTGCAGCGCACGCGCAGTCAGCTCCGATCTGCTCCCGCCTCTTCTTCTAAGCACTCGTCTAAGGCGAGTGGATCCGAGCGCGCTGGTGGCCGCATCCCCCGCGGCTCCAAGCGCACTGATTGGACGAGCAGACGCACATGCGCCGTAGGACTAAGAAGAGGTGAGTTGCGCTCGCTATCTGGGGGGTTTCAGACAGCGGGGGAAAGGACCAAAGCCCAGGATATTCAAAATCCTGGGTTTCAGTCCACTTTAAATTAAATCGTTAAATTAAACCCTTTAATCACTTTACTAACTGTCATGTAAGTCATGTTTAACTGAATGCACTGTAGCCCTCTCATCAATTCAGTAATGGTTACTTTACTTCTGCTTTAAATTGAATGTTACACATACATATACTATCATGTTGTTATTATTTATTCATCTATTTTTATAGTATAATCAAGTTTTATTGGTTTTCAAAGAAAAAAAAATAAAGAAATAAAAAGAGAAAGCATGGGGATACAGAAAGGAAAAAGGGGAAAACAAGGGGGGGGGGTGCAGCACGCGAGAACATGGACATTCCTGTAAGAATTACATACAAAGCGTTATCTCTATAGCAATGTTAGTATCCTCCAACACCAATTCATACAATTGCGCATGAAGTTACAGGCGGATGTGTTTGCTACGATGAGGAGAAATCCAGAGGAGTACTTGCAGAGGACCCCCCTGGGGACATTGGGGCCCCCACAAAGGACCTCAACGCGCTTGATTGCTTCAACATGCTGGGGGTGACCTTGAGTTGCAGCAGTTTGGCTCCCGGGTCCCTTTGTACCAGAGGCAAGGCATGTCCCTCAATGGGCCAATTTTTTGCTAGGGAGACCTTTTTGTTTCAATTAGAGCACTGCACCCCAGATCTTGAGGATGACCCACTGTGTAAAACCCCTGGGGGAGGGGGGGGGGGTACTCGCTTACCTTGCCTCGGTCCAATTGCGCATGCACTGGTTCTCGTTCCAATGAGAGGCGTTTGCCGGGACTATGGAATTCGCCAAACTGCTCTCTTGCGCATCCTCCGCATCCCCAGTGGTGTGTGTGCTGCATTCCCCAGCATTTCCATCAATATGCTTGTGCTCCCATCCCAACCATTCAGATATTTAAGGTCAATGAGACCCATTTGTCGAAAAATGGAAGCACGGCTCTGATTGGCTGCGTGCCTGTGCATACGCCGCAGGAACAAGAAGAGGTGAGTTGTACTAGGTGTTCTGGGGGGTTTCACACAGCAGGGCATCCCAGTTCAAGATGCCCATGAGGAATGGAACAAAGCCAGGGAAAGTCAAATGAAAACAAAATTTTGTTTCAATTAGAGCAATGCACCCCAGATCTTGTGCTACATTTGCCGAAGAATGTGAGCTATTTGATAGCCGTTTGATAGCAGTTTGCCAAAGAATGTAGCCTTGGCTAATGGCTCTGATTGGCTGTGCATCCATGCATGCGCTGCAGGAACAAGAAGAGGTGAGTTGTACTAGGCATTTTGGGGGATTTCACACAGCGGGGCAACCCAATTCGAGATTCCCCTGGAGAACGGAACAAAGCCGGGGGAAAGCAAATTCCCATTTTTTGTTCCACTTTAATTGCTTTGGTAGGTAGGTAGACTACCACTAGGTAGAGGCCCACCCTACATGCCTACTAAATAGAAGCCCCAAATCAGTAGAAAAATCCCTTATTGTGAGTGTAACCGTATTTGGGTGAGTAATAGTTGTGACACTAGCTTTGAGGAAAGTATGGTTGAATGAATCCTATTCATTCTCCATGCTGAAATGAAGAAACAACAGAATAGACAGAGAATTCTCTAGGGCCTCAGAAGCGCTGACATGGTCAATGGTCCATTCAAGAAATGGTCACTCAAGGCCTTTGAGTGGAAGTTTGTTTTAATTGGTTGAAAATTAAAATAACATTCACAGCACAGAAAATGGTAACCTCCGACCCCATGTGTCAGCCTGGCCCACAGCAAAACTTGTCTCTGCATTGCTGGAATCCTTTCCCCACATTTAAATGAAAGATCCCGGGGGACGGCGTGGAGCTTGAGCTGTAGTGGCAGGTGGCACGGCAGTGATTGGGTCAATACGCAGAGCAGCGCAAGGCTTAGCAATTACTGGATGTACAAATGCTGGAACCCGGAACATCCCGCAGTGAAGACTGCGAAACTTGGAAAACAGACATTCATTTTTTTGCTACATTGATCAGCAAGCTATTAGTTTTCTTCCGGATAAAGTGGTCATTGTTTTCTACATTTTATTCTGTTATATTATATGTGACTGGTGGAAAAAGGTAAATAATTTGGAAGATCAGAAACTCTGAGAAGAGTAGCTTAGGGAAATAACTTATTTAGGGGGTTATTTAAGAACGGCTAGCTCCAGGTAGTGCTTTGTAGCGGCACGTAACGTCTGGTGAACACAAAACCACATTTAAGAAAGCAAATCTGGTGACCGCCTCTTACAGCGCCATGTAGTGTCACATGTATTATTACAGGCGGCTCAGTGTATAGCGCCGGCGCTCTAGGTTCAGCAGCGCCACTTAATACCTTTCGCTCAGTGTCGCTCTCCCATACATTTCAATGGCTGTTCATTTGCTTATGTTTAAACAGTGTGTTTGGCAATGACATTTTTTTTTTGCTCCAATCATTGTGTGATGTCTCCTGGCTGCAAACAAACACTTTTATAAATTTATTTGACTTTTTATATTTTTATGCAGAATTGTCATTACGTGTCTGGCACTAAAGTGTTATTGTCCCAGTGTTATAACAATGAGGCTGATTCATTAATAGCGCCAGGTAGCGACAGATGAGCGCCAGTAGCGTGATTTTCACAGCGCCAGCTAGTATTCGCTGTGCTTGGCCGGGGTTTGCATGTTGACAGCGACTCAGTCGGTGTGCGGTAATGTTGATTACGGGGTTAGGGGTCGCTGTTTCACAGGTTCCGCGTTGTATGGGTGCGCCTGACAGCGAATGGCCAGAGCGAACGGCTTGCTGCAGATTCATTAACAAATCACGCTCAAAAATTTCTCGCGCTGGGAATTCCTTGTTTAAACCCCAGAGCGCTGGCGGCGATGTGTGTAAAGTAGTTTTTAACCCCCAAACAACCATTTTTTTTTTAAGTAAAAATTATACAAGTTTTTCTAAACATTTTGTAATATGGATACATGAATATCAGACCTGTAATATCAATTCTGCACAATTTTTATTTATTTATTTTTTTACTTAAAAAAAAATCCTAACATTGCAGAAGTGGTCACATAATTTTTGACATTTAAAAAAAAAAAAAAAAAAACATTAATAGCAATTAATTATGATTATTTAAAGATTGTTCCATTGAAATGCATTGGACAACGCCAGGGAGCGACAGGTCATACCTGTCGCTGTGATGGGATTGAAAGGATACGTCAAACAGCGGCGCTGTTCGTTGCAGTCGGCTACATGATGAATCCCGCGCTAGCTGACGCTCTCGCCGGCGCTAGACTCATTTAGCGTGATAAATGCGTCATTGTGACCGCCGCCGGGCGTACTTGATTCAGTAGCCGCCGTTAGCTGGCGGTACCTGGCGCTCATCAGACACTACCTGGCGCTAGCCCTTGATAAATAAGGCCGATAGTCATTTCATGTGTTTTCGCTTTGTTACTGGTGGATATGTGTTCAAAAACAGACTTTAATTACACAGCGTCTGGCGCTCTATGCAATAGCGCCCAGATTTAGAGCGCTGATGCTGTGTGTGTGTAGTTTTTTGTTAAATATGGCATGGAGCGTCGAGTGCCAGACGCACTGAGCTGGTGCTACCTGTCACTCGCTGCAACATTGTGCTGTTGTTAGAGCGCCCAACACACATCATATTCTTCAATGCCGGCCAGTTTACTACAGCGACCGCAACGCTAAGTTACTACAACACCCGATACCTGCTTACAGCGTCTACTAGCGGTCGTTCCAAGCACTGCTATAGAGACGCTCATCAATACGTGGCGCTAGTAGTAAATCAGCCTCCAAATTAATTTAGCGACTAATTCACCTATAGACTACAATGGAATAAGGTAGTTAGTAGTTCAATTTTAATTTAGGCACTAGATGGCAGTAGAGAGATTGCCTCAGGCAGTGACCAACACCCAGGATTTTGACTATCCTGGGTATTGGTCCACCTCCCCGGGGCAACCCGATCGGCGCGGGCTCTGCCAGAGAGAAGCGTGTGATGCCGCCGCGGCCCACGCATGTGTCGGTGGATCGGGATGCAGGTAAGGTGAATGGGGTGTCCTGGGGGGTTTCACACAGTGGGGCAACCCGATGTTGGATGCCCCGCGGGGAGGGAGCCAAAGTGGACCAACACCCAGGATTTTGACTAAATCGGGGGTGCCCCGCTATGTGAAACCCCCCAGATAGCCTGATTCAACTCACCCCTCTCCTACGGCGCATGTGCGACCACTGGTCCAATCAGTGCGCTCGGAGCCGCTGTGGTATGCGCGTCAAAGCGATTCCTTACCACAGCGGCTCCGAGCATGCTGGCAGCCGCATTTTGTGCTTCCCTCTAACAGGGAGAGCGCCCGCACCGGCCCTGCTAGAGAGAAGCGCGAGATGCCGCATGCGCCGTTGGATCCTCCTGGGTGTTGGTCTACTTTAATGGAAGAAGGTTTCATGGGAAGGTCATCTAGGTCTTGAGAAAACAGGAACCAAGAAGATATAAAAGAGTAACACCAACTCACGTGAGACACGTGTTATGACCCATGTGAGACAGGTGGGTGGCCATGATCATGGGAGGTTCTGTTAGCAGAAGGATACATTGAGGAAGATATACAGAGGCATGGCTTGGCTTTCTGGTACCCGAGGCAAAGATCCGAAATGGCCCCCCACCTGTGCTCATGCCCCCCTGACCTGCTGCACCCGGGGCACGTGCCCCCCCTGCCCTCCCAGCTATGCCCCTGAAGATATATGAGGGGGCCCTGCCCTATATGTAGTGTTATAAATTATTTAATTAAATTAATTAAGAGTTTTTAAGATCTATAGGGGATCTCACATTCATCCATATCATGCAAGGAGATGAAAAGCAGTAGCAGTAGGAACCCAGCTGATGCCAGCCCTGAAAGAAGGTAGCCTTGCACTGGACTCCAACACCTCATTAGAAGGGGGATAAGTCCGACAGAGCCTGAAAGTCTCATGTAGAACTAAAGTGCTGAGAGTAGCTGTTGATTATCTGCTGTGTATGGAACACCTATGTTATAATGCTAGTGAATGTTTTGAAAGCTGGAAGAACAGACAACTTGCATTTTACCTGAACTGAAGCTTTTCCTGGGTTATATCTGCAGAGCATTAAGTGCACCTCCCAACCACAGCACACATAAACAGTGTCAGCCACCCCTGGTCCAAGAACACCCCTTGCTCCTCAAATAACATATATAATACGTTAAAATTACACTTTTTCTCATATAATTTCCATTGCTGTATAGTTGCCAGTCCATTGAATAGGCTGCAATGACACTACGTGCAGATTTTTTAAGATTTGATGAGTGGTGCGGAACTTTTGAAAAGCAGAAGGCCAAGGATAAGTACGGCTAAGGCTGCAGCCTTCACTCAGAGATGGCTAAGAGGGGTGGAAATGGGCCAAGAATGCTGCCAGATGTAGGCATTTTAGATAACTTTGACATCCAAAAAGCAGGAGTACCGTATGGGCAGTACTGTGTTATCCAGGACCTCGGAAGAGAGAGATTTAGGGATACTAATTACTGATACCCGCAAGATGAGTGAACGGTGTAGACAGGCAGTGGGAAAAGCAAGCAGGATGCTCGGCTGCATAGCTCGAGGCATCACCAGTAGGACGAGGGAGGCTGTGATGCCACTGCATAGAGCCCTGGTGAGGCCACAGCTAGAATACTGTGTGCAGTTCTGGAGACCTCCCCTGCAAAAACACATTATTGAAATAGAACGCGTCCAAAGGCCAGGAACAAAAATGGTGGAAGGACTTAAACTTCAACTTATCAGGAGAGACTTAAAGAACTTAATTTGTACAGTCTGGAGGAAAGAAGGGAAAGAGGGGGCATGATGGAGACCTTTATATATGTGAAAGGATTGAATAAGGTTCAGGAGGGAAGTGTTTTTAAGAAGAAACTTAATGATAGAACAAGGGGGCACAACCTGAAGCTAGTCGGGGGGAAGATCAGGAGCAATGTTAGAAAATATTATTTTACAGAAAGAGTAGTAGATGCTTGGAACAAACTTCCAGCAGAGGTAGTTGAAAAATCTTCAGTCAGTGAATTTAAACATGTCTGGGATAAGCATACATCTATCCTAATATAAAGAGTACATACAGTATACACATAAGGGCAGACTAGATGGAGCGTATGGTCTCCTTCTGCCGTCACCCTTCTATGTTTCTATGTAGGAATTAGATGTGGGTTTAATAAGCAGCGGCCCAAAGCCTTAGGCAGTGTACAGGGGCATAGCCGGGGGAGGGGGGGGGCACTTGCCCCGGGTGCAGCAGGTCAGGAGCCAAACAGGGCCTGAGCACAGATAGGGGGTGCCATTTCGAATTTTCCGGGTGCCAGAAAGCCTAGCTACTAGCAGTGTTGCCCTGCGGAAATTCCCCCCAGTCCCTATATATCTGGGAAAGTCGTAGGTAGGAAAAAAAGGGAAGATTGTGATAATCATTGAGAATAAGGCCCCTTATTACAGGTCAATTCACAACAGCAAAGGAAAACCCAACGCGTAGCGGTAAATAAAAGTTTTGAGGTCTAACAGGGCTTATACAAATATATTTTTCATCTTGAACATGGTGTTGTTTTCTCTAACGCGACCATTAGAGTCTGGAAGAAAAGACCTCTCCTACGCTCTGCATTTTGCGTTGAGACGAGAGCCGGGCATTTAATTCTACTCTGCTATGAAATAATAGACTAGCGCTGTATCTATTACAGATGTAAAGAGATCTAGACCAGCAGCGGCTCTCCGGAGCACACTGAAAGCCCTAACAAAGCTGGGCATAATAGACTCTTCCTGCCATTATCCATTCAGCCAGTGTTATAAATGACTCGGCCACAGCATGCCATATACCACCCAGCCCTGATAACAGCTGAAAGGAGAAAATTAAATTTTGCTTTTGTTGAAACATTGTGATTTATGTATTTGCAATATAAGCTGTGGTGGGGCCATTGAAAAAAAAAAAAGAAGCAGAAAACCGATGGCTGAATATACTTTCAGGGTTACTGATTGCACCACAGGCCACTTAGACTCCTAACAACACTATGTTTTTTTCTATATATTTTTTAATACTGACGAATATAAATCCACATTAACCTTTTTTTTATTATGTAGAGATGTATCAGGTTTCATTAAAAATCAGTTTGGTCGGTTATCTTAGCGGGAGGGGAAAATACAAGCGCGCTATCTGTGAAAAAAGTCAAAAGTGTAAAAAAAAATGATGAATGTAGGCAGGGAGAAGCGGGCTCCATTTATAGGGTTTTAATCATTTTCCTTTCTCCAAGGAGGGGGACAAGGGCCACGGGAGAGGATTGTGGGAAGAATCGTAAGGTTTTCTTTTAGGGGTTGTATGACTAGTATATCTAAATGAAGCAAGATAATTAACTCCTCTCACCTTATAAAGCTAGATAGCGGAACACAATTATTCCAGTTCGCTATACGCACTTTATTATGGAATTTATAACCAATGGTTGGACAGGATTCTTTGTAAAGAGTAATTTTATTTCATATTGTATTTGTATTTGAAAAAAAACAGTTACGTAGTAATTAATGTAGAGCTACTCCTAAGTGGGGAAAAGCAGACCTACAACAAAGTGGGGCAGAGCAGACCTACTCCTGAGTGGTACACAGCAGACATACAGCATACCCTAGAGCAGGGTTTCCTAGCTAGTAATCTCCCCCCTGTTGGTACTCAAGACCACTGGCAGTGTAAGTGGGGGGACATACACTGCAGACAGTCCTGCTCCAGTAGGATATGCCAGTTGGCAAGTCAACAAGCTGCAGTGCATGATCTTGTGAGGACTGCATTGCTGGCAGAAGAGCTTGCCTTGTTGGGCCAGTATAGATTCAAAGTCACAAAGAAGTCTGTATAAGTGGTGGTCCCCGTGGTACTTGAGATAATAGCAAATTGGGTACTCCAGTAAAACATTGGAAAACTCTGCCTAGAGTTAAGGAGAATACCTACACCAATGTGGAACACAGCAGGCCTATACACAAGTGAGGCTGAATGTGCAGCAACCAAGCGATGGCAAGAGGATCTGTACCCAAGTGGTCCAAGTGATGCCAAGTACTGTGGACATACAGTGATAAGGGGTGCACCCACAGTACGCTGAAGTGGTGCCAAGTTTATCTACACCCAAGTAATGCTTGTCCGGCCCTACTCCAAAGTATTGACAAATAGATCTACACCCAGGACTGGATTAAGCGTGATGGACATCCCTGTACAGAAAGTCTAGTGGAGGCCACCCAAAGATAACTGTAGACCAATCACAACCCCTGTGGGATTAGGCCTTTAAAGAGGAACATCAGGGAAGGTTAAAATCAAGCCTCACTGATCTGCTCCCCCCCCCCCTCCGGTTTTACCTTAGGGCATTATTTACTCATCTCACCAAGGGATCGATCTTCTAGGTCTCTCGGTTTGCTTGAGCATAGCTACACCCAAGTGGTGCCAAGCAAACAGACACTCAGGTGGTTTACAGCAACCTTACATACTGTAGAACTGGTGTAGAGTGGATGCACACACAAGGGTGCCAAGCAGACCTATGCCTCCCAAGTAACCCTTCAACCAAGCCAATGGAAAGTGGACCTGTACTCAAGTGATGTCAAATTCCCCTAATTTGTGCCAAGTAGACATATAGTATACCCTATTGGTGGCAAGTGACAGCAAGTGTACTTGCACTCAATTAGTTCCATATGTACCACACCCAAGTAATACAAAGTGGATATATACGGTATACCATAGTAGTACCTTCAACCAAGTGGTGCAGAGTGGACCTGCACCCAGGTGGTGCCAAGTGGACATACAGTACAGTACCTAGTGGTGAGCAGTGGATCTACACCAAAGCAGTGGTAAGGAGACCCACACCAAGTAGTGCACAGCAGACTTACATACAAGTGGTGCAGCATTAATGTCTCTATTGGGCCTTCACCCACTGATGCAAAGTGGATCACGATCAAGTGGTCCCAAGTGGATCTGCACCCAAGTGATGCCAAGTGGACATACAGGACACCCTGGAAGTAAGGAGTTGTCCTTAGCAGTGATCCAAAATGAACCTGAACTGGAGTAATGCTTGAGCAGACCTAGACCCACGTGGTGCAAAGTAGACTTATAGACTTATAAGTCATGCTACGTGGGACAACATCCAAGTTGTGCACAGCAGTTCTAACCACAAATGGTGTAGAGTTGACGTACACCCTAGTGGTGTCAAGCAGACCTACACCTCCTAAATAGGCCTTTACACAAATGGTGAAGCAAGCAAGTGAACTTATTCAAGGAGATAAGTTACTATGGCTTTGCTTTATTGTTTGTTGTCTAAAGTTGTTTTGGACACCTGATAAATTCAAATATGTTCCTTACCTCTTACTTTACTCAGTGCTCCTGGTTTGCTGCTTTAAAAACTAAGAGCTTTATTCTTCCCATGCAAACCCATAAGCCCCTGTACCTCCATCCTTCAGATTCAGGCTAATTCTAAACGCACATTCCCAATGACCCACGGAGTCCTACCACAATCTGCTAAAAGCAGACTAATCTTCAATGTCATTAAATGGAAAGAAAGTTCCATTTACCGTGTGCAATAGGGGCACGCCAGCCAAAGTCCCGGCATGCTTCTGTTGCTGTGACAGCAGAGGGTGCAGGCAGAAAGACTGGGATTTATCTTCAGGCTGGGAATCTGGTCAGCACTTGACCAGGAAAATAAATAAAAAGTCCTCTTTTTGAACTTTCTATCAGACCTGACATCAAAGCTCCTGTGGTATCAATCATGCTCCTGCAGTCCAAGTATCTGGATCTGGGTGCTGCACTTGAGGCCAGGCCAAGGTGCCCATTATTTTTTATAGCCCCCACTGTACACCGATGTATGCCACCTCCTGTCAGCTGAAAGCTGGAATCAGTGGAAGGTGGAGCCTTATACCCCTCTGGCAGGTTTGTAGGGAACACCCACGAAAGTGTACAGGCAGTAGCACTAAAAGTAATGAAACTCGCTTTGGGAGGCCGACACCTCTCTTACTCTTATGCTGTGCAATGTAACAAGCAGGATGAGTCATGCTCTTACATTGTAAAAAGCCAGCCAGCTGCCTGCTCTGTGTTACATTGGCTGCTATATATTTTAACATTAGCAAAGTCATGCTGTGCTACATTGTATATCAACTACAAGCCTGTAATTACAACAATAGGGCTGATTCAGCACCTCGCAAGAATGCATTTGTTGTTGACACATGCGCACACTCATAATTCATCAAGCACCCTTTTTTTTGCATGTGTTTTTTTAAGGAGAATTTGTGCACAAGCTATTGCCTAAGCAAGTATTCTTGTTTTTAATTTTCACCAATTCTCTCAAATGCAGTCACGCTCGCATGATTCAGGGACCACAATTAAACCTAGAGAGTTGGTGTGAGAATTCCCTACATAGCTGTGCCGGTGAGAATGGTGCTTTTGGTGTATTACTATAGCATTTTTGAAGGGGCCATTTGAAGAATACCTTGCTGAGAGATTGATGAATCTTGACTGATCCTGAACCTTCGGCGATTCTCATGTAATATTTTTATTTTTTGACAATGTTTTAATGTTTCTACTTTTACATATATTTTATATTGTAAATAGTGATTTTATTTAATTATTTGAAAACAAAAATATTAAGAAAAAAAAATACTATAAAGTGCTACGTAAACATTAGTTTTATTAACAATTATGGAATTGTGTTATTAACAATTATGGAATTGTGTTATTAGTCAATTTATTCATAACATGCATGCTAGACACAAATACTAAAATTCAGAAAACGATTTAAATTCCCACAATTCATTATGGGGAACATATATTCTCCAATGTCTGGTAGCAACTCTCGATTAAAGTGAACCTATCACAGCCAACATCGATCCTGGAATCTAAAAGACTCCATGGTCAGCAGTCGGGGAGGCCGATTCATTAATAGCGGCAGGTAGCGACAGTTGAGCGACTGTAGCAGTATTTTCACAGCGCCCGCTAGTAGTCGCTGTGCTTGGCCATTGTTCGGTTGTTGATAGCGACTGAGTCGGTGTGCAGTAATGTTGAATACGGGGTGACGAGTCGCTAATTGACAGGTTCCGCGATGTATGGGTGCGCATGATAGCGACTGGTCAGAGCGACCGCCTTCCACCATATTCATCAAAAAATCACGCTCAAAAAATTCTTGCACTGTGAAATGCATGTTTAAACCCCAGAGCGCTGGCGGCCCAAACCACCATATTTTTGGAAACCCAAAAAAAAAAAAATTTTTTAAGAATTTAGTAATATGAGGACCTGTAATATCAACTCTGCACAATTTTCTTTTTTTACCATAAAAAAATGATCTAACATGGCAGAAGTGGTCACAGAATTTTTCACATTTAAAAAAAAAAAAAAAAAAAAAAAAAAAACATTAATAACAATTAATTATGAATATTTAAAGATTGTTACATTGAAATGCATTGGAGAGCGCCAGGTAGTGAGAGGTCCTACCTGTCGCTGTTCAAGGTCGGACGCTGGCGCTGTGGGCTGAGGCTGGAATAATGATGAATGAGTGGCTATCTGGCGCTATCTCAGTCGCTAAGCAGGATCGGCTTGATAAATGTGTGATTGTGGTGGGGAGCCGGCGTTCTCGTGGCGGTGCCCGTCATTACCGGTCGCTCACCAGTCGCTACCTGTCGCTATTCCTTCATAAATAAGGGCCTAAGTGTCCCTGGTGCATCCCGATTTGGGATACCCCACTGTGTGAACCTCCAACGCAGGTCCGCAATCACTTACCTTTACAGCACTCCTACCCTTTGCATTGTCGGACTGCACCCGTATCACCAGCATTCCTGGTGCCCAGCCTTTAAACTAGGCCTAGGGTTGGGAGCGTGCTACAAACTGTAGGGAGACTGTAGATGTGTCTGCTTCCTATGCTTGTGCTCTTTTCAAAACAGCGCGTGCTGTGCATTAGTATGCATAAAGGTCTGATCTGGTGAGAGTCACGTATGTACAACGGAAAGGTGAGTTGTGTGGGCAATCTGGGGGGTTTCACACAGTGGGATATCCCAAATCGGGGTAAACAGACCTATTTCCAGGATAGTGAAAATCCTGGTCATAGGTCAACTTTAATTGGGGGACGGTGCAAGAGATCTCATGCAATACTGTCTTCTGAATCATGTGAGCAAGCGAGAATTATTTTGTGCAACATCGCTGTCGCATGAAACCAGGTTTTTCTTTTCCATGTGCTGAGTCAACCCTAATATTTGCATTATCCCTCCAACAAAGTTCTGGGATGGAGAGATTTCTTTAAAAAATGTACCTTCCCTTCAAGTATATTATTTTTATTCCTAAATATATTTTACTCAATGGCCCATATGTGTTTAGACAAAAAATGATGTTGGTTGAGTTGTTATCATCCAAACAGGTGAGAGGGGCTTGCAACATGGAATATCTTAACACAGTTACAGAAAAAGAGTTTTCTACCTAAGAAGTCTCACATTAAAGATACAATGACACGTTTGTTATATACCGGTATTTTCCAATTATTATAAGGACCGAGTATAAGTGCCAAGAAATGACAAACATGCCTAATGCAGCTCTGGAAATACTTCTGTTGCCCTGATAGAACTTATCTTTTTTGGTTTTGTTACTTTGATGCATACTGCCTTTAGCAAACTCTTAATTATCATCCAATTAAGTGCTACAAGGGAATCTACATATTACTCCCCAGTAATGGCATTTATTTACATCATTTAGCGAGCAACTAGAAAAAGATTAGGCATGTAAATTAATTGCAGAATAGCACAGACCTTCCTGTAATTACAAAGTGTAACAATCATCTGTAATTACTGGTTACTGAATAACTGAGCGCCATGAAAAAAAGTCCACGTGTGCTTGTTGACAGTCAGATGGGAAACCAGGTGGGTAATTTCTATCTAAAGGTCGGAGACCTAGCAGGGTGATGATGGGTGACATTAACACTAACATACATGTGGCATTTTCATATTTACAGTTACTATTTCCTTGCCGTTTTTGATTATTATTATAATTAATATCTATTTATAAATCTTCTGTAGTGAAGTACAAAGTAATGATTACTCTGTGCCTTCCCTCCCTGTCCCCTGCCAGGCCCCCGGTGGGCTCTCAGCATCTCTGCTTCCTACCACAGGGAGGGGCATTTATACTGGAAGTGATGTCACAGCTCACTCCTAGTATAAATAGCCCCTCCCTGTGGCATTGAGCTGAGGTGTTGACAGCCAGAGGAATTGGCCGAAGCTGAATGTGTGCCTGGGTTTGACAGATCTCTCCAGCTGTCAGTGACAGCTGAGGCAGATTGGCTTGGAACCCAGTGTTGAATGTCTGCAGAGATTGCCGATGGATTAGAGGTAGGGATGGGGGAATATTACTGTAAAAGTGATATTTTCCAATAAACAGGACCTATTTTCTTAACCACATGCTATATCTCATTGCAGTCATACAGTATTTTATTACAGGTGATATTTCCTAACCTACAATCTTTCCTAACTTACATGTAATATTTGATTAATGACAGTTGCTACTTTGTCTGTGATACTATCCATAGTTACTGTACTTTGTGTTGGAGACTGAACAATAACTTACTGGATGACTTGGTCTATCAATGAGATTGTTGCTATAATTACGCATTACCTCTGTGACCATAGCAACAGTGACACACCCCTCCCTATCCAGTGGGAAGCCCTTAAATGTGTCTTTCAGGGAGTATTTAGGCTTAAGTGTGAATAAATCTCCACAATTGAACTCCACAAAGTTTCAAAAAACTTTGAAACAAATACAGGCTTTGGATGGGATGCACAAATGGAAAGCACAAACTGCTTGAACTACTATAAACAAGAGAAACTCTTGTGCAATGACAAGAAATTAACAACCCGATCCAAATTGCTAAAGCCTTCAGGGAATATTATAGTATTATAGTAGTATAATATAGTGGCCTCTAGAATATTCGTGGACCCCTGTAGTATTTGGCAGGTCTACCCTTATCTGAAGAGGTAACTGACTACAATGAGGGTACAGCTTTATGGTATATCCCACTAGGAACCTATAACAGAAGTAAAAATCGCAGTGGCCATTAAAACAACCTCCTCTGGGAAAAGCCCAGGCTCTGAGGGGTCTTCTCTTAAATTTTTCAAGACTTATGGGGGGTGTTTGAACCCTTTTTTAAAGGAAGGTGTTCAATGGTATTTTGGTAAACTGCCCTCTCCCTAAGCAATCACTGAAGGCTTTCATCACAGTTATACCAAACCAGGTAAAGACAAAACACTGACGAGCAGCTAATGGACAATTTCGCTCATCACTGTGGAAGCCAAGATATGTGCCAGCAGATTTTAACCCCTCCTCCCAGATATAATCAATAAAGATCTGATAGGCTTTGTTTTGGGCCGTGAGGCACGTGATAATACATGGACAATGCAGAATTGCGTGGGGTCCCAGTCTGTCTCTGATCCTTGAAATTTATAATGGCACCTGTAAGGGGTGCCCATTATCTTCCCTCTTATTTGTTAGAGTTATGGACCATCTAGCTACTGCTATCAGGAAAAACCCTAATAAAAATGGAATCTCATGTCAGGAGAGGGAATACGAGTTGTCATTATACACTTAAACCGGACCTTCACCCTTAAATAAGAGCATAACTTATATGTTTCCCCAATGCTGTACATACAGATTGCTCATATTCAAAATCATCCTACCTGCACCTAGTGCATTTTCTGAGCCTTTAAACATTCAAGATGGCGGCACATGGAGGTGCAGGCTGCCTGCAAACAGAAAGTGTCTTATGACTGTGCCGCTCTGCATTCTGGGATTGCTGACCTTTTCCTGACCCCAGCTCTGCTCTGTTTGCTATAACCCCACTCCCCTGCACTTTGGACCCTTCTCCTCGCCTCAGTATGTTATGCTGCTGAGCCAAGATGGCGGCACCCGTATCCTGGAGTCCTGAACAGAGTTGCAGCACAGTGAGCGAAAGAATAAAAAGTGACTAAAAACTTTAAATATATATTATATATAATATATTAAATATATTAATTTTAGATGCTGGGGAATAGTTTTTTAAGGGTTTGGGCTTTTCATTAAAAGATGCTGAAGGTCCGCTTTAAGTGTAAACTACAAGGAAACTAGGTAAGGACCGCCAAATCAGCCCAAAAATTATATACTAAATTTATACCCACTTATTGTGGTCTAGTGCCAATTTCTAATTAATGCTAAATATCTATCACAAACTGTGCCTAATACAAAAGTGCTATTCAAAACCTATAAAAGACATACTTATAAGTTATCAATAAAGTGTTGTGTGCCAAATAAAATTACAACTTTATCCTACTACAAATTAATTTATAAATGCTCAGAATATTAAGTGCTACTGAGAAAAAGGTAAGTATGAAATGGGTAAGTATGCAAGTATAACTCCGGGCAAAGTTAGACAAGCAGAACTATATCACCATATGATGAGTCCAGATCCTCATCAAGGCAGGCTCTCTGGACACAATTATAAAAGGTCTCTTGTGACACTTTTTATCAGCCGGAAGAGCAGTGACACCCCGACACTGGCATTCCCAAACACCACCAACATTAGATTTGCTCTGGGAGCTTAAGTCTATTAGATGGATTGAAGAACTAATCGCTAAATAAAAGACAGCTTTCAACACTATTCTCTGGCATGGGCAGCATGGTTGTCGTTCAAAGACTGAAGAAACTTTTGGAATTACTGGATTCTTAGGAACCCAATTAATGAGCCCTGATGGTTGTAAATATGTGGCCGCCTCTTGACCTCCCCCCCATTCCCTACCTTCTTATCCTACCATTTAGACTCTAAATATATTAGTGTTCTTTCTACCTCCATCTCAAAAATACTGTTGTAGGTGTAGTGTAGTATATTGTTTTCCCCTCCTAAACGCAGTAAAAATGTCAGGCAGAGATGTGCCAGGATGTGCACTGAAGAGAGGCCTAGATTCATCAGTCAGAGGTCGCAGGGGCGAGTGGCAGCAGGAGTCGCGGTGAGAGACCTGATCTTCCGGTATCTGCTAGCGGTCGTGTCTCGACCAGCAACGCATCTGCCGTCATCGATTAGTTAACGCGGTCATCGACCTCATCACAAGTGACATCTGACACCCCCATCAACAGTCTGTAGGTTCCTCGGACGCAACCCTGAATTGGCATGGCCTGGGAGCAGCCCCTGTCCTTCCATTGCCTCTGTCCTATGCCCCCCCCCAGCCGCCGTATCTTATGCTTTGGGTTCAGCTCCACTATTCAGTGAGGACGATGTGTTAGAGGACAGTCAGCAGCTACTGCCCAGCCAAGAAATGGAGGAGACATCCGCCGCTTCTTCTGAGGACACTGAGGAGGAGAGTGGCGTGGGAGGTGCTGTGGCGAGCATTCCGTCTCCTGCAGCACACGCTCTTGTGGATACCCAGGAGGACATCAGTGACGTGCAGGCACAACTCGATGATGATGATGATGATGATGATGAAGCCGATCGCACTTGGGAGCCCGGTGCAGTAGGGGCTTCATCATCATCAGGAGAAGAGGCTCCCAGGTTGCCCCAGAGTCAGCAGCTGAGGCAGCAAGGTGGCAGTAGGGTTGGCAGTTAGCATGGTGGCAGTAGGGTTGGCAGTCAGCATGGTGGCAGAATTGGGATGTCTGGAGCCACACGTGGCCGGGGATGGGGTAGACCACCTGCTGCGCGGCAGGCTGCCTTCCTGGGAGGTAGTGGAGCAGGGGTTCCTGGAGTTGGCAGCAGTAGCAGTGAATTAGTGCGGACTGTTGGAGGGAAAATTAGCTACTCGGCAGTGTGGCACTTTTTCATCAAGCATCCGCAGGAGGGTAACCTGGCCACATGCAAGATGTGTAGACAGAAGGTCAAGCATGACCAGGGCCCCAATGTTGGTACCACGGCCCTGCGGCAACACATGCAGCGTCACCATAAAGCGGCCTGGGAGAACCGAGGCTCCGAAGTGGGGGTTTCCAATTTCACCCAGCCAAGGCTCCAGCACCTCAGCCGAAGGTAGCTGTACGTCATACCGATCCTCTGCCTCTCCAGATGCTCCTGCTCCTCCTACTAAAAGTCACTCATCCCACCAGCAATCCATCAGCGAAGCCATGTCCAAGAGACAACAGTATGCGCCCACTCATCCTATGGCACAGAAGCTAAATGTGCTCCTGTCCAAGTTGCTGGTGCTGCAGTCCCTCCCTTTTACGGTGGTGGACTCTGCACCTTTCAGAGAGCTGATGGCTAGTGCCAAGCCGAGGTGGAGAGTCCCAAGCCGTCATTTCTTTGCAAAGAAGGCAGTACCAGCCCTGTACAAATTTGTTGAGCAGAAGGTGGGCCAGTCCTTGAGCCTGTCGGTGTGCACCAAAGTGCACGGCAGCGCCGACATCTGGAGCTGTAACTATGGACAGGGACAATACATGTCCTTTATGGCCCACTGGGTGAATGTGGTTCCTGCACAGCAACTTGGACAGGTCACACCGCTTCGGCCTCCACGCTCCCAGGCCATTTTGCCTGTCACGGTGTGCGACTCCGCCGTCTCCTCAGCCTCCACTGTACAGTCAATTCTCAATGCCCCTTCAGCCTACCATGTGTGCAGGGCACGGCGGTGTCACACTGTGCTTCACATGGTTTGCCTTGGCGAACAGAGTCACATAGAGGAGGAGCTCCTGAAATTCATTCATCAAGAAATCAAAACATGGTTTACTCCGCGAAAATTGGAAATGGGTACCATGGTGACTGACAATGAAAGTAACATCTTGTCTGCGCTGCGACAAGGAAGCCTGAGCCATGCGCCCTATATGGCACACGTGTTCAACCTAGACATCCTAACAATGGGAAGGAAACTTTGTATGCACTTCAGCCACTCCTACACCGCCAAGCACACCCTTCTTGAGCTACAGCGTCAGAATGATATCCCCCAACATAGTCTGATTTGCGATGTTCCCACCCATTGGAATTCCACCCTACATATGTTAGATTGCCTATACGAACAGAGAAAAGCCATCACTGATTTCTTGATGATCCAAGCAGATAGGTGGACTCCCCTATGTAACGTTAATGTGAACCAGTGGCAGCTCATACGTGACACCTGCTGTTTGCTCAGGCCCTTTCAGGAAGCCACTTTATTTTTCAGTCGCCAGGATTACAGCATGAACGACGTGATTCCGCTGCTTCATGTATTACAACACATGTTGGAAACCATGGCTGGTCAGGGCACTGGAGACATGGCGCATACATTTCACGGCCACATAAACCCCGTGGGAGCTGAGGAGGAGGAGGAGCAGCACAGTGAAGCACAGTTTAGTTTTGGTGAAATGGGCGGTTTATCTAGTCATCTGACAGGAGAGGAGGAGCAGGAGCAGCCAGTGGAGCTAGAGGGTTGTGAGGAAGTCGAGTCAGAGGACCCAGACACACCGTGGCAGTATGCAGTGGAGATGGAGACAGGTAGTCCTTCCGAGTCACTTGCACAAATGGCACGATGCATGCTCACGTGCTTGCGTAGTGACCGCAGAATTGTCTCCATTTTTCTGCGGGATGACTACTGGCTCTCCACCTTATTGGAACCTCACTTCCGGCACAAAATGGGGGCATTTTTTACACCCGCTGAGAGGGAGGACAAACTGACCTACTACAAAGACATTCTACGTAGTCAGTTGGTTGATGCCTATCTGCGTCATGGTCCATACTCTCGCAGGTCTGACTCGGGGGACCTCTGCGTTCACCTTCCACTGCCATGGCTACCCGGGGGGGGGGGGGTGGCAGGAGCAGCAGCTCCATCAGCAGCAGCCTCAGTCTTCAGTCGCTAATGAGTAGCTTTCTGCACCTGCATAGTGAGGCTACTCATGAGCAGCAGGAAGACCTGGAGCAGGGCCTGAACCAGCAGGTCGTGTCATACCTTGAAATGACCATGCCAACGCACCTTGAGGATCCGCTGGACTTCTAGGCAGCCAAACTTGACTTGTGGCCGCAACTAGCAGAGTTTGCCCTGGGAAAGCTGTCCTGCCCGGCCAGTAGTGTGCCATCTGAGGGGGTCTTTAGTGCTGCGGGGGCCATAGTAACGCCAAGGAGAACTCGTCTGTCCACGAAAAATGTGAGACTCACCTTTGTGAAGATGAATCAGGCATGGATCAGCCAGAATTTCCACCCACCAATAGCTGATGAATGCGAGTAGCTGATGCATGGTAGCTCCTTCTGCTGCTGCCAACTCCTGGGTGTGTCTTTCAGGCAATATATGAGCTCCATCTGCTGCTGCCAACTTCAATGTGCTTTTCAGGCAATATATGAGCTTCCTATGCTGCTGCCAACTCCAATGTGTTTTTCAGGCAATATATGAGCTCCCTATGCTGCTGCCAACTCCAATGTGTTTTTCAGGCAATATATGAGCTCCTAATGCTGCTGCCAACTCCTGGGTGTGTCTTTCAGGCAATATATGAGCACCTAATGCTGCTGCCAACTCCAGTGTCTCTTTCAGGCAATATATGGGCTCCCTATGCTGCTGCCACCTCCAATGTGTTTTTCAGGCAATGGCAATATATGGGCTCCTAATGCTGCTGCTGCTGCTGCTGCTGGCAACTCTTGGGTGTGTCTTTCAGGCAATATATGAGCTCCCTATGCTGCTGCCAACTACAGTGTGTTTTTCAGGCAATATATGGGCTCCCTATGCTGCTGCCAAGTCCAGAGTGTGTCTTTCAGGCAATATTTGGGCTCCCTATGCTGCTGCCAACTCCACTGTGTGTCTTTCAGGCAATATATGGGCTCATCATGCTGATGCCACCTTAACTCTCTGAAATTGTGCCGCTCTGTGACAGCGAATCTAATAGCGACGCCTCTGATCTGCATGTCATACTTCTTTACAATAGTATTTCACTAACTCAGCATGTATCCTATGCATGTTACAGCCAAGCAAAATGTTCTGCAACCCTATGGAGGCTCTTGGACGCCCAGAAATAGCCCTTTTTAATTGCGATTTGTTGCAAATAAATTAGGACCGATTAGAGAGAACTTTGGTTTGCTTTATGTTGTTAAGAATATACTGACTTTTCCATTTAGGGGGAAACAGAAAAACAGTATAAAAAATTACATTGCCTTTTAAAGTACGCTATTGATATTTCTAAATGTTAAAGTGGCTGGAAACCCATATTTGGGTCCACCACTCAATGTGTGGGGCTCCCCCGCCCGAGCAGCCATGTACTGATGTTTCTTTTCCATCGCCAAATCCATGCCCCCCGTGACGAGGTGCAGCCGTGCGGCTGCATACTCGGCACGCTGGGGATTTTAGATTCCAGGGCCCTGCAGCGCAGGTTTTGACCCGCTTTAAATGTTTCTAACTACGATGATAAAGAGAATCTGAACTTTTACTAATTTTATTTTAAAAAATGTCAGCAAACAGAGTACACCAGTGTATATGAGCTTCCACAGAGTCAGTATGTTGCAGTCACTAACTATATTAGCTGGATATCAATAATGAGCTAATTACAGTGAGCCTAATAACTCTTACATTAGAGAGACAAAGACGGGGTCCATGTCACAGAGCCGGAAATGTCACTGTTAAGATATTCAGGGGTGTGAGCAGCCATCGATGTTGTCGTATGTCACACTAATAGGGGCATAATAACACACACACTGACTTATCAATAAGTGATCAAAAGTATTGATGAAGCCACAAAGCTAAATTAGGGACTGTCTATAAATTATAGAGCTCATTAGGCAAACACACTTTTACTCTAAAAACATTTAACTTGTTTAAATCAACAATTTTCTAGTGATTTTTCCTGAAGTTAGAACAGAAGTTAAATGGATAAGCCAATCACTATCATAGTTATGATCTGTGGTTGCGTTGATTGGCTAAGAGCGCAAGCGAAGTAAAAAAAAATTACGAAAAGGTTGTACCTCTGCTTATACAAAACGAGGTAATGTCAATGTACTAATAAGAGAATGTGGCTTGCCAATACGGACTTACCACTGGAAATGTGGCTGTGGATCCTTATCTTAACGAAGCTCCTAAATATAACCCTATACTTTTATGCAAATAATAACAATACACATAAAATCTTTGAACATAGGTTTATCCGCTCTCATTCAAGTCATCCTCAGTGATTAGCAAAGCTTCCAAAATTTTGGGTCAGTTTTGGCTGATTTGGTCATAAAAATCATTTCAGTCCAGAAAATTTCACTTTCAATCAAAAGTGCTCCTGAAAGGTCGTGCTTCCAAGATCTTTCTAACTCCTTTTCATACTTGTAAATGCACATACAGCTTTAGTAATGTCATTGACAAAAAATGAACTACAGTTTATGACTGAAAAGACTGCTGAACTGCCTAACCCCCTTAGAGGGGGGTGTAAGAGTCTCACCTATTCCGGGTGCCCCTCGAGCGTCCTTAGGCCCCCCTGGGCAGAACGCTGCTCCCCAGCAGACTGCAACAGGGTGTTCTGCTTCACAGCACTATTCTCGGAAGTTGGAACGTGTGGCGAGACACCCTGGCCGCCTCCCTCGCTCCTCTTTGGCTGTGCGCCCCCTTGGCACTGCTGACAGCTGACATCACCCTCAGGAGATACTGCGCTGCCAGTGGCAGGTGGTGCAGCCTCCAGGTGAAAGCAGTTAGGGGCTGATCAGCCTTACTGGTCAGAGCTGACCAGCTCCTAGGAATAGTGTGGCCAATCTGGCCAAAGATCCCAGGGCAACCAACCCCCCCCCCCTCCCCCACACCAGCAGTCCAACCACCCGCAGCTCCCTATTGGCCAGGGACCCCTTTAATAGGAACCAAGCCCATGCCACAATGCCTGTTATAACTTTCTGTGGTGTGTTGTTGTTACTTCTGTGGGTGTGCTGTTACTTCTGTGAACTACTACCTGTTGCTCCATCTGACCATCCCTGTCTGCTGCCTGAACTGACCTCTGCTTGTTTGACTCCTCCGGATATCACAATATCTCTGACTCCCCAGCTTGGCCCCTCGGCTATCCTAGACCATCCATCTGCTCCATCCCTGTGTCTTGATGCTTATAGGACTGACACCCCGTGTATGACCCTGGCTTCCTGATCAACCTGATTGCCCTTGGTTCATCTGCCTTCACAGTAAGCTGGCATCCTTTGCGCTACATATAACCTGATGACAACCGTGTCCAGGGGCAGGGGGGGGCTTGGCGATAGGCTGAAGAAGCGTCGGAGATTGGGGGTTTTCAGTTCACTTGAAGACAGGTTCCCCACGGGGCATTATATTATAATGAGCCACAAAAGATGGACCTAATGGTAGAACAGGTGCAGGCCCTTCCTGCAGCCATGGAGCACCTGGCAAATTGTGTGGCTGCCTAGGAAAACCATCCTCCTCCTACACCCTCCTCACTCCAAGGGGCGGCAGCCGCCGGTCCAACAGATGTGAAGATCCCTCTCACAGAGAAATTCCCAGGGGATAGGAGTTTGCCAATTTCCAGGACTCAGGATGCAAATGTTATTTTCAGCTATGCCCACATAGCTCCAACAGGAAAAGCGAGTGGGCCTCATCATCTTCCTTTTGCATGGTGACCTCCAGTCTTGGGCCTCCAGGCTATCACCACAGGATTCTGCTCGGCAGATGGTGGACACGTTTTTTAAGGTTATGGAGATTTTCTATGACGACCCCGATCCGGGTGCCACCGCCAAAGCCAAGTTACGTTTCCTGAGACAGGAAGAAACAAAACAAAACTAGAACTTTTCAAGAGTCTTGGATCAGCAGCATGTCTGGAGGACTGAAAATACTCAAAGAATTTGGGGGAACTGGATGCCAATATCCATAAGAAATTTGGTAAGATTCCTAAGGAACCCTCCCAGAAGTATGTGCCTGGATATGCATCATGTTTGTAGTAGGTTGTAGCAGCACAGGGGTTTTCTAATTAATACTAAAGATATAATTGAGGGTGTAATTGTTTGGGTAACTGTAGTGATAGTATTTGTTTCGTATGTTGTACAAAAGATCTACAGTGGTTAATTACAGTTATAATAGGCCACATATACTGAGGGGTAAGCTATATGTCAACCCCAAACAGGGCCGGATCAAGTGTGGTGGAGGCCCCTGGGCACAAAATCTGGTGGAGGCCCCAGATACAGCATTTTTTTAGTTTAAAATAATAGTCCAGCCAAGTAACTGATTGGTGGTTGTCTGGCATCCACCTACTTACTGGAGAATCAGATCGAGTCCCTTGTGCCACCCTTGTGCGGGTGCATGCTACTCAGGAACTCCTGCTTTGCCGCAGAAAACAGCTCCCTGCATCACTGAGCTGCCAGCGGCTGTGCTTGATGGCTTATGTGCAGTGACAGCTCTGCACCCATCACTGTAGCGTTGCTGGTGGCGGCTTTGCTGCTCTAGACTCTATGTCCTGCCCTGTGGTGGCTTTGGCTGCAGGTTTGCAAAAACAAAAAGAGGCAATAGCTTTGTTGCTGGTCCCACAGCCCGTCAGACCAAAGACTGAAAAGCCTCCTGGACCAGACCATAACCCAAAGGTTGGTGGAGGCCCCCCTTGCAGGGCAAGTGGTGGAGGCCCCGGGGCTCACGACCCTTGCACCCCCTCATAATCCGGCCCTGACCCCAAATCACACACAAATTCCTGGCCGCAGAAGGGTTGCTTGCTATTCAGCACCATATTTAGCAGTGTAGTTTAATAAAAAAAAATATGGTGCTGTATTGTACAAGCAAAATCATGCGAACAAGCGTTTTCTTTAAAAAAAAAACATGAGTAAAAAAAATATGGTGCTGAATCAACCCTAAAGAGTTCTTTCTTGCAGGTGATTGTGCAGATGTAATACTGAAATGATGTAATATTCAGCGCCTTCTCTTTCTTATTTGTATAGCTAGAAGGCATGAAAGGCCTTATAAAAAGATTTTGCTGAGTGATGGTAATAAAATAGCAATCTGAGCCAGAAAGAACAATGGAAGGGGAGACTTTATCTCCAACTACTAAACATATTAAAAAATCTGTTTGGATAAATATATTCTCTATAATGGATGTTAAGGCTTATGTATAATAGCAAAATCTGCTGGGCACACCATTCACAATATTCCTTACCTTGAACTTTGCAGTTTTAAAGTGGACCAAAACCCCTGGGGAAAGGATCAAAACCCAGGATGGGTTTTGGTCCACTTAATCCACTGGAGATAAACCTGGGGGTTCATGTATAAAGAAAGAGGAACCAATCGCATTTTAATTACAAAAAGCTAAGATAGAAATATCAGAAACGTTTCTAGGCCAGAATGTAAGTGGCTTAAAGCGATAGTCCAGGGCTCCAGACAATAAGCCTGATTCTATGCCTCTCACGAATGCATTGCCGCATGCAAGTTTGATCTTGGTTTTAGCAGTTTTTAGCCCTCGTACAATTCAGTATTGTCCTTTTTTGTACAGGTTGTATTGCTTATATGAAAATGAGTCTTAAACACATTAATACGTGTATTTGCGAGTTTATGCATTCATCCTTTTAGAAAATCACAGATTTTGCTGCTCTTGCACATTATTCTTAGCCCTGATTTGCCCTTGGGATGGTTGTTTGAAAATAGAAGTTGCCGGTCAAATCTTACGCCTGCAGGCGAGATTGTTGGTGAACACTCAGTGTGTGGTTGGTCCCGATCTTCCATTTTTTTAGTGTTTTGGCAGGCTTCCCCAAGCTCCACTCATGATGCCTTCATCATGAAGAGCTCCAGTTTGTATTTCCACTTTGAGACTGGGAATCTGAGTTGGCTTCTGGGTAAGTGTGTGTATTTGTGTTCCGTTTCTGCTTTTCTATAGTTAGACTTGCATTTGTAATGTTCTAACTTTGGTATCAGCAGGGCACCATTGTATGCATGTATGTGGCTCCCTGCCCTCACTCCATAATTGTGTGGTCATGTCCAATACCCACTGTTCCTAGTTAAATTCCTTTGTCATTCTACAGCACCTTACCTTTAGTTGATCCTTCAAACTGTCCTTTAAGCTAAATTTCATGATTGACATACTTGGCACCCTTATCTTATCAGCTTCCCTTTTGGTGTACTTTTTGCCACTATTTTGCCTATTTGGCCTTGTGATTCCCCTTCCTTATTGCTCTGTGTGTGTGTGTGTGGCCTTGCCTTGTTGGTTGATTGTAATTGTGCTTTTTGGATACCCCCTGTTGCCGTGGCTGCTAACTCCTTTCTGAGGTTACAGACGCAAGGCCAGGAGGCCTATAACTGGGCCTACAACTGGTGTACCCGTGCCCTGGTGGAGTGGGCTTTCTGGCTTTTACAGACCCTGTTTTGCTTTCTTGAGCAGACTGGTGGAGCGATACAGTACCAGCCAGCCAAGGTGGTTAAGATCATTGTGGCCTGGACAGCGCTTCACAATTTTGCTTTGCTGGAGAAGGTGCCAGCTTACCTGGAGCAGGAAACCACCACAGCAGATCAGGGGCTGCCTGGGCATCTCTATTTTGGCGCCCAGAGCCATGCTTACCAGTCAGTAAGCTATCACCTGGGTCATTTTGGTATGCTTTGTTTTTGGTTTTGTTTTGTATTTGCTGGTGTTGTTGCCTTGTTTGAGACAAAAAAAACATACTAAACAATTTAGATTTTTCTGCAATTTATTTTTTGGGAACCTCAACACTGTGCCCCAAAAATAGTGGTCACACTATGCACCTTGCATACACTATTTTCTGTGGTTGGGCCCCTTGGCCAAAAGCCAAGACCAAAAGTAATGCCTTATGGGGAGGTGGCCTGGTCCTCCCAGGTTGATGGCTGTCTTGTCTTGAGTAGGGCCAGCATCCTCTCTGTATGATTGTTCTGGCACACCCACTGTACAATCATGGCCTCTAAATTGGTGTTCATCAGTTGCTGCTCAGCCACTCCTGCAGCCAGGTCCTCATGGATCAGTGTGGTGGTTCACTGCACAATTTTGTAATAGCGTTTGGTGTTTTGCTTTAGTGTGGAGCTGTTTTTCCGCCAGTCTGCCTCCATCACCCTTTGTGCTATTGGTGTTGTGGTGCAGGGTGTGACTGGCTGGCTCCTGGGTGCTCAGTGGAATCGGATGAGGTTGCACCCTGGCCATAGTTCGGGGTGTTGGAGATGTGAGGTGGTGTGCGTTTCTGGGGGGGAGGGGAGTGCTCATCAGATTTGGTGAATGTTGGTACAGTGTGTTGTGCTGCAGGGGCTGCCATCGCCTGTATAGACTTCAGGATTGGTAGTGTCTGTGTGGATAAAGGAAAACATTAGTGTTTGCCTGTGGTCACAGTCAAACACAGCAAATACCTTACTTCAGTTTATTAGAAGACTACACAACCCCCATGTCCCTTTCCATCAGCACACTGTGGCCCCACATTTACCTCATTTAATGGTTGGGTCCCATCACTGGTGCTAGGGATTGGAGCAGGTCCAGTTGGGAGGGGTTCAGATGTTGGATGTGGAGCAGTTGGTGCTGGAGGTCCAGTTGGTCCTGGAGGTCCAGTTGGTGCAGGAGGTCCAGTTGGTGCTGGAGGTGAAAGCATGGTTAGCAGCTGGGTGGGAGCTGCAAGGCAAGGTAGAAACAATCTAAGCCAAACGCATTCATTAGCTGCACTCCATAAGCTACTCAACACGGGGTACACACTGGGCACCACAGCTATGTGTGCCCACCACACATTTGCAAACAGTTACAAGGGCTGTTCCTGATGGCAATTGTAGGTAAACACATCTATGCACTTGCTTAGCAAACATGTGTGTCCTTGCAAAGCAATCACTGATGGTGCGTGCTTCTGGCCACTCATGTTTGTGCCAAATGTTTGGGGTTTGTGGCCTCCCCCCCCTCCCAAAATAAGCATTGGGGAGCCAACTCTTATCACTGGTGAGCATATCGATGGTGCCCGACACCCCCTGGAAAGTGTCTGGGTGCAGGAGGCCAGGGTCTGCTGCTCTGCCAGGGTAAATTCAAGTGTTTTCGGCAACCTCCGCCAGTTTGTAAGCTAAAAACACAAATGGCTGATAGCATGATTGGTCAAATGTGTAAACAATAAACACCCCTATTGGCCCTCCACACTTCCTCCTCATTCTGTCTCTGGTTTATTTTCTTACGGACCACTGTCTTTAAGTCGTTGAATTTTCGACACCTAGTGGGCATCCTTGGGCTCTGGCCCCGCACTAAAAACCCGCCGTAAAATCTGTTGCCGGATCTAATCACGCATGGCTTTGGGTGTAGAGGGGGACCATTGCGCAGTCAGCATATCAAAGTTGTCAGAGACACCATCAAGAAGTGCTTCCAACTGCACCACATTGAAGCGGCCACTCAGCTTCCCCCCACGTAAGCTGACGGCCGCTCTGTGTGGCAGCAGCTGCTTTGCAGACTGGCAGGAGAATAGTCTACCCACGCAGTGGCTCTGCTGCTTTGCCTTGGGCTCCGTGGTGGGCTCTGCAGTGGGCTCCACATTGGGTGCCGCACCCAAGCGGTGACTGTAGCTAGGAGTGTGGAGTAAGCCCTTTGTTTGGCTCTCCTACTGCTTCTGGGACACACTACTGCTCAGAGTGTGTAGTGTGGCTGGCAGCACACTGGTGGATAAAGGTGAGGTGGGCTGATGTGTGGTGGGAAAAGCTAAGATGGGCAGAACTGAGGTGAGCACAGGTAAGGTGGGAAGAGGTGGGCTGAGGTGAGGCAGGAATAGGTATGGTGGAGAAAGTGGGCAGGCGCTAGGAGGAAAAAAGTGATGTGGGCTGAGGTCAAGTGGGAAGAGATGAGGCTTGAAAAGGTGGGCAGAGGTATGTAAATGTAGTCAGAGGAGTTGAGGCCTGCAATTGATGGCAGTGTGGGCCACATGTGGCCCCCGGGCTGAGGTTGGGCATCCCTGTCCTAGAGGATAGGTTAAATGGCCAGTAAAAGCAAATAAATAAAAGAAGCTGCACTGTGAGCTGCAGTGGTGTTGTTTCAAAGCTCCACCCGACCCCTTCAGTCTGGTCCATGCTGCATATATGTGTGTCCACTGCTGAATACAATTTAGCTCCTTGTCTTTCACAAAGACCCTGGATTGATGGATGGCAAGGAGAGACATTAAACATGTTCAAGGAAAAGTTATCAATGAAATGCTCCTGGATTGCTGGTGGGGATATAAATTGTAGCTGTGATATTGTGTAAAATGTCATGATTAAGGACCCCTCGTGGTCCGAAACGCGTTGACGTGTTTGATCTTATACTGGGAATTGCTTTTCATGTGATTTTTCGAAATTTTTGGAATGACGTTTTTTGCTGATTTTATGGGAACTTCTGGCTGGATACCTGTTTGTGATCTGCATAATTGGAGTTGAGCGATTTTCCCAATACCCAGGGCAGTAGGGTACTATTATAAGGTAGAGCTGACTTTTTTCTTTGCTATGTCCAAGAAACATATTTATTAGGGTAAAAAATAGGTAAGTAAGAATGCATAGTATTTAAAGCAGAACAAAACCCACTGAACTTGTGAAATACATTTGACCAAAGCCCCTGCCCATACTCTCTCCTTAGGGGGTAGACATAGATATGGATATTTTTGCTTATTAAATTGTTGTCCCCTCTGGGATAGTACATACATGAGGCAATGAAATTATGACAGCAGTGGCAATGAATGGAGGAGACGGAGCTTTACAGCTAAAACAGGCGGCTTTAACAGGAATTAGAATGAAACAAGAGTAAAAATAGGCAAAAGTAACTACTTGTTGGAGGAGTAAATCAGGGTATGCTAGTTAGAAATGTGGGTTTTGGTCCGCTTTAACATTAACTAGACCCTACCCATAGATTTTAAAGAGAGATTATTTTTCTTTTCTTTTTTAATGATAGTGGGAGGCGTAAGCACTCATTGTAATAAAGCTTAGGTTGGGAATCTTAAAACTTATGCTGCTGCCTTCCCCCCTGCACTGTACAAAGTCCTGCCCCAAAAACTCCTTTTTTTCTATTATTCTTTTTCTTCGCTTTAACATTAAATAGACCTTACCCGTAGATTTTAAAGAAAGATTTTTTTTTCCTTTTGTTTTTTAATGACAGTGGGACAGATACAAGGTAGATCTGTCTCCAATGTACAGAGGCGACAGCACTCATTGTAATAAAGCTTGGGTTGGGAATCTTAAAACTTATGCTGCTGCCTTCCCCCCCTGCACTGTACAAAGTTCTGCCCCAAAACCTCCATTTTTCTATTAGCATGTGATCTAACTATAGCAATTATCTTCAAGCCATTATTATTCTCGCATTGCTCCCAATCTCACCATCTGGGGAGCTGCCACACTTGATACAGTCCAATCTCATCTTGTTTCTACAACCATAACCCGGTACAGCCAGGCTTTGTTCCCTATTGTCTGAGAAGGCTCTCATTCATCCAGGTAATGGTATGTCTGTAATAATAAATCAAGGCACCTAGATCTGTGTTTTTCCTAAAAGATATTTCGTCAGTTACATACATTTTCTCAACCTCGGTTCATTTCATTATTATCTTATTAGACAGGCAATAGAAAATTGTTGCCATTCTCCCATCACTTTCTACAGATTTTGAGCGGTAGCTTTAGGTAGACAGGTTTCTCATTAAGAATCAAAAAGACAAATTAATGAGATTAGACAATTAGAATAGGCAATCCGTTGCTTACAGGTTATTACAAGATTAATATTCATTTTACTTTCATGCCAATTAATTTATAATTGTATAATATGCTGTTATTTGTTTAGTTCTGTTTTATTGTACAACTAATTAATTATTAGGATCCATATCAATAAATCTCTTGATATAAGTCATGATTGCATTAGTCACTCAAAAACCCTTATTACATGTTATAGCTGTTATTCATAATTAATTTAAACCAGTAATTATTAAGTAACATTATTCTTTTGTAATAAACGTGAGAATAGCTTATTATTTCCAATCTAACATTTCACGTTACATAGAATAGATACATACAGTATTTAGGTTTAGAAAACACATTTATCAAGTTTAAGCTTTTGGACAATTTTTTCACGAGAACTTCAAGTCCCTTTTAACATCCAGCACAGGCCAAATAGACAGGAGAGACTGTTGGCTTTGGGATTCGAGGTGCCCCTCTAGGTAAAGGGACATTCCAGGTTGAACTGGACCAACAGCCTGGCACAATTGGAAAAGGAAGGTAGAGGCCATTTTGGAGCTTCCTCTTCCAACTGTCATACCTGACAATGCACAGTAACAGGAAGCCCATCAGCACTTTGCAGGTAGCCTGCAAGTCCATGAACCGCTATCTTGCTTTAAAAAAAATACCACAGCATGATTTAGAAAATGGTTGTTAAAGGGGAAATTAACTGTACTAATTATAGGTCTATTTTATTATACTTTATATGATTATAGATATCCCCAAAATCTGCAGTTGAAATTTTTAGGTAACACTCAATTAGGGTGTGAGCCTTAAATCCTGTAATGTCCATAGTAAACAGACCATACACCATGAATACAATAGACTATATTCACACCTTGCTGCCAACAAGGTACCTCAATAGTGGAGGTGTCCCCAAGCTGCAGGTAACTAACTCTTGAATAGGAATCCTTGAATTCCTAATTAGGACTCATTCAAATACACATTAGGCATTGGATGATATTTTTGGAGAGACTCCTAAAATATGACAGTTAATGAGAGAGTCTTATCAGGATTATAAGACCTTTCATTTGATATCAATCATGGCATATATATATTAGCCAAAGACTGAGAATCGCAGAGGCTGATTCATTATTAACGCCAGGTATAGGCAGATTGAGCAAAAGGGGTGGGAGCAGCTCCACCACCACCATTTATACAAAATTATTATCATTATTATTCAGGGCCTGGGAACCAAATTTACTGCCCAGTTTAACCCTCTCATCATCTAAGTATTAAGCACCAAGCATGCCTAGCTATGTGGAAAGACAGAGATTTGGTTGTACATATCTGCAGATACATGTGGAAGCCACACTGCCCCGACAGGCAGATGAGCGTCTGTATAGCGGCGTTTAGAGCGACCGCTAGTAGACGCTGTAATGGGGTATCGGGCGCTGTAACAGAGCTCCTCAGTCGCTGTAGTAACCTGGCCAGCATTGATGAATGGGATGTATGTTGGGCGTTCTAACACCAGTACAGCGCTGCAGGGAGCGAAAGGTAGCGACAGCTCAGTGGACCGACTCTCAGCGACCCACACTATACTTATCAAAAAAGCGTTGGCGCTCTAAATCTGGTCGCTATAGCATAGAGCATCAGACACTGTGTGATTAAAGTCTTTTGTTGAACACATATCCACCAGTAACAAAGTGAAAACACATGTGACATTAACATTCTGCATAAAATTATAAAAAGTCTAAAAATGTTTGTTTGCAGCCAGGAGAGGTGATACAATTATTTGAGCAAAAAAAAAAAATGTCAAACACGCTGTTTAAACACAAGCAAATAAACGGCCATTGAAATGTATGGGAGAGCGACACTGAGCAAAAGGTAATACCTGGCGCTGTGGAAGCTAGAGCACCAGCGCTATACGCTGAGCTCCCTGTAATAATACATATGATGCTACATGGCGCTGTTAGAGGCGCTCATCAGAATCACCTTCATAAATGTGGTTTTGCGTACAGCGCCCGGCGTTCACCAGATGCTGCCTGCCGCTATCCCTTCCAAAATAACCCCCATAGTCATACTGAAATACACTAGGAGAACTAGCCCTGCCCCTGCAGGCTTACAATCTAAAAGAACAAGGTGGAAATAAAAGGTAGGTCACAAATTATCTTAAATTATCTGAAAATGTGGCAAAAAAATCTGATTGATAAAGTTAGAAACAAATAGAGAAGGTTCATTTCTGCGATGTCCAGAGCAAAAATATTTGTTTTCCAACTTATGACAAGTAACTGACTCAAGGAAAATAGAGCCACTATTAAGTGCATTACATGGTCACATTTACTGGACGATAATATTTCTTTGCTCCATCATTAAAAAGCTCGGAGGTCATCACATGAAGGGTAAGCTTGGCAAGTGGCTTTATCACAGGAACACATTCCATGTTCATTACCTTCTCTACAGTCCTCGCACAGCCTATGTTGGAAATCATTAATGCTTTGTGCTGTTGGGTCATCCATCGCATCATTCTTGTGTCTGAATCTATATGTAATTTCCAAAGATAAGCGGTATTAGCCGCACTGTACACGGTATATCAGAAAAGCTATATCAACGTCTATTGCAAGTGTCCCAAGCAAAATGTTTCCCACTTTCATGTTGATATTGATGTTGTATATATAATTCACTGTTTATCTGCAATTTTGCTGTTTCTCTATTGTGTTCTTTTAGCCAAAGATTAGCAAGGCAGGGAAAGTGATGCCAGCCATAGGTTTAAAAATGGTTTGGATGTATAGGCATGTTATGATAAACATAAATTTACTCTGAAAGTGCACACCCAAATTCTTGGGCAATTAAATCCCAGACAAGCCCCCATTTGTTTCGTTAGGTACAATTATATGTATCTATAAAGTAATATTTACTTTTGCGTGTGCCATGGCCAAGCTATTTTGCTACTATCAGCTTTGGTAACTAATGAGCTCTGGATGAAAAACAGACAATCCTAAGAATATAGACACTCACGCTCGGGTAACTCCAATGTCACGCTCAGGTAACTCCAGCCCTCCAGGTAAGCCCTCAACCCCCAATCTCTGCAGCCAGCTTCACCTGTAGGAGCCCCCGCTTGCCGGGACGCAGTACACGCCTGCCCGGGATCGGTTGCCCCCAGGACTTCAATGGCTCAAAGGATGGGAGCTTACTGGTTGAAGGTCTGGAGAACCAAAAACGAGAAGTGGGACTAGAGTGAGTCCAATTGATGAAGCAGGAGTTAGTAGGAAGTCCAAAGACAGGCCAGAAGTCAAAACCGGGTAAGCAGAGATCGCGACGGTACAGTTGGATGAGGCAGCTCGAGGTCGGTAACGAAGCAGGGGTCAAGGCTGGCAGCGGACAGGATGGTCGTGGATAGCAAAGTTCGGCAACAGAGATCAATCAGAGAGAGTAGTCGGTTCAGGCAAGGGTCGACAATGGAGGTCAATCAGAGAGTAGTCGGTTCAGGCAGGGGTCGGCAACGGAGATCAAACAGAGAGTAATTCAGTAGACAAACAAGGTACGACAAGGCTCTATCACAGGCACTGAGTAACTGACGGGTTGAAGCTTTTATAGGATCCAGATATGATTGGAGATGGGGAAGTGAGTGCGTGATTGGTGCTATTCAGAACTCTGACAATTATTGGCTCATACAACAGAAAAGGCGTATAGCCCAAAGGCTCCTATGGGCTAAGAGGTCCTTGCAATACAAGGGGCGTTTCTCCCCCACACCAGCTAGGGCTCATTGGCCCTTTAATCTTTCCTCCGGCGGCCGCGCTGAGAGCAGCACCGCCGGAGGGCATAAGCAGGACGTGCTCGTGCACGCGTGCGAGCACATGCACGAATTCCGGGAACGCTGGCTGAGGAAGAGGAGGTGAGGAGGCGCGCCAGCAGAGGCGCGAGCAGCCGTCCGGCGCGGCCGCCGCACGGGAGGCTGCGCAGCGGGGACACCGCTGGACCGGAACCCAGGTAAGTGAGTTCTGACAGATTGGATGTAGTGTGACGGGTAGGTACAGATTAAAACAGTACAGTTAAAAAGGATTAGAACCACTGCCTCGTGTAGAAGGTAAGGGTTCTTTTTCTTTGTAACCCCTCCATCTTGCCTCAGCGCCAGGGTAGGGTGGCGGGGGGGGGGGGGAGTCAAACTTTGACTTAAGTCCTTCTTTATAGACAACTTTTGGAACAACTTTGCATGACTGTTGTTAATATGTGTAACGGTTTGTTTGCATGTAGGCCATATTTAGACACACTGGAGGTTCCCTGGCATTGGCATCATATTAATCCATCATTTGTTTGTACTCCCACTTCTGAAAAGCATGTGCAGATTACATCTACCATGCAATAGGGGCATCTGATTGGTACCTGCTTTATTTTACAGTATAGCAATGACCCAAAACACATGATAAAAATCAAAAGCTATTGCCATTAAAGTTAAGGGCAGGGAATTGGACAATAGAAGTCAAAGACCCTTTTCTGCCTTATCAAGTTGTCCTAGGGTTGCTTAAAAAGCTCAAAACAAGTACAGTGGTGTTCAAAAGATTGTGAGCCCTCGAAAATAGTTTATATTTCTGCATGAATTTGACCCAAAACTGCATCAGATGTTCAATTCCTAAAAATAAATAAAGCGAACCAAACCAAACCAAACACAAGAGCCAGTTGAAGGAAGTGATGTGGTATATTGCCAACTAAATTAAATTGCCCAAGGTTCTGATACAGTTTTAAGAAGTTTATTGTTTATTCATTGCATTAAACACGTTATAATGATAAGCCTCAATGGATTAACAAATAATAGATGATTTGAAGCACATTCTTGAGATTTGATATTATCCTATATAACACCATAAGCCTTAATGCAACTTATTTTCACAAACCATCATTCAATGATTACAGTGTAATCAGAAATAGAGTATACACTTTAACAACAAAGTATCCACAATGCCTGCACTCCACTCACAACGTAGCGCCACAATGCTGGCACTTAACATTGCCACAGCAATAGCAATCATCCACCTTTTACTTCATCATACTGGGAATTCAACGGCAGCATAGTGAACCAACTTCAACCTTTTGTGGAAGGTAGAGACCAACAAATTCAACAGCATCCCATTGAATGGTACAAGAAGGCATTCACCCAATTGTCCTCACTTTTTGCAATTATAATTTACTTGGTAAAGAGGGGGCCAGTCGCCACTAGCGAGAAAAGTCTTTCGCTGGAACATGCTAGAAAATTGGCTAGACGCCCAACGATGCCTCTGTGACAGCACTTCCTCTCTTAACAGGAATGCCAGTAATGAATAGACAAGATAACAAAAAGTCTGAAGAAAGTTGCAATACATTCTCTCAGCTACTACTAAATTCTAATAGGCAAGGAGGATGCACAACAAAAAACTCGGAGTCTGATTCAGCCATTTTGTTTGTATAATTATGCACCTAATCACATAATCACAGGCCTAATTATGTAATTAACCTATATATTGGGATACCCGTTGTCACGGATTTCTCAGTGGAGAAAGAGTGACAAGAAATTTGAGAACTGCGAGACAGAGACTATGAATATGCAGCAAACTGTGTTTAATTGTGATAAGCAAACAAACATAAACACACTCAAGTTGCTATACATAAGCAAGGTGGAGTGAGGAAACATGCATGCATAAGATCCAGTGGAAGCCCAAAAGTCTCAGACGGAAACAAGGCAAAACAGAAAGGAAAACAAAAGACTGTGAAAGGAGTCCTAGGTTCAGAGTTCAGGTTTCAGAGTTCCGAGATCGGGTTCAGAAGACAGATTCAATGCTGATCCACTGAGGTCATGTGTGGATCAGCTTTTATAGGCCAGGCAATGTCACAGGTGCAAGCTGATTTCCAAGAACTCTGCAGAACAGCGCCATCTGCTGGGCAAGCTGCCCACAAAATCCCAGAATCCGAGAAAGGAGCAGCTGAAAGCTAAGAAGGAACTCCAGACATGACACCCATTCACTTTTTCATATCCCTGGACTAGTTTATGTCAATTTGTACTACATGTTGCTGGTTTATCTCACATGTAAGTCCTGCTTCAGGTCCTTCAACAACATTTCTACTGGATTGGTCTTGGCCATTCCAAAACTATAACTTTATTATTCTTAACCATTCTTTGATAGAATAACTTGTGTGCTTAGTGTCATTTGCTCACTGGCAGATGTCCTGACATTTATCTTTAGAATTTGCTAGTAAAATGCAGAATTCCTTGATACATCAAGTTGTCCTGCCCCAGATGCAGCAAAACAGGCCCAAACCCTGATACTCTCTCCAGCATGTTTCACAGATGGAATGAGGCTTTTATGCTCGAATGCAGCGCCTTCCTTCCTCCAAACATGAATGCTATTTACTTTACCAAAAAATAAGTATTTTGGTCACTCCTGTCCACAAACATTGTTTAATAGCTCTCTGGCCTGTTAAGGTGATCTTTAGCAAACTGCCGATGGGCAGCAATGTTCTTTTTAGAGGCCAGCGGCTTACTCCGTGCAATCATTCCATGCATACCATTGTTGTGCAGCATCTCTCTGATGTTGGACTCACAAACATGAACATCAGCTAGTGTCAGAAAGTCCTTTCATTACTTTAGGTTACCTTGGGTTCTTTTGTGACCTTGTGGAGTATTATACACTATGCTCTTTTTTATTCAACCACTTCTAATGAGGGTAAAAATGGTTTTGAATTTCCTCCTTTTGTACACAACCCGACTGGGAATTGGTGGAGTCCAAGCTCCAAGCTTTGTAAACTGTTCCAGCCTGATGAGCATTAAAAACTCTTCTTCTGGGGGTCCTCAGAAATTTCCTTTGTTCGTGCCATGATACACTTGTGTTGTGAAGATCAGACATTGTTAGAACCCTGTTCTTAAAAAAAACAGGTTGTCAACTAACACGCTAATGTCCTCTCAATCTTTGTATGTAAGACAGATGCAGTTTACAGTATATCTATGCTTAGTTCTCAAATGTACTTACCATGTAAGCAACCCAAAAACCTTATTCAGCTATATCTAAGAAAATGAAAAAAAAAGGTGTTGGTAGATGAAGTCGATAGTAATTTGATTAGTAATATCACTATTTGACCAAAACTGTGACATCCCAAGCATTGATACTACGTGCAATGGTTGGAGCTTGAGCCTTACTAAGGTTTATTATAAACAAACAAGCAAGGTGCACCGCAAATTCCAAATCATTTTGCCGGGCTCTGTGCAGTCCATGGTCCCCCTCTAAATACAATATCCTATCCACAAAGAAATGTGGCTCCCACATCCACAACATGAGGCGACACACACCCACCGCACCAATGAGACCCCGGATGAATATCAATTCATGAATGATATGTACATCTCAATGTATTAATTAAAAAAAGACAAACAACACCATAATACATACAACCACATTTAGACACTCACACATATAAATTCATAAGAGGGACTACCCCCGGGCAAGTGCAATAGCCAAATTCCATACAATACTAAAGTTCATCATATACTACAATATTAATCAATAAATAGACAAATGCAAATCTGTGAAACAAAGTGCTGATGTGCCATTGAGTGCAAAATATGCGAAAAAGTGCAAGCAATTCAAACAATTATATGCTGGTAAGGAAAGTGAATTTTTGGATGGGTATTAAAAAGCGCACAGCATCTTCTGAGTTTTTGTGTTGCTGCTCCTCATTATTGAATGCTACAAGGTACATTTCCCAACCAAATGATTTTTCCCCCCTTTTCAAGCACTCCCTTCCTTAAATTTATTTTTGTTCTGGTTCAAAGAGCAGGGTGGTGTGAATATAATTAGGAAAGCCATGGCTACTCATCTTGAATCCCTTTCATATCTGGCCCCTTTAAATTAAGCAGGATGAAAGGACAGCACATTTATAATTTAGCGTGTCCGGGACGGCGGGGCGCTCTGTCGGGGGAGGATCTTCTTTAATTACAACTTCACCATAATACGATGAGAAATGGGTAGGCAAGAAAGTTGTGCCGGAATGAGACATGATAAATCAGTTTGTCCAGGAAGCGTGCTTGTGTCAAATCTATCACCGCTTTCAGCGCCATGCTATCTTTCTTATTTCAATAAGGAAATCTCAGGGAGAAATTTTAATTGCATGCGATTAGGTGAAAGTCAATGTGCCTTAATGAGGAAAGTGAAACCTGCATTTCTTCTTCCTTTATCTTCCTGGTTTGAGTTCTCAAGGATTAACACGAAATGATTTGGGCCTCAATTGCATTCTTTTTTTGCTCATTTGTTTAAAAGATGTAGATTTTCGGTCACTTAAAAGGCCTCATCTCATTCTCTGTTCTTCATGTTTCAGAAGCACCGACTTCTAGAAAAAGAAAAAAAAAACCCTCCCATTTTCGAGTCATCTATTGTTAAGGGTGACTGAATGGCAGCTTGCAATTATATGATTTCGGTGTAATCCTTTCAGAGGGAAGAGGCAGGTTCACAGTTGCTTGGCGTAGAAGATTGGCGTTTCCAGTTGATTCATTTACAAGGTTTAGCTGCATTTCCAATGACATACTGGGGGCAGTGTGTGACATTGACAAGGTTTGTATTTTTGGATGGACTGTTTTTGTAATTGGAGTTGGTGGCTCTTGGGGAACATTGGTCAGATTCTTTAGGCCTAGTGGTAATTTGAGATTGAATTTAAATGTTCTTTAGTCTTGTTTTACACCCAGCTTTTCTACCGTGGAATACTTTGACAGATCTATCAGTCATCACAGCTGGAGATTTTTTATACAATTGGAAGGTCACAAGAGATCACTGAGATTATGTTCATGGAAGAGACATCATTTTTTAAAGAGGAACAACACCCAGGATTTTCACATTCCTAGATGTTGTTGCTCCTTGGCAAAAGCCTTGAAATCACCATACAAAGCTTACTATTCAATGGTCCAATGGTGCATGCAAAAGCTGCTGGCCAATCAGCGCTCATGCTCCATACACTCTGTGCTTAGCCAACCTGACATCATATCTGATGAAGTTTAGTTAATAGGGAGTGCGCTGATCCTCTGTGTACCTGAGCCAGCCATTCACAAATACCTGGTGTAGGTACACTCCTCAGCGAGAAGCATAGCAGAGATGCAGTTGAAGCCCTCTAAAGCACAGTGGGATTGCTGGCTATAGCGAACAATATCGGTGGTTTTGCATAGCAGGGCATCCCAAATAAGGATGCCACGGGGATGAAGACATCGATCTCCCTGGAGGCTTCTATACTCCGGGGGGGGGGGGGGGGGGGGGGTTGTTGTTTCTCTTTAGGGATAAACCTTCATTAAATGTGTGTTGGAGGAGGAGGCAAGAGATGGGCTGGTCCCACTTTTTTAACCTGGTGCTGGTCAGGATGGTAAAGCATTAACAGAGCTTACTACCAGGGGCAGACAGGCCTTAGGGTGTACAGAGGGAATTTCTGGATGGCCACTCTTCCTTTAGTCTGCCTGGGCTGGATGTGTCCCTCAACATGCTGCCCACTTAACCCAAAGCCTGTGTTAGGATTCACTCTTCTAATACCCCTCCCATTTTTGCCTCCTATTTCTCCTCCCACTTCCTCTTCCAGTACCTAGCAACACTATACCCCCGCAGTCAAGAAACCCCAATCCATGTTCCACCCCCTGTAACAATATAGACTCAAAATCATGGTCCCTGCAACAATATCTTCCCCCCACACCGCTAAATCTTGGGCCCCACTGGTTTAGAAGTGAACATATCTGATCCTGTGAATAATCTGCCCGTGCAGTGCTGTAGACTCAGCTGATAAATGCACTTATTGAATGACTGGGAACCACATTGAGCGTGGGGATTAGCAACTTTTGGGCCAGTAATGGTATAGCCATGGCAAGTAAAATCCCTGACCTTTTTTGGCCCAAATCTTCCTTTGTTTCTAGGTATCTATATGTTAGTCAGTAGGAGAGGGCAGTAGCTGGTAGATTGTGTGTGATCTGGAATATAGGATATAGGACCATCTCCACAAGGCTTTATGAATGCAGTGCAATGGAGGGTTATAATGTGCAGCATGATTGTGGTCTCCACCAGCAGCACTACTCACATGACTTGTTTAGACATACATTGGTCAGAATTAGATAGTGTTCAATCCTGAGTTGTGGCTCACATTTTGTATCTAAATACATTTTGTATAAGATACTGCAAACCAGCTTCTGTACCCAGAATCTGCCAGGTAGATCAGTTCCTTGATTCCCCAGCCTGTCCCACAATCTACTGTAGTTAACCCAATGTGATCCACAGTCTGGTTATCTAAACCCTTCATCTGTTCCCCTTAGATTGCAGCATATACCCAGATGCTAGGAATTCATCCGCGGCCCAGAAACATGCTGTAGGATCACCGACAAGGTAAGTTTTATATCCCCCGGGTGTTTTACACAATGGGGCATCCCAATTCTTTTAGAATCCAAGGCTTGGCAATAAGGGTTTTGGTCCACATCTAGAATGAGTACCATCATTTGCGAGAGCAATTCCTAGTAGACATGCTATGCAGAGTAATATGCAGCTGAAAGACCAAGACTGGGCTAGTCATCAATTTTCCATTGTGCGGCTGTGTCACTACAACCAGCAGACCATCAGGTTTGACAGGCACTCAAAATGAAGCATGTATTTTAAGCCCCTGAAGACCAAGGGTATTCTGAAGGTGTGTCTTTTTCAGGACATTACAGACATAACATTAAATTATTTTTTAAATTGTGGATAGCATGAGCTAGAGTTTTTTTGTCCTGATTTGTTCCCACTGCATGCCTCACCACAGGAGGCTTATGTAACACAAAAGCAATGGGCGTTACAAGGGGTGAGCACTGACACAGGAACCCAAGTTTTAGGCTTGTCATCAACTTTCTCTTACATGTCTGACAGGTCTGGGCGTCCCCTCCTCCACCGACATCTGGAGAGGAAGAGGGACATAGGACCCCCACCTCTAACTTGTTTTCCAGGAAAGAGCATTGCCAGGCTGCCAGGGCAGGAACATTTTATACCACAGATGTGGAGCCTCTGAGGAATCCCCCCCCCGTGTGGCAATCTACGTCACAGGAGGGGAAGGCCATTGAGGAAATTTCCTAGGGAATCCCCTTCCATGCCCCTCCCCTCCAATGACATGCATAGTCACATGGGAAGAATTCTACTGAAGCTCCACATCTCTGGAATAAAAGGTTAACTTTCTAGTGGCCACCCAAGGTAAAACGGCAGGTGTTGCCCCTCACACCAACTGAAAAGTGTTTCTCAAACTTATGCTAAGTACTCCCTAGCGACAAGCAGTTGAAACCAAGTACCCCCAAGGAGGAGATCAATTACTAACATTATTAGTAGGTCAAAGGCCTTATAGAAGCAAAAAAGAATAATGTTTTACTGTTAAAGGGATTGGCAAGTCATGGGAGGCTGACCTTAACTTGACTTTGTCGGGTGGGGATTGGAGAGCGGCTTGGAGGCATTCATTTTCAGTTTCTGAATGCTGGTGCCCAAGAGTTTAACACTAAGGTATTTCTCAGGTGGTATCTAGTCCTGGAAAGGGTTCATAGATTTTGCCCTTCCTATTCTCCGGACTGTTTCAGGGGATGTCAGCTCTCTAGAACATATATTTACATTACATATATTTATATTTTGGTGGGAGTGCAGGGTGGTTAGACAGTTCTGAGCCAAAGTGTTCTATGTTATAAAAAAGGCCACCGGGATGCAGTTGACTCCTTCTCCGCAGTTGGTCCTTATCAATTTGAAGCCTCCAGGTTGCCCAAAGGCTCAGTTTGAGCTCATTAGGCATATTGCGACGGCAGCCAAGTTGACCATTGCACAATCTTGGAAGAAGCCTGACATACCTAGTGGGAGCCTCATTGCTCGAGTCAATGAGGGTATGTTTTTTGAGAAAATGGCGGCCTCTATGCAGAGGGATTTTGCTCCCTTCTTAGCCACTTGGGAGGGTTGGATTGCTCACTTTCAACCGAGAGGCTTCGTGATCTCCTTACGATTTAGAATGCTAACCTGGCTGTTCTTCTTTGCTGGGTGGAGGCCCAGTACCCATCTCTTACTCTCTCTCTTTTCTTTTCTTCTCTTGGTTTCACTCTTTTCCTTCTTCTTTTGCTCTTCCCTCTGTGCTACCGTTTGATTGTTTTTTTTTTTTTTATTACTATAGGTTATATGTTATGGTCATTTTACGGAGGTGCTTGGTTTTTGTGCATCCGGCATACCTTGATGTCTATGTATTACTTTATGAACAAAAAGTTTTGGATGTTGACTTTAGCTGTATAATTTTCTTTTTTCGTGCAATAAAAACTATTGTTTAAAAAAAAAAAAGTGATTGGAAAGTCAAAAGTTAAAAAATACATATTAGTAGCTTACCTGGCTCGAGCACTGTGACTCCAGCTCTGTCCTCCTTAGTGAGGATAATCACTTCCTCATTCAGCTCTCAATCCCCACCCTGCTGACGTGGTCCATCAATCAACCTTCAGTGGACTAAGAACGGAAACAACCCCACTCCCTGCCCAGACATCCTGATTGGCTGCCTCTCTCTGCAGCTCCGAAACCCCGCCCTCCTCTCTCCTCTCACACAAATCAGTGTGCTTACATCACATTGCTTCGATTCTATGAATCGATTCTATGAATCACCAATGATGTAATACTTTTAAAGATAACTTAGGAACTACAGGGTCTTTTTGAAAATTGATTGAAATTTAGGACAGAGCAACGTGTAGTCCAAGACAATGGGACAACAATCTGGTGCTCGCCTTTAGTGTAACTAAACAACCAGACCTGTCAGAACCACCTGTTGGTGCACCCTTGACTATTGACCGGCACCCCTTGGACCATTGGCGAGGTCCCCCCTGGAGAAGATATACTCAAGAATTGCACACCCAGCTGCCTTTTCTGGGCATCTGGGATATGAAAAAGATGAAAAGACATGAAAGATGAAATTACATTAAAGCAGAACAAAATCCAGGATGGCAGGCAGATTCCAGGCCGAACGCTGGCCTTCCCTTGGCCAGTGAAACCCCCAGATTGCCAGTAAATGCTTACCTTTCCTCGGTCCAACAGTGCATAAGTAGGCTCTCATCTAATTAGAGCCTTGCCTATGTAATTCGCTAACGGCTCTGATTGTTTATTATGGGGAGCAAAAGCGGCTGCATCTGTTACAACTTTGGGCTGGGCATCCAGATAGGCTGGGACGGGAACACGCAAGTTTATCAGAGCCATAGTCACGGCAAATGGCTCTGATTAGATGAGAGCCTGCACATGTTTTCCTGCTTGTTCTGGGGGCTTTCACACAGAGGGGCGTCCCAGTTCTGGACGCCCTAGGGCATGGAACAAAACCCGGGAGTTTGACTATTAGGCTTTAAGCCTAATATCAGTCTCCCTTAAGTGGCTTCATCTGTTAAAGAGGAACATCAGACCTAAAATACTGTTTGGATGTCGCCGCTGCCTGCTGTGGCGACATCTGACTGCTTTAGGGCCCGATCCTCGCCCCGCCGCCTGCTTAGCCATTGCTAACTGACAAGCACGTGCTCCTCAATGTCTTGCGGGATTTCGGGTGGCTCCATTGCTTCCCATTCATGGGCACTGCACAGGCGCAAGATCGGGGGCCATGCGCAGTGCGTGATGGGATGCAAGATGGCGCCATCAGTCGGGAGGTCTCCCAGAATCTGAGGGACCCAGAAGATGGATCCCGTTCAAATCCCGTTCAAATCCGTTGTCCGTCACTGCTGATTGTTTGCCCGCTTACTATATATATATATATATAGTTATATACATATGATTGGAATATTATTTTTTATTAGTTTTGATATTTTTATAAAATGCATCTATCTATATTAGGAATGATAGAGACAATAAGGAGAGAGATTATTAGAATGATTGTATGTTGAGGTATAAATAGGGTTGCCTTGCGGTGAGACATTTCCGATATATGAACCTCTCCCACATATTCATTTGACGGTGCTCCTTGTTTACTTGTAGCAGCCACTGATAACCACGTAAAAAGCCAGAGGGGACAGACGATTTTTTTCATCTTCAACCTCCCTTATTTCCACGGTCCCTTGCCGGTAGATGCAGGCTATTTAAATGCTCCATTGGAGAGGGATTAAACTTTATGCAAGGTCACTGGGGATGTGATAATTATAATCACTGGTTTTTGGCTGCACAATGATGGCCATTTGTTATTTTCGCTTGAGTAATTCCTTCGGTGTGGCGCTGTTGACAAGCATGCACTGATTTACTGGTTCCCCCCCAGGTCCCAAGGCAGAGTTAGCTCTGGAGCCTGACACCCCTGTGTTGCTCCCGCTGCTTCTGCTATCTTTTCTGATATGAGTTTCTAAACCCTCTGAAAATTGCAGAGAGATATTTGTGTGATCTCATGATGGGATCAGAGAAAGAATATGAGGTTACTAACTTTACTGATCTTATCCACTTCTCCTAAATTCCAGATATTATTCTCGGCGCTACGCAATAAATGTCGCCTTTTGTTAACTATTGTGCACCCATAATGCTTACCCATCAAAATAGACTTTTTTTGGCAAGAAGTTAAAGAGGCTGATTTAACACCAGCGCCACGTATTGCCATGTGAGCCTCTGTGTAGCGGTGCTTACAGCGACCGCTAGTAAAACGATTCCCCAGCACCTAAAATTAATATATTTTAAGTTTTTAGTCCCGTACTTATTATTCTTTCACCTACTGGGCTGCAACTCTGTTCAGAACTCTAGGATTCGGGTGCCGCCATCTTGACTCAGAAGCATCACACATACTGAGGAGAGGTACAGGGGGTGGGTTATAGCTGTGCTTTGCACAGACAGAGCAGAGCTGGGGTCAGGGAAAGGACAGCAATCCCAGAATGCAGAGCAGCACAGTCACTTCCTGTTTGCAGGCTGCCTGATGCTCCATGAGCCGCCATCTTGGATGTTTAAAAGCTCATAACATGCAGTAGATGCAGGTAGGATGATTTTTAATGTGGGCAATCTGTATGCACAGGGTGTGGGAAACATATAAGATAGACTCTTATTCAGGGTGAAGGTCCGCTTTACGTGCACCCGGCACTCGGCGCTGAAGCCTGTATTCAAGAAAAAACGACACACAGCAGCTCCGGCGCTCTAAAACTGGGCGCATAGATGCTGTGTGATAAAAGTCTGTTTCTCAACACATATACACTGGTAACAAAGCGAAAAACACATGGAATGACATTGTTTTAACACTGTGACAATGACACTGCAATGGCGACCTGCACATACAATTCTGCATAAAAAAATAAAAAAAATGAAAACCAATAAAAGTGTTTGTTTGCCAGGCAGGAGAGGTCACACAATGATTTGAGGCAAACATTTTACAGTTTACTTGGCCAACACGCTATTTAAACACAACCAAATGAAACACCATTGAAATGTATGGGAGAGCGCTGCTGAGCAAAAAGGTAATACATGGCACTGCTGAACCTAGAGCGCCGGCGCTATACACTGAGCCGCCTGTAATAATACATGTGAAGCTACATGACGCTGTTAGAGGCGCTCACCAGATTCTCTTTCTTACATGTGGTTTTCACATACAGCATTCACCCGGCGCTATGTGCCGCTACGTGGCACTACCTGGAGTAATTGGTTCTTAAATAACACCCAAAGTGTACCTATACATATATAGGAAGTTTATGTCGTCACCTTCTATCCCCAGAATAGTGCCCCAAAACAGCCCATGTTTTCTCTTTACTAAAGCCTTGGCCTAATATTTATAAAAACACTAACAGGAAGCTGTAGGGAGTTTAATGGCAGCCATACGCTAATTAATTCAGACAAATTGCCACATAATGGCAGTTATAACAACTGATATGGCTGGCCCCCAATGCTGAGCTGTGTTTAAATGAATGTATTATTGCTGTAAAGCATGAGGGAGCAATATGGCCGACCATTCGAACAGCAGACTGCATCTGGTTTGTATTTTTATTAATATTGGGCAATAGCTTTAGTAAAAAAAGAAACACAGGCTGCTTTGGATCATTGGGCTGGGAATAGAAGGTGACGACATAAACTTTCTTTCTGGGTATAGGATCGCTTTAAAGGAGCACTATCAGGAAAAATGGCCCAATGATAAAAATAAATACGCTGGATGGCAGGAGGAGGGGTCGCTTGTACACCTGACATCAAGAAATATCCAGCCAGGCTTGTTTTTCCTTTTATTTAGAGGAAGAAAAAGGGCATCTGGGGTGACAGGCTCTGTCACCCCTGACAGACTAAACCTGTGCCCTGGATTTAATTCCTACCATAAGAGAATAAACCTCAAGCTTGACGGGAGTTTTATTCAGTTTGGGTGTATAAGTGACCCCACCTCTCATTAGCCGATGTGTTTATATAGATTTTTAATACTACACAATTTCACGATAGTGCTCCTTTAGGTAGATAAAGATCCCAGTGGTACTAGTACAGCAGAATATAAGAATGAGACTATAAGAAACAGTATAACCACCAAAATATACCCAAGCTTTAATGCTAGATCAATTTTTATTGTGATATGCTAGTATTGCTTTGTTGCAGCATGGTACTTAATAATGTTACTACAAACCAGGATAGTACAGAAAATGCTAATGATTATCCAAACAAAGTTGCCAAACGTCAACACTTTTTTGGTCCCTTCTCTGGACATTTGGCAAGGTTATAGAGCTGGGGGCCCATGAAGTTGTTGGAAAGTATATATATATATATATATATATATATATATATATATATATATCATACAGATGCAGATAAGCTATAGATTCTGTAGTCTGCAGACATGGTCCTTTTTAATGCTGTAAATGGTCCCACTTCACAGGCCTCCTTCTGTAGCAGTTATCACCCTGAAGGAATCCTGTTTCCTTCTTCAACAAAACACATGCAGACATGCAGCTGAAATGAACATATGAGAAATCCTATGGCCTTAAAGTGGACAAAATGTGCATTGGAGGGGGGCATTGTGATTGCCAAGGCAGGGGAGTAACTGGGGGGGCAGGGGGAGCACATGCGGCAGGCGCAGCAGGTCAGGGGGGTGACAAAGGGAGGCCTGAGCACTGGTAGGGGTGCCATTTTGAATCTTTGCCCCTGGTGCCAGAAAGCCTAGCTACTCCTCTGTCCAAGGAATAGTGATTGCTTCAGATTCAGGCTAGATTCGACCCTGATCAACCCTGTGACAATTTCCGATCCTGCATGGTAGGTGGGTGGGGCCTTTGTACATCCGGCTTCCACTACACTAGAAGCTAAACCACCACTTACAGCATCAGTAAAACTGCAGACAGAAAAGCTGTCATATATACACTCCTGTGCCATATGTTTATCTAAAGAATCTCTTTTTTCTCCTCTCCAGCCAGTCAGCGCTGCTGTGTGAGGGAGATGCTGTTCTCCACTTTAGCTGAGACATGCTCTGAGCAGCTCTGCCCATTAGCCTTCTGTTGTTCTGTGCTGGGCTGCGTACGACTGAATGAATCAAAGCTGTCAGAGTACACATGGACATTGTCAGAGTACAGATGGACATCAAATTCCAAGTCCTGTTGCTCACCCTGCCACATCTGACCATGCCTGGTTTCTTCAAATGGATCACTTGCATCATCCATACTGGCTGCTTTGCTAGGTTAACCACACTGATTTGCGGCTGACATCTCTTGGGAGTTCCTATATATATATTTAAATATTTTATTTTATATTAGGGTCTTTTTGTGCCGGCACAAAATAGTGTTGTATGGTTGGTCCTACCACTTGTATATTTAGGAAGTTTGCCAGTCATGTATTGCTTTGTGGATTATTATTAGCACTGGAAGCATTTTGGGGACTCGCAGTGTTTTTAATTTGTTGGTTTGTTTGTATTGTATGTTGTCCGTGTCATTCTAATAAAATCATGTATTAATTTTTAGTCTTAAAGGAGCCACAGCACTCAACCCTGTTAGCTTGCAGGCCAGCCTATAATCTGTCTCTAAACTTGGTTAAAAACAGAGGACTCGTCACACACATCTGCAGCTTAAGCATACTTCTGCAGATGTGTGTGACCGAGTCCTTTGTTTTTAACCAAGTTTAGAGACAGATTATAGGCTGGCCTGCAAGCTGACAGGGTTGAGTGCTGTGGCTCCTTTATGACTTTTGTATCCTAATTGCCCTGCTAACGTGCACCTCCCAGGTTAGTTATAAAATGGTCTGAGCGGCTGCCACCCCCCCTTTGTTTCTTATGTATTAATTTTTACATTTAGGTCTGATTATTGGTGCTCCTGTGGTTAGGGTGGAGTGGGATTACAGGCCCTAAGCCCTTTGTTTGCATTATATGAGCTCTTGGATTAAAGGGGCACGAAGGGATCCGAGTGAGCTGACTGGACGGGAGGCTGCGCATGTGCCAAAGGACTAAGGAAGGGTGAGTGAGATCGGACGACCTGGGGGGTTTCACACAGTGGGGCAGCGGCATAGCTAAGGGGGGCAAGGGGGGCTCATGCTCCTGTTGCAGCAGGTCAGGGGGCGCCAAAGGGGGGCCTAAGCACAGGTGGGGGGCACCAAATTTGAATCTTTGCCCCGGGTGCCAGAAAGCCTAGCTACTCTTCTGCAGCGGGGCATTCCCTTTCGGGGTGCCTGGGTGGCAAAGGCCAAAACCCAGGATAGTCGAAATCCTGTATTTTGGTCCACTTTAATGTAGAAATATTTATTGACCATAAACCCATTTGTATTCCTCTCAAGCAGGTTTTGTCTAGATTTTTACCTTTGGGATCATGGAATGAAGGTTCCTAAACACGCCATACCCCAACCACGGTAGAAAATTTTGCATTGGGCGGAATTATCTTTTAATTTGAAACAAGTCATTACCTTTTAAAATGGTTTAAATTGGAGGAAATGCGGTATGATAATGACATCATTTAACACATTGATTAGTAGAAAGTCAATGGTAAGGATTCTACTAAGCTATGTGCTCATTTCATAGTTAAGAGGAGGTTTTGTTCGCGTTTTAAGTGGTAAGTGCTAGAAGTACCGGAGACAATAGCAAAGGGTATGATGAAACAAAAGTTCCATTATGGCAACAAAAGCGCATTTTGCAGAAGCAAAAAAAAATCAATGGAACGCAATTAAGCCGGGCACATCAACCTAACCCGAACAACAAAGCAGAATAGAATGAAATTAACTGGCGTATTTAGAATACATAATTAGAATCGCCATTTATACCATTACCTTGTAAAAAAAAAATGCGCTTTTAAGCTCCAATCACTTTTGTTGCTATATGTGACATTTATTTCTGCAATTAGGGATAATGGCGCTATGCGATTTGCATTCTATCTGAGCTTCATCTCTGGAATTTCACAAAACGCAACGGCCACGTCACACCAGAGACTGACATGGGTTCATGTTGCTAAAGCTAGCGTATTGTCACTGCAACAAAAAGATAGCAATGCCAGTTTTCTTGGCATTTGGTAGTCATCCTTAAAGGAGCACTATCGCGAAATTGTGTATGTCTAGTCTAATGAGAGGAGGGGTCACTTATACACCTGAACTGAATAAAACTCCCACCAAGCTTGTGGTTTTCTTCTCCTGATAAGATAAAAATCAAGGGGTGACAGGTGTAGTCTATGAGGGGTGACAGAGCATGTCACCCGTGATTTCCTCTTTCTACCATTAAAATTAAAAAACAAGCTTTGCTGGATATTTCCTGATCCCGGGTGTATAAGTCACCCCTCCACTCGCCATCCAGCATATTTATATGGATCTTTATTATTGGGCCATTTTTCGCGATAGTGCTCCTTTAAACTTGACCTTAACCCAGAATAAGAGTCTATCTTATATGTTTCTCCCACCCTGTACATACAGATTGCCCACATCAAAAATCATCCTACCTCCATTTACTGCATTTTCTGAGTCTTTAAACATCCAAGATGGCGTCCCATGGAATCTCAGGTTGCCTGCAGACAGGAAGTGTCTTCTGACTGTGCCGCTCTGCATTCTGTGATTTCTGTCCTTTCCCTGACCCCAGCTCTGCTCTCTCCTCTCCACAACAATATGTGATGCTTCTGAGGCAAGATGGCGGCGCCGTATCCTAGAGTCCTGAACAGAGTGAAACCCAGTGGGGGAAATGTATTAATTATAGATTGAGCAAAGGGGGTGGGAGTAGCTCCATCACTATTATTTATACAAAATCATCATCATTATTATTCAGGGCCTGGGAACCAATTTACTGCCCAGTTTAACCCTCTCATCATCCAAGTATTAAACACCAAACATGTCTAGCTATGTGGAAAGACAGAGATTTGGTTGCACATATCTGCAGCTACATGTGGAAGCCACACTGCCCCGGCAAGACACTCTGTGTTTAGTGTGGTCCCTACTTTTATTTTTGAGTCCCCCTGTGAATTGTTCTAAAGGGAGGCTGGCAGCTTCCCAGGTGAGTAGCTCTCAGATATTTGTCTGCATTGCATGTCCCCAACTTTGGGGACTCAGAATTAAGAGTAGGGACCACACTAAACACAGAGTGCCTTGCTGGGGCAGTGTGGCTTCCACATGTATCTGCAGATATATGCAACCAAATCTCTGTCTTTCCACACAGCTAGACATGCTTGTTGCTTGATATTTAGATGATGAGAGGGTTAAACTGGGCAGTAAATTAGTTCCCAGGCCCTGAATAATAATAATAATTTTGTATAAATAATAGTGATTGAGCTGCTCCCACCCCCCTTTATTAATTATAGATTGCCTCTTATTCAGGGGTCCACTTTATGTCTAATGGCACAGTTTTGGAGGCTTTCACATTTAGCTGTATGATTTCTACAATTATTTTCTGCCATTCTCTGTTTTTGATACTGCTGGTATCATCACTGCATTGATCCTGTTCATTTAATTAATATCCATGTCTGTTTTGCGACCCCCTAGATCTTTAGCTCACCTAGCTCCCTCCTCCTGATAACCCTACCTGATCAAACTTTTTATGGCTGCCTTGAACTCTACCCACACCCAGCAAGGGCCACCATGGGGGGGGGGGGGGAGGCCCGGTCTGGTCTCCTTGGCAGGAGGGTTGGGCCTGAATTGCACTGCTGTTAAAACCGTCAGCGGAGCGGCATTTAAATCAGTCCCCAGCCGGGGCGACAAAAAGATGGCCGCCGGCTCCCAGGAGTGAGGACACTTCTATAGCAGCACTGCCAGCTGGCACTAGAAGTGTCACTCATGGGTGTTGGTCGCCATCTTTTGTGCCTTAAACTCCACTGCCAGTCTGCTGCTGCCACCACCGCCACTGAGGATCGCGGGCTGAGGTAAGTTAAAGAGACCCATGGCTGAAATATTCTGCATTCTGCATCCTGCTGAGGAAACCAAAAAACATCGCTAGCACCACCCCCAGTTTGTCACACCCCCCAGCCTTGCCCACTACCGAATTCAAATTATGCTTGGGTGGCAAGGGGAAGCTGGAGAGTGCGTGGAGGATAAGGTAAGGGTTTTTTTGGCTGCTTGGAATTTGATGGGGTGCAACCAGGGCCCAGGAGGTTGGGGGGGGGGTATCATTATTGCTCTGACCTTCACCTTATTTATCATATTTGTGGTCACTTGGCATTATTTTGGGAACGGAAGCAGCATGTATCTCTGCTGTTTCAGTCTTTAGTTGTCTAGCAAGAATAAAAAGTTTACTGTATGAGACTTGAAAAGGCCCCATTTAATGTTCACACCAGGGCCTCCATAATGGCACATAGATGGGGAGGCCCCATCTCTGTACACGATGGCCTCCCCCCGTAATGGCACATGGATGAGGTGGCCATGTCTGCACATGATGGGGGCCCCCTGTAATGCACATGGATGGGGGGTTCCATTTCTGCACATGATGGGGGTCCCCCTGTAATGGCACATGGATGGGGGGTTCCATTTCTGCACATGAGGCTCCCCCCGTAATGGCACATGTATGGGGGGTTCCATTTCTGCACACATGATGGGGTCCTCCCTGTAATGCCACATGGATGGAGGTGTTGCATTTCTGCACACCTGATGGGTCCCAGTAATTGCACATGGATGGAGGCCCCCATTTGCGCACACCTGATGCCCCCCTCAATGACACATGGATGGGGGCCCCATTTGTGAACCCCTGATCGGGACCTCCATATTGGCACATGGATGGGGCCCCCATAATGGCATGGATGGGGCCCACAAAGTGTATGCACAAAACGGCCCTAGGCTATGGGGGTCCCAGGCAGGCACTATAGTCCTGTAAATACCTTTTTGTCTTTAAAGTGGGAACAAAACCCAGGAATTTGACATTCCCAGGTTTTGTTCTGTGCCCCCGGAGCATCTAGAAGCAGGATGTCCCGCTATGTGAAACCCCCCAGGAAGCCCGAAAAAACTCATCTCACCACACTCCAACAGCCCATGCTTTCGTCCAATGAGAGCCGCCTGCTGTGACTACGTCATTCGGCAAGCGGCTCTCATTGTTTACATTGGAGAGTGTGTGCGCGTACTCCTTCTCCAGCCCTATCTGAATGGCTGGGACAGGAGCACACGCACGACACAGGGAATGGGGCAGTGCACACTCAAAATAAGAGCCTCCTAAGAATGACATAGACACAGCAGATGGCTCTCATTGTACAAGAGCCTGCACATGCGTCACTGGAGTGGGGTAAGGTGACATTTTTTTATGGGTGTTTTGGGGGGAGTTCACAGAAAGGCATCCCGATTCGGGGAAAAGGGGCGTTTTTTTGTATCTTTAAGCCCCAAAAAAGTATTTTATATATGTGTGTAGGATCAAAACGGAGGGGGGGGGGGGCAGACATTGTGGCTGTACAGGGCCCCAAAGTCATGCCCCTGCATCCAGCTGATGGCCCTAAGCTGATCACAGCCAGTCACAAGTAGTATATCTTGGGTTAGCATGGCTGCATGATTTATGCAGCCCAGGATTTATGAAGTCCTGGATTTACTTCTGAGAATTAGGCTCGAATTGAGCCTGAAGTGACCAGAAGTGAACAGGCATCAGACTTTGCTTGTCTGAAGATCCCAAAACCATTTTCAGTACAATACTTCTCTGCTCCTGCTCTTCTCTTTCTGCTTCCTTTCATAAGCTCACAGCACTCCCCTGCTAATGGTAAGTTTATCTGTCTCTGATGAGTTTATTTCACTTGTCAATTCACTCTCCCCTTCTACATGCACCTGCAAAACACACTCTGCCACTTTAAAATCCCACAGCCATCTCCTCTCCATTTTTCTGCTCCTACTTGCCACTGGCAGCATTTTGCCTAACCCAGAACCATCTCATTCACCTCTTTACTCCTCTATGCCTTCCACCTCATCACAGACAAACCTTCCACCTGGCTCCTCTACTTCCTGTCCTCTGAAATCGCCACTATAATCATAAGTGACTTACCCATCGACATCAATAACCCACCACCAGACTTCAACCAATAGTCTGCTACCCCCACCCACAAAGACAGACACACATTTGACCTACTCTTCACTCACTCTCTATCCAGTCTCCCTTCATTCCCACTTCCCCCCTCTGATCACACACTCCTAACACTAACACTCTCTTCCCTTACCACTACCCCCTTTAACACAAACCTGTTATCTTGTGCAGGAACATAAGAAACCTAGACCTTCAATCTCCCACTAACTCTACAACCCCTGCACACCCTGCCCTAATTTACCAATGTGGACACTGCAGTCTCGCACTACCATTATACGCTAATCTCTGCTTTTGACTCTTCTAACTATAGCTACCTCCAGCACGAAAAAACTCTGGCTTAATGCCAACACTGCAAGATTGAAACGGCATTCTCAAGTTGCTGAATGGCAATGGAGGATTTTCAAAAATAAGGAGGACTTCTTTTTATACAAGTAAGCCCTTCAGGATTTTAGGACTGCCCTTTCATCCTAAACAGGAACATCCGCACATGCCCGGAATCCAAAACAGCTATTCAACACCTTCAACTCTCTGCTCCACCCAGCGCCACCTCCTTCATCCTCCCAGCAGAGCAATTTGCCACATTATTTAAAGATAAAATAGACAACATGCGAATTGGTTTCACTCCTCAGAATACTTCTTCCCTGCTGCCCCACTTCCTAACTCATTTCAATCAGCTAAATGTACAGACTCCCTTCTTTTGTCTCTAAGGCCCACCTAACCACCTGCTCCATTGATCCCATTCCAACCCACCTTACCCCTCAACTCTCTCTATCTGTCACTCCAGACTTAACATCTCGATTCAACCTCTCCACTGGTACCTTACCTTCCTCCTATAAGCATCACCAAAAAAACCTCTCTAGACACCTCTGCCCTCTCCAGTTTCCTTTCTATCTTGCTGATCCATTATTGAACACTAAGAACTGGCACATTATCTGTACAATCTCCTTCCTAGATCCCCTCCAGTCTAGTTTCTGCTCAAGTCCTTCCACTGAAACTGCCCTCACCAAAGTCACCCATAATCTACCAACTGCCAAACCCAAAGACCACCAATTTGTTCTCATTCTTCTTGATCTATCCTTTGCTTTTGACACCGTCAACCATGCTCTGCTTCTCAATATTTTTTCTTCAAGGTCTACAATCTCGGGAGATTTGGAAGTGATTTTGCAGATTATTAGCAAAAACCTACAAAATACTTGTTCAGTGGTACTATATGCCTCAGAGCCTTCACAGGTATCCCATTGCATTCAAAACTTTACTAAAGCTAAACTACCTTGTGCTAAAGTTTTCACTTATACAGTACCTGTACTGCTTGAAATAAAATTTAGCTGGTTTTGCAGGTAGAGCAGATTGATGCCGGTGGGTATAATTAAAACATTCATATTGCATTGTGGTCACCAAACATATGGATGATGTACACTTAAACAGTTCTAATGATATCTTCCCGATACACAAATGTAAAAGATAACCAACCAACAAGGCTTGATTCTTATGCTACTGAGCTATGTAACTTTTTCTTGACAATAAACTAATTTGCAACATAGTGATTGCACTAAAATATGATTTAGGAGATTGTCATCAAGGCATAACTGCAACATTACCTCACTAGATTTTCCACATTGAAATCCTTTTCTCTTATAAACTGCTGCAGGGAACGGAGGCATTATGTAAGATGTGATTGAAGCTGCAAAAATTTAGGATTCCGGTCTCTTCACCTGCTTATCCTACCTAGTCCTGCTCTTCTCCTGGTCATCTACTTTAACTTTACTACTCTGTGCCTTACATTATGGAGGGTAACTATGGTCAACCTCAAATAATTAACCTGGATAATTGCATCCTCAAGCTGAAGCATCAATGGCAAACTATATATTCATATATATATATACAAAGTCAATAACATTCACTTTTTATAGAGCATCCCAAACTGGGATGCCCCGCTGCCAAGCTGCGCTCAGAGTTACATAGTAAAAACTGAACCTAACGGGCCACCCATGCATCGACGGAGAGTTTGCGGGCAATATGGGAATTTCACAGAGCATTCCAAACTGGGAAAACAAATCCTGGGATGTTGAAAATCCTGGGTGTTGTTCATCTTTAAGCTTTGCTTATAGAAAAGAACCATTAAACCTCTGTGCCTTGAAGATGACTCAGATGCAACCTCTTTGGTTAAATAGATTATTTATGCATAGTTAACCAGTTAAACAAGCCTCCATGCCGCTAATTTGTAGCTTCTCCACCAATCTAGTAAGTTTTTAGCTGACCGTAAGTTTCTGTAAGTTTCAAAGCCGAAACCAAACCCTGGGAATTTGACTTTCCGGGTTTTATTCCGAGCCCATGAATTGGGATGCCCAGCTGTGTAAACCCCTCCAGTTTTCCACGCTCCAATGAGAGAGCTCTCGTTGAATTGAAAAGGAAGCGCGCTTCCATGTGCCCTGCATCTCCAGCTGTGCCCGCGCTCCCCTGAGAAAAGCCAGCAGCCAGCCCTGGAATCTTTTAGTGGGTTTCGTTCCACTTTAAATGTTCATTAATCCAACACACAAAGGTAAATATACAATGTATAATTAAAGATATGTTTCGGTTGTGCTTGATATGAGCATATAAGTATCCAGTAACTGATGTTCCGCATAAATGGCCACACTCGATCACTAGGTCACCTGGATAAAGGGTTGGTCAGGAAGGCCAAGAATCTTAACAAAGGACTGTCAGTGTGTCAGGAGGGACGCCAATGTCTTCCAGAGCCACACAGGGCATAGATGGGTTGGTTGTGTCCTGGACCCCTGATGGAACCCCTTAAAGATATAGAATGTACACAGGCAAATACCAGCAATGAGAAGGATTGTCCTCCAAGAATAGAATACCAGAACAGTAGCAAAGAACTTGGCAGGGTAGTTTGGACATGGAAAAGCAGTAACTATTTGTAAAACAGAAAGATATCGGGAAAACAAGCCAAGGATCATGTGAAGATACCATCAGAAGTCAGAGAGGTGGGAATGTACCCACTTGAAGAACAACTTATCCAGGTGTCTATTCTCTTGTAAGCTGTGGACATTACCCAGTAGTAAATGAGTAGTAAACAAAAAATGCCTGTTTCATTTGAAGGAAAAGATTTTTCTTTTCTTTCCTTTTTTTATTAAAAGGAAAGTCAAGATGGGCTTTTCCACCAAAGTCCAGAGCAGGACTGCAAATACTCCGGAAGGCAATTCAGCATTCCTCAAGGTTCAGCATCTCAACAATGTCAATGCTGACTCCCACAATTGAGGCTTTGGTCTTCCAGGTGTGTACAGGACCAGATCATGATATTTATAGAGAATGATGAGTGCCTTAGTCTGAACTTGTACTCTACACCCTGCACATTAAAGAGGAACATCTGAACTTTTCTGATGTTCCTCTCTAAACGTCCGCCCCCCCCCCCCCTCACTGCCTTTTGGATGTCAGGGTTATCTAAAACGCCAACATCCGGCAGCATTCCTGGCTCTTTACACCCTCCCTTAGCTGTGAAGGCTGCATGCTTAGCCATCCTTACCTGTAGCCATCCTCTCTTCAATTGCCCTGAGCTGCTCCTCAGATCTCATGCTCTTCTGCACTGGGTGTCAGTGCACCCTATGCAATGACATTGGGCATGCGCGAGATCTAAGGGGTGGCGCAGAGCAGACCGGAGAGGTAAGCTTAAATTAACTATTTTCTAAACCGGATGGGCAGGAGGGCCAGGCAACCAGGTCTGTAATGTGCAGATCACTGATATGTTGGATATCTGGAAGCACAATAGAAGCTGCAGGATCAGCTACAGATAAGCAAGGGTTCCTCACTCTCCTTGTCTAGTGTGGTGGTAAAGTCCCTTAAAGGTGACCTCTTGTATACAAAGCAGATATTTGAAAGTGATTCTTATATTAATCTAAACTCATGTTTTTTTTTTGGTATAGGGGGCCTGGCTTTTTCACTAGCACAGTGTTCCCAGGCCCTTAGTGGACTTCTCATGAAATATGGTTACATTGGGCTGCTTTAGTTGCTCCCCAGAAATTAGTATGCAATGTCCCAGTACAGCATTTGCAATACTGTTCTATATGTGTCCCCTCGACATTCGGCTGTCCCTGTGACTTTAGGGGCCGTTTTATTGCGTAGCTAATATGGTATAATATATCTGTGTTCATACAGTATATATATATATATACCCTGTTCCTGTATAATAACCTTTTATATCCTGTTTTCATGTAATAACATGTTTCCTATGCGAATTTATGTAGTTTGCACTCAAAGAATTAATGTATTCACATTGTGCAGTTCCATAAACTTCATAACTCCCTATTGCTGTAACTAACTTGCTAGGGAAGGGTCATGTGACAAGTGGTGAGCCTATCAGGACTGCTGAGCACCTAAGCCTGCCCTCTCCTCCATTTTCTAGTCAGAATTGCTGTGATCTCTGAAGGAAGAAGTTCTGTGCTTGTGCTGCTGGCTTGTCTCATGTGGCTAGTGTGGAGAAAGGGGCCAGACTAATGCTTACCAAGTCTGCTGATAAATCTACAGCATCATCTTTCATATTCCAGGTCACAGAGCCTGTCTTCAATTCAGCTCTAATCTCCAAGGTCGCAGAACCCATCTTCGATCTTGCAAGTAAGCTATTCAGCCTAAATAGCACTATAAGTCTCAGCAAGTGCTCTAGTCTCCCACACCACAGGATCGCTCCTGAGCTCCCGATCTGTACTGTCACTGTACCATCTAGACTGTCAGTAAAAGTTCAGTTGATCCTAACCTGGCCTCTGCCTGTTATTGCTACCCAACACCTAGCAAGGGATCTTCTGGGACCCCCGGTTGGTAGGGTAACCGGTGCCACCAAACCCTCCTGGCGTCACGACACAGGGCCCTCATGCCATCTGGGCCTACGGACTTCTGTCCGGAACCTAGGCTTCGGCCTGCCACCCCAAAAGCCGGTGACCCACAGCTGCCTCCCAGCTTCCCTAACCTGGTCACCACAAGTACACTCAACACAAATTTGGATTTGGGTGCTTTTTAACCAAAACATTCCAAAATCTGCCAAACTGTATCAGAACTGAACAGAGGCATAAGAATATAAGGGCAGAATAGATGGACCAAATGGTCCTTCTATGACTCCTTCTATGTTAACAGAGGCATATTTAAGGAATCCTCTAAGGTTTAATATGAAAAGATATCAGTATATACTGTAGACGCTAACGCTGAGCTGCCTCAGTGTAATGGAATCATCACCTAGAATCACTATCCCGATCTTTAAGGTCGGAGTCAGCTATGATTATCCATGAAATTATTTCTGCAACCCATAAAAGAGTCTGAAACTAGAAATTAAATATCCATTTATCTAATCCCCTTTTCCAATGCCAGTAATTTTAGCTGTGCATTTGCTAATCTTTAATATTTATACATTCCATTATTTTGAAAAACAACAAACCACCATCCACATTTGGTGCGATATCAGACATAACAAATGTAGCCAATGAGATACGAGCATTCTTCTTCTCGCCGCTAAACAAATACAATAAAGATCGCTAAGACGAAATGGTAGAGAAATATATTATTTAAGAAAAAAACTCTGCGGATAGTATCAAAAGATCACTTGTCAACATATTTAAAGAAGTGGCTCTTTGGAGATGAGCAGAGCCTGTCAAGGGCGGGTATAAAACAGGCCCCAAAACGTATAGAACAAACTGCGCTGCTTAATCATGGAGACAGGAGGGAGCCTTAAAAGATTACTGCTTATACAAAACATATGAAGGTGATTTGTAGATCTGTTTTTAGAAACAAATTTTTCCCAAGTCAACACTAGCAGACAAAATCATGTGAGCAAGGCACGGTGTTATCAATATTGGGCTTATCGGTTGCACGGGTGAAAGGTAAGAAATGCTTCTGTATTTCATTAAATGAAAGTTATTAAACTACTCTTTTATTTTACAACCACACTCAAGTTGCTGATTCATGGCAAAAATAGGCAGAAATTTTGCGTGTGAGAATTTACAGCACCAATATTTGGGGCATTATAATTAGCTGCCAAAGACATTTGATTTCTCACATTAAAATATATAATAAAATGAAAACATATTAGCCCCGTATTGTCACGATGAATGGTTTCTTTAAAATGTTAATATTTTAGTGCCAAGGGACCAGGCCTTTGGGCTATGCTAGTAGTGCACAGAGGCGGACTAGCCATAGGGAGAATTCCCTGTGGGCCACAGTGCTTTAGGGCCTAGGCACTTCACCACCCATGTCCTGCCTCTGCAATGCTATAGCCTAAGCACCATGGCTGTGCGGCCTCACCTGGCCTGCCACATTGTCTGCCCCTATAATATTAGAGGTTAGTACCATCATTTGACATATTTCCCCCTGTCCATGGTCTATTCCTGCAATGCTTAAAGGGGACCAAACCCAGGATTTTGACTATCCTGGGCTTTGTTCCTTGCCCCTGGATGCTCCGATGCTCCACTGTGTGAAACTCCCCAGGTCACCAAATCTAACTCACCTTTCCCTGGTTCTATGGTGCATGCATGGCATCTCGTCCAATCAGTGCGCTGAGATCCACTCCTCAGCCAAGTCTAGCTGAGCGGACCCAAGTACGCTGGCGGCTGCATTCCCACTACCTGGCCGTCACTAACAAATGCCTGGCACGGGTGCGCTCCTTGATAAAGGTATGGCAGGAAGTGGCTGCTGCTCACGTATGAGCCACTGGATCAGGGGAGAAGGTGACCTGGGAGGTTTCACACAGCGGGTCACCCCGAATGTCCCAGGGGGAGGAAATCAAGCGGTCCTGGAATCTTATGGATTTCAGGGCCCTCGGGCTTGGGTTTTGGTCCGCTTTAAGCATGGGCTGGTAAAGGTGCTTGTTGATCAGCTGAGAAGCTCCTTGAGGGTGGGGCTAAGGAGCTCATGTCTGTTGGATTGCTAGAGCCGTGACATAAGCCTATTGGAGTATAAGAACTGAGCTTTTTGACCGTGACGTTTAGCACCACTGCAGTCTGTGGCTACTGTGACCCTGGTAGTCCCACTGCACTCGTTCTCACTTTTAAGAAAGTGGCCTTGAGACCATTGTGTGGCAGGCACCTAACTGCTCCCTGGGCCCTGTAATTAGGGCAGTCCACCACTCCAGGTATGTGTATACTCACTGCACGGATGGGTTAAATGTGGAGAAAGATTTCCTATGTGTGCGCTGCTAGAGTTTTTATCACCTTATTTTCATCTATTTTTTGTTTCAACTTTAAAAGGTAAGTCCACTTTCGATGGAATTTTTTACATTTTTAATTTTTTTTTGCCAAAAGTTTATCCTCAAGGTGCTGAGTTGATCTATTTTTTTTTAAATTTCCCTATGTTGGAAAATGTGTGTTTTATGGAAGCAGTTTTCACTATCTGCAAACTGTTGCCACTGTCAAGGTACACCAAGTCTGTACACCAAGAAGAGAGAAGTGAGTCGTGTACACACAGAACACTGCTGCTATGGCTGCTTCTGGAGTGAGGGAGCTTACACATGCCCAGCAGCAGTGTTTTGTGTGTACAGTCCTATTTATTAAATGCACATACCTGTATGTTTCAGGTGCTGCAGTCCCTTGAGACACAGTCTAAATGCACTCATTCACTCATGGTGGGGCCTGCACTCCTTTTTTCATTGTAAGAGACTATAGGAAACTTACCTTGTGGTACTTACAACCACTTTGGCTGTTTCTAGGCTTACTTGAATTTATAGGGGTAGGTCTGCTCCCAATGCTATAAGGTGTCACGCTGTGGTGAAGTGCCCAGGCCACTGCTGTAAGTGAAAACAAGTTTTTATCTTTATTTATCGATAAAAACTTGTTTTCACTCAAAGACGCAGCCTGGGCACCTGGCCCCCTATGGAATCCAAGGCCGCCGCATTTTCGTATGTCCAGGGAGAATGCTATTACACTCAGACTTTTACACCCCAGGGCTGCGCTGCAAGAGTTTTGGGCCACTTTAAAACTTAATAAAAATATAGTTAATTATTCCAAATGTCTATCCTTTAGTGAGGTAGCAGTTTTGCAGAAAGGGGTGGTAAAAAAGGTGTCTAGATGGGTAAATATGATCTATCAAAGATTTGTCTGTAGTTTACCATCAAATTATCTATTTTGATCAGTATGGGAAAAAAAACAACATACCGGTAAATGACTTTCTTTCATTACTTTAGAATATGATGCTGGTAATTACAAATATATACAGTCCAGAGCAACCAGATGGAACCTCCACCCCCTAAAAGTTTAAAACAACGGGTTTTAAATGTTGTCATATAAAATCTGAAAATGAGTTTTGTTTGTTTTTTTTAACATCCCTGTGGCATGCTACATGTGCCGTAGGGATGTTATTGTCCTCAGTTGCTTGTAAAATCTCAATTGTACAATCTAGAGGTGACCTGCTCCCTCTTCTGAGGTCTTGTTTTAGCTGACACCCAATTCAAGCACATAACAGACAGATCTTTACTTTAAACAGACCATTAATTGATAACACTTAATTAATCTACACTGGGAAAGATCATGTGAAGATTGTGTTCCAAGTACCTCCACCTCTATTGACTTCCTTTTGGTGTAAAGCTTAACCTCTGGATAGGTTTTGTTCACAATATTGTCAGTTCCACAGAGTCTGACCTGAAAAAGACCTTGACCTAATCAATTCTACCAACAGCTATTGAAGTCTATAATAATTCTGTTTGTAGTACTCTCTGGATTGGACAGTCCTCTAAAAAGGCAGTTCTTGCTTCCAGCTTTCTAAATTGGGAGAGCTACATCTAATAGTAATGTATAAAAAGGCCAGATTTCAGCTAGACAGGTTGCACAATACAGTGCAATACATGGCCAAACATATATAGACACACAAACTCCAAAATGATTCAGTCACATTTTTGATTCGGACGATTGGCTGAATTTTCCAGAGAAATGTGCCAAATCACATTTTTAATGAATCGCTGTTAAAATATTAACAAAAGCTTACCTCCATCTTCATTTGAGGGCCATATCCTCATCATCTCACCATCTTCACCAGCCGGACGTGGTGTCTTCAGTGGGACAGGAGGACTCAAACTCTCAGCCCTGCACTGGGCTTCCGATGCTCAATTTCCCTGCCGCAGAGAGCGGATATATATAGGCGGAGAGTAAATTGGCCAGGAAAGCCCTTCACACCCCTGGCATTACTGCAAGTGACAGGGGGTTTGCCCAACCACCCCACTCCTTGCCTATAAACAGCCCCTCTTCAATGTGGGAAGAGAGGTGACTGGAGCCCAGTGTGCAGCCAGGTGGTCACAACAGCATTGGACATCCGTGGATCACAAGGAAGAAGTTGAGTGTCATAACTTACCTCCATGCCTGCTCCCCCGTCGCTCCAGTCTGGCGGAGAGCACTCTCCATATGGAAGGCACTATAAAATGATTTGAGTATGAATCCATCCTTGCAGATCACGTACACCCAAACATTTAAACATGTTATGCCACCTGTAGTCTTCGGCCCGAGGTATATGTACCTCCCTTTTTATTTTATGGACCCGCTTATGGACCCCTTCGGGTACACTTTAAATACCGGTCTCCCGGGGAGCTTAGGCCTTTGGCCGAGGTATATGAAGGGGCCTTCAGCGCCCGAGTTATATGAACATGTTATGGTTCTGCCCGGTAGTCTTTGCTACCCCAAACAAACATAATGAGGAGGATGGGATCTTCCAGAAAAACTTTGTGGCTAGAAATGCCAGACATTGGTTGAAAGGGCAAGGCTTAAGACTTCCAAGTACTCCCCTATATTCTATACTGGAACCACCTTGATTGTTGGGTTCGATCTATGATTCCCCCTCACGCACCTTCCAGCATCTGTGGGATGCACTGCTGTCAGCATGGCTCCAGATACCTGTGATGACCCACCAGCATCTTTCTATACTGTTCCTGCTACATGCCACAGTTACTCTTGATTATAAAGCAGAAGTCCAGGTAACCCCCACTCTGCCTCCATGCCCTTGCCCTCAGGCCCTGAGGCCCTGTGCCCTGTGTAAAAATAGGTGTGCCTAGTTTCCACTAAACATCTCTGTTTAATGAGCAGCTATACTACATGTAATAAGTGGCAGCAGACAGACAGTTAACAGACAGAAGCTTCTAGAAAATGACATTATATGGAGAGACCCCAATGCAGCCTGGGAAAACAGAGCGGGTATATAGAACTTACACTTCCTGGTTTTGTCAGTTCTAGTCAGACATGTGCTAGTGCAGAGACTACAGTGAGCCACAGAAAAAGCAGGTCGGGTGCACATGGGGAAACCAACAAACAGACGGATAGAAGCTGAAAATTCTGTCCAGCCAGCAAACAAGTCAACACAGCTCTGATGGAAGATACAGTTGGGCTTGGGAGTACTGGAGCAGTTACACTGAAGATATTATATGGGGTGCCAATAGATTATCCACCCCAGCCCCTAGAGCAGTACATGAATGCAGAGACTCTCTTTAACAATGTTGATGCTGTTGGAATGAACGCTGTTGTGTTGAATAAAACAAGGAAATAGACTGTTTAACAGAGTAATCCCACTCAGGAGCAATCCAGTGTGTTCAGATACAGCTGCCACATACTCACTTCCCTCAGGATCTCAAAAATACCATGACACCCCACACTGCTCAGTCTTGTGGCATATGGGCAACATTTACTAAAGAAATGGCTTACCATGTCTGGGATCCAGTATGGTTCCAAAGTCCTGAGCGCAGCCATCTTGGAGAAAATGCAGATGCAGTGGCAGATCTGTCACCGAATCCCATGCTGACTGTACTGGTAATTCAATCAAGTCTAACTGTCACTCAGGTCTAAGGCTGCCATACAGAGTCCCGCTCCTCACCGGCTTCAGGGCTGCATTGTGGTGATCAGGGCAGTTGTTTTATCATTTTAGCACTCATATTGGGATAAGCACAGGGGGAGGGATGGGTGGATGTGGGATTACAAAAAGCGTTGGTCTTTACCTGGTGATCATGATAATGTGGCTCCTCGAAAGTGTATGTGATTGCATTTATAAATGTGTGCAATGGATCAAAATGTCTAAAAAATTTGGGCCTAAGACAAAGCTGAAACTTTAGGGATTTGGGTTGAAGCTTATGCAATTGTCGGGGATGAATACAGACAGACTCGCTTAACAGCAACAGTCGCTAGATGATGCCTTTGTAATAGGTGGCATAGTGCAACATTTCTCAACCCCCAAAGTAACCCCAACAGGTCATGGTTTCATGAAACCACAGCACCCTATGGGGTATGCAAAAAAAATAATTACAAAATCTTCAGCTTACCCCATTGGATGTTGTTGTTTCCAAACGCTCAAAAAAATATCCTTACCTCATTGGAAAAAGGGCGCACCTCACCTGTAAAAATGCCTCATCGCAGGTGCAGCCCTTCCTTTTTTAGGAGAACAAAATATTTTAATTGTACTTTAAAGTTCACAAGTTCACCGAGACGCAGGCTGCAGTTCACACCCAAATGTACCCCTAGAGCTAAACTTGCTTCACTAAATAATTAGCATAACCCACATTTTGCTCCAAAAACATTAGGCCTGATTCAGAACCGCCTCAAAACCGTGTCGTATTAGGCTCGTTTTGTGTATTTTACACTCTTTTCCCGTAGGCGTATAAGCTTACGCGTGATTCAGAGCCTTTTCAGCATTTTTCAACGTAGCTTTCCACAAATAATTTCCATGTCCCGTTAGATTCAGCACGCATCTTTCTCCAAATATACGTCCAAACGGGATTTCCTTGGAAATCTGCTGTGTTTGTTTGCATGTACGCATGCGTGCAGCTATTACCCTCATTCATGTCCCGTCTCAACTATTCTCTCACTCACTTCCATGCTTACCTTAAGTCACTCGCGGTTCCATTTTAGATGTTCTCCCGTCCTTCATGCTTACCTTAACTCACTTGCGGTTCCTGTTTTTACGATCCCCCGGCATTAATGCTTACCTGAACTCCCTTGTCACTGTATTTGTTCCTCTGTCCCACTCTTTTCATGCTTACCTTTATTTCCTTTAGTCTATATATATTTTGGAATTCCTTGAGGCTTTTATGGGATTTATGTGCATAAGTGTATTTGGAAACTAATTAATCAATGGTAGACATCATAAACATTGTAAATGTTTTCAATTTTTTTTTAAAGTTTTATATTTTGGTTATTTTTTGGTTTAGTCTAATTTTTAATATTAGTTATTTAAATGTTTTGTTTTAAGATAGTTTTTTTTATAAAACAATATTAAAAAAAAAAAGTGGCAATCTTTAGCTAGATTTAGGTCTACATTAAAATACGCAATGCAAGGCAACATTACTATAAATGTGGCAAAAAAAAAATTACAATTATTTTAAAAATAAGGAAGGATGTCAAGATAAACAAAATACCTGTATAGATGCTCTTCAGCAACCTGAAATCCGAAACACAGACGCGTAGCTGCAGACACTTATATTCCAAACATTATTCTATAAGCATAATACTGTTCAGGCACAGAATTTAAAGATTACAGACAACTTAAGTCACAATCAGAAGCTTATTCACTGCATACAAGAAGATCGAATACGATTTAAAGAATTAAGAATAAGAATTAAAGAAAAATAACAACCCCTATGAGGGGGGAAAAGGAGGTAAGGGGGGGGGGGAGTAAAGGAAGGAGCCGAGGAAGGATCAGATGCTTATTAGTTTTACATCAAAATCTGTAGACAGAAAATTCCACCCCTCCCTGAACAGCTCCAAAGTCCCATTGTGAATGGCGGACATTTCTTTCATGGCCATAATACAGTTAACCTTGTTTTTAAAGGCGTTGAAGCTCAAGGTGAGGGACCTCCAAGCCCCAGCTATCACCAGCTTTGCCCCTGATAGGATATAATACATCAGCCGCTTTTGGAGCATTTCTATTAAAAATTTCAAAAAAGGATATTTTTTTTAACCAAGCCGTGATCCCATTCAGGGGCGTACATACTATAGGGGCAGTGCAGACACGTGCCCCCGGGCCAGTGGAACAAGGGGCTCTGACGCACTCCATCGCCTCTGCGGTATGTACCTGCTCCAAATACTTACTTGGCCATGCCGCCTCGCCGCGAGCAGGACCAGCTTCTTTACTGGCACTGCGCATGGGCCCCTCATCACTGCTGGCGGTGCGTGCATGCCCTCCTCTCTGCTGGTGTCGCCTGTGTGCCCTGCCTCACTGACGTTGCCGTGTGCGTCCGGCGACTCAGTCATTGCCGCAGCTTGAGCACCTGGCGGCTCTATCGGCGTTGCACTCGCGCTTGTGTCTTCGGCACCTCGCTTTTCCAGAGACATTTGCAGACAGGCCCAATGAGTGTCGGGTCAACTGATGATGGTGGCCCGTAGTGGTGGCTCCATCAGGGCTATGTACACCCCTGATCCCATAGTTTTAATGTTTAAATAAGACATGTAGCGCCATTGTAAGGAAGGTCACTCTTCTTTCATTGGCAGCATCCGCATCACTGTCTTGGGCTGCACTTCACAAGCCCACAACATGACACGATTACTACAAAATATATATTACCCTTTTATTAACCCCCCTTTGTTATTTTACTTTAATTAACTCTGCAAATGATACAATAACCCTAAATCTTCTGCGCGTCCTGTGGCCGATATTTCCATATTGTATACGATCAAAAATAAAACTGTTGAATGTGATCTATAGCGGTTCCCCACAATAACCTATTTATGGCGGGTGCCGGGGTATGGGAAAAATGAACTCTAAAATCAATTATGGAGTTACAGATGTAGTAATAAGGGAGAACAGAGCTAATCTCCTTTGGGTCAGGCTTGTAACCTTTTTGCAATTCAGCTTTTATTAGGGCAGGGTCTATTATTGGAGAGCATTACAGAAATAATGGCAGTGGGTGGACTCAGCAAGAAATTACAAATGAGCGACTCTGGGAGATAAGAGAAGCTGTTTGCTGGACCCCGTGAGATAGCGGGCGCCCGTAATGTATGTAAATTGATATGGTCAAGTTGCTTTATGTGCATACTGCGCACTGTACAGGAATTAATCTTGTGTTTGTGGACAATGCATGAACTCCCGCTAGCACTTGTGATAAGCACAGCGGGTTTGGGTGTAAATTTTGCACATGTGGCTTTTTTTTGTTATGATACATCTAGCAGTAGGGTGTGACATCCTATCGCAATCTGTGTATCTGTGTGTGAGCATAGTGAAGTGTGTAGAACCACTATTAAAGATCAAATGGGGCTTCTCCTGCTATTGTATCATCAGATTGTATTCTGTTTACTTTAGGAGATCGACTGGTCACTTAAGCAATTTTGTTGATTTTCTGATCTGACAGAAAAGATTTTAGACAATAAATGGTTAAAAATGTGTTCAGTGACTAATTAAAAAAAATTCTTCCACAGCTAACGAATATGACACACAAACGGGACATGAATGCCTCCTTCTGTGATATCTTGAAAGCTTTCCAACAAGACCTCTGTACAGCGTAGCAGAAAAAATGGCCCATACTTCAACCGGACCTTCACCCTGAATAAGAGTCTATCTTGTATGTTCCCCCCCACCTTGTATATAGGGATTGCCGACATTAAACCTCCTACCTGGCATCCTACCTGCACCTATTGCATTTTATGAGCCTTTAAACATCCAAGATGGTGGCTCATGGGGAAGGAAGTGTTTTCTGACTGTGCCCCTCTGCATTCTGGGATTGCTGTCCATTTCCTGATCCCGGATTTGCTCTGTCTGTGCAGAGCACAGCTATAACCTGCTATCACCCCGCCCCCCTGTACTTTTGACCCCTCTCCTCAGTATGCGTGATGCTTCTGAGGCAAGATGGTGGCACCCATATCCTAGAGTCCTGAACAGAATTGCAGCCAGTGGGGGAAAGAAAGTAAGTGACTAAAAAATTAAAATATATTAATTTTAGATGCTGGGGAACAGTTTTTTAAAGGTTTGGGCTCTTCATTAAATGATGCTGAAGGTCCGGTTTCAGTCTGAAAATAGTTTTTTAAGTAATTTGCATATTCATTCATTAGAGTCTGTATCTCTGCTTACACAGCTAGCACCCACACATGAGAATTGTCATTGGAAAGCTCAGAGCTGGAACGACAGATGGACTGATTATTCCGTTCATCGCAAGGCAACTGAAAATATAAAAACGTTATTTATCTTCAAATTGGACACATTTAATTGAAACCCGATTGTCTGTTCCTTGGGGGGGGGGGGGGGATTGTAATCACCCCTTCAAAATGATTATATTGGTATCTCTGCACTGTCACTAGCTTGCTCCACCCCCTTTGCCACCTTTGGTTGCGACAAACACTGCCTTGATAGAAGCCATATATATTCCCTATTACTAATCCCACATTGATGCTTGTGACTGGATACTGTGTGACAATGTGTGACTGTAAACTGAAGCTGTATAGAGGAAGATATTAAAATGTCATTGTTATTAAAAAAAAAAACTCTTTAAAGTGGACCAACACCCAGGATTTTCACTATCCTGGGTGTTGGTCCACTTCAGCGGGGCATCCGAGATCAGGATGCCCCGCTGTGTGACACCCCCCAAAAGCCCCAAAAACGTACCTTTTCGGCGACGGACAAGCGACGGACAAGCCGCCGCCGCCTCCCGCGCGTCCCTCTTACAGGGCGCGTGCCCGCGCCGGCCATTCACAAACCGCGGGGTGAAACCCCCCTAAAAGCCCCAAAAAACCTTACCTTATTGGCGACGGATCAGCCGCTGCCGCCTCCCGCGCGCCCCTCTAAAAATCCAGACCAAAAGTAATTTTTAGAGATTATTCCAAGGCACTCAATAGGCAGCAATGTTAGCATTGAACCAGGACATGGGGTCTCTGAGTCCAGGGACCCACCGGGGAATTCCCTTGTACCTCCCTACTGTCTGGCTAATACAGAACCCTCAATATCAGATTCTTCCAGAAAATAAATTTTCTCCAAGGGAAGTATTTTATATTTAGAACAAGCATATATTGCTGCCAACAATATACATCTGCTCTTGCATCTAAGTACATGCGTCATAATTATCGGGATGCCCCAAGGTCAATTCTGTAAGCAGACCCAGGAGCTTTCAGATAGGACCAGGTGCTCACCCTCCTGCACTGTGTGGCCTTTCCCATAGATTTCAATGGGATGGGTTGGTTATACTTTTTTGAGACAATTGTTTTTGGGCTGGTGCATGTGCTAGGAATCCCTGGGCTGTTTGAAATTGTATTTGTATGCATTTCCTGCACTTTTGGTTTGTGTTGCAAACTTTTGATTGGGATCATGCAAAACCTGTGTCATGTCATTCAAGTGTCCCCAATGAAATTCCTGGTGTTTCCACATTGAAATTGGGCTGCCATCCCCCAAAAATATAAAAAAAAGGGATTGCACCAAATGTTTGCCCGTTATCCCCTTTTTACAGCGCCGTGAGGGTGCAGACGTCCATGTGGCCTTGGACCAGGGATGAATACCAGCAACCCGTGGGGGGGGTCCATTTTGGGATGCCCCTGCCGCATGGGACAAAACCTGTGGATGTTCTGCTTTAAATTCTTACCCATGTTGCCTTTCATGTGATGTACGCAGCCTAATTATGTTATACAACACTACATCAAACCCACTCATATAATCATGACAAATAAACCAAGACCTTTTGCTTCACATCACCTCTATTCACGGGATGAACTCTGCAACATAATGGCCTCGTGACTTGTGAGAAGGTTACAGTCTACTCTATAGAGATATTGACCAAGCTTGATGGTCTCAAAGGTATGAATTGCTTTGAATAACCTAATCTTGCTGGTAAATTATCTTGCTGGGTGTGCATGGTGAGTAGGGATGATGCTGCTGTTGAATGTACCATTTGATCGGCATGGCAACATGGAGGAAGGATAAAAATGATTAAAATACCGTGCTAATAGGCAAAACAATTTTCAAATTACAACAGCAAAGAGAATCTTAAAAGAGGAATGCTCTACGTGTAAAAACCCTTTGTCCACAGAGTTCAATCAGTTATTCAATATGTACACAGAGCTTCCTAAATTACCCGTGGGTTGTCCCAAAGTGCATGTGCAGGCACTTCTTCCACCAATCAGTTTAAGTATAATCTCTCTTACATCCGTGATTTTAAGGATCCTTAATTCTTCAGAACTAAATTGCACCAATATTCCACTCCTCCACTCAGTCCAGGGACCTTCCAGGCAGGTTCCAAATGAACTACCACGCCAGTGAGTGCAACATGAAACAGAAAACACACTTCTAGTGTAATACTGTAAAGCACACACTATTTAATAGAGAAAATCACTGCACTCACATGAAGATAAAACTTGAGACACTTATAAAAACAGAGGGTGGCTCTCACCAACTCCCCACATAGTAAGATCTGGCCAGATCAATCGATGTCAAAATTGTGGATGCCGACGCGTTTCGTTGCCCTTAGCAACTTTTACAAGGCTGGCGGCACTGCGGCATGATACACATATAAATACCTTAGATGTTTGATCCTAGAAGGGGCAATGGGCGTGCTGCGCAGGTTAGAAAAAGGCGCGCTTCCGGGATGCGCTCTGTAGTGATCGCACTGCTGACAAACTGATCAGAGCAGTGCCTTCCCTCACATCAGCAGGCTCAGCCCCTCCCCTCTTTCCTCCTTAGTTGCGTTTCATTGTTTACGCAGCGGCGCAGCAGCAGTTACGCCAACAGCGCAGACACTAGAGCTCCTGATGTCGTCCTTAAGCTAGCACCACCCGGTGGCCATTATAAGAAAGAACAAGCATCCTGTCCAACTAACTAGGAAGCCAATGATTCTCCTACGCTGTCAGCGCAACAGCAGTTACGCAAACTGCGCAAACAGATGGATTCTGTATTGGCACAGCAACGGCTATGCAACCTGCGCCAATGATTCTCCTACGCTGTCAGCGCAACGGCAATTACGCAAACTGCGCAAACAAATAAACTCTGTATTGGCACAGCAACAGCTGCGCAAAATGCCTGACCTTCTGCAGCATAACACATTGCTGGACGTCTCAAACGTGGATGCCACCTCTGGGCACCATAGTTAATGAATTAATACAATAGTCTGTTTTGAACTTTTATTACAATAAATGCAGCATAATAAATTCATCTAATGCACTTACTTAAAATGGACCAACGCCCGTGCGGGTACGGGTGTTGGTCCCACCGCAATAAGACAGGCTGGGAGGTCGGCATCCAGAATGCCGGAGTCCCCCCGGGATATAACCTCCCAGAAATGATGAAAATTTTTACCTTAGCCCCGATCCTCGCTGGGAATCCAGCGTTGATATTGTGGGCAGGGCAACAATGGAAGCGTCCACTACCCACGTTAGCGCCGGGTGGCCAACCGTGCAGCTGGATTCCTTGCGAGGATTGAGGCTAATCTAAGAATTTTGTGCATTTCTTGGGGGTTATGTAGGGAGGGGGCTCCATTATTCTGCAGCGGTTGTTGGTCCCCATTAATTAGCCAGTGTCCTGTTTTTGTATTTCTAATTTTTTAAAGTCCCTCTCCTGACACACACTAAATCCCCCTCCCCACCCCCCTTGAGAACAGTGTCAAATAAGCAGTTGCAAAGCATCTTGAAACCCCAGATTATATGTAAATACCGTATATATTCTAAGCGAAACCACTTTCTTTGCTTCATTTTCTTGGTTAGTTATGGAACATGCTTTGCTGTGGTCAGCTGCGTGACCCCTGTGCTTTGCCATATTTGCTTGCGCTGAGAGCAGCAAAGGAAAAAGTGGCTGTTAGACAATTTGTTCTGAGTGGTTGTGGAGGAATGAAATTGAAAGGAGGGCAAATTCTGAAATTCTGCCATTTGGGTTTACAATCCCTTTAAGTGTTTTTACAAGCCACACATTTGATTGACTATGCTTTGGGGAAGAAGAAAGTGCCGGAGAGACCAGTGCAAACATTTAGTATTTCATACAAACATGGAGGCTGATACTAACACCAGGTATCGGCAGGTGAGCATCTGTATAATGGTGCTTAGAGCGACCGCTATAACACAGTGTAACACTGTGTACAGTTCTGTGCACCGGTGCATAAAAAAGACAGAACTGAGCTGTTGCAAGGGTCTTTTGACCATGACATCTCAGACCAAAAACAGGGAGCATGTTAGCAGTAGCAAACAACCCTTTCTAGGCCTAAGGTAGGGTCTATCTAAGGTGAGAAACCCCGACTCAGTGGTGAAATCAGTCCCACAAAGTAGAGTTAGGAGAGCAAAAATGTTCACCTTTCCTTAATAAGCACAATACTAAGACGGTTGATGGTCTTCCTATGCATTTTAAGAACCGGCTAGGCGAGGAGTGTGGACATTTCTAGACGGCTCCCACGAATTCTCCTCAATCCCATAGTCTTTCCACTTAATAAAATATTGAAGCCCCATTCCTCTGCGGCGAACATCCAAAATCTTTTCAACCTCATATTCATTTGAGTCATCCTCAAGCAAAGAATCAGAACCGTCAACAGAGGATTCAGTGGAGAGTGCTGGTTTAAGTAAGGAGACATGGAACACAGGATGAATATGGAGGGATGCCGGCAGGCGGAGTTCAACAGCCACTGGGTTGATAAATTTCTTGATCACAAACAGACCAACAAATTTAGGACCGAGCTTCTTGGTCGGGCAACGTAACCTAAGGTTTCGAGTGGACAGCCACACTTTGTCATCGACTGCGTATAGAGGAGATGGTTGACAATGGAGATCCGCATTCTTCTTATATTGTTCCTGAGCCTTACAGAGACATTCTCTTAACTCTTGGTGAGTCTCAGCCAAAGAAGAAGCCAGCTCCTGGGCGGCTGGTAAATTGATATCCCTCGGAAGATCGGGTAAGATATTGGGGTGAAACACGTAATTTGCATAAAAGGGTGACTTGGAAGTGGAGCTGTGGCAAGAGTTGTTATATGCAAATTCTACCAGGGGCAGTAGTCGACACCAATCATCTTGGAGGGCTGAAGAATAGCAACGTAAGTACTGTTCCAGTGTCTGGTTGGTACGTTCAGCTTGCCCGTTCGACTGCGGATGATAAGCAGAGGAATGTGCCAGAGAAATTTGGAGGGACTCACACAGATGGGACCAGAATCGGGAAGTGAATTGGAATCCTCGATCTGAGATGATCTCACTGGGCATGCCATGTAGCCGGACCACCTCCTGAATGAAGACTAAAGTAAGTGTGGGTGCCGAAGCAATGCCCGTCAAAGGAATGAAATGAGCCATCTTCGAAAAACCTATCCACTACCATTAGGATGGTGGTAAAACCTTTAGAAGGAGGAAACTCTACAATGAAGTCCATGGAGATGTTAGACCAAGGTCTCTCAGGCAGAGGAAGAAGCAATCCCATAGGTCTGGAAGAAGAACCTTTGCTCCGGGCACAGACTTGACAACGGTCAATAAAAGTAGCGCAGTCTTTCTTTAATGAAGGCCACCAGAAGTGTCGATGAACCAATTCTTGAGTCTTACGTAGGCCGAAGTGTCCTGCCAGAGGATGGTCATGGAAGGTTTGCAAAACTGCAGTTCGGGAGGTCTTAAGCACAAATATCTTGCCTTGATGAATAAACAAGCCGTCGGAACAAGGCAAATTTTCACAATATTCTAGTGGTCATTCAGAAGAAGCTCTGCAAATCTAGGAAATAAGTTCAGACTCTAACACCAGAAAGTGTCCTTCAGAGAGAATTGGTAGCTCAGAGGAATCAGTCTCATCAGAAGAGTCTGGAAGAGGCAACCTGGACAGAGCATCCGGCTTGATGTTACGGCTGCCAGGCCAATAGGTGACATGAAAACTGAAGCGAGAAAAAAACAATGACCAGCGAGCTTGGCGAGGTTTTAAACGTTTGGCAGAGCGTAAGTATTCCAAATTCCTGTGATCGGTTAGGATAAGGATAGGATGTTCCGCCCCCTCTAACAGGTACCGCCATTCCTCGAGGGCTAGTTTAATAGACAAAAGTTCTCGGTCCCCTACATCATACAATCATTCTGCTGCTGACAATTTGCGGGAGAAAAAGGCGATAGGACAGAACTGCCCCCACAGCAATGGATGATGCATCAACCTCCAAGACGAACGGTAAAGTGGAATCAGGATGTGCGAGAATAGGGGCTAAAGTGAAGCACTCCTTTATGGTCTGGAAAGCTTGCTGTGCCGATTCAGTCCATTCAAAGGCCTTGTCCTTCTTGGTTAATTCAGTAATAGGTCGGACTATGGCAGAAAAGTTACGGATAAACCGGCGGTAGAAATTGGCGAAACCAATGAACCTTTGGACCTCTTTACGGGAAGTAGGTGATGGCCACTCAAGCACTGCTGAAATTTTACTAGGGTCCATGGAAAACCCTTGATCCGAGATGAGGACCCCCAGAAACGAGATGGACGTCTTTTCAAATTCACACTTTTCTAATTTAGCGTAGAGTTGATGTGTTCACAGCCGAGAGAGGACCGCCCGCACATGTTCCCGATGTTCGGTCAGGTTTGCAGAAAAGACAAGAATGTCGTCCAAGTAAGCAATGTCGAAGATATCAAGGAAGTCTCTGAAAATGTCATTAACCAGGTGTTGAAATGTTGCTGGGGCATTGCACAAACCAAATGGCATGACCAGATATTCAAAGTGTCCATAGCGAGTCCGAAAAGCCGTCTTCCACTCGTCCCCTTCTCTTATGCGGACAAGATTGTAGGCCCCTCTTAAATCGAGTTTGGTGAAAATCTGTCCTGACTTGAGGCGCTGAAAGAGATCTGACATTAGGGGCAGAGGGTAGCGATTCTTGACAGTTATTTTGTTTAGTTCCCTGCAGTCAATACAAGGTCGTAGGGTACCATCCTTCTTGCCCACAAAGAAAATACCTGCACCTGCAGGCGATGTAGAAGGCCGAATGAACCCTTTCTTTAGATTCTCATCCAGGTACTGACAAAGAGTTATCAACTCTGGATCTGATAATGGGTAAATCCTGCCAAAAGGAATGGATGCCCCAGGCAAAAGTTCAATAAGCAATTATACGGCCGATGAGGTGGTAGAGTGTCAGCGCCTTTCTTGTCGAAGACGTCCCTAAAGTCCCTATAAGCCTCAGGTACATCTTGAAGATCCTCCCTCTTGGCAGACTCAATCAAAGCCAATTGATGCTTGGCTGTAACATTAGAGAGACAGGCCTGAAGACAGTAAGGTGACTCAGAACAGTACCTGGGGATCAATTTATTGAAGGGTTATGCGCCAATAGCCAGGGTAGTCCCAAAATAACAGGAAAAGCAGGGGATGGTATGAGATCAAAACTGAGCCATTCAAAATGATTTGGATTGATACATGCCGCTAATGACAAAGTCTGTGATGTAATTGGACCAGTCTTGAGCATGGAACCATCAGCCAGAGAGATAGTGAGTGGAAAGGGACATTGCCGGGAGGGAATTTCGTGGATCCTAGCAAATTCCAAGTCCATAAAGCAACTGCATGCTCCAGAGTCGATAATGGCTGCCACCTCAATTCTGTTTCCGGGCAACTGTAGACAGGGCGGAACAGAGATATGATTAGCACCGGAGAGCAGAAGGGAGCCTGAAGAATGTTTAGTAGGTAACTTTTTACCTGGGGGACGGACCAGGCATCTGTAAAGGAAGTGACCAGCTTCCCCGCAGTAAAGGCACAGATTATGCTGGCGTCTGCGAAGGCGGTCCTCAGATGTCAACGAAGGACGAGAAACCCCGAGTGGCATCGGCTCAGAACTACTGTTAGCATTAGAAGAGGATGGACTGGGGAAGGAAGCCTCTGCTCGAGGAGGACCCCAATGGAACGACTGAGGATTAATCTTCTCAAGATGGTGTTCCCTTAGTCTCCTATCGATCTTGATAGAGTTTGATCAACTCTTCCAGAGATGCAGGAAGATCAGCCGGAGCCAGTTCATCTTTAACGGAACCTGCCAGACCTAAAAGGAACTGATGGCAGATAGCGTGGTCATTCCAAAGAGTCTTGGTACTCCAGCAACGGAATTCAGCCACATATTCCTCGACAGGTCGGCGTCCTTGGTGAAGGGTCTGAAGAACCGCTTCAGCTGAAGTTATGCGCCCAGGGTCATCATACATAGTCGCCATGGCATCAAAGAAGGTCTCCAGAGAAGAAATGATTGGGTCTGATTGTTCAAGTAACCGATGAGCCCAAATCTGGGGGATACAGAGCCGGAGTTGTCGGCAGCCACAGGCATGACAGAAGCTGATGACGGGACAGGGTTAGTAGCAGCAGGAAGGCTGGCTTGAAGCGTATCCAAGCAGGACTCAAGCTGTAAAAATCCCCCATGTAAATTGCTCACTGCCTGTGTCAGAGCCGTCATCTGCTGGACCAAGGCATCACCTCTCGACCGGCAGCCTGGAATCTAAGGACCAACCTGGTTTTCACTAGAGCCTCTAATGGTGAGGATAGACTGGGCTGCAGGAAGGCCCCAGGTCAGGCAACCTAGGAGTGGGTATTACCAAGTTCTGGGTAGAAGGCAGACCAGAGCTGGACTGGGCTGAGGTCGTCAGGAGAACAGGAGAGTAGCCAGGATCAAGCCGGGTCGGTACACAGGAATGGATGACTGGAACTCAGGAGCAAGCAGGAGAAATGACCAACTGGCAATGAAGCTCAGGGCTCGCCAGTATTTAGAGGCCCATGTGCATGCGCAAAAGCGAGCGCATGTTTGCGCATCTGCAATGTGCATGCGCGCGCAATATCGCACATGAGCACAAATCCATTGGCTCAAATGATGCACAAACGCGCTTACTGGCTCTACTATTTCTATTGCGAAAATTCGAGCGCACGGGGAACCTTGGCGCCCTCTGCTGGGAAATCATAGGAACAATCCTGGTTGTATGACAATTTGGCAACTGTAGTTGCTTTCTAGAGACAAAGACGCACCACCCAAATTAACTCCTAACTTTGTCTTTGAATTTGTGGGCCTGCTGAATCCACAGGCCAACAAGTTCAGCAGCACCGCTCTCTAGCCGTAACGAGCCATGTTTCATGGTCATGATATTAAACCCTTTTTTAACAATTGTCTTCTATAATGTCATTTTTTTCATTACTAAAAGGTATTATACACAAATATATATATAATATATATAAGTTCAGCTCCTTGTAGAGTGTATTGCTTTACTAAGGCTGTGACAGCCCTATTCAGGTAGACCTAACTGATGTGTTGTGGAGATTTGGAAGCAAAGAATTGCAGGAGATGCAATTTAATCCCAAAGTCATTACCTAAGTGCTGATACCGGGTAGGGATTACCACCAATGTAAATTAGATATGAGAAAGCCAATGGATTATAGGGAGCTCTTTCTTTAGTATGACTTCAGCAAATAGGTTGAGATAAGGAGATCTTTGTAATTACGTCGAGCTACACTGGTAAATTCTGATTTTTATGCAGCAAGGTACTGGAATAAGAAAAGGAAAACACATATATTATTCTGATCCTGTACAAAATGAAACCATTTCTTTTTTTTTTATTTCTCTGCTATCAATGAAAGGATACTGTAAAAATGAAGACTCACTGTGTGTCTCCTTTGTGCTGAAGATCGTTCCATCACTTTTGGTAATATCATTTCAAAATTAAATTTTATGGTCCATTACTTACAAGCTCAAACACTTTTCTAATGGAATCTTAAGTGGAACTGACTTGCTTTGCGTGGGGTTTGCCTCTCATTTACGGCATTATTTAGTTCCAATTATAAGATAATGAACTTTGGAAAATTAAATTTTAAATATCCTTGTGTCAAAAGTGTATCTTGCAAGTACTTGGGATAGAGATTTTAATTTAAAAGTTGGCACGGTCGGGTTATAAATCGAGAAAATATTGTAGTGTCAGTTGAGGCGATAATTACGAAGGGAAGATGAGATGATTTCAATATTAAATATGTGATGTGTCAATATCAATTAATGTATCTCATGGTGGCAGTAATTTGTAACATGAACAAAGGCATTTTTTCAGTGTGATGGTAACATAATAGTTCTGAAAAGAAATCGACTGTTTCATTTGAGTTGTTTTTGTATTTAAAAAAACATGAATTAATTGATGGGAAGTTTGGTAAATATGATTCGCTCAATCTAATTATTGTTTCTTTTTATTATACCAGCCTGAATTTGTGAATGGCACATTTATTTAAGAGGTTGATTACATAGCATAACACGTCATGCTCTTGGTCTTGTTTTAACTGTAACCTTTATGGTTCTTTGCTGCCTGTGTCACTTTTTTTCAGCCTTTTCTTCATAACAGCCCCGCAGCTTACATTTGTAGATATGACATCTTCACAGGGGTTTTTGGTGCATATTACATGTTGCCACATATTACATGCAAGACTGAGATTGTCCACTGACTTTCCGGACAACTGCAATGCACCAACCAGTCACCACCCTTTATTTGATAGCCAGACCCCTAAATAGATGTCAGGTACCAGGATCTTTGGTGCAAATGCAATCCAGTTCATTGACGCTAATACGCAAGTGCGGGTTTGGTCAACATAAGCAATTGTTCAAGCGGCGCATGCCAGGACATCGGGCACCATTACGAAGTCCTTATATCTTAATTTGGCATGTAAGATTGCCTGGGTGCATGCAGGGTTAATGCTGGGGTTTCTTCTCCTGGTAGGCAAATAATCCAGGGGTGACAGGTTTGAATGTATGAGGGGGTACAGAACCTGCCCCCATTTCCTCTTCCTTACATTAAAAGAAACAACCTGACTGGGTATTTCTTGATGCCGGATGTATAAGTAACCCACTCCTCCCGTCGTCCAGCATAAGGATTTTTATCATTGGGCCATTTTTTGTGATAGTCCTTATTTAAGGTTGAGGCTGGGTCCTGAGCAGTAGTTTACGTTGTCCATCTCCAGTAGTGGGAACCTGGTCTCTCTGCCATAGGTGCTTGTCACCAGGTTAGTGACAATTGATCAACAAGATTCACCTCTGGTGAGTACCTGGCACACGGTTAGCTTTCAAGACTGTAGGGGACAAAATGTAGTGATGGCTGGAGAGGCCGCTGATGGATGGCCAATGCAAAAGATAAGGCTGGGAAAGTTCAGAATCAGGACAAGTTTTAAACAGGAAATTTTTCCAGGGAGCATGTAAACCAATTAGAGGGTCAATAGATAAGCCAAAGCCATTTACATATAGTCAGCCCATCAAGCATCCCGATAAAGGTATAATTCTGAAGAATAATTTGGTTCAGGCTACAAATTTGTGTAGACAGCAGTCAAAGAAGCAATGGGAAGCAGTGGATTAAAGGTCCCAAAACAACACGCCTTAGCAACAAAGTGCTATCAGAAAATCTTGGAAGGGGTCTGCTTTAAACCGGACCAACAGTCTGGAACAGTTGGAAGACCAAGGTAGCAGTCGTTTTGGAACTTCCTCTCCCAACTGACATAACTGAAATGTAACAGGAAGTCTAGCACGACTTGAGTGGCCATTTTGTTTTTAAAATTGATCCCAATAGGTGTTAAAAAATAGAAAATTATTTTTGTGCAGCAATCTAAATTGCCTTGAGGAAGGATGCATATGAGCACTATTTGTTGTGTTGGTCTGATTAAATTTATTTTTGACTGTTGGCTTTAAATGACTCCTTGTGATTCAGGGTTCAGGGCAGGATGACAACACTATAGGAAGAAGAACAGCCTGGGCTCCTTGGCCCAAACTATAAGGGATGTGACATTGTGGTTGTTCCTGATTGCACCCCCGCTCCTTTTCGTATAACCTTAATAAAAGGTGAGATTATTTATAGATCGCCAGACCACTATGCAACACACAGAGCCATAGACTCTGGTAGTCTTTGCATTAGGGACTACCTGGTTCTTCATAGACTAGGTCTGTGAGTTGCATTAGGATAGGCACCCTGGTTATACCTTCGCTAAGAATTTGGCAAGAATTTACATAAGGTTGGAACATGATAGAAACTAGAGATAAGCGAGCTTTTGAAAAATTCGATTCGGCCGATTCGCCGAATTTTCCAGAAAAATTTGTTTCGGTCCGAATTTATTCGTGACGAATCGATATTAAAAACTGCTATTTCTGGGCTTCCGAGAGCCTCCTTAGGGTTGCAGAACGTTTTTCTTGGCTGTAACATGCATAGGATGCATGCTGGGTCAGTGAAATAATATTTTAAAGAAGTATGACATGCAGATCAGAGGCCTCGCTATTAGATTCGCTGTCGCTGAGCGGCACAATTACAGAGCCTTGAGGTGGCATCAGCATGATGAGCCCATATATTGCCTGAAAGACACACAGTGGAGTTGGCAGCAGCATAGGGAGCCCATATATTGCCATAAAAACACACCCTGGAGTTGGCAGCAGCATAAGGAACCCATATATTGCCTGAAAGACACACCCTGGATTTGGCAGCAGCATTAGGAGCCCATATATTGCCTGAAAAACACACCCAGGAGTTGGCGGCAGCATTAGGAGCCCATATATTGCCTGAAAGAGACTCTGGAGTTGGCAGCAGCATTAGGAGCCCATATATTGCCTGAAAGACACATTGGAGTTGGCAGCAGCACAGGGAGCCCATATATTGCCAGAAAAATACACCCTGAATTTGGCAGCAGCATAGAGAGCCCATATATTGCCTGAAAGACACATTGGAGTTGGCAGCAGCATAGGGAGCCCATATATTGCCATAAAAATACACCCTGAATTTGGCAGCAGCATAGGGAGCCCATATATTGACTGAAAACCACATTGGAGTTGGCAGCAGCACTAGAAGGCCATATATTGCCTGAAAAACACACCCTGGAGTTGGCAGCAGCATGAAGAGAACATATACAGATTTTGGGCACATATCTTATCCTACGAATATTAATACAAATTAAGATTAACGTAACAATTTCCTCAATAATTACTTGTGGTCTGATGCAGAGGAATGTCTGTAACTGGAGAACAGTGCCTTAAATCTGTTTTGCACTATCCATATTTCTTTAGTGTTGGTCTGGCACCATGATCAATCTACTCTGATGTATCAGGCATTGGTTGGTGGAAATCTTGGCTGATCCATGCCTGATTCATTTTCATGCAGGCCATTCTCTCAAAAAAACATTTTTCAAGTGTACTGGGGCACATTGAACTGCCCTCATCAGAGCATCACATACACACATCTAAGAGTTTCATCTCTTTGTTCCTGTTAAAGTCTTCAGGGCCTAGTTACTACTTAGTGAAAGGCCGTAGATAGTTACACACCTGCTGCTGTTATCGACCAATCCTGTTTTAAAGCGGACCTTCACTCTGACTAAGAGCATATCTTATATGTTTCCCCCACCCTGTACATACAAATTGTCCATATTAAAAATCATCCTACCTGCATCTATTGCATTTTCTAAGACTTTAAACATCCAAGATGGCAGCCCATGGAGTTGCAGGCTGCCTGCAAATGGGAAGTGACTTCTGACTGTGCCACTCTGCATTCTGGGATTACTGACCATTTCCTGACCTCAGCCCTGCTCTGTTTGTGCAAACCACAGCTATATCCTCGCTCCCCTGCACTTTTGACCCCTCTCCTCTCCTCAGCATGCGATGCTACTAAGCCAAGATGGCGGCGCCCGTATCCTAGAGTCCTGAACAGAGTTGCAGGCTAGTGAGGGAAAGAATAATGAGTAAGCGACTAAAACCGCTAATTATATTAATTTTAGATGCTGGGGAATAGTTTTTTAAGGGTTTGGGCTTTTTATTAAATGATGCTGAAGGTCCGGTTTAAGTGTAGTGTAGCGTTTTGTCCTCCCCTCATATACGCAGGAAGTATGTCAGGCAGAGAAGTGCCAGGATGGGCACAGAGAAGTTGCAGAGGCCTAAATTCATCAAGCAGAGGTCGCAGCAGACTAGGGGTGAGTGGCAGCAGGAGTTTCAGTGAGAGGCCTGAGCTCTCGGTATAAGCTAGCGGTCGGGTCTCGACCAGCAACCCATCTGCCGTCATCGATTGGTTAACACGATCACCCGCTTCATCACAAGTGACATCTGACACCCCAAGTCAACTGTTGGTTATATCTTATGCCTTGGGTTCAGCTCCACTATTCAGTGAGGACGATCTGATAATCAGAAAAATCAGCAGCTACTGCCCAGCCAAGAAGTGGAGGAGACACTCGCCGCTTCTTCCACTGGGCGGGCAAGTAGTGATGAGGAGAGTGGTGTGGGAGGTGGTGTTGCAAGCGTTTTGGCTTCTTAAGCAGACACTGTTGAGGAACTTGAGGAGGACATCAGTGAGTTTTGAGGGCACTTTTAAAGGCTTGGAGTGATGGAGAGTGACAGATTAGTAATAGGGATGAGCGAATCGATCCGGACGAACCCGGATTCGATCCGAATTTCAGGAAAAATTCGATTCGGATCGAATCCGAATTTCCCCGCGATTCGATCACTCGAAGTTTTCCTTTAACATCCATTCATTTACATTACAGGCATTCTAAGATGGCGGACGGGACATGTCTGGACATGTATCCCGCGCCAGTGCAAGCTGGGGCAGTCACATGCAGCCTATCAGCAGCCAGCAAGCCCGGTGACGTCACACAGCGGTATTTAACGGCGGCCATCTTGCTTTTCCTCATTTCTCTATTGCATTCGTGACAGACAGACAGAACGCTGTGTAGCTGAGGCAGTTAGACAGGCTGGAGACAGGGACAGACAGGGACAGGCTGGAGACAGGCAGGAGACAGGCAGGAGACAGACAGGAGACAGACAGAAAGCCAGGGAAAGGTAGGAAAAACGGAGCTGGCTGACAGGGAGATTTTTTTTTTTTCATCCAGCCTTTGTTAGCGTTTTCAGGCTGCTTATAGTAACTAACTGTGCATATATACTGAACTGATCTTAAGTCTGCTGTGAGGCATCCCATTCTGTGACTAAAGCAGCCTCTGTTTAAGACCATATAAGCATTTGCTCTTATCATATTTGAAATTAGGCCTGATAAAGACACTTTTGCTGGCCAAAGCACTACTGGACCCTGCCAGCTCGATTCCTGCCCGGGGCATCCCATTCTGTGACTACAGCAGCCTCTGTTTAAGACCATATAAGCATTTGCTCTTATCATATTTGAAATTAGCCTGATAAAGACACTTTTGCTGGCCAAAGCACTACTGGACCCTGCCAGCTCGATTCCTGCCCGGGGCATCCCATTCTGTGACTAAAGCAGCCTCTGTTTAAGACCATATAAGCATTTGCTCTTATCATATTTGAAATTAGCCTGATAAAGACACTTTTGCTGGCCAAAGCCCTACTGGACCCTGCCAGGTCGATTCCTGCCCAGGGCATCCCATTCTGTGACTAAAGCAGCCTCTGTTTAAGACCATATAAGCATTTGCTCTTATCATATTTGAAATTAGGCCTGATAAAGACACTTTTGCTGGCCAAAGCCCTACTGGACCCTGCCAGCTCGATTCCTGCCCGGGGCATCCCATTCTGTGACTACAGCAGCCTCTGTTTAAGACCATATAAGCATTTGCTCTTATCATATTTGAAATTAGCCTGATAAAGACACTTTTGCTGGCCAAAGCACTACTGGACCCTGCCAGCTCGATTCCTGCCCGGGGCATCCCATTCTGTGACTAAAGCAGCCTCTGTTTAAGACCATATAAGCATTTGCTCTTATCATATTTGAAATTAGGCCTGATAAAGACACTTTTGCTGGCCAAAGCCCTACTGGACCCTGCCAGCTCGATTCCTGCCCGGGGCATCCCATTCTGTGACTACAGCAGCCTCTGTTTAAGACCATATAAGCATTTGCTCTTATCATATTTGAAATTAGCCTGATAAAGACACTTTTGCTGGCCAAAGCACTACTGGACCCTGCCAGCTCGATTCCTGCCCGGGGCATCCCATTCTGTGACTAAAGCAGCCTCTGTTTAAGACCATATAAGCATTTGCTCTTATCATATTTGAAATTAGCCTGATAAAGACACTTTTGCTGGCCAAAGCCCTACTGGACCCTGCCAGGTCGATTCCTGCCCAGGGCATCCCATTCTGTGACTAAAGCAGCCTCTGTTTAAGACCATATAAGCATTTGCTCTTATCATATTTGAAATTAGGCCTGATAAAGACACTTTTGCTGGCCAAAGCCCTACTGGACCCTGCCAGCTCGATTCCTGCCCGGGGCATCCCATTCTGTGACTACAGCAGCCTCTGTTTAAGACCATATAAGCATTTGCTCTTATCATATTTGAAATTAGCCTGATAAAGACACTTTTGCTGGCCAAAGCACTACTGGACCCTGCCAGCTCGATTCCTGCCCGGGGCATCCCATTCTGTGACTAAAGCAGCCTCTGTTTAAGACCATATAAGCATTTGCTCTTATCATATTTGAAATTAGGCCTGATAAAGACACTTTTGCTGGCCAAAGCACTACTGGACCCTGCCAGCTCGATTCCTGCCCGGGGCATCCCATTCTGTGACTACAGCAGCCTCTGTTTAAGACCATATAAGCATTTGCTCTTATCATATTTGAAATTAGCCTGATAAAGACACTTTTGCTGGCCAAAGCACTACTGGACCCTGCCAGCTCGATTCCTGCCCGGGGCATCCCATTCTGTGACTAAAGCAGCCTCTGTTTAAGACCATATAAGCATTTGCTCTTATCATATTTGAAATTAGCCTGATAAAGACACTTTTGCTGGCCAAAGCCCTACTGGACCCTGCCAGGTCGATTCCTGCCCAGGGCATCCCATTCTGTGACTAAAGCAGCCTCTGTTTAAGACCATATAAGCATTTGCTCTTATCATATTTGAAATTAGGCCTGATAAAGACACTTTTGCTGGCCAAAGCACTACTGGACCCTGCCAGCTCGATTCCTGCCCGGGGCATCCCATTCTGTGACTACAGCAGCCTCTGTTTAAGACCATATAAGCATTTGCTCTTATCATATTTGAAATTAGCCTGATAAAGACACTTTTGCTGGCCAAAGCACTACTGGACCCTGCCAGCTCGATTCCTGCCCGGGGCATCCCATTCTGTGACTAAAGCAGCCTCTGTTTAAGACCATATAAGCATTTGCTCTTATCATATTTGAAATTAGGCCTGATAAAGACACTTTTGCTGGCCAAAGCACTACTGGACCCTGCCAGCTCGATTCCTGCCCGGGGCATCCCATTCTGTGACTACAGCAGCCTCTGTTTAAGACCATATAAGCATTTGCTCTTATCATATTTGAAATTAGCCTGATAAAGACACTTTTGCTGGCCAAAGCACTACTGGACCCTGCCAGCTCGATTCCTGCCCGGGGCATCCCATTCTGTGACTAAAGCAGCCTCTGTTTAAGACCATATAAGCATTTGCTCTTATCATATTTGAAATTAGCCTGATAAAGACACTTTTGCTGGCCAAAGCCCTACTGGACCCTGCCAGGTCGATTCCTGCCCAGGGCATCCCATTCTGTGACTAAAGCAGCCTCTGTTTAAGACCATATAAGCATTTGCTCTTATCATATTTGAAATTAGGCCTGATAAAGACACTTTTGCTGGCCAAAGCCCTACTGGACCCTGCCAGCTCGATTCCTGCCCGGGGCATCCCATTCTGTGACTACAGCAGCCTCTGTTTAAGACCATATAAGCATTTGCTCTTATCATATTTGAAATTAGCCTGATAAAGACACTTTTGCTGGCCAAAGCACTACTGGACCCTGCCAGCTCGATTCCTGCCCGGGGCATCCCATTCTGTGACTAAAGCAGCCTCTGTTTAAGACCATATAAGCATTTGCTCTTATCATATTTGAAATTAGCCTGATAAAGACACTTTTGCTGGCCAAAGCCCTACTGGACCCTGCCAGGTCGATTCCTGCCCAGGGCATCCCATTCTGTGACTAAAGCAGCCTCTGTTTAAGACCATATAAGCATTTGCTCTTATCATATTTGAAATTAGGCCTGATAAAGACACTTTTGCTGGCCAAAGCCCTACTGGACCCTGCCAGCTCGATTCCTGCCCAGGGCATCCCATTCTGTGACTAAAGCAGCCTCTGTTTAAGACCATATAAGCATTTGCTCTTATCATATTTGAAATTAGGCCTGATAAAGACACTTTTGCTGGCCAAAGCCCTACTGGACCCTGCCAGGTCGATTCCTGCCCAGGGCATCCCATTCTGTGACTAAAGCAGCCTCTGTTTAAGACCATATAAGCATTTGCTCTTATCATATTTGAAATTAGGCCTGATAAAGACACTTTTGCTGGCCAAAGCCCTACTGGACCCTGCCAGCTCGATTCCTGCCCGGGGCATCCCATTCTGTGACTACAGCAGCCTCTGTTTAAGACCATATAAGCATTTGCTCTTATCATATTTGAAATTAGCCTGATAAAGACACTTTTGCTGGCCAAAGCACTACTGGACCCTGCCAGCTCGATTCCTGCCCGGGGCATCCCATTCTGTGACTAAAGCAGCCTCTGTTTAAGACCATATAAGCATTTGCTCTTATCATATTTGAAATTAGGCCTGATAAAGACACTTTTGCTGGCCAAAGCACTACTGGACCCTGCCAGCTCGATTCCTGCCCGGGGCATCCCATTCTGTGACTACAGCAGCCTCTGTTTAAGACCATATAAGCATTTGCTCTTATCATATTTGAAATTAGCCTGATAAAGACACTTTTGCTGGCCAAAGCACTACTGGACCCTGCCAGCTCGATTCCTGCCCGGGGCATCCCATTCTGTGACTAAAGCAGCCTCTGTTTAAGACCATATAAGCATTTGCTCTTATCATATTTGAAATTAGGCCTGATAAAGACACTTTTGCTGGCCAAAGCACTACTGGACCCTGCCAGCTCGATTCCTGCCCGGGGCATCCCATTCTGTGACTAAAGCAGCCTCTGTTTAAGACCATATAAGCATTTGCTCTTATCATATTTGAAATTAGGCCTGATAAAGACACTTTTGCTGGCCAAAGCCCTACTGGACCCTGCCAGCTCGATTCCTGCCCGGGGCATCCCATTCTGTGACTACAGCAGCCTCTGTTTAAGACCATATAAGCATTTGCTCTTATCATATTTGAAATTAGCCTGATAAAGACACTTTTGCTGGCCAAAGCACTACTGGACCCTGCCAGCTCGATTCCTGCCTGGGGCATCCCATTCTGTGACTAAAGCAGCCTCTGTTTAAGACCATATAAGCATTTGCTCTTATCATATTTGAAATTAGCCTGATAAAGACACTTTTGCTGGCCAAAGCACTACTGGACCCTGCCAGGTCCATTCCTGCCCAGGGCATCCCATTCTGTGACTAAAGCAGCCTCTGTTTAAGACCATATAAGCATTTGCTCTTATCATATTTGAAATTAGGCCTGATAAAGACACTTTTGCTGGCCAAAGCACTACTGGACCCTGCCAGGTCGATTCCTGCCCGGGGCATCCCATTCTGTGACTACAGCAGCCTCTGTTTAAGACCATATAAGCATTTGCTCTTATCATATTTGAAATTAGCCTGATAAAGACACTTTTGCTGGCCAAAGCACTACTGGACCCTGCCAGGTCCATTCCTGCCCAGGGCATCCCATTCTGTGACTAAAGCAGCCTCTGTTTAAGACCATATAAGCATTTGCTCTTATTATATTTATATTATAAGACACTTTTGCTGGGCATAGGCTTACTGCTGCCTGCCAGGTGCACTTCTGTTGAGGCATCCCATTCTGTAACATAGCATACCCCTCTTTATTTACACTAAGCAGCTCTCTTATTTACACTAAGCAGGCCTGTTGGAGGCTGAGTGTTACTGCTCACTTTTGGTGTGCATTATATTCTGTTTCATATAGACCCACCGCTGCCCGGGGTTTTTTTAAATATCACCTACTACCACGCCAGTTAGACTATGTCGGGCAGACAAGTGCCTGGAAGTGAAAAGAGGAGTGGCAGAGGCCAAGATTCCGCAGGCAGAGCTCGCATCAGACTGGGGGCCAGTAGCAGCAGGAGTCACGCTGAGAGACCTAATCTGCCAGTATCTGCTAGCGGTCGGGTCTCCACCAGTAACGCATCTGCCGTGGTAGATTGGTTGACGCGCTCATCAACAACATCATCACAACTTACGTCTGAGACCCCCAGTCTAGGGTCGGTAGGTTCCTCTGACACAACCCTGAGTTGGCATGCCCCGAGAGCAGTCCCTGTCCTCCCATTGCCTCTGGCCTACGCCGTTCCCTCCCCCAGCGACGTATCCTATGCTTTGGGTTCAGCTCCACTCTTTAGTGAGGAGGACCATCAGATAGAGGACAGTCAGCAGCTACTGCCCAGCCAAGAAATGGAGGTGGCTTCTTTAGCTAGGCAGACAAATAGTGATGTGGACAGTGTCGTGGGTGCTGCGAGCGTTCCAGCTCCTGCGCCAGACACTGTTGACGAATCCACGAACATCAGTGACGTACAGCCACAACTCGGTGATGATGATGATGATGACGATGAAGCCGATCGCACTTGGGAGCCGGGTGATGAAGGGGCTTCATCGTCATCATCAGGAGAAGAGGGGTGCAGGTTGCCCCGGAGTCAGCAGCTGAGGCAGCAAGGTGGTAGCAGTCAGCATGGGGGCACAATTCCAAAGGCTGGAGCCGGCCGGGGCCGGGGCCGGGGTAGAGCACCTGCTGTGCGGCAGTCTACCTTATCGGGAGGTAGTGGAGCAGGGGTTCCTGGAGTTGGCAACAGCAGCAGTGAATCAGTGAGGCCAGGGGGTGGGAAAAGTAGCTACTCGGCAGTGTGGCAGTTTTTCCTGAGGCATCCGCAGGAGGGTAACATGGCCACATGCAAGATATGTAGGCAAAAGGTGAAGCGTGGCCAGGGTCCAAATGTTGGCACCACGGCCCTGCGTCAACATATGATGCGTCACCATAAAACGACCTGGGAGAACCGAGGCTCCCAAGGGGTGGTCCAGTCTGCTTCCTCACCAAGTGAGCTCCCAATTTCTGCCAGCCAAGGCTCCAGCACCTCAGCCGAAGGCAGCTGTGCGTCATACCCATCCTCTGTCGCTCCTGCTCCTCCTCCTCCAAGTCATGCATCCCGCCAGCAATCCATCAGCGAAGCCATGTCCAAGAGACAGCAGTATGCGCCCACTCATCCTACGGCGCAGAAGCTGAATGTGCTCCTGTCCAAGTTGCTGGTGCTGCAGTCGCTCCCTTTTCAGGTGGTGGAATCTGCACCTTTCAGAGAACTGATGGCTTGTGCCGAGCCGAGGTGGAGAGTCCCAAGCCGTCATTTCTTTGCCAAGAAGGCAGTACCAGCGCTGCACACTTTTGTTGAACAGAAGGTGGGCCAGTCCTTGAGCCTGTCGGTGTGTAGCAAAATACATGGCAGCGCCGACATCTGGAGCTGTAACTACGGTCAGGGGCAGTACATGTCGTTTACGGCCCACTGGGTGAATGTGGTCCCTTTGCAGCAGCAACTTGGACAGGTCACGCCGCTTCGGCCTCCGCGCTCTCTGCCCATTGGGCCTGTGACACCGTGCGACTCGGCCTCCTCATCCTCCGCCATCTCCTCACCCTCCACTGTAGGCTCAAGTCTCAGTGCCCCTCCAGTCTACCATGTGTGCAGGGCACGGAGGTGTCACGCAGTGCTTCACATGGTTTGTCTTGGCGAACGGAGTCACACAGGGGAGGAACTGCTTAAATGTATTCATCAGGAAATCCAAACATGGCTTACTCCGAGAAAACTTAAAATGGGAATCATGGTTACCGACAATGGGAAGAACATTTTGTCTGCGCTGCGCCAAGGAAGCCTGACCCATGCCCCCTGCATGGCTCACGTCTTCAATCTGGTTGTCAAGCGGTTTCTGAAGTGTTCCCCCCATCTGCAGGACATCCTAACAACTTCACGGAAACTTTGCATGCACTTCAGCCACTCCTACACCGCCAAACACACCCTTCTTGAGCTACAGCGTCAGAATGGTATCCCCCAACATAGTCTGATTTGCGATGTTTCCACCCGTTGGAATTCCACCCTTCACATGTTGGACCGATTATATGAACAGAGAAAAGCCATCACGGATTTCCTGATGATCCAAGCAGATAGGGGGACTCCCCTGTGTAACTTCAATGTCAACCAGTGGCAGCTCATACGTGACACCTGCCGTTTGCTCAGGCCCTTTGAGGAAGCCACTTTATTTGTCAGTCGGCAGGATTACGGGATGAACGACGTGATTCCACTGCTTCATGTACTACAGCACATGTTGGAAACCATGGCTGGTCAGGGCACTGGAGACATGGCGTTTACATCTTACGGCCACATGAACCCCCTTGGAGCTGAACTGGAGGAGGAGGAGGAGGAAGAGGAGGAGGAGGAGTTGCCCAGCGAAACACAGTTTAGGCTTGGCGAAATGGCTGGTTTATCTAGTCAGCGGACAGGAGAGGAGGAGCAGGAGCAGCCAGAGGAGCTAGAGGTTTTTGAGGAAGGAGAGACAGAGGACCCGGGCACACCGTGGCAGTATGCAGTGGAGATGGAGACAGGTAGTCCATCCGAGTCACTTGCGCAAATGGCACGAAGCATGCTCACGTGCTTGCGTAGTGACCCCAGAATTGTTTCCATCTGTCGGCGGGATGACTTCTGGCTGTCCACCTTATTGGACCCTCGCTTCCGGCACAAAATGGGGGCATTTTTTAAACCCACCGAGAGGGAGGACAAACTCAACTACTACAAAGACATTCTACGTAGGCAGTTGGCCGATGCCTATCTGCGCCATGGTCCATACTCTCGCAGGTCTGACTCGAGGGGACCTCTGCGCTCACCTTCCACTGCCATGGCCGCTGGGGGGGTTGGCAGCAGCAGCAGCAGAAGCTCCATCAGCAGCAGCAGCCTCAGTCTTCAGTCGCTAATGAGTAGCTTTCTACACCCGCATAGTGAGGCTACTCATGAGCAGCAGGAAGACCTGGAGCAGGACCTGAACCAGCAGGTCATGTCATACTTTGACATGACCATGCCAACACACCTTGAGGATCCGCTGGACTTCTGGGCAGCCAAACTTGATTTGTGGCCGCAACTAGCAGAGTTTGCCCTGGAAAAGCTGTCCTGCCCGGCAAGTAGCGTGCCATCTGAGCGGGTGTTTAGTGCGGCGGGGGCCATAGTTACGGCGAGGAGAACTCGTCTGTCAACTAAAAATGTGGAGAGACTCACCTTTGTCAAAATGAATCAGGGATGGATCAGCCAGGATTTCCACCCACCAATGCCTGATGCATGCGACTAGATTCAGCATGGTGCCACGTTTTACACTTTCCAAATGGTGCAAAACATATTTATGTCTTTAGGCCATTTTTTGGGCTCCTGCTGCTGCTACTGTCAACTCCTGCCAACTCCAGGGTGTGATTCATCCAATTTTTGGGCTCCTGAGGCCAACTCCAGTGTATATTTGGGCTCCTGCTGCTGCTGCTGCCAACTTCTGCCAACTCCAGGGTGTGATTCATCCAATTTTTGGGCTCCTGAGGCCAACTCCAGTGTATATTTGGGCTCCTGCTGCTGCTACTGTCAACTCCTGCCAACTCCAGGGTGTGATTCATCCAATTTTTGGGCTCCTGAGGCCAACTCCAGTGTATATTTGGGCTCCTGCTGCTGCTACTGTCAACTCCTGCCAACTCCAGGGTGTGATTCATCCAATTTTTGGGCTCCTGAAGCCAACTCCAGTGTATATTTGGGCTCCTGCTGCTGCTGCTGCCAACTTCTGCCAACTCCAGGGTGTGATTCATCCAATTTTTGGGCTCCTGAAGCCAACTCCAGTGTATATTTGGGCTCCTGCTGCTGCTACTGTCAACTCCTGCCAACTCCAGGGTGTGATTCATCCAATTTTTGGGCTCCTGAAGCCAACTCCAGTGTATATTTGGGCTCCTGCTGCTGCTGCTGTCAACTCCTGCCAACTCCAGGGTGTGATTCATCCAATTTTTGGGCTCCTGAAGCCAACTCCAGTGTATATTTGGGCTCCTGCTGCTGCTGCTGCCAACTCCTGCCAACTCCAGGGTGTGATTCATCCAATTTTTGGGCTCCTGAAGCCAACTCCAGTGTATATTTGGGCTCCTGCTGCTGCTGCTGCCAACTCCAGGGTGTGATTCATCCAATTTTTGGGCTCCTGAAGCCAACTCCAGTGTATATTTGGGCTCCTGCTGCTGCTGCTGCCAACTCCTGCCAACTCCAGGGTGTGATTCATCCAATTTTTGGGCTCCTGAGGCCAACTCCAGTGTATATTTGGGCTCCTGCTGCTGCTACTGTCAACTTCTGCCAACTCCAGGGTGTGATTCATCCAATTTTTGGGCTCCTGAGGCCAACTCCAGTGTATATTTGGGCTCCTGCTGCTGCTACTGTCAACTCCTGCCAACTCCAGGGTGTGATTCATCCAATTTTTGGGCTCCTGAGGCCAACTCCAGTGTATATTTGGGCTCCTGCTGCTGCTACTGTCAACTCCTGCCAACTCCAGGGTGTGATTCATCCAATTTTTGGGCTCCTGAGGCCAACTCCAGTGTATATTTGGGCTCCTGCTGCTGCTACTGTCAACTCCTGCCAACTCCAGGGTGTGATTCATCCAATTTTTGGGCTCCTGAAGCCAACTCCAGTGTATATTTGGGCTCCTGCTGCTGCTGCTGCTGCCAACTTCTGCCAACTCCAGGGTGTGATTCATCCAATTTTTTGGCTCCTGAGGCCAACTCCAGTGTATATTTGGGCTCCTGCTGCTGCTACTGTCAACTCCTGCCAACTCCAGGGTGTGATTCATCCAATTTTTGGGCTCCTGAGGCCAACTCCAGTGTATATTTGGGCTCCTGCTGCTGCTACTGTCAACTCCTGCCAACTCCAGGGTGTGATTCATCCAATTTTTGGGCTCCTGAGGCCAACTCCAGTGTATATTTGGGCTCCTGCTGCTGCTACTGTCAACTCCTGCCAACTCCAGGGTGTGATTCATCCAATTTTTGGGCTCCTGAAGCCAACTCCAGTGTATATTTGGGCTCCTGCTGCTGCTACTGTCAACTCCTGCCAACTCCAGGGTGTGATTCATCCAATTTTTGGGCTCCTGAAGCCAACTCCAGTGTATATTTGGGCTCCTGCTGCTGCTGCTGCCAACTTCTGCCAACTCCAGGGTGTGATTCATCCAATTTTTGGGCTCCTGAGGCCAACTCCAGTGTATATTTGGGCTCCTGCTGCTGCTACTGTCAACTCCTGCCAACTCCAGGGTGTGATTCATCCAATTTTTGGGCTCCTGAAGCCACCTCCAGTGTATATTTGGGCTCCTGCTGCTGCTGCTGTCAACTCCTGCCAACTCCAGGGTGTGATTCATCCAATTTTTGGGCTCCTGAAGCCAACTCCAGTGTATATTTGGGCTCCTGCTGCTGCTGCTGTCAACTCCTGCCAACTCCAGGGTGTGATTCATCCAATTTTTGGGCTCCTGAAGCCAACTCCAGTGTATATTTGGGCTCCTGCTGCTGCTGCTGCCAACTCCTGCCAACTGCAGGGTGTGATTCATCCAATTTTTGGGCTCCTGAAGCCAACTCCAGTGTATATTTGGGCTCCTGCTGCTGCTGCTGCCAACTTCTGCCAACTCCAGGGTGTGATTCATCCAATTTTTGGGCTCCTGAAGCCAACTCCAGTGTATATTTGGGCTCCTGCTGCTGCTGCTGCCAACTCCTGCCAACTCCAGGGTGTGATTCATCCAATTTTTGGGCTCCTGAGGCCAACTCCAGTGTATATTTGGGCTCCTGCTGCTGCTACTGTCAACTCCTGCCAACTCCAGGGTGTGATTCATCCAATTTTTGGGCTCCTGAAGCCAACTCCAGTGTATATTTGGGCTCCTGCTGCTGCTGCTGTCAACTCCTGCCAACTCCAGGGTGTGATTCATCCAATTTTTGGGCTCCTGAAGCCAACTCCAGTGTATATTTGGGCTCCTGCTGCTGCTGCTGTCAACTCCTGCCAACTCCAGGGTGTGATTCATCCAATTTTTGGGCTCCTGAAGCCAACTCCAGTGTATATTTGGGCTCCTGCTGCTGCTGCTGCCAACTCCTGCCAACTCCAGGGTGTGATTCATCCAATTTTTGGGCTCCTGAAGCCAACTCCAGTGTATATTTGGGCTCCTGCTGCTGCTGCTGCCAACTTCTGCCAACTCCAGGGTGTGATTCATCCAATTTTTGGGCTCCTGAAGCCAACTCCAGTGTATATTTGGGCTCCTGCTGCTGCTGCTGCCAACTCCTGCCAACTCCAGGGTGTGATTCATCCAATTTTTGGGCTCCTGAGGCCAACTCCAGTGTATATTTGGGCTCCTGCTGCTGCTACTGTCAACTCCTGCCAACTCCAGGGTGTGATTCATCCAATTTTTGGGCTCCTGAAGCCAACTCCAGTGTATATTTGGGCTCCTGCTGCTGCTGCTGCCAACTTCTGCCAACTCCAGGGTGTGATTCATCCAATTTTTGGGCTCCTGAGGCCAACTCCAGTGTATATTTGGGCTCCTGCTGCTGCTACTGTCAACTCCTGCCAACTCCAGGGTGTGATTCATCCAATTTTTGGGCTCCTGAGGCCAACTCCAGTGTATATTTGGGCTCCTGCTGCTGCTACTGTCAACTCCTGCCAACTCCAGGGTGTGATTCATCCAATTTTTGGGCTCCTGAGGCCAACTCCAGTGTATATTTGGGCTCCTGCTGCTGCTACTGTCAACTCCTGCCAACTCCAGGGTGTGATTCGTCCAATTTTTGGGCTCCTGAAGCCAACTCCAGTGTATATTTGGGCTCCTGCTGCTGCTACTGTCAACTCCTGCCAACTCCAGGGTGTGATTCATCCAATTTTTGGGCTCCTGAAGCCAACTCCAGTGTATATTTGGGCTCCTGCTGCTGCTGCTGCCAACTTCTGCCAACTCCAGGGTGTGATTCATCCAATTTTTGGGCTCCTGAGGCCAACTCCAGTGTATATTTGGGCTCCTGCTGCTGCTACTGTCAACTCCTGCCAACTCCAGGGTGTGATTCATCCAATTTTTGGGCTCCTGAAGCCAACTCCAGTGTATATTTGGGCTCCTGCTGCTGCTGCTGTCAACTCCTGCCAACTCCAGGGTGTGATTCATCCAATTTTTGGGCTCCTGAAGCCAACTCCAGTGTATATTTGGGCTCCTGCTGCTGCTGCTGTCAACTCCTGCCAACTCCAGGGTGTGATTCATCCAATTTTTGGGCTCCTGAAGCCAACTCCAGTGTATATTTGGGCTCCTGCTGCTGCTGCTGCCAACTCCTGCCAACTGCAGGGTGTGATTCATCCAATTTTTGGGCTCCTGAGGCCAACTCCAGTGTATATTTGGGCTCCTGCTGCTGCTGCTGCCAACTTCTGCCAACTCCAGGGTGTGATTCATCCAATTTTTGGGCTCCTGAAGCCAACTCCAGTGTATATTTGGGCTCCTGCTGCTGCTGCTGCCAACTCCTGCCAACTCCAAGGTGTGATTCATCCAATTTTTGGGCTCCTGAGGCCAACTCCAGTGTATATTTGGGCTCCTGCTGCTGCTACTGTCAACTCCTGCCAACTCCAGGGTGTGATTCATCCAATTTTTGGGCTCCTGAGGCCAACTCCAGTGTATATTTGGGCTCCTGCTGCTGCTACTGTCAACTCCTGCCAACTCCAGGGTGTGATTCATCCAATTTTTGGGCTCCTGAAGCCAACTCCAGTGTATATTTGGGCTCCTGCTGTTGCTGCTGCCAACTTCTGCCAACTCCAGGGTGTGATTCATCCAATTTTTGGGCTCCTGAGGCCAACTCCAGTGTATATTTGGGCTCCTGCTGCTGCTACTGTCAACTCCTGCCAACTCCAGGGTGTGATTCATCCAATTTTTGGGCTCCTGAGGCCAACTCCAGTGTATATTTGGGCTCCTGCTGCTGCTACTGTCAACTCCTGCCAACTCCAGGGTGTGATTCATCCAATTTTTGGGCTCCTGAGGCCAACTCCAGTGTATATTTGGGCTCCTGCTGCTGCTACTGTCAACTCCTGCCAACTCCAGGGTGTGATTCATCCAATTTTTGGGCTCCTGAAGCCAACTCCAGTGTATATTTGGGCTCCTGCTGCTGCTACTGTCAACTCCTGCCAACTCCAGGGTGTGATTCATCCAATTTTTGGGCTCCTGAAGCCAACTCCAGTGTATATTTGGGCTCCTGCTGCTGCTGCTGCCAACTTCTGCCAACTCCAGGGTGTGATTCATCCAATTTTTGGGCTCCTGAGGCCAACTCCAGTGTATATTTGGGCTCCTGCTGCTGCTACTGTCAACTCCTGCCAACTCCAGGGTGTGATTCATCCAATTTTTGGGCTCCTGAAGCCAACTCCAGTGTATATTTGGGCTCCTGCTGCTGCTGCTGTCAACTCCTGCCAACTCCAGGGTGTGATTCATCCAATTTTTGGGCTCCTGAAGCCAACTCCAGTGTATATTTGGGCTCCTGCTGCTGCTGCTGCCAACTCCTGCCAACTCCAGGGTGTGATTCATCCAATTTTTGGGCTCCTGAAGCCAACTCCAGTGTATATTTGGGCTCCTGCTGCTGCTGCTGCCAACTCCTGCCAACTCCAGGGTGTGATTCATCCAATTTTTGGGCTCCTGAGGCCAACTCCAGTGTATATTTGGGCTCCTTCTGCCCCTCATAGTGATGCCACTTCAACTCTCTGCAATTGTGCCGCTCTGCGATTCTATTAGCGATGCCTCTGATCTGCATGTGATATTTCTTCAAAGTATTATTTAACTAACCCAGCACGCATCCTGTGCGTGTTACAGCAAGGCTGAATGGTTTACAACCCTATTGAGGCTGTAGGAGGCTCAGAAATAGCCGTTTTTAATAGCGATTCGTCGCGAATTTATTCGGGTCGAAACGATTTTTGTCGGAAAATTCGGCGAATCAGTCGAATCGAATTTTTCAAAAGTTCGCTCATCTCTAATTAGTAACATATTAGTAACATAGTAACACATTAGTAACATATTAGTAACATAGTAACATATTAGTAACATAGTTACATATTAGTAACATAGTAACATATTAGTAACATATTAGTAACATAGTAACATATTAGTAACATATTAGTAACATAGTAACATATTAGTAACATAGTAACGTATTAGTAACATAGTAACATATTAGTAACATAGTAACATATTAGTAACATATTAGTAACATAGTAACATATTAGTAACATAGTAACATATTAGTAACATATTAGTAACATAGTAACATATTAGTAACATAGTAACATATTAGTAACATATTAGTAACATAGTAACGTATTAGTAACATAGTAACATATTAGTAACATAGTAACATATTAGGCCTAAATTCATCAAGCAGAGGTCGCAGCAGACTAGGGGTGAGTGGCATCAGGAGTCTCAGTGAGAGGCCTGATCTTCCGGTATCAGCTAGCGGTCGTGTCTCGACCAGCAACCCATCTGCCGCCATCGATTGGTTAACACGATCATTAACTTCATCACAAGTAACATCTGACACCCCCAGTCACCTGTCGGTTATATCTTATGCTTTGGGTTCAGCTCCACTATTCAGTGAGGACGATCTGATAATTTGAAAAATCAGCAGCTACTGCACAGCCAAGAAGTGGAGGAGACACTCGCCGCTTCTTCCACTAGGCGGGCAAGTAGTTATGAGGAGAATGGCATGGGGGGTGGTGTTGCAAGCGTTTTGGTTTCTTAAGCAGACACTGTTGAGGAACCGGAGGAGGACATCAGTGAGTTTTGAGGGCACTTTTAAAGGCTTGGAGTGATGGAGAGTGACAGATTTAGCGGTCAGCATGGTGGCAGAAGGGGAAAGTATGGAGAAAATGTGCATTTACAGCGTCACCATAATGCGGCCTGGGAGAGTTGGCTCCAAAGTGGTGGTCCAGCCTGCTGCATTACCCAGTGGCACGCCGCTCCCTGTTCCAGCCAGCCCACCTCCTGTGTGTCATACCCATCCTCTGTCGCTCCAGATGCTCCTCCTTCTCTTAATCCGAGTCAGTCATTCCACCAGCAATCCATTGGCCAAGCCATGTCCAAGAGACAACAGTATGTGCCCACTCATCCAACATGAGAAGTTAAATGTGCTCCTGTATAAGTTGCTGGTGCTGCAGTCCCTCCCTTTTGAGGTAGTGGACCTTTCAGAGAACTGATGGCTTGTGCCGAGCTGAGGTGGAGAGTCCCAAGCTTCATTTCATTTCATTTCTTTGCGAAGAAGACAGTACCAGCCCTGTACAATTTTGTTGAGCGGAATGTGGGCCAGTCCTAGAGCCTGTCAGTGTGCACCAAAGTGCACAGCAGCGCCTACGTCTGTAGCTGTAACTACGGTCAGGGACAATACAGCAACTTGGACAGGTCCCTTCGCTGTGGCCTTCACGCTCCTAGGCCGTTGTGCCTGTGACAGTGCACTTGCACTTAGCAATGGTGTCACAGGAAAAAGTGCCTAATTGTCAATTACATATTAATTGTTAATATTTATCTTATTTGAACACATTTATAATAATAACATATAATAACATATAACATAATAACAATAACATATAACATAACAATAACATATACAATTTATCAAATATTTTTTTTTTGGTTAATTTTGTATTTTTTTATAATTTTTTTCATTTTTTTATTTTTTGTATTTTAAAAAATAAATATTTTTTAAATTTTTTTATTTTTTTTGTATTTTTTTTTTTAAATATAAATTTTTTATTGTCTTTTTTTATATTTTGTTAATTTTTTTACAAATTTTTTTCCATTTTTTATTTTTTTTTGTATTTTGTTTTTTAAAATATATATATATATTTTTTGGTATTTTTTCTTTATTTATTTATTTTTTCATTGCCCTTCCAGCCTACCATGTGTGCAGGACACGGCTGTTTCACGCTGTTCTTCACATGGTTTGCCTTGAGCCACGGAGCCACACATGGGAGGAACTGCTAAAAATCATAAATCAATAAATGAAATCATGGCTTACTCCACGAAAACTGCAAATAGGAACCATGGTGACTGACAATGGGAAGAACATCTTGTCTGCGCTGCGACAAGGATGCCTGAGCCATGCGCCCTGTATGCCACACGTGTTCAACCTAGTTGTCAAGCGTTTTCTGAAGTCTTCCCCCCATCTGCAAGACATCCTAACAATGGGAAGGAAACTTTGCATGCACTTCAGCCACTCCTACACCGCCAAGCACATCCTTCTTGAGCTACAGCGTCAGAACAGTATCCCCCAACATAGTCTGATTTGCGATGTTTCCACCCGTTGGAATTCCACCCTCCATATGTTAGATCGACTATACGAACAGAGAAAAGCCATCACTGATTTCTTGATGATCCAAGCGGATAGGGTGTAACTTCAATGTAAACTAGTGGCAGCTCATACGTGACACCTGTCGTTTGCTCAGGCCCTTTGAGGAAGCCAATTATTAGTCAGTCGCCAGGATTACGGGATGAACGACGTGATTCCGCTGCTTCATGTAATACAATACATGTTGGAAACCATGGCTGGTCAGGGCAGTGGAAACATGGCGCCTACATTTCACGGCCACATTTGTCAGCGGGGGTTTGCTGCTTTTATAGTGGAAAAGTGACTTTCTTTACAAAATGCAACCAGTTAGTAGACAGGTACTCTTCAAATATTTATGCTAGTACTTGGGATGCCCCCCCCCCCCCGAAAGGCAAAGTTTGCTTAAAAAGTGACTTTGTTTACAAAATGCAACCAGTTAGCAGACAGGTAGTCTTGAAATATTTATGCTAGTATTTGGGATGCCCCCTCTTCAAATACATTGGTTGGCTGCTTTTATAGTGGAAAAGTGACTTTGTTTACAAAATGCAACCAGTTAGTAGACAGGTACTCTTGAAATATTTATGCAAGTATTTGGGATGCCCCCTCTTCAAATACACAGGTTGGCTGCTTTTAAAGTGGAAAAGTGACTTTGTTTAAAAAATGCAACCAGTTAGTAGACAGATACTCTTGAAATATTTATGCTAGTATTTGGGATGCCCCCTCTTCAAATACACAGGTTGGCTGCTTTTATAGTGGAAAAGTGACTTTGATTACAAAATGCAACCAGTTAGCAGATAGGTACTCTTGAAATATTTATGCAAGTGTTTGGGATGCCCCCTCTTCAAATACACAGGTTGGCTGCTTTTATAGTGGAAAAGTGACTAGGGCCCTTATTTAACAAGGGATAGCGCCAGGTAGCGAATGTTGAGCGAACGGTAATGACGGTCACCGCCACGAGAACGCCGGCTCCCCTCCGCAATCACACATTTATCAAGCCGATCCTGCTTAGCGACTGACAGAGCGCCAGATAGCGAATCATTCATCATTATTCCAGCCCCACCCCACAGCGCCAGCGAGCACCTTGAACAGCGACAGGTATGACCTCTCGCTACCTGGCGCTCTCCAATGCATTTCAATGGAGCAATCTTTAAATATTCTTAATTAATTGCTATTAATGTTTTTTTTTTTTTTAAATGTCAAAAATTCTGTGACCACTTCTGCAATGTTAGATATTTTTTTTAAGGTAAAAAAAAAAAAAAAAAATTGTGCAGAATTGATATTACAGGTCTGATATTAATGTATTCATATTACAAAATGTTTTGAAAATCTTGTTTTTTTTTATCCAAAAATATGGTTGTTTGGGGGTTAAAAAACTACTTTTAACCCATCGCCGCCAGCGCTCTGGGGTTTAAACAAGCATTTCCCTGCGCGAGAATTTTTTGAGCGTGATTTGTTAATGAATATGCTGGGAGCCATTCGCTATGGCCATTCGCTGTCATGCGCTCCCATACAGCGCGGAACCTGTCAAATAGCGACTCCTCACCTAATATTCAACATTACGGCAAACCGACTGAGTCGCTATCAACTACAGAACAACGGCCAAGCACAGCGACTACTAGCGGGCGCTCTGAAAATGCCGCTACTGTCGCTCATCTGTCGCTACCTGGCGCTATTAATGAATCGGCCTCTTTGTTTACAAAATTCAACCAGTTAGTAGACAGGTACTCTTGAAATATTTATGCTAGTGTTTGGGATGCCCCCTCTTCAAATACACAGGTTGGCTGCTTTTATAGTGGAAAAGTGACTTTGTTTTCAAAATGCAACCAGTTAGTAGACAGGTACTCTTGAAATATTTATGCTAGTGTTTGGGATGCCCCTCTTCAAATTCAAAGGTTGGCTGCTTTTATAGTGGAAAAGGGACTTTGTTTACAAAATTCAACCAGTTAGTAGACTGGTACTCTTGAAATATTTATGCTAAAAGGAAAAGCTAAATTGGCAGGTGTGTTATTAACACTAAATAGGCTTGAAAGCTAATGCAAACATTTTAAACTTTCCCTGTCTTTCTCTGTCACTGTCACAGCCTCTCTGCTTCTCTATCTGTCCCTTGCTTCTTCTGTTCTTTGTTCTATCTATCTCTCCCTTGCTGTATCTATCTATCTATCTATCTATCTATCTATCTATCTATCTATCTATCCCTCGCTCTCTCCCTGCCTGATCTGCTCTGGCCGCAATACAGTGTCAGAATGGCTGCCAGTTATAAAGGTCTGTGACATCATTGGTAAGCCTGTCTGCTGATAGGTATAATGTGACCCTTACCCAGGATTCCTTGCCCCATGGGACATGTCCTGACATGTGGATCCACCATTTTAGATGGGCTGGATAGCAGTAAATGGAGTTTTAAGGAAACGATTTGAGCGATCGAATCACGGCGATATTCGGAATCGTAACGAATCGAATTTTTCCTGAAATTCGTAACGAATTCAGGTTCCTCTTTGGAATCTGTCCCCATCCGGTTTTGATTCTCCATTCAGCAAGTCAGTTTGATGCATCAGTGGTGAATTACAAGATTAAGATCCGAAGGTAGAGAAAGATCAAAGGCTGGTAGTCCATACAATACAGTTATTGGCTCTCTACATGTGATTTCAGTGTTCCGAGAGCTCTTAGAAGGCCCTTAATCATCCCACAGGAATTTTAAATTTGTGGAATGAAAGTTTTGGATAACCCACTAATGTTCTAACATTGCAACACTGTGCAGTAAAACTCCATTTTGACTGAGCAAAGCAGCCTCTGGCATCTTGAATAGGCAATCTCTAAATAGTTTGTTCAAGCAGCTGTAACTGCTTCACGGTATAAACCGATAAAACGGTGCCATTTGTCATTTCTATTTTCTATGTCTCTGCTAATATATAATTCTGATTTTTTTACTCTAACTTTTCCTCGGCAAGAAGACTATGTCCTTTCTGTGTTGAGATAAATGGCTGTGTATTGAGACAAATAAAATCTTAATCAGCTGATAAAGTAAATTGATTTCTGGACCCACAAAACATCAAAGTCTACAAAAGTAAAAAAGAAAATAAATAAATGAAACAAAAAAAAATCAACACATACTAGGTGAGTCATCTGGAAAATGTTGGTGTAACAAAGCCAGCTAGAGAATTTTTTTATTAAAAGTTTTTATACAATCTAGGAGCTAATACTTTCAGATCCTCATTTCCTTTTGTGTTTTGTGTCTACAGTGGTCTGCATACCCCTGCAAACCCCTTTAAAAATTGAATTTTTTGTTGTGTGTAGTGCTATGAACATATTTTTAATCTTTAATGCTTGGTGAATATGTTTAAATGAGGACAGATTACTTTTGGGCATTGGATGGACAAGGGGACTTCTTTTGAGACAATTCAGGAAAACATACCTGCTTTTGTGCACGATGAGGCAGACCTGCTTTGATAGACAGACTTGAACCTGGTAGCCATCTTGTGAAGGACTTGGAGTTTGGATGAGGCCTGTTGACTTTTGCCAGACCACTTAAACTAGACAAGTGTAGTCTGTTTTACTTTTAGCTTTGTGAGGCTTTCTTAGTTGTAGCAGAGCCTGGAAACATTTGTATTGTTACTCTTACTGCCATATGAACTTATTTAGACTATGGGTGTGCAATTAGAGTTGAGATATTCGTGCCTTTTAATTTTAGGGCTGCAAATTTACTATGGACATTTGGAAGATATCGCACCTTATCATTACAATTGGGGCCTCGGTCCAGGATTTAATTGTGTAAGAGTTTGGGTTGAAATTTTGTTCAGAGCCTTGGAGTATATTTTTCCACCCTAGCATTTACAATTGGGTCTTGGACTGGGGCTTAATTTTTTCAAGAGTTTTGGGTGCAATTTTTTAGTACATCTATAAATCTTAGACTTACAATTGGAGGCTCGTAGCTGTGATGGCACTAATTTCCAAACGGATTGTGTTTTACAGTTATATTTGTTATATCTGCTAAGTAGAAACAGTTTCACAAGCTCTTTAAGAAGGCTGGGGTTAATCATACATTACAAAGCGCAATGGAGTATTGTAGTGTCCCAAGCTGGATAAAAGAGGGCCCATGGATGTCTGTAGCTGCAGAGTTGGTTAAATATGCACTTCCCTGTATTAGTTTGGAGGACAGTAACATTCATAGCCGCTTAGTTGAGTTCAGTTTTAAACCATCCATCTTGATAAGCATGATATGACTGTTGTGGCAGTGATGGGATGTTTGTTCCTGGAAGTTTTTCAAGCTGAATTGGCGGAAAAACATAAAGCTGATGATAAAGTTGCATCTTTGAGAGATTAACTTGCACTTGCTCTGGAATGCCCTCAAGACATTGCAAATTCTTTCTGCAAGTTTTCTGATTTGAAAACAAAGTACACAGCTTTGTCTATAGCCAATAATACTTCCCAAAGAAATAAACTAAAGTCATGTATGTAAAACTAAGCCGTTGCACCTAGCTCTGTTGATGAGACCGGAGCGGTGGTCGCCCAGCCTGCAGCAAGCCAGGTGGCTGTGCAGCCATTGTTTAAAATAAAGATCCCTTCACGTGCATTGGGTGGATCTCCGGTTGAGAAAGTGCAGCCTGCTTCTACTGAAAAGCCCAAGAATGACTTTGGAAGAAGGAAAAGCAAAATCCTCTCTCGAGTCCTAAAACAGCAGATAGATGGAATCCCATATGTTGAGTTATTGGAAAAAGGGAAGAGGGTAACTGAACATAGAGTCATTTGTTTTGCCTGCAAAAAACCTAGACATTTGTCCAGTAATTGACATACTGCAAACAGTGATGGGGGACCAGAGACACACCCCACAACCTCCAAACGTGATGCTGAAACATATTCTGCAAGATTCAATTCTCATTTTGCGTTAAATGCAGTTAGGCAACAACAGTTATCCTATGATGTAGTAAGAGCTAAGGCAGAATCAGTCAATGTTCCTGATCTGAATGCTTTGTAAAGGGCAGGTAATTCTGCTCATTGCTCCAACAGCCGTTTCCCTGGGATGACCAGACTCTGTTTCTGGATTTCAGCATGATCGCATAGGCGAAGTAACGGAGAAAATTTGTGATTTTCCTAATTTCGAGGGCAACGGTTGATTGAATCATGCAATGGAACTTGAAAGTTGAATTTCAGTGGCAGAAACATCTGAAAGCCATTCTGATTTTGCCTGGGGCCCTGCTAAGAGTTGAGGACTCATATTTGGTGACGTTTTCCAGCAAATTTTCCACATTATAGAAAGTGTTTTTTTATGCAGTTTTTTTCAGTCACCAGGAGTATAAGAGACATTGGTTTATAGTAGTATAGTGGGCCAGCTTTTCAGCAGATACTGATTTCAATGATATTTGACAAATGATACCAAGATTAACAGGGTGGAAAACAAGAAAACTGCTCTACCCAGGCTACTCAACACCCAGCAAACAGTGCATGAAACTGGTGCCTGTACCGCAATGCCCAGAGAAAAAAGTTCCCAGCACTGGTTGTAGTCAGGTAAAAAATCTATTTTTTATTAGATCCACTTAAAAAAATGATGATACAGAAAGTGGCAAAATATCCATAATAACAATGGCTGCCAGCCTGGACGTGTTTCGGGAACTGCCCTTTATGAACAAATATAACCAAGTGAACTCACCATTCTTATAGTGGCCATGGATCCCACATCTCCCTTGTATAACTCCTGGGTGACCGCAACTCGGAATCACAGCACGTGCAGTCACCAGTGGTGCATCGCAGAGGCGCAGCCACTGCCCCACCTGAGGCGGAAGGGGAGGGAGAGGTGGCACTGCTCCCATCTCCATCTCCATGGTGAGAATGATGCAACCTACGCCATTCTCCACCGTTAGACAGGAGAGGAGGCCAAACCCCCCACCCTCCTGCATCAGAGGGACAGCCAAACCGCACCCCCACGCCACCACAGGTGAATGCTTGGCGACGGCACAGCATTCCTGTAAGGGCACAACAAGGCTCAGCACACCAACATATGATGCTGAGTGTGAAAGTGGCATCAAAACTATGCCAATGAGTGAACTGATAAATTACATATAAATAAACTAAATTGACAACAATAGTAAATATGAATTGGTCTATAAATAATGATGAATGCTGACATTGATTATGAAAGACAAGAGAAGGGGAACCCCACTGTTCCCAAACAATTTATCCTCAAAAAAAGGCACCACTATACTAATGTATAGTTAATAGTAAATTATTTTATTTATCAAAAAATATATTTTTTATATACACATGAAGACACACACTTTAAAAACCTCATTAAAAAACATATACACAGAGCCTAGGAGGAAAGAAAGGGAGGCAGGAGGGGGGAGGGGGGAAAGGACACAACAAATGCCCCCCAGGGAGGTGATGGCCATTATACTACCATAATTAATTAATAATAAATAAACAATTCATGAATTATGGTCCAGCTGAAACAATAATATATAGTGCTAACTACTTAATGATTCAAATATTCTAAATATCTACTTGTGCCACTAATACTTTAAAGTGCTAAGTGCATACAGTGCTACTATAAACTTAAAAGAGGACAGCCAGGAAGCCAAAAACAGATAACAATAATGAAAAGAAATCACTCACATATCCACAATGACCATCAGCTCGAACCCCCTCACAAACACATATGTGCTGTCGACGCGTTGCGTGACGACGACACGTCACTTCTCCAGGACAATAGGGCACCTTTGATTATGAAAGCATAATGAGGCTAACACAAAACTGCATTATAATTGATACATCCAACAGAATATACAAACATGATACTATTGTATAAAGTTAATGTATATCAATAATGAAAAGCCTTACTCATGTGTCAAATATCAAGGCAATCTAAGGAAATAAGCTATTATGACAACTGGATAATATGTTGGCGTAGCCAAAACACAAAACAGAGAATAATAAGTCTGACCCAAATACATTAAAATACAATTCCTACCCAATGTTGGGTCACAGCCACTCAATTTCAAATACTAGAAAAATGAATACCAATTGATGCTGTCTGAATTACTGTAAAAAATTAAAGACCTGTGCATAAGCTGACATCAGTTTTCAAATTCAGCCCTTGGAGGGTGCTTGTGCCCAATATGACTATTTATTTAGCTTCTTGGGTGAGTAACCGTTTCTTGATATCTTCTCCTTGTGCATCCAAACTAGCTTGAACTCTTAATGAGGCAGTGTAGTTTGAATGGACTCATTTACAATGCTTTGACACCTTGGATAAGCCAAAATTCCACTCATCGGAGGCATCCCTAATGTGTTTTCCCACCTTGATCCTGAGTTGACGAATTGTGCATTCAAAATACTGTAAATGGCATTGCTCACATGAGGAGAGGTATATAACCCCCTTGGATCTACAATTGAAAAAGGATCATATGGTATAGTTTCGTCCATACATAAATGAAGTTAAAGACTTTCCATGTTTAATCACCCTGCAACAACTACATCTGGTGATCCCACAATTGTAACATCCAGTGGTGGACAGCCAGGTTTGGTTTTTGTCTCTTGCACTTCTTAAATCATGCTTGGGGGGAGAAAGGATCCAATGGTCGGTGCTTTTCTAACTAATGTTTGTTTACTCTCTCCCACATAGTCCAACAGTTCCAAATCGCATTGCAGAATTTTAAGATGTCTATTCACTATGTATTTGTGAAAACTGTGAACTAAAGGTAGTAATAAACTTTGGTTTATTCTGTGTACCTGTCATGTTCTGGTTCCGTAGCGCTCCTCCCACCATCCCATGTACAAGTTGGCCAGAGATGGGGAAAAAGGTGCCCCCATGGGAGCACCACATCTCTGTCAGTAGTTAGCCCCATCAAATGCTAAAAAAATGATGTGAGATACTCCAATTACATTAAAATAAACATGATTAAATCTTCTGTATAAGTTGAATATTTCTGCAAATGGAACTGCCAAACCACTGCCAAATTGTAGGGAATACATGAATACAGTGATACCACATCGCACGTGCACCATGTACCCCAGGCTGGCTACTCTAACTCTAAACTCTAAATCAACTTTAAAATAGGTTTTGTGTCTCTAAGATAAGTAGGCAGACTAATGACCATGGCCACTGTACCAGGCCCTCATTGAGGCTGCCAATGCCTGACACAATGGGTCAACCCTTAGAAGGGTAATCAGACTAGTGTGTTTTGGGAAGATGATGGAATATGTCCATCCTGGGATCTTTGGTTTTCATATAATCTACTTCTCTTATGGTCAATAATCCAAAACCAACGTCGACCTCGTCGGAACTGGCCTGTGAGATCCCCCTTGAGCTAAATATAAGTTGCCGTGTCCCACAGTTGCAGCAAAGCTTCATTTTTGTACATTTCTGCGTCCATAGCAACTTTATTGGCACCTGGGACAGAGAGTGGGGCTGATGAAAATGCTGGTGTAGTGTTAGTTGGCATGCAAGCTTATTGACGTCCAATACCGTCTGGAACATATCAAAGTTGTGAGTGGGGGAAAAGGTTAAGCCTTTATTAAGCAAAGAAATGTCATCATGATGATTCAATTCATAAGAGGATAAATTGGTGACTGTATTAGTCTGATCCTTTACTTCCTACATCTGAGGGATTAACAAAGCGACACAGCAACACTTGTGCCCCGCCCTTCTGGTCGATTTTCTTTTTGTTTTTGTAGTATGTGGGGCTGTTGGTTGGAGCCTTCATTGCAGCCATCTTGGGAAAATCCTGGCTGCTTGATTCTAGAGAGCTATCACTATCTGTGCTGTTGTCAGATGAATCCAAAAAGCCTTTTGTTTTTTGTGCGATTTCAATTGTAGCGGCCTCCTAGTGCTCGACCACAATCTTTGTAGTCGCGGCCCTGGAATTTCTCTGTATTTCCACTCAGATCTGGTTGTTAGTGTAGTCATACTTGTTACGCTTGAACTTCTGTTTCTTCATTGTCATGATTTTCTGTTCAAAATCCTAAATTTGAGTTTGCATGGGCGCAAAATCAGTTTTCTTCTTATGAAGTTCCATTTGAGGTTCAATAAGCCTGATTCATAGCCTCTCCTGAATGCATTCCTGCATACGGGAATGCCTAATGTTTTTAGTTGTGGCTGTTTTTACAGCTCGTGTCCTATTTTCCTATTTTTCTATAGTCCTATTTTGACTAAGTTTGCTGCTTTCCGGGCCTTCTTGGTTTGCGTACGCGAAAACAAGTATTCAACATATTAATACATGACTGACCGATTTTATGCATTATCGCTTTCATAAGTTAGCGGCTTTAGCCTGCGTTTACGCATTATTCTGAGCCCTGATTTCGCCTTTTGCGGGGCAATAAAAAAAAGTTACTGGTCTCAAATTACACCCTCTTTTTGCTTGCAGGATTGCTGGCAGACACGTGTGATGGAGCCTCTTGACGAGTTTCTGGAATAGCATGAGCATCTGCAGTGCCGTGGGCTGCCGGGGGGATAGGCATACCCGCCGTTGTCTGGACGTTGATCTATCTTGCTCCCTGCTACAGGGAGGGGCTATTAATAGAAGCAGAGGTAATGGACATCAGCTCACTCCCTTTATATATGTAGCACACACAGCCTGGGGGGTCTGCACCCAGGAGCGTGGGGAGTGAGTTCGGGATGCTAGGCCAAAAGAGGGAATCACGGGCACATGTGGAAATGGGATGCTGACAGGCTGTACACACACACACACACAGGGTAGACATTCATGGAGCACAAGTCTCTTGAAGAGGGTTACTCACTTTATTTAGTTGCAAACTCCAAACAGGTACATCCACATATAATCCACAACAGGCACTTCTTATCCACAGCTCTCAAAGACCAGTTCCCCTCTTTTAGACACTGCAGCAGGCTTACTCACTTTCAATGGTAGCTAGGGTCTTGTCTTACTCCACCAGTTCCAAGGGGTTCCTCTCGCTCTTGTTCCACTTAAGCAAGGTTAGATACAGGCTTTGGCTGTATTCCTCCTCTGTTGATCTGGCTCCTATCTCTCCTGCACAAGCTTCTCACTCTGGTTACACCAATGATGAGCAAATGCTAACTCCTAACTAATGTCCTAAGTCTTATATAAGATTCTATAAACCGAGAGGTTAGAGTTCCTCCTAACTGTGAGTCAGGTTCATGTATCCATCTTTCAACCACTTCTGCAGGTGTCAGGATGCATACACCCTCTGGCTTCCTAAATATTTTACATTTAGACTAAAATCCTTCATTTGGCTCCTTCTCACCGAACCAGCTATGATTCAGCTTCTGGAAAGTTAACTCTTACTACACTAAAGTGTAGTGTAAGCTCTTCTACACTTACTGCTAAACTTAGAACTAAGGTAATGCAATTTAATGCAGACCTAAACTAATGTTGAACAGGTTCATACCCCCTTCATATAGCCCCTCTCTGCGGTTGTGAGGGAGATGCCGAGAGCCTAGTCGAGTCTTGTGGATCCTGCAGAGAGCGGCAAAGGACTGACCAGAGGATGATGATGTCGCCTGGAGCTGGTAAAGGGGTGGCGGTAAGCTTGTATTTTTATTTCTTATTTATGAGCAAATGCAGTTCGGACAAAACAGAATTTCTTGGGGAAATTCGATGAATCACCCAAACCAGGCTTTTAAAATGCTCACTCATCACTAGCTGAGTATAAATTCACTTCTAGTATGAGAAAGCCAGTTTTCTTAGCATCTGACTTCCACAGGGTAGGAGGCAACAACAACCTTCCATGATGTGACAGAAGAATGCCATATTTTAGGAAATCCTTCACTGGTCACTGATCAGATAAGGAAACTCCTTTCAGTCCCACCCAATGACTGGAGTGTTTAGCATTCTGTATTTAGGAAAGTCAATATCTATCAGCTGAACTAAATCTAAACTAATACTGTGGTCTTAATGACACTAATAATAGGTTAATTTATCTTCCATTCTTATTGGCGCTGTGGACTAATTAACCATGTCATTGGCAGAATGCTAATTAGCTTCATACCACCTTCTTTCTTGGCAAGTCATCTATCCTTTGTCATCTCTACGCTGGTGATAATGGAATAATCAAAGTATTTACAGTCAAGATTGCATTTATCTAATTATGCCATTTAATATATGATATTGGGAGAGATGCAATAATCCTTTTCAGTAATGGGAAGACATTACAAAGATAACTTTTTATATATAAAATGAGAAATAGAAATATATATATAAACATGCAGTATAGAGGGTATAAAGCAGTGTCAGAGCCAGCAGGAAGATCTGGTATACGGGGCTGGTGATGTGGGCATATAATTTGCTTTATCAAGGACAGGGGCAAAGGACAGGGGTAAGAGGCTTGTCTCCAATATCACAATTAGTGTTGGGTGAACTCCTGTAAGTTCAGGTTCGGCAAGTTCAGCCGAACTTTGAACAAAAATATCAAATTTAAACCTGAACCCTCAGCAGCCCATGAACTAGCTTTTCTGGGTTCAGCTGAATACCAAACTCGAACACAGACTTCTGGCTGAAGTCCTGGATGAAGTCCTTGTTCTAGTTTGGAACACAAACTCGCAAAGTTTGGTATGAACCTGAACTTTGTGGTTTGGGTTCGTCCAACAATATTCACAATATCTGTCAATGATCCCACAATCACTGCAGCTTCCCAAACACAACATCTTGGTGTTACTTGGACTTACCTATCAGTAGAGTTGAAGATGACAGGAGATGGTTAGTCACACCCCATTTTCAGTAACTAGCTACCTCCTGTCATCTCCAACTCAAAAATATCTCCTGCATCCATTCCTCACTCCTGTCCTGACACCACTAAAATTCTAGCGCATGTCTTGATCATATCTCCAATTAGACTACTGCAACGCTCTCCTCTGTGGTCTACCAGCAAATAAACTGGCACCGCCAGTCTAACTCAGAACTCTTCTGCTCGCCTCATCCACCTCTCTTTTCACTTCTCCAGTAACCTGCAAAGCCCTTTCAGGCCAAATCACTAGTCCCACAGCCTCCACACTGCCCAGGACCTCTTCTTAACCACAGTCCCAATCACCTCCACCCAGTCTTGTCTACAGGACTGCACAAATGACACACCCCCTCTATACAATTAGGTACTCCCCAACTATCCAAACCTGCAAAAGTGTCCTCAAAACTCATATGTGCAGATGAGCCTATTATCTGGGATGTGCAACCTATTTCACAATCTTAACAACCTTAGGAGCACATGCCACCATGATAAGTACATACTATTTGTGACCCAACCTTGTTTGTCCACTGCCTTACCCTTTAGATCAGGAGTCCTCTAACCTCCTCATCATGGGACAAAACATGTTAGGTTTTGCAGCTCTCCAAACTGATGCACATGTGTAATAATTAGGGATTTTGCTAAGCACTAAACACTTTACCTGTGCATCAGTATGGAGAGCAACAAAACCTGGTCTGTTTTGGCCCTCGAAGAGATGTTTTGAGGACCCCTGCTTTAGATCATAAGCTTGCAATAACTCCTATTGTGCTTTAGTATCAATGTGTATTTGTTGCATCTATGTCACATCTGACCCAAAATACCCTGTATGTATAATATACATAATTTCTACCTTGTGTAGCCCCATGTGAGAGTGCATATAATAATACGAGTGTTTTTGAGCGCAAATATAAAGTGCCATCTTCTCTAAATCTCTTCAGTTCTATCCTTGCATAAATAGTCTGGCCTGGCTATTCTGTGAGGCCGAATATTTCCTCTTTGTGTGACCTCTAATGGACACCCCCGAAAATTCACCTGCCAGGGGTGAGGTGATGTACCCCCCTCCAGTAACACCCCCCAATACTGTAAAGTACAGAAAATACTCTCCAGTAACCCCCCCCCCCAAAAAAAAAAGAAAGCAATCTGATAGAGCCAGACAGGTTCTGCCTCATGGTCATTCCCAGTTTAGAATGCTGGCCTAGCAGCAAGCTCAAATCCAGGGGGCGGTACTTAGACATTTCCACTGTACCTTGCTGCTTGTTTGCCCTGACATTTGATTATGGGGCAAGCACCTGTACAGCAAACCCTAGTGGCCAGGCAGACAGGGAGGTACAGATTATTTTCTAGATTATCTTCTACACATATATATCAGCGGGCTATGTAGAATACATACACATTTTGAAAGATTCACTTAAAGGTGCTGTTTTTTCCAAATTGGTAAAGTATCTACATATGCCTTGCGCTATCCTGAAACCCAAGAAACTCAAGCAGGTTTTTTTTTGGTAAAATTTCTTTTTGATTGAATGTGTGTAAATGAAATGAATTGTGAATGTTTACAGCTCACCTATGTACTTACAAGCAACATGTCATTGGTACACAGTAAATGATAATGGATAATCTATGCAATTTTGAACTTTTGATCTATCTCCTAAAAATCATATCATGGTTACAAGCCAAAATGGGTAATGTGTTTTAGGGATGTGTTCACCTTAGTCTTACCTGGTTAGACCCTGTGGCAAATTCCCAACTAAAAGTCCCACCACCCTGCCCTGGCTCTCAACCTCCCGGACAAGATGGGCAAGAAAAGGGTACCATGAACCTGGATAGAACGGCCTAACTGCATTGCACAATCCTGGTCCAGACTATCTGCACTGTTTCAGCACAGCCCCTTACTTTTAATGCCCCAACCCTGCCCACTCCCAGCCCCTGTGAGGAAGCAAGGGATAGAGTGGAAAAGGGACATAGAGGGGAGGCACAGTGTAATGTCTAGGGGTTAAAGACTGCCCAGCGGCATCACTAAGGTAACTCCTGATTGGTAGGATACGGTTAGGAGGCAAAGAGAAAACATTCAAGTCAGACCATCAGTGAGCGCCTTACAGATCAGCTCTAAAGAGGTAGTCACATCATGGGGTTTAAAGAAACTATAAGGCTGTCACTGGCGTAGGAACTAGAGAACTAGAGATGAGCGAGTAGTAAAATATTCGAAATTTCGAATTTCGATTCGAATAGACCGCGTTACTCGACCGAATATCGAATCCCATTATAGTCTATGGGAAAAAAATGCTCGACACTTGGAAATCTCAATTCGACCACTTGGAGGTCACCAAGTCCACCCTGAAACATCAGAAAATGATGCCAACACTGCTGGAATGCAACTGGGACAGCAGGGGAAGCATGTCTGGGTGCATATAACGCGCCCAAGTTGCACTATTACGCCACTATCACAGCCTCTCAACAATACACTCCAAACACAATATTACTTCTACGTAAAGTGAGACAAGACAAGGAAACCTTCTTTCCTCTACATTGCCATGGACCCCACGCCAAACTGTACAAAAAAGAAGAACAAAATTCTGCACCCCTTAAAATCACGTTGCCTAATGACAACCACAGATGGCATAGGCAAGGGGGAAAATAAATAGACCCCACCCCTAATTGTCAGTGTGTGTGTGTGTGTGTGTGTGTGTGTGTGTGTGTGTGTGTGTGTGTGAGATGTGGTCAGACATGTCCTCTTGTGTCATTGTGTCACCCCAGCAGTAAGGGAAGCTTACAGGAGGAGGTTTGTTACAGTGTGTCACCCCAGCAGTAAGGGAAGCTTACAGGAGGAGGTTTGTTACAGTGTGTCACCCCAGCAGTCAGGGAAGCTTACAGGGGGAGGTTTGTTACAGTGTGTCACCCCAGCAGTAAGGGAAGCTTACAGGAGGAGGTTTGTTACAGTGTGTCACCCCAGCAGTCAGGGAAGCTTACAGGGGGAGGTTTGTTACAGTGTGTCACCCCAGCAGTAAGGGAAGCTTAGAGCTGAGACCTCTTAAAAATTGTGTGGAGGCCCAAGATCTGAGACCTCTTAAAAATTGTGTGGAGGCCCAAGAGCTGAGACCTTTTAAAAATTGTGTGGAGGCCCAAGAGCTGAGACCTCTCAAACATTGTGTGGAGTCCCACGAGCTGAGACCTCTTAAACATTGTGTGGAGGCCCAAGAGCTGAGACCTTTTAAAAATTGTGTGGAGGCCCAAGAGCTGAGACCTTTTAAAAATTGTGTGGAGGCCCAAGAGCTGAGACCTTTTAAAAATTGTGTGGAGGCCCAAGAGCTGAGACCTTTTAAAATTGTGTGGAGGCCCAAGAGCTGAGACCTTTTAAAAATTGTGTGGAGGCCCAAGAGCTGAGACCTTTTAAAAATTGTGTGGAGTCCCAAGAGCTGAGACCTTTTAAAAATTGTGTGGAGGCCCAAGAGCTGAGACCTTTTAAAAATTGTGTGGAGGCCCAAGAGCTGAGACCTTTTAAAAATTGTGTGGAGTCCCAAGAGCTGAGACCTTTTAAAAATTGTGTGGAGGCCCAAGAGCTGAGACCTCTCAAACATTGTGTGGAGGCCCAAGAGCTGAGACCTTTTAAAAATTGTGTGGAGGCCCAAGAGCTGAGACCTTTTAAAAATTGTGTGGAGGCCCAAGAGCTGAGACCTTTTAAAAATTGTGTGGAGGCCCAAGAGCTGAGACCTTTTAAAAATTGTGTGGAGTCCCAAGAGCTGAGACCTTTTAAAAATTGTGTGGAGGCCCAAGAGCTGAGACCTCTCAAACATTGTGTGGAGGCCCAAGAGCTGAGACCTTTTAAAAATTGTGTGGAGGCCCAAGAGCTGAGACCTCTCAAACATTGTGTGGAGGCCCAAGAGCTGAGACCTTTTAAAAATTGTGTGGAGGCCCAAGAGCTGAGACCTCTCAAACATTGTGTGGAGGCCCAAGAGCTGAGACCTTTTAAAAATTGTGTGGAGTCCCAAGAGCTGAGACCTTTTAAAAATTGTGTGGAGGCCCAAGAGCTGAGACCTCTCAAACATTGTGTGGAGGCCCAAAAACTGAGACCTCTCAAACATTGTGTGGAGGCCCAAGAGCTGAGACCTCTCAAACATTGTGTGGAGGCCCAAGAGCTGAGACCTTTTAAAAATTGTGTGGAGGCCCAAGAGCTGAGACCTCTCAAACATTGTGTGGAGGCCCAAGAGCTGAGACCTTTTAAAAATTGTGTGGAGGCCCAAGAGCTGAGACCTCTCAAACATTGTGTGGAGGCCCAAGAGCTGAGACCTTTTAAAAATTGTGTGGAGGCCCAAGAGCTGAGACCTCTCAAACATTGTGTGGAGGCCCAAGAGCTGAGACCTTTTAAAAATTGTGTGGAGGCCCAAGAGCTGAGACCTCTCAAACATTGTGTGGAGGCCCAAGAGCTGAGACCTCTCAAACATTGTGTGGAGGCCCAAGAGCTGAGACCTTTTAAAAATTGTGTGGAGGCCCAAGAGCTGAGACCTCTCAAACATTGTGTGGAGGCCCAAGAGCTGAGACCTTTTAAAAATTGTGTGGAGGCCCAAGAGCTGAGACCTCTCAAACATTGTGTGGAGGCCCAAGAGCTGAGACCTCTTAAAAATTGTGTGGAGGCCCAAGAGCTGAGACCTCTCAAACATTGTGTGGAGGCCCAAGAGCTGAGACCTTTTAAAAATTGTGTGGAGGCCCAAGAGCTGAGACCTCTCAAACATTGTGTGGAGGCCCAAGAGCTGAGACCTTTTAAAAATTGTGTGGAGGCCCTAGAGCTGAGACCTCTCAAACATTGTGTGGAGTCCCAAGAGCAGAGACCTTTTAAAAATTGTGTGGAGGCCCAAGAGCTGGGACCTCTCAAACATTGTGTGGAGGCCCAAGAGCTGAGACCTTTTAAAAATTGTGTGGAGTCCCAAGAGCTGAGACCTCTCAAACATTGTGTGGAGGCCCAAGAGCTGAGCACTTATTAGTGCTGCAGCTACGGCTGCTTTAGTGAGGGGTAGCTGCTGCTGCTGGAATAGGGACAGAAAGACTTGAGTGGTGTATTACCACCTATATACAAAACTATATACACTCTGCTCAAAACGGCTGCTTTAGTGAGGGGTAGCTGCTGATGCTGGAATAGGGACAGAAAGACTTCAGTGGTGTATTAGCACCTATATACAAAACTATATTTTGCACTACTGTTTTGTGTCCTCTGTGCCAACAAAACACTGTTTTATACACGGTGCGTATAGGCACCATTTCACCTTCTGGCAGTATACGGCTGTATAGCCAGGTGTTTTTCTTAAAAATATTTTTTATATTTGGCACTACTGTTTTGTGTCCTCTTTACCAACAAAACCTTGTTATATACCCGGTGCGTATAGGCACCATTTCACCTTCTGGCAGTATACGGCTGTATAGCCAGGTGTTCTTCTTAAAAATATTTTTATATTTGGCATAACGCGTGGCCAAAAAAGTAAAACGTCTGAAATGCGGAGGGCTAGCGCAAAGGGACGTGGACGATGACGGGGGCTCGGAAACGCTGGTGGGGGCACAAACCGCGTTGAAGCCAGTGGGGATACAATGCGTGCTGGTGAGGGGCAGCCAGCATTACGCTCATCCAGCTTCCCTGCCTTTATGGGACAGTTATGCGGGGGGCGGGGTACACCTCTGTTAAAGCCTGAGCAGCGTGAACAGGTGGTGCAATGGATGGCCGATAACGCTTCCAGTCACTTGTCCACCACCCAGTCATCCACACAGTCTCACTCTGACCCTCCTTCCTCCCAACCTGGCCAACAGAGTCAGCCCACCCTTGACCCCTCCCAGGACCTCTTTTCGTGTCCTTTTCCAGATGTGCTGCAAGAATCCCAGGAGCTAGCAGAGGAATTTGTTTGTAGTGATGCCCAAACACTTGAGTATCCGCCATCTGCTAGTGATGTGGACCCGGAACCAGCATCTGCTATCATGAGCGATGATGATGATGAGACGCAGTTGCCATCAAGGGAGGCTGTTGGAATGTCCAGTGGGCAGGAGGAGGAGCAGAGAGAGGAAGTGGAAGAGGAGGTGGTGGACGACGAAATGACCGACCCCACTTGGACAGGGGTGATGTCCAGCGGGGAAAGCAGTGGAGATGCGGTCTGCGCATCACCGAATAAGGCAGCAAGAGGCAGAGGACAGTCCAGAGGCAGAGGACAGTCCAGACAGAGAAGGCAGGCCACAGCCAGCAGGGCCGAAGCTCTTCCCGGCAGCAGGCAGTCGCGCGAAGCTCCCCCATCGAGGCCTCGTACTTCTGTGGTGTGGAGATTTTTTAATGTTTGCGCGGATGACAAACTGAGCGCGGTTTGCGCAATCTGCCACTCAAAACTGAGTAGGGGCTCTGAGAAGAGCAATCTGACCACCTCAGGCATGCGCCGTCACTTGGAATTCAAGCACTGGGCTGAGTGGGAGAGAGCAAACGCAATACAACCTGCGCCCGGTCTTGCTGCCACTGCCTCTTCCCCTTTGTTGTGTGCTGCCACTGCGGTCCAGACCTCCAGCCAGGACACCTCCACATCTGCCTCTGCCTCGGCTACTTTGGGGCCTTCACCTTCAGCCCCCCCTTCCCCCGCATCTTCGTCTGCACCTTCCATCTCCTCGTCCCATCAACTGTCCATCTCGCAGGCGTTCAACCGCAGGCGGAAGTACGCCTCCAGTCACCCCCAAGCCCAAGCCTTAACCTGCCTCATCTCCAAACTGCTGGCCCTGGAGATGTTGCCATTTTGGCTTGTGGAGACGCAGGCCTTCCGCGACCTGATGGCGGCTGCCGCACCTCGCTATTCCGTCCCTAGCCGCCACTATTTTTCCCGGTGTGGCGTCCCCGCCCTGCACCAGCACGTGTCGCGTAACATCAGGCGGACCCTGAGGTACGCAGTCAGCGCAAAGGTCCACTTGACCACCGACTCGTGGACAAGCGCTTGCGGCCAAGGACACTACATCTCTTTGACGGCACACTGGGTGAATGTTGTGGAAGCGGGGACGGGGTCGCAAACAGGGACGGCCTACATACCACCCCCGCCCAAGATTGCCAGCACAGGTTCTGATAGACCCCCCTCCTCTTCCTCCTCCTCCTCCTCCTCCTCCTCCTCTGCCTTAACATCGCCCTCAGCCCCTAGCTGGAAGCGTTGCAGCACTGGCACGGGGAGACGTCAGCAGGCGGTGCTTAAGCTCATCAGCTTGGGCGACAGGAAGCACAGCGCCGCAGAGGTGAGGCACGCCATATTGCAGCAGACAGAGATGTGGCTGTCGCCGCTGCAGCTAGGACCAGGCATGGTCGTGTGCGATAACGGCCGTAACCTGGTGGCGGCTCTGGAGCTTGCAGAACTCAATCACGTACCATGCCTGGCCCACGTTTTTAATTTGGTAGTACAAAAGTTTCTAAAGACTTACCCCAACCTGGCAGAGCTACTGGTCAAAGTGCGGCGCTTGTGCGCTCACTTTCGGAAGTCAACTGTAGCTGCTGCTAGCTTAAAAAAAAATCCAGCAACGCCTCCATTTGCCTCAACATCGGCTGTTGTGCGACCTGCCCACTCACTGGAATTCCACCTATTGCATGTTGGCCAGGGTGTGTGAGCAGCAGAAAGCATTGATGGAGTACCAGATGATGCATCCACGCGTGCCTCCAACTCAGCTCCCTCAGTTTGCCAACCACGAGTGGCCATGGATGGCAGACATATGCGATGTATTGCGTATCTTTGAGGAGTCCACTAAGAAGGTCAGCAGCGAGGACGCTATAGTGAGCGTAACCATCCCGCTCCTAGGCGTCCTTAAAGAATCGCTCATCGCAATAAGGGAGAACGCATTGCACACAGAGGAGATGGGGGTAGGAGGAGACGCAAGGCAGGTAGACAGTCAGACCACACTTTTGTCTGCTGCTCGGTGGCAGTTGCAGGAGGAGGATGAGGAGGAGGAGGACAACGTGGAGGTGGCTGTGGAAGAGGATGCTGGCGGCGAGGGTAGCAGTCAGGCTGTGTGCGTCCCATTGGTTCAGCGCGGATGGGGCGGAGAGGAGGAGGAAGAGGAGGAAATGGAAAATGATCCTTCTGGTGGGGGCAGTGAGGTCATGCCTACTCAGAGTCTGGCACACATGGCTGACTTCATGCTGGGCTGCTTTTCCCGGGACATACGTGTTGTCCGGATATTGAAGAACAAACTATACTGGGTCTTCGCACTCCTGGACCCCCGGTATAAAGATAACTTCTCCTCTTTTATTCCGGTAGAGGAGAGGACGAATCGATTACTGGAATACCAGAGGGAACTCTTGCAGAACATGATGCAGATTTTCCCACCCAGCATCGCTGGCGGCAGAGAGGAGAGTGTCTCCCAGAGTCTGACAACATCGATCAGGCCCACAGCCACCAGGGGAACACTCTTCAAGGTGTGGGACACGTTCATGTCACCCCCTCGTGCAACTTCCATCACTGCGGGGCCCGCTATCAGCAGGAGGGACAAGTATCGGCGGATGTTGTGGGACTACCTGGCAGACCACACCCCTGTCCTCCCCGATCCCTCGGCGACCTACACTTACTGGGTCTCCAAGTTGGACACGTGGCTGGAACTGTCCCTGTACGCCTTGGAGGTGCTTGCCTGCCCTGCCGCCAGCGTGCTATCAGAAAGGGTGTGTTCAGCGCAGCCGGGGGCATTATAACCGATAAGCGCAGCCGCCTGTCAACCGACAGTGCCGACAGGCTGACGCTAATCAAAATGAACAGCAAGTGGATTGACCCGGACTTTGCTTGTACAACAGTGGAAAGCAGCCAAGAGTGAAGTGCCATCTGTATGAAGTGCCATTTCCTCCTCCTCCTCCTCCTCCTCCTCCTCCTCCTTAACCGCCGTAGAATTGCTGTATTAATGAAAAAAATTATGGCTCACCTCTTAGGCTTAATACAATCAATTTTTAAGAGGTCTCAACTCTTGGGCCTCCACACAATTTTTAAAAGGTCTCAGCTCTTGGGCCTCCACACAATTTTTAAGAGGTCTCAGCTCTTGGGCCTCCACACAATGTTTGAGAGGTCTCAGCTCTTGGGCCTCCACACAATTTTTAAAAGGTCTCAGCTCTTGGGCCTCCACACAATTTTTAAGAGGTCTCAGCTCGTGGACCTCCACACAATTTTTAAAAGGTCTCAGCTCTTGGGCCTCCACACAATGTTTGAGAGGTCTCAGCTCTTGGGCCTCCACACAATTTTTAAAAGGTCTCAGCTCTTGGGCCTCCACACAATTTTTAAGAGGTCTAAGCTCGTGGGCCTCCACACAGTTTTTAAAAGGTCTCAGCTCTTGGGCCTCCACACAATTTTTAAAAGGTTTCAGCTCTTGGGCCTCCACACAATTTTTAAAACATAGCAGCCCTAATAAGGGCTCTCAATGACTCTCTTGTCTTCTGGTAGCTGGTATATATGGTGGTAAATGCGATATTCTGAGCTTCTGGGGCCCTGCCTGACTATATAGGATATGAGCTATATACTGTTCAACATAGTAGCCCTAATAAGGGCTCTTAAGGACTCTCTTGTCTTCTGGTAGCTGGTATATATGGTGGTAAAAGGTATATTCTGAGCTTCTGGGGCCCTGCCTGACTACATAGAAAATGAGCTATATACTGTTCAGCGTAGTAGCCCTAATAAGGGCTCTTAAGGACTGTCTTGTCTTCTGGTAGCTGGTATATATGGTGGTAAAAGGTATATTCTGAGCTTCTGGGGCCCTGCCTGCCTACATATGAGCTATATACTGTTCAACATAGTAGCCCTAATAAGGGCTCTTAAGGACTGTCTTGTCTTCTGGTAGCTGGTATATATGGTGGTAAAAGGTATATTCTGAGCTTCTGGGGCCCTGCCTGACTACATAGAAAATGAGCTATATACTGTTCAACATAGCAGCACTAATAAGGGATTAAGGACTCTCTTGTCTTCTGGTAGCTGGTATATATATGGTAAAAGGTATATTCTGAGCTTCTGGGACCCTGCCTGACTACATAGAAAATGAGCTATATACTGTACAACATAGTAGCCCTAATAAGGGCTCTTAAGGACTCTCTTGTCTTCTGGTAGCTGGTATATATGGTGGTAAAAGGTATATTCTGAGCTTCTGGGGCCCTGCCTGACTACATAGAAAATGAGCTATATACTGTTCAACATAGTAGCCCTAATAAGGGCTCTTAAGGACTCTCTTGTCTTCTGGTAGCTGGTATATATGGTGGTAAAAGGTATATTCTGAGCTTCTGGGGCCCTGCCTGACTACATAGGATATGAGCTATATACTGTTCAACATAGTAACCCTAATAAGGGCTCTTAAGGACTCTCTTGTCTTCTGGTAGCTGGTATATATGGTGGTAAAAGGTATATTCTGAGCTTCTGGGGCCCTGCCTGACTACATAGAAAATGAGCTATATACTGTACAACATAGTAGCCCTAATAAGGGCTCTTAAGGACTCTCATGTCTTCTGGTAGCTGGTATATATGGTGGTAAAAGGTATATTCTGAGCTTCTGGGGCCCTGCCTGACTACATAGAAAATGAGCTATATACTGTTCAACATAGTAGCCCTAATAAGGGCTCTTAAGGACTCTCTTGTCTTCTGGTAGCTGGTATATATGGTGGTAAAAGCTATATTCTGAGCTTCTGGGGCCCTGCCTGACTACATAGGATATGATGAGCTATATACTGTTCAGCGTAGTAGCCCTAATAAGGGCTCTTAAGGACTGTCTTGTCTTCTGGTAGCTGGTATATATGGTGGTAAAAGCTATATTCTGAGCTTCTGGGGCCCTGCCTGACTACATAGGATATGAGCTATATACTGTTCAACGTAGCAGCCCTAATAAGGGCTCTTAAGGACTCTCTTGTCTTCTGGTAGCTGGTATATATGGTGGTAAAAGCTATATTCTGAGCTTCTGGGGCCCTGCCTGACTACATAGAAAATGAGCTATATACTGTTCAGCGTAGTAGCCCTAATAAGGGCTCTTAAGGACTGTCTTGTCTTCTGGTAGCTGGTATATATGGTGGTAAAAGGTATATTCTGAGCTTCTGGGGCCCTGCCTGCCTACATATGAGCTATATACTGTTCAACATAGTAGCCCTAATAAGGGCTCTTAAGGACTGTCTTGTCTTCTGGTAGCTGGTATATATGGTGGTAAAAGGTATATTCTGAGCTTCTGGGGCCCTGCCTGACTACATAGAAAATGAGCTATATACTGTTCAACATAGCAGCACTAATAAGGGATTAAGGACTCTCTTGTCTTCTGGTAGCTGGTATATATGGTGGTAAAAGGTATATTCTGAGCTTCTGGGGCCCTGCCTGACTACATAGAAAATGAGCTATATACTGTACAACATAGTAGCCCTAATAAGGGCTCTTAAGGACTCTCTTGTCTTCTGGTAGCTGGTATATATGGTGGTAAAAGGTATATTCTGAGCTTCTGGGGCCCTGCCTGACTACATAGAAAATGAGCTATATACTGTTCAACATAGTAGCCCTAATAAGGGCTCTTAAGGACTCTCTTGTCTTCTGGTAGCTGGTATATATGGTGGTAAAAGGTATATTCTGAGCTTCTGGGGCCCTGCCTGACTACATAGGATATGAGCTATATACTGTTCAACATAGTAGCCCTAAAAAGGGCTCTTAAGGACTGTCTTGTCTTCTGGTAGCTGGTATATATGGTGGTAAAAGGTATATTCTGAGCTTCTGGGGCCCTGCCTGACTACATAGAAAATGAGCTATATACTGTACAACATAGTAGCCCTAATAAGGGCTCTTAAGGACTCTCTTGTCTTCTGGTAGCTGGTATATATGGTGGTAAAAGGTATATTCTGAGCTTCTGGGGCCCTGCCTGACTACATAGAAAATGAGCTATATACTGTTCAACATAGTAGCCCTAATAAGGGCTCTTAAGGACTCTCTTGTCTTCTGGTAGCTGGTATATATGGTGGTAAAAGGTATATTCTGAGCTTCTGGGGCCCTGCCTGACTACATAGAAAATGAGCTATATACTGTTCAACATAGTAGCCCTAATAAGGGCTCTTAAGGACTCTCTTGTCTTCTGGTAGCTGGTATATATGGTGGTAAAAGCTATATTCTGAGCTTCTGGGGCCCTGCCTGACTACATAGGATATGAGCTATATACTGTTCAACATAGTAGCCCTAATAAGGGCTCTTAAGGACTCTCTTGTCTTCTGGTAGCTGGTATATATGGTGGTAAAAGGTATATTCTGAGCTTCTGTGGCCCTGCCTGACTACATAGAAAATGAGCTATATACTGTTCAACATAGTAGCCCTAATAAGGGCTCTTAAGGACTCTCTTGTCTTCTGGTAGCTGGTATATATGGTGGTAAAAGCTATATTCTGAGCTTCTGGGGCCCTGCCTGACTACATAGGATATGAGCTATATACTGTTCAACATAGTAGCCCTAATAAGGGCTCTTAAGGACTCTCTTGTCTTCTGGTAGCTGGTATATATGGTGGTAAAAGGTATATTCTGAGCTTCTGGGGCCCTGCCTGACTACATAGAAAATGAGCTATATACTGTACAACATAGTAGCCCTAATAAGGGCTCTTAAGGACTCTCTTGTCTTCTGGTAGCTGGTATATATGGTGGTAAAAGGTATATTCTGAGCTTCTGGGGCCCTGCCTGACTACATAGAAAATGAGCTATATACTGTTCAACATAGTAGCCCTAATAAGGGCTCTTAAGGACTCTCTTGTCTTCTGGTAGCTGGTATATATGGTGGTAAAAGCTATATTCTGAGCTTCTGGGGCCCTGCCTGACTACATAGGATATGATGAGCTATATACTGTTCAGCGTAGTAGCCCTAATAAGGGCTCTTAAGGACTGTCTTGTCTTCTGGTAGCTGGTATATATGGTGGTAAAAGGTATATTCTGAGCTTCTGGGGCCCTGCCTGCCTACATATGAGCTATATACTGTTCAACATAGTAGCCCTAATAAGGGCTCTTAAGGACTGTCTTGTCTTCTGGTAGCTGGTATATATGGTGGTAAAAGGTATATTCTGAGCTTCTGGGGCCCTGCCTGACTACATAGAAAATGAGCTATATACTGTTCAACATAGCAGCACTAATAAGGGATTAAGGACTCTCTTGTCTTCTGGTAGCTGGTATATATGGTGGTAAAAGGTATATTCTGAGCTTCTGGGGCTCTGCCTGACTACATAGAAAATGAGCTATATACTGTACAACATAGTAGCCCTAATAAGGGCTCTTAAGGACTCTCTTGTCTTCTGGTAGCTGGTATATATGGTGGTAAAAGGTATATTCTGAGCTTCTGGGGCCCTGCCTGACTACATAGAAAATGAGCTATATACTGTTCAACATAGTAGCCCTAATAAGGGCTCTTAAGGACTCTCTTGTCTTCTGGTAGCTGGTATATATGGTGGTAAAAGGTATATTCTGAGCTTCTGGGGCCCTGCCTGACTACATAGGATATGAGCTATATACTGTTCAACATAGTAGCCCTAATAAGGGCTCTTAAGGACTCTCTTGTCTTCTGGTAGCTGGTATATATGGTGGTAAAAGGTATATTCTGAGCTTCTGGGGCCCTGCCTGACTACATAGAAAATGAGCTATATACTGTACAACATAGTAGCCCTAATAAGGGCTCTTAAGGACTCTCTTGTCTTCTGGTAGCTGGTATATATGGTGGTAAAAGGTATATTCTGAGCTTCTGGGGCCCTGCCTGACTACATAGAAAATGAGCTATATACTGTTCAACATAGTAGCCCTAATAAGGGCTCTTAAGGACTCTCTTGTCTTCTGGTAGCTGGTATATATGGTGGTAAAAGCTATATTCTGAGCTTCTGGGGCCCTGCCTGACTACATAGGATATGATGAGCTATATACTGTTCAGCAAAGTAGCCCTAATAAGGGCTCTTAAGGACTGTCTTGTCTTCTGGTAGCTGGTATATATGGTGGTAAAAGCTATATTCTGAGCTTCTGGGGCCCTGCCTGACTACATAGGATATGAGCTATATACTGTTCAACGTAGCAGCCCTAATAAGGGCTCTTAAGGACTCTCTTGTCTTCTGGTAGCTGGTATATATGGTGGTAAAAGCTATATTCTGAGCTTCTGGGGCCCTGCCTGACTACATAGAAAATGAGCTATATACTGTTCAGCGTAGTAGCCCTAATAAGGGCTCTTAAGGACTGTCTTGTCTTCTGGTAGCTGGTATATATGGTGGTAAAAGGTATATTCTGAGCTTCTGGGGCCCTGCCTGCCTACATATGAGCTATATACTGTTCAACATAGTAGCCCTAATAAGGGCTCTTAAGGACTGTCTTGTCTTCTGGTAGCTGGTATATATGGTGGTAAAAGGTATATTCTGAGCTTCTGGGGCCCTGCCTGACTACATAGAAAATGAGCTATATACTGTTCAACATAGCAGCACTAATAAGGGATTAGGGACTCTCTTGTCTTCTGGTAGCTGGTATATATGGTGGTAAAAGGTATATTCTGAGCTTCTGGAGCCCTGCCTGACTACATAGAAAATGAGCTATATACTGTACAACATAGTAGCCCTAATAAGGGCTCTTAAGGACTGTCTTGTCTTCTGGTAGCTGGTATATATGGTGGTAAAAGGTATATTCTGAGCTTCTGGGGCCCTGCCTGACTACATAGAAAATGAGGTATATACTGTTCAGCGTAGTAGCCCTAATAAGGGCTCTTAAGGACTGTCTTGTCTTCTGGTAGCTGGTATATATGGTGGTAAAAGGTATATTCTGAGCTTCTGGGGCCCTGCCTGACTACATAGAAAATGAGCTATATACTGTTCAGCGTAGTAGCCCTAATAAGGGCTCTTAAGGACTGTCTTGTCTTCTGGTAGCTGGTATATATGGTGGTAAAAGGTATATTCTGAGCTTCTGGGGCCCTGCCTGACTACATAGAAAATGAGCTATATACTGTTCAGCGTAGTAGCCCTAATAAGGGCTCTTAAGGACTGTCTTGTCTTCTGGTAGCTGGTATATATGGTGGTAAAAGGTATATTCTGAGCTTCTGGGGCCCTGCCTGCCTACATATGAGCCATATACCGTTCAGCGTAGTAGCCCTAATAAGGGCTCTTAATGACTCTCTTGTCTTCTGGTAGCTGGTATAGATGGTGGTAAAAGCGATATTCCGAGCTTCTGGGGCCCTGCCAGCGACAGCCTGTCTTTCCCTGCTGTGAGCGTCTGTCCCTCACTAAGTTCAAGCTGCTAATGCTGACGAAGAGGAAGTGCTGAGTTTTGTATATTCGAGGTCACATGGTTTTTCCAGCCAATGCGTGTAGACGCCGTTTTCGCGATGCCAGCGTCCTCCTAGGACCTGTCCCACCCCCCCTGCATGGTGATTGGTGTAAAAAACGCGCCAGGGAAGGTGGGAGGGGAAACGAATTGTGAGTGCGCCATCGCCGCTGTACTCGATTGAAATCGAGTATGACGAACAGCGTAGTATTCGATCGAATACCGGCTCGGTCGAATACTACTCGCTCATCACTAGTAGGAACCTCATCTTTTGTATTACAATACAAAAACTTTATCAAAAGCGCCCCATGCTAAATAAAAAAAATGGTTGTATATGTTGGAAATGAAAAGAGCCAAGAAATACATTAATTGAAAGTTTAATCAATTTGAACACATCTCTAGAAAAAAAAAACAATTTAATTCCCCCCAAAATCTTCCTTGATTCTTTCATATTTGCTTTTGGTCTCTACCTTGCAATCCTGATGGCACCCATAAATGTGAAAAAACACGTTTTCTTTGGTGATCAAGGTCAGGAGGATGTAAGATTAGTAACTTTTTATTCAGGATCATAGAAGTTACTCTCTTATCCACCCCCTTACATTGTGCCTTAACATCAGGTAGTTGGCCTCCATGTTTGGCTTCTAAATGAACATTTGCACTCACCCTGGATGCTGGCAGAAGGACATATTCCCTGAAACCATTCTCCACCTTTTTATATTGCCTACAGACCCTAAACTTTTAATGTTGGCCTGCCTTATAACCTCATTTCTTGCTATGCTCCCTGTACTTGGCCTTCCATCAAGTGCCACATTTAAATCAAATAGCTGCATGGGTGGTGGTTACTGGTTGCCAGAACGAGTTTCTAGCTCTGGGTGCATTTTCCCAACTCAACTTTTGGTTCCATACATCTTTTAGCTACTCCATCTGCTACTCTATCTCCCCCTCTCTGGACTGGGTTCCTCCCATGTAGCACCTTGAAATTGGCTTTCTGGAAAGTGGCTCCTGTTAATCAGATGGTCCTCCCCGTGATCATCATCCACCTGCTTGCTCTATTCTTAAATCTGCCTGTAATGGAAGTGTTGGCCGCTAGTCCGCTTCTCGTTTTTCTAAGTATACCTTCCAAAACATGTATGCATGCAATGTATGTACCTGGCAAAACAAATCTGAAATAGACAGCAAGTATTGTTTTGACTCAGTGATTCAGGTCTGTTCTTTCTTTCTTCTGCAACTCGAGCACCACCAAACAGTGTTTACTGAACTTTTTACTAAACCTAAACATTTAATAACACTTTCATTCCAAGTTTTCATTTTTCTATGTCCCTTTTCTGATACTTAACGCAAACACAAAGTCATTATTGCCAAGCTATATAGGATTATGTAATTGTATGACATTTGCCCAGGGCAGAGATATATGGTTTGACAAACCCACAAATTATCTATCCATTTCCAATTGATTTCACAACAATTACTTAACTGTTTCTTCTGAAGAAGGTGGGACATTCATTGTCACAAGGTCACTTTGCAAGTTTTAATTGCCGATGCTGTTCTGGCCTTTTATTGCTTTCTCCATGATAAATGGCTCATTGGTTCAAAAGCTAGACTATATAAACAAGCTTATCTCTTCCCATAGTCTTTAATGAAAAATGAGTTGTGAGTATCATTGTTAATCATGGTAATTGTTAATGTTAAGGAGGCTGGTATTATGAGTTTTTCTATTAGGTATTCAATTCATTATAAAGAGGGGAAGACTCTAATGGTCATCTGTGGTGCCCTAGTTCTAATTATTTGTTCTGCCTTCCTCAGATTTATATATATATAAGGTAGAACAAAACATAGAACAAATATATATATATATAAAACATTTTTATCTAAAACTATCACACATGTGAAGCCATACAAACTAAGAAAAAAATCACAACCCCTCCAAAAAAGGTAATGCAGATACTTTATTCATTAAGAATAATCAACGAATTTGAGAATTTGTTTAAAGATTAGTCATTGGTTCTGCACTCCTTTACTCATTATATGCTTTAATCAATAAATCCAATGTTGGTGCTGCTACCCCAATAAAAGGGTTTCCACCCCTATCCAACCCTTTCCATACAATTTACAAAAAAGCATTGAAGGTGCGCACTCATAAAGTCTAATGCAACAAGAAAAAGACAAATTTTCCAATGTTATTATAATTTATTGAAATTAATCACAATATAAAGTATACACAAGTTCATAAAACACACATTTAGACAAAAAAGACATTGCATGTAACCTTGTTGGGCCTCTTTAAGAATACTTTAAAGTAGTACAATGGAACAGATTTATTACACACAACCTTATAGTGTATGGCTATATTCAACATAGAGCTAAAGTGCTTAGTGCAATTGAGGAAAAGAATTCAAAGGTATAGAATCTCACAATGTTATAAAAATATATCAGCTTATATAAACATTGCACAAGCCCACAGTGATATATTGCACTTATGCCCAAATGAGACAATATTGCACAGATACATAGTAATCAGAAAGTTCACATTGCCCACAACAAGGAATAACATGCACAATAATGTTAATAGTAGATTACATCACCTGTAAACAATACACTCATCCCGCTCAAGATGTACAACTCATAACCTGACGGCCGTTTCGGGCCAAACCCGCCCTTCTTCAGAGGTATACTATAGTATATAGAAAGGAAAAGACCGCACTCTATATCTTAAGTGAAATACGCTAGTGTGCAACACCGGAGGTTGGCCGAAAAGGGAGCCCTTCCGGGAACCAAATTGCAAGAAGATAGGGATCCCACACACCCCAAAATTCCCAACCTCATATACTCAGTGGCACCACTACAATAAATTTATGAAAGTATACAAAAGTTTATTAATTACATATTCAAACAAATAGTAACAGGCCAATTTAAAATTAATTAAAAAACATATAACATAATAAATGAATATAGGGAGGGCGAGACTATACCAACAAAGGCTGAGCCAGGGGAAAAAATATGATAACAGATGGAAGTATGGGGTGCCGCTAAATCTAACATAAATTAATATCTTAAATCAATAATATAATGTCTATATAAAACACTAGTATTTGATATTGTAATTTTATACGTGACCCTACATACCACTAATATCTAAATAGTTAATTACAATTGAATGAGTAACACTTGTGACAAACTCCCCAACCAAACTTGTATATCTAAACAGTGCAATCAAAATTCATCAACACTACCAAATAGTAAATAAAGTGCAACGTGCCTGCGTGCCAAAGATTATTATAAACCTATCTACCTATATAGTAATCTAAACAAAACAGAAGGACCAACCGAGAGGGAAAAAAAAAAAAAATCAAACCAGACCACAACATGTAGAAAACACTTACTGAATCATAGTTGATAAGCAGCAACCAAACCCCCCAGCCAGCACGAGTCTCATCCCCTCCGTACACAGCCGACGCGTTCCGTGACGTCACGAGCGTCACTTCATCAGGGCATGTGAGGTACAGGGATGATGGAGGCCCTTAAATACTCATCTGCCTCCGTTCCAGCGAAGCGTCCGCGTCAGAGGGCAGGGCGGCCGCCGTGCACGCTCCGGCCGGAAGCGCGCCCGCGGCCCCTGTCCGCACTGAACCGGTGACAGAAGCCTGCCACCGGAACAGGAAGACAAGCCTGGAGCGCATTGCGCTCCAGGTGTCATACACAGACGGCTGCGCAGAGCGGCCAAGAAACCAAGGCCGTGAGAAAACCGCGCAGCAGTGAAGAGGAACGGAGGGAGGTGAGCATTGGGATCCATCACTATAGTAAAAAAACCAACAAGACATACGGACATCACATACAGCGGCCTGTAAATAAATCTTAATTATAACAGTGTGTTCAACTATCTAAATATCATCAATACAATAAGTGAATACCTGAAATATCCTACCACCATGTCACTACCGATTAACCAATATATATAAATAAGTGCTGATTAAGCAGCAATTCAGTAATTGGGGAGAGGGCAACACTATTGTCTCCCTGGATCATTCAATGGAGCCCAATGTGTCAGATAATACATGCTGATAATTCCTGTGGACAGCGGCATCCAGAATTGGGATGCCCCTCCATCAGAATGCTAATGATGCGCATGGAGCAAAGCATTGAGAATGAAAAGGAAAGGGAAAGGAAGGAAGAAAAAAAAAGGGGGGGGGGGAAAGAGAGAGAGAAAAAGGGGAAGGGGGGGAAAAGAGGGAAAAAAGAAAAAAGAGGATAAGAAAATGGGAGTGAACAGTTCCATGCTCATACATGAGGTATCTAAAATGTAATGCACTACCTCAACAAATGCAATTATAGGGGTACATCCCAACTAGTACACATAATCCCAAATATGGGTAATCAAATTTCCAATGTCCCAAGGGGCAACAGTCCAGGTACATGCTCATCATTGGTTCGGATGTACCAGCTCCTCATTCTTTACTAATTTCTTCCATCCACTTCGAGAGGATCCATTATTGCAGATGCGGTACCAAAAATAGTAGGTGAGAAAAGGGAATATTTTCATCAGATGTTCAGGCTTCAAACGGAGATCAGCAGGGTCCTTTGCCATTTTCGGTGGGTAAGGGAGGGGAATATATTCATCAAATATTGAGGCTTTAGACGGGAATCAAGGAAATATATTCATCAAATGTTGAGGCTTTAGACGGGAATCAGCCACAGGTCCTTTACCTTCTGGTTAGAGAGCTGGTTAGTGTACTCATATACAATACCGTGCTAAAATACGATACTAGACTAAGTGCAGAAAATACATAAGTGAAAAAACTTAACCCCCATGGCCCCCAACGGGGGTGACTAAGGGCAAAACCGAGCATTATCCGATGTGAATGAAAAACTAATAATCCAGTAAGCCCACTCCATATAAAACCTATAAATTGTGCAAATGATAAATATGCCCCCCCTGAATACTAACAACCACAACACAAACTGATCAACACAAACTGACCCACCCAGTGCCTATAACAAAATCAAACCCCCAAAAAAGGTGTGAACGCCAGATCCTCATTTAACCCGAAGGGAGTCTGGGCCTGTAGATTATAAATCCAGCGTAATTCCCGCTGTTGAAGCCTCCTTTTTAAATCCCCTCCCCGTGGGCCCATGCTCACTTTTTCAATCCCCATCACCTTTAATTCTCTGAAATCACTGTGATGCACGTTAAGGAAATGCAGGGCCACCGGAGGAACCACCTTTCCCAACTCCAGATTTCTAGCCGCTAGACGTATAGATGAGAAATGCGCCTGGATCCTGGCCTTCAGGCTATTTCTAGTCTCACCAATATACATTCTAGGGCAACTACATTGGAGTGCATAGATGACTCCAGCGGTCCTGCAATTAATAAGCTGTTGGATCCGGAAAGCTCTACCTGTCTGTAAGTTCTTAATGACTTTACTTTTTGTCATATGTGGGCAGACAGAGCACCCACCACAGGGGAAATTACCCACAATTGTGGTTTGATCCCGTAGCCAATTTGGTGAAGTAGCAAAATGGCTAGAGCAAACCCTATCCCGTATGCTGGGTGCTCGCTGTGCCAGGGGACCACCTCTTATCCACCTAGCCAGGTGGGGGTCAGTCTTAAGAATGCTCCAGTGACTCTGCAGAATGCGTCTTAAGTTATGCCAATCCTCATTATATTTAGTAATAAATCTTACCTCAAACTTCTTCTGTTGCTTGTTCTTGGGGACCAATAAATTTGCCCGTGGAGTCTTCTTGGCCCTTTCAAAGGCTCTATGGATCACTGCCTTGGGATACCCCCGTCTAATAAACCGAGATGATAGGTCTCCTGCTTGTTGCAGAAATTCTTTATCTTCTGAGCAATTTCTGCGTAATCTTAAAAATTGCCCGGTGGGTATCCCACGTTTCAAACTACTTGGATGAAAGCTGTTAAAATGTAACAGAGAATTCACTGATGTCTCCTTGCGGTATAGCCCTGTGCTGATGGACCCGTTTTCATTGATAGAGATATTAAGATCCAAGAACGTCACCTGTCTGGCAGGGGTCTGTGCCGTGAGGAAAATATTGAAATCATTAATATTCAAATGTTGTAAAAATTCCTCAAATTCCACGGCTGTACCCTGCCATATCACCAACACATCATCTATGTACCGATGCCACCCAAGCACGTGCCGGCCAAATCCAACATTGTCCTCATGGAACACCACTTCCCTCTCCCACCATCCCAGGAAGAGATTAGCCACCGAGGGGGCACAGCGTGCCCCCATGGCGACTCCACACACTTGACGATAAAAATCGCCGTCAAAGGTGAAAAAATTGTGCGTGAGCACAAAGTCAAGTAGGGAAAGGATGAATTCCACTGGGATGGTGGGAGAGCCGCGTCCACTCATGTTAAGGAAGTACCGGCACGTGCGGGTGGCATCCCTGTGTGAAATGCAGGTATATAGCGCCTCGACGTCCATGGTGGCCAAAAGGACATTGTCTGGGACCCACAAAGAATTAAGGCTCCTCCGTAGATCCATAGAGTCACGCGTATATGAATCAAGGGAGATAACAAAGGGCTGTAAAAATTGGTCAATGTACTCACAGGCTTTTTCTGTCAGTCCCCCTATGCCCGCCACAATAGGTCTTCCTGGTGGGCATCGGGGGTTTTTGTGTATCTTTGGCAAGATGTAAAAGGTTGCCACCACCGGAAACTCCACCAACAAAAAATCCCGTGTCCTGCGATTTATAACACCCTCCGACCAGGCCGTCCCAACCAGAACCTCATATTCTTGTTTGTACAGCCTTAATGGATTCGCTGGTAATCTCTCATAGTTGGAGGTATTTTGTAGCTGTCTCAGGGCCTCCGTGCGATAATACTCGCGTGACATCAACCCCAATATTCCCGCCCTTATCGGCCTCCTTAATGGTGATGTCTGTGCGTGCACGGAGGCCCGAGACAGCCAGCACCTCCTCCCTCGTGAGGTTAGAGGTACCATGGGTTACTGGTAATTTACGGATCTGTTCACTAACCGCCTGAAAAAATGTGTAAATCGCAGGACTAAGCGTCCATGGTGGAGTATATTTAGAAGGTCTATGCAACATTACATCTGTACTCACTTCTGTTAGTTGTGATGTTTGCTCATCCAGCAATGTAGCCAGGTCGTCTAAGGCTTCCCCTTCTTGCCATGTTATGTCTGTCATCGGTACCAAAGAGCTCTCAAACTGCTTCTTCAAAAGTAATCTTCTACAGAAGAGAAATAAATCCTTGATGGCCGTAAATTTATCAAGTTTGTTGTTGGGGGCAAAGGTAAGGCCCATCCGTAAAACGGCTTCTTCCTGTGAGGTAAGTATTGTGCCCGAAAGATTAATAACTGTCAATTCTTGGCTATCAGCATTGTCAGAGGAGATCCCATGTAAGCTGTCAGGGTGGTTCACTGCTTCTCTAGCTATGGGCTGGGTCCCAGCCTGGACCGCTTCGATGTTGAGGGTTGTAACCTGCGGTAATCCCATAGCCCGGTTGGGCCTACAGGCCCTAGATCTATTTTCCCCCCCCCCGGCGGGTCCTTCTGCCCTTCTGTCGCCTAAAAAACGCTGCGGTGTTACATTACTCTCCTCTGATGATCTACTGACCACAGAGGATCTCCGACTACCTCCAGTGTTGCACACTAGCGTATTTCACTTAAGATATAGAGTGCGGTCTTTTCCTTTCTATATACTATAGTAGACGTCCACCCACGTGTAGGAGCCCAGTTTCTGGGGACTACTCTATTTAGACCAGCACCACACTATGTCTTCTAATTGGGAAAAAAAAGAATTGGACTGGACTAGCAGACTTCAGCAGTGGAGGTTACAGGGCGAGGGTAACGTACATCCCTCTAGATCTCCAGTATTAAGGGACATTTTCCAACAAATAAAGCGTGAACAGATTAAATACACCAAATTATGGTGGAATGTCCAGACGCTGGAGATCTACAGAGAACAATCACTCATTCCCCGGGGGCTAAGAGTGCAGATATTCCCTTCTTGGGAAGTTTCTGATGAAACACGATCCAGGTGGGAGACGCACTTGAATAAGTGCGCGATGGGTCTCATAGAAGAACTAATTAACCTTGATAGAGCATCCCTTCTGAGATCAAAGGACACTCTGAAGGAATTATACGACAGTATACCCAAAGACATTGGTCAAGGGGAGATTGACAAACTACAGGAATCGCTGGATAATGATTTGAAAAAAGTTGAGGATAGCATCATCAACAATAAAATGTCTAAGTTGAATAGGGATAAAAATGACTTCTCTATAGGCCGGGTTTACCGATGGACCCATAGAGGTAATGGAAGAAGAGGCCCTGACAGGGATAGCCGACCCCCTAGTCGGAGATGCTCTGTGGTCAGTAGATCATCAGAGGAGAGTAATGTAACACCGCAGCGTTTTTTAGGCGACAGAAGGACAGAAGGACCCGCCGGGGGGGGGAAAAATAGATCTAGGGCCTGTAGGCCCAACCGGGCGATGGGATTACCGCAGGTTACAACCCTGAACATCGAAACGGTCCAGGCTGGGACCCAGCCCATAGCTAGAGAAGCAGTGAACCACCCTGACAGCTTACATGGGATCTCCTCTGACAATGCTGATAGCCAAGAATTGACAGTTATTAATCTTTCGGGCACAATACTTACCTCACAGGAAGAAGCCGTTTTACGGAGGGGCCTTACCTTTGCCCCCAACAACAAACTTGATAAATTTACGGCCATCAAGGATTTATTTCTCTTCTGTAGAAGATTACTTTTGAAGAAGCAGTTTGAGAGCTCTTTGGTACCGATGACAGACATAACATGGCAAGAAGGGGAAGCCTTAGACGACCTGGCTACATTGCTGGATGAGCAAACATCACAACTAACAGAAGTGAGTACAGATGTAATGTTGCATAGACCTTCTAAATATACTCCACCATGGACGCTTAGTCCTGCGATTTACACATTTTTTCAGGCGGTTAGTGAACAGATCCGTAAATTACCAGTAACCCATGGTACCTCTAACCTCACAAGGGAGGAGGTGCTGGCTGTCTCGGGCCTCCGTGCACGCACAGACATCACCATTAAGGAGGCCGATAAGGGCGGGAATATTGTGGGGATGTCACGCGAGTATTATCGCACGGAGGCCCTGAGACAGCTACAAAATACCTCCAACTATGAGAGATTACCAGCGAATCCATTAAGGCTGTACAAACAAGAATATGAGGTTCTGGTTGGGACGGCCTGGTCGGAGGGTGTTATAAATCGCAGGACACGGGATTTTTTGTTGGTGGAGTTTCCGGTGGTGGCAACCTTTTACATCTTGCCAAAGATACACAAAAACCCCCGATGCCCACCAGGAAGACCTATTGTGGCGGGCATAGGGGGACTGACAGAAAAAGCCTGTGAGTACATTGACCAATTTTTACAGCCCTTGTTGTTGTTATCTCCCTTGATTCATATACGCGTGACTCTATGGATCTACTGAGGAGCCTTAATTCTTTGTGGGTCCCAGACAATGTCCTTTTGGCCACCATGGACGTCGAGGCGCTATATACCTGCATTTCACACAGGAATGCCACCCGCACGTGCCGGTACTTCCTTAACATGAGTGGACGCGGCTCTCCCACCATCCCAGTGGAATTCATCCTTTCCCTACTTGACTTTGTGCTCACGCACAATTTTTTCACCTTTGACGGCGATTTTTATCGTCAAGTGTGTGGAGTCGCCATGGGGGAACGCTGTGCCCCCTCGGTGGCTAATCTCTTCCTGGGATGGTGGGAGAGGGAAGTGGTGTTCCATGAGGACAATGTTGGATTTGGCCGGCACGTGCTTGGGTGGCATCGGTACATAGATGATGTGTTGGTGATATGGCAGGGTACAGCCGTGGAATTTGAGGAATTTTTACAACATTTGAATATTAATGATTTCAATATTTTCCTCACAGCACAGACCCCTGCCAGACAGGTGACGTTCTTGGATCTTAATATCTCTATCAATGAAAACGGGTCCATCAGCACAGGGCTATACCGCAAGGAGACATCAGTGAATTCTCTGTTACATTTTAACAGCTTTCATCCAAGTAGTTTGAAACGTGGGATACCCACCGGGCAATTTTTAAGATTACGCAGAAATTGCTCAGAAGATAAAGAATTTCTGCAACAAGCAGGAGACCTATCATCTCGGTTTATTAGACGGGGGTATCCCAAGGCAGTGATCCATAGAGCCTTTGAAAGGGCCAAGAAGACTCCACGGGCAAATTTATTGGTCCCCAAGAACAAGCAACAGAAGAAGTTTGAGGTAAGATTTATTACTAAATATAATGAGGATTGGCATAACTTGAGACGCATTCTGCAGAGTCACTGGAGCATTCTTAAGACTGACCCCCACCTGGCTAGGTGGATAAGAGGTGGTCCCCGTATGCTGGCACAGCGAGCACCCAGCATACGGGATAGGGTTTGCTCTAGCCATTTTGCTACTTCACCAAATTGGCTACGGGATCAAACCACAATTGTGGGTAATTTCCCCTGTGGTGGGTGCTCTGTCTGCCCACATATGACAAAAAGTAAAGTCATTAAGAACTTACAGACAGGTAGAGCTTTCCGGATCCAACAGCTTATTAATTGCAGGACCGCTGGAGTCATCTATGCACTCCAATGTAGTTGCCCTAGAATGTATATTGGTGAGACTAGAAATAGCCTGAAGGCCAGGATCCAGGCGCATTTCTCATCTATACGTCTAGCGGCTAGAAATCTGGAGTTGGGAAAGGTGGTTCCTCCGGTGGCCCTGCATTTCCTTAACGTGCATCACAGTGATTTCAGAGAATTAAAGGTGATGGGGATTGAAAAAGTGAGCATGGGCCCACGGGGAGGGGATTTAAAAAGGAGGCTTCAACAGCGGGAATTACGCTGGATTTATAATCTACAGGCCCAGACTCCCTTCGGGTTAAATGAGGATCTGGCGTTCACACCTTTTTTGGGGGTTTGATTTTGTTATAGGCACTGGGTGGGTCAGTTTGTGTTGATCAGTTTGTGTTGTGGTTGTTAGTAGAGATGAGCGAACTTTTGAAAAATTCGATTTGACTGATTCGCCGAATTTTCCGACAAAAATCGTTTCGACCCGAATAAATTCGCGACGAATCGCTATTAAAAACGGCTATTTCTGAGCCTCCTAGAGCCTCAATAGGGTTGTAAACCATTCTGCCTTGCTGTAACACGCACAGGATGCGTGCTGGGTTAGTTAAATAATACTTTGAAGAAATATCACATGCAGATCAGAGGCATCGCTAATAGAATCGCAGAGCGGCACAATTGAATTCAAGAGAGTTGAAGTGGCATCACTATGAGGGGCAGGAGCCCAAACATTGCTTTAAAGAGACACTGGAGTTGGCTTCAGGAGCCCAAAAATTGGATGAATCACACCCTGGAGTTGGCAGCAGCAGCAGGAGCCCAAATATTACTTTAAAGAGACCCTGGGGTTGGCTTCAGGAGCCCAAAAATTGGATGAATCACACCCTGGAGTTGGCAGCAGCAGCAGCAGGAGCCCAAACATTACTTCAAAGAGACCCTGGGGTTGGCTTCAGGAGCCCAAAAATTGGATGAATCACACCCTGGAGTTGGCAGCAGCAGCAGCAGGAGCCCAAACATTACTTCAAAGAGACCCTGGGGTTGGCTTCAGGAGCCCAAAAATTGGATGAATCACACCCTGGAGTTGGCAGGAGTTGACAGCAGCAGCAGCAGCAGGAGCCCAAACATTACTTTAAAGAGACCCTGGGGTTGGCTTCAGGAGCCCAAAAATTGGATGAATCACACCCTGGAGTTGGCAGGAGTTGGCAGCAGCAGCAACAGGAGCCCAAACATTACTTTAAAGAGACCCTGGGGTTGGCTTCAGGAGCCCAAAAATTGGATGATTCACACCCTGGAGTTGGCAGCAGCAGCAGCAGGAGCCCAAATATTACTTTAAAGAGACACTGGGGTTGGCTTCAGGAGCCCAAAAATTGGATGAATCACACCCTGGAGTTGGCAGAAGTTGGCAGCAGCAGCAGCAGCAGCAGCAGCAGGAGCCCAAATATTACTTTAAAGAGACCCTGGGGTTGGCCTCAGGAGCCCAAAAATTGGATGAATCACACCCTGGAGTTGGCAGCAGCAGGAGCCCAAATATTACTTTAAAGAGACCCTGGGGTTGGCCTCAGGAGCCCAAAAATTGGATGAATCACACCCTGGAGTTGGCAGCAGCAGCAGCAGCAGGAGCCCAAACATTACTTCAAAGAGACCCTGGGGTTGGCTTCAGGAGCCCAAAAATTGGATGAATCACACCCTGGAGTTGGCAGGAGTTGACAGCAGCAGCAGCAGCAGGAGCCCAAATATTACTTTAAAGAGACCCTGGGGTTGGCTTCAGGAGCCCAACAATTGGATGAATCACACCCTGGAGTTGGCAGAAGTTGGCAGCAGCAGCAGCAGGAGCCCAAACATTACTTAAAAGAGACACTGGGGTTGGCTTCAGGAGCCCAAAAATTGGATGAATCACACCCTGGAGTTGGCAGGAGTTGACAGCAGCAGCAGCAGGAGCCCAAATATTACTTTAAAGAGACCCTGGGGTTGGCTTCAGGAGCCCAAAAATTGGATGAATCACACCCTGGAGTTGGCAGGAGTTGGCAGCAGCAGCAACAGGAGCCCAAACATTACTTTAAAGAGACCCTGGGGTTGGCTTCAGGAGCCCAAAAATTGGATGATTCACACCCTGGAGTTGGCAGCAGCAGCAGCAGGAGCCCAAATATTACTTTAAAGAGACCCTGGGGTTGGCTTTAGGAGCCCAAAAATTGGATGAATCACACCCTGGAGTTGGCAGCAGCAGGAGCCCAAATATTACTTTAAAGAGACCCTGGGGTTGGCTTCAGGAGCCCAAAAATTGGATGAATCACACCCTGGAGTTGGCAGGAGTTGGCAGCAGCAGCAACAGGAGCCCAAACATTACTTTAAAGAGACCCTGGGGTTGGCTTCAGGAGCCCAAAAATTGGATGATTCACACCCTGGAGTTGGCAGCAGCAGGAGCCCAAATATTACTTTAAAGAGACCCTGGGGTTGGCTTCAGGAGCCCAAAAATTGGATGAATCACACCCTGGAGTTGGCAGCAGCAGCAGCAGGAACCCAAATATTACTTTAAAGAGACACTGGGGTTGGCTTCAGGAGCCCAAAAATTGGATGAATCACACCCTGGAGTTGGCAGAAGTTGGCAGCAGCAGCAGCAGCAGGAGCCCAAATATTACTTTAAAGAGACCCTGGGGTTGGCTTCAGGAGCCCAAAAATTGGATGAATCACACCCTGGAGTTGGCAGAAGTTGGCAGCAGCAGCAGCAGGAGCCCAAATATTACTTTAAAGAGACTCTGGGGTTGGCTTCAGGAGCCCAAAAATTGGATGAATCACACCCTGGAGTTGGCAGAAGTTGGCAGCAGCAGCAGCAGGAGCCCAAAAAATGGCCTAAAGACATAAATATGTTTTGCACCATTTGGAAAGTGTAAAACGTGGCACCATGCTGAATCTAGTCGCATGCATCAGGCATTGGTGGGTGGAAATCCTGGCTGATCCATCCCTGATTCATTTTGACAAAGGTGAGTCTCTCCACATTTTTAGTTGACAGACGAGTTCTCCTCGCCGTAACTATGGCCCCCGCCGCACTAAACACCCGCTCAGATGGCACGCTACTTGCCGGGCAGGACAGCTTTTCCAGGGCCAACTCTGCTAGTTGCGGCCACAAATCAAGTTTGGCTGCCCAGAAGTCCAGCGGATCCTCAAGGTGTGTTGGCATGGTCATGTCAAAGTATGACATGACCTGCTGGTTGAGGTCCTGCTCCAGGTCTTCCTGCTGCTCATGAGTAGCCTCACTATGCGGGTGTAGAAAGCTACTCATTAGCGACTGAAGACTGAGGCTGCTGCTGCTGATGGAGCTTCTGCTGCTGCTGCTCCCAACCCCCCCAGCTGCCATGGCAGTGGAAGGTGAGCGCAGAGGTCCCCTCGAGTCAGACCTGCGAGAGTATGGACCATGGCGCAGATAGGCATCGGCCAACTGCCTACGTAGAATGTCTTTGTAGTAGTTGAGTTTGTCCTCCCTCTCGGTGGGTTTAAAAAATGCCCCCATTTTGTGCCGGAAGCGAGGGTCCAATAAGGTGGACAGCCAGAAGTCATCCCGCCGACAGATGGAAACAATTCTGGGGTCACTACGCAAGCACGTGAGCATGCTTCGTGCCATTTGCGCAAGTGACTCGGATGGACTACCTGTCTCCATCTCCACTGCATACTGCCACGGTGTGCCCGGGTCCTCTGTCTCGCCTTCCTCAAAAACCTCTAGCTCCTCTGGCTGCTCCTGCTCCTCCTCTCCTGTCCACTGACTAGATAAACCAGCCATTTCGCCAAGCCTAAACTGTGTTTCGCTGGGCAACTCCTCCTCCTCCTCTTCCTCCTCCTCCTCCAGTTCAGCTCCAGCGGGGTTCATGTGGCCGTAAGATGTAAACGCCATGTCTCCAGTGCCCTGACCAGCCATGGTTTCCAACATGTGCTGTAGTACATGAAGCAGTGGAATCACGTTGTTCATCCCGTAATCCTGCCGACTGACAAATAAAGTGGCATCCTCAAAGGGCCTGAGCAAACGGCAGGTGTCACGTATGAGCTGCCACTGGTTGACATTGAAGTTACACAGGGGAGTCCCCCTATCTGCTTGGATCATCAGGAAATCCGTGATGGCTTTTCTCTGTTCATATAATCGGTCCAACATGTGAAGGGTGGAATTCCAACGGGTGGAAACATCGCAAATCAGACTATGTTGGGGGATACCATTCTGACGCTGTAGCTCAAGAAGGGTGTGTTTGGCGGTGTAGGAGTGGCTGAAGTGCATGCAAAGTTTCCTTGAAGTTGTTAGGATGTCTTGCAGATGGGGGGAACACTTCAGAAACCGCTTGACAACCAGATTGAAGACGTGAGCCATGCAGGGGGCATGGGTCAGGCTTCCTTGGCGCAGCGCAGACAAAATGTTCTTCCCATTGTCGGTAACCATGATTCCCATTTTAAGTTTTCTCGGAGTAAGCCATGTTTGGATTTCCTGATGAATACATTTAAGCAGTTCCTCCCCTGTGTGACTCCGTTCGCCAAGACAAACCATGTGAAGCACTTCGTGACACCTCCGTGCCCTGCACACATGGTAGACTGGAGGGGCACTGAGACTTGAGCCTACAGTGGAGGGTGAGGAGATGGCGGAGGATGAGGAGGCCGAGTCGCACGGTGTCACAGGCCCAATGGGCAGAGAGCGCGGAGGCCGAAGCGGCGTGACCTGTCCAAGTTGCTGCTGCTGCTGCAAAGGGACCACATTCACCCAGTGGGCCGTAAACGACATGTACTGCCCCTGACCGTAGTTACAGCTCCAGATGTCGGCGCTGCCATGTATTTTGCTACACACCGACAGGCTCAAGGACTGGCCCACCTTCTGTTCAACAAAAGTGTGCAGCGCTGGTACTGCCTTCTTGGCAAAGAAATGACGGCTTGGGACTCTCCACCTCGGCTCGGCACAAGCCATCAGTTCTCTGAAAGGTGCAGATTCCACCACCTGAAAAGGGAGCGACTGCAGCACCAGCAACTTGGACAGGAGCACATTCAGCTTCTGTGCCGTAGGATGAGTGGGCGCATACTGCTGTCTCTTGGACATGGCTTCGCTGATGGATTGCTGGCGGGATGCATGACTTGGAGGAGGAGGAGCAATAGCGACAGAGGATGGGTATGACGCACAGCTGCCTTCGGCTGAGGTGCTGGAGCCTTGGCTGGCAGAAATTGGGAGCTCACTTGGTGAGGAAGCAGACTGGACCACCCCTTGGGAGCCTCGGTTCTCCCAGGTCACTTTATGGTGACGCATCATATGTTGACGCAGGGCCGTGGTGCCAACATTTGGACCCTGGCCACGCTTCACCTTTTGCCTACATATCTTGCATGTGGCCATGTTACCCTCCTGCGGATGCCTCAGGAAAAACTGCCACACTGCCGAGTAGCTACTTTTCCCACCCCCTGGCCTCACTGATTCACTGCTGCTGTTGCCAACTCCAGGAACCCCTGCTCCACTACCTCCCGATAAGGTAGACTGCCGCACAGCAGGTGCTCTACCCCGGCCCCGGCCCCGGCCGGCTCCAGCCTTTGGAATTGTGCCCCCATGCTGACTGCTACCACCTTGCTGCCTCAGCTGCTGACTCCGGGGCAACCTGCGCCCCTCTTCTCCTGATGATGACGATGAAGCCCCTTCCTCACCCGGCTCCCAAGTGCGATCGGCTTCATCGTCATCATCATCATCACCGAGTTGTGGCTGTACGTCACTGATGTTCGTGGATTCGTCAACAGTGTCTGGCGCAGGAGCTGGAACGCTCGCAGCACCCATGACACTGTCCACATCACTATTTGTCTGCCTAGCTAAAGAAACCACCTCCATTTCTTGGCTGGGCAGTAGCTGCTGACTGTCCTCCTGTATCTGATCGTCCTCCTCACTAAAGAGTGGAGCTGAACCCAAAGCATAGGATACGTCGCTGGGGGAGGGAACGGCGTAGGACAGAGGCAATGGGAGGACAGGGACTGCTCTCGGGGCATGCCAACTCAGGGTTGTGTCAGAGGAACCTACCGACCCTAGACTGGGAGTCTCAGACGTAAGTTGTGATGATGTTGTTGATGAGCGCGTCAACCAATCTACCACGGCAGATGCGTTGCTGGTGGAGACCCGACCGCTAGCAGATACTGGCAGATTAGGTCTCTCAGCGTGACTCCTGCTGCTACTGGCCCCCAGTCTGATGCGAGCTCTGCCTGCGGAATCTTGGCCTCTGCCACTCCTCTTTTCACTTCCAGGCACTTGTCTGCCCGACATAGTCTAACTGGCGTGGTAGTAGGTGATATTTTAAGAACCCCCAGGCAGCGGTGGGTCTATATGAAACAGAATATAATGCACACCAAAAGTGAGCAGTAACACTCAGCCTCCAACAGGCCTGCCTAGTGTAAATAAGAGAGCTTCTTAGTGTAAAAAAAGAGGGGTATGCTATGTTACAGATTGGGATGCCCCAACAGCCAGCAGTGCACCTGGCAGCAGTAAGACTATGCACAGCAAAAGTGTCTTTATCAGGCCTAATTTCTATTAGAATAAGTGCAAATGGTTATTATGGTATTAAATAGAGGCTGGTGTAGTCACAGAATGGGATGCCACAAAAACCAGAGAGCATGCACAGCAAAAGTGTCTTTATCAGGCCTAATTTCTATGAGAATAAGTACAAATAGTTATTATGGTATTAAATAGAGGCTGGAGTAGTCACAGAATGGGATGCCACAAAAAACAGAGAGCATGCACAGCAAAAGTGTCTTTATCAGGCCTAATTTCTATGAGAATAAGGGCAAATGGTTATTATGGTATTAAATAGAGGCTGGTGTAGTCACAGAATGGGATGCCACAAAAACCAGAGAGCATGCACAGCAAAAGTGTCTTTATCAGGCCTAATTTCTACGAGAATAAGTGCAAATGGTTATTATGGTATTAAATAGAGGCTGGTGTAGTCACAGAATGGGATGCCACAAAAACCAGAGAGCATGCACAGCAAAAGTGTCTTTATCAGGCCTAATTTCTATGAGAATAAGTGCAAATGGTTATTATGGTATTAAATAGAGGCTGGTGTAGTCACAGAATGGGATGCCACAAAAACCAGAGAGCATGCACAGCAAAGGTGTCTTTATCAGGCCTAATTTCTATGAGAATAAGTGCAAATGGTTATTATGGTATTAAATAGAGGCTGGTGTAGTCACAGAATGGGATGCCACAAAAACCAGAGAGCATGCACAGCAAAAGTGTCTTTATCAGGCCTAATTTCTACGAGAATAAGTGCAAATGGTTATTATGGTATTAAATAGAGGCTGGTGTAGTCACAGAATGGGATGCCACAAAAACCAGAGAGCATGCACAGCAAAAGTGTCTTTATCAGGCCTAATTTCTATGAGAATAAGTGCAAATGGTTATTATGGTATTAAATAGAGGCTGGTGTAGTCACAGAATGGGATGCCACAAAAACCAGAGAGCATGCACAGAAAAAGTGTCTTTATCAGGCCTAATTTCTACGAGAATAAGTGCAAATGGTTATTATGGTATTAAATAGAGGCTGGTGTAGTCACAGAATGGGATGCCACAAAAACCAGAGAGCATGCACAGCAAAAGTGTCTTTATCAGGCCTAATTTCTACGAGAATAAGTGCAAATGGTTATTATGGTATTAAATAGAGGCTGGTGTAGTCACAGAATGGGATGCCACAAAAACCAGAGAGCATGCACAGCAAAAGTGTCTTTATCAGGCCTAATTTCTATGAGAATAAGTGCAAATGGTTATTATGGTATTAAATAGAGGCTGGTGTAGTCACAGAATGGGATGCCACAAAAACCAGAGAGCATGCACAGCAAAAGTGTCTTTATCAGGCCTAATTTCTATGAGAATAAGTGCAAATGGTTATTATGGTATTAAATAGAGGCTGGTGTAGTCACAGAATGGGATGCCACAAAAACCAGAGAGCATGCACAGCAAAAGTGTCTTTATCAGGCCTAATTTCTACGAGAATAAGTGCAAATGGTTATTATGGTATTAAATAGAGGCTGGTGTAGTCACAGAATGGGATGCCACAAAAACCAGAGAGCATGCACAGCAAAAGTGTCTTTATCAGGCCTAATTTCTACGAGAATAAGTGCAAATGGTTATTATGGTATTAAATAGAGGCTGGTGTAGTCACAGAATGGGATGCCACAAAAACCAGAGAGCATGCACAGCAAAAGTGTCTTTATCAGGCCTAATTTCTATGAGAATAAGTGCAAATGGTTATTATGGTATTAAATAGAGGCTGGTGTAGTCACAGAATGGGATGCCACAAAAACCAGAGAGCATGCACAGCAAAAGTGTCTTTATCAGGCCTGATTTCTATGAGAATAAGTGCAAATGGTTATTATGGTATTAAATAGAGGCTGGTGTAGTCACAGAATACGATGCCACAAAAACCAGAGAGCATGCACAGCAAAGGTGTCTTTATCAGGCCTAATTTCTACGAGAATAAGTGCAAATGGTTATTATGGTATTAAATAGAGGCTGGTGTAGTCACAGAATGGGATGCCACAAAAACCAGAGAGCATGCACAGCAAAAGTGTCTTTATCAGGCCTAATTTCTATGAGAATAAGTGCACATGGTTATTATGGTATTAAATAGAGGCTGGAGTAGTCACAGAATGGGATGCCACAAAAACCAGAGAGCATGCACAGCAAAAGTGACTTTATCAGGCATAAATTCTATGAGAATAAGTGCAAATGGTTATTATGGTATTAAATAGAGGCTGGTGTAGTCACAGAATGGGATGCCACAAAAACCAGAGAGCATGCACAGCAAAAGTGTCTTTATCAGGCCTAATTTCTACAAGAATAAGTGCAAATGGTTATTATGGTATTAAATAGAGGCTGGTGTAGTCACAGAATGGGATGCCACAAAAACCAGAGAGCATGCACAGCAAAAGTGTCTTTATCAGGCCTAATTTCTACGAGAATAAGTGCAAATGGTTATTATGGTATTAAATAGAGGCTGGTGTAGTCACAGAATGGGATGCCACAAAAACCAGAGAGCATGCACAGCAAAAGTGTCTTTATCAGGCCTAATTTCTACGAGAATAAGTGCAAATGGTTATTATGGTATTAAATAGAGGCTGGTGTAGTCACAGAATGGGATGCCACAAAAACCAGAGAGCATGCACAGCAAAAGTGTCTTTATCAGGCCTAATTTCTACGAGAATAAGTGCAAATGGTTATTATGGTATTAAATAGAGGCTGGTGTAGTCACAGAATGGGATGCCACAAAAACCAGAGAGCATGCACAGCAAAAGTGTCTTTATCAGGCCTAATTTCTACGAGAATAAGTGCAAATGGTTATTATGGTATTAAATAGAGGCTGGTGTAGTCACAGAATGGGATGCCACAAAAACCAGAGAGCATGCACAGCAAAAGTGTCTTTATCAGGCCTAATTTCTATGAGAATAAGTGCAAATGGTTATTATGGTATTAAATAGAGGCTGGTGTAGTCACAGAATGGGATGCCACAAAAACCAGAGAGCATGCACAGCAAAAGTGTCTTTATCAGGCCTAATTTCTATGAGAATAAGTGCATATGGTTATTATGGTATTAAATAGAGGCTGGTGTAGTCACAGAATGGGATGCCACAAAAACCAGAGAGCATGCACAGCAAAAGTGTCTTTATCAGGCCTAATTTCTATGAGAATAAGTGCAAATGGTTATTAAGGTATTAAATAGAGGCTGGTGTAGTCACAGAATGGGATGCCACAAAAACCAGAGAGCATGCACAGCAAAGGTGTCTTTATCAGGCCTAATTTCTACGAGAATAAGTGCAATTGGTTATTATGGTATTAAATAGAGGCTGGTGTAGTCACAGAATGGGATGCCACAAAAACCAGAGAGCATGCACAGCAAAAGTGTCTTTATCAGGCCTAATTTCTATGAGAATAAGTGCAAATGGTTATTAAGGTATTAAATAGAGGCTGGTGTAGTCACAGAATGGGATGCCACAAAAACCAGAGAGCATGCACAGCAAAGGTGTCTTTATCAGGCCTAATTTCTACGAGAATAAGTGCAAATGGTTATTATGGTATTAAATAGAGGCTGGTGTAGTCACAGAATGGGATGCCACAAAAACCAGAGAGCATGCACAGCAAAAGTGTCTTTATCAGGCCTGATTTCTATGAGAATAAGGGCAAATGGTTATTATGGTATTAAATAGAGGCTGGTGTAGTCACAGAATGGGATGCCACAAAAACCAGAGAGCATGCACAGAAAAAGTGTCTTTATCAGGCCTAATTTCTATGAGAATAAGTGCAAATGGTTATTATGGTATTAAATAGAGGCTGGTGTAGTCACAGAATGGGATGCCACAAAAACCAGAGAGCATGCACAGCAAAGGTGTCTTTATCAGGCCTAATTTCTATGAGAATAAGTGCAAATGGTTATTATGGTATTAAATAGAGGCTGGTGTAGTCACAGAATGGGATGCCACAAAAACCAGAGAGCATGCACAGCAAAAGTGTCTTTATCAGGCCTAATTTCTATGAGAATAAGTGCAAATGGTTATTATGGTATTAAATAGAGGCTGGTGTAGTCACAGAATGGGATGCCACAAAAACCAGAGAGCATGCACAGCAAAAGTGTCTTTATCAGGCCTAATTTCTATGAGAATAAGTGCAAATGGTTATTATGGTATTAAATAGAGGCTGGTGTAGTCACAGAATGGGATGCCACAAAAACCAGAGAGCATGCACAGCAAAAGTGTCTTTATCAGGCCTAATTTCTATAAGAATAAGTGCAAATGGTTATTATGGTATTAAATAGAGGCTGGTGTAGTCACAGAATGGGATGCCACAAAAACCAGAGAGCATGCACAGCAAAAGTGTCTTTATCAGGCCTAATTTCTATGAGAATAAGTGCAAATGGTTATTATGGTATTAAATAGAGGCTGGTGTAGTCACAGAATGGGATGCCACAAAAACCAGAGAGCATGCACAGCAAAAGTGTCTTTATCAGGCCTAATTTCTATGAGAATACGTGCAAATGGTTATTATGGTATTAAATAGAGGCTGGTGTAGTCACAGAATGGGATGCCACAAAAACCAGAGAGCATGCACAGCAAAAGTGTCTTTATCAGGCCTAATTTCTATGAGAATAAGTGCAAATGGGCATTATGGTATTAAATAGAGGCTGGTGTAGTCACAGAATGGGATGCCACAAAAACCAGAGAGCATGCACAACAAAAGTGTCTTTATCAGGCCTAATTTCTATGAGAATAAGGGCAAATGGTTATTATGGTATTAAATAGAGGCTGGTGTAGTCACAGAATGGGATGCCACAAAAACCAGAGAGCATGCACAGCAAAAGTGTCTTTATCAGGCCTAATTTCTATGAGAATAAGTGCAAATGGTTATTATGGTATTAAATAGAGGCTGGTGTAGTCACAGAATGGGATGCCACAAAAACCAGAGAGTATGCACAGCAAAAGTGTCTTTATCAGGCCTAATTTCTATGAGAATAAGTGCAAATGGTTATTATGGTATTAAATAGAGGCTGGTGTAGTCACAGAATGGGATGCCACAAAAACCAGAGAGTATGCACAGCAAAAGTGTCTTTATCAGGCCTAATTTCTATGAGAATACGTGCAAATGGTTATTATGGTATTAAATAGAGGCTGGTGTAGTCACAGAATGGGATGCCACAAAAACCAGAGAGCATGCACAGCAAAAGTGTCTTTATCAGGCCTAATTTCTATGAGAATAAGTGCAAATGGTTATTATGGTATTAAATAGAGGCTGGTGTAGTCACAGAATGGGATGCCACAAAAACCAGAGAGCATGCACAACAAAAGTGTCTTTATCAGGCCTAATTTCTATGAGAATAAGGGCAAATGGTTATTATGGTATTAAATAGAGGCTGGTGTAGTCACAGAATGGGATGCCACAAAAACCAGAGAGCATGCACAGCAAAAGTGTCTTTATCAGGCCTAATTTCTATGAGAATAAGTGCAAATGGTTATTATGGTATTAAATAGAGGCTGGTGTAGTCACAGAATGGGATGCCACAAAAACCAGAGAGTGTGCACAGCAAAAGTGTCTTTATCAGGCCTAATTTCTATGAGAATAAGTGCAAATGGTTATATGGTCTTAAACAGAGGCTGCTGTAGTCACAGAATGGGATGCCTCACAGCAGACTTAAGATCAGTTCAGTATATATGCACAGTTAGTTAGTATAAGCAGCCTGAAAATGCTAACAAAGCCTGTCAGGCTGGATGAGAAAAAAAAAAAAAAACTCCCTGTGACAGGCTGACAGCCTCTGATTTTTCTTCCTTTCCCTGTTTTTCGCTGACTTTCTGTCTGTCTCCTGTCTGTCTCCTGCCTGTTTCCAGCCTGTCCCTGTCTGTCCCTGCCTGTCTAACTGTCTCTCTCCCGGCCTACAGCAGCGTCCTGTCTCTCACGAATGCAATAGAGAAATGAGGAAAAGCAAGATGGCCGGCCTTAAATAGCGCTGTGACGTCACCGGGCTTGCTGGCTGCTGATAGGCTGCATGTGACTGTCCCAGCTTGCACTGGCGCGGGGTTGATGTCTGGACATGTCCCGTCCGCCATCTTAGAATGCCTGTAATGTAAATGAATGGATGTTAAAGGAAAACTTCGAGCGATCGAATCGCGGGGAAATTCGGATTCGATCCGAATCGAATTTTTCCTGAAATTCGGATCGAATCCGGGTTCGTCCGGATCGATTCGCTCATCCCTAGTTGTTAGTATTCAGGGGGGGCATATTTATCATTTGCACAATTTATAGGTTTTATATGGAGTGGGCTTACTGGATTATTAGTTTTTCATTCACATCGGATAATGCTCGGTTTTGCCCTTAGTCACCCCCGTTGGGGGCCATGGGGGTTAAGTTTTTTCACTTATGTATTTTCTGCACTTAGTCTAGTATAGTATTTTAGCACGGTATTGTATATGAGTACACTAACCAGCTCTCTAACCAGAAGGTAAAGGACCTGTGGCTGATTCCCGTCTAAAGCCTCAACATTTGATGAATATATTTCCTTGATTCCCGTCTAAAGCCTCAATATTTGATGAATATATTCCCCTCCCTTACCCACCGAAAATGGCAAAGGACCCTGCTGATCTCCGTTTGAAGCCTGAACATCTGATGAAAATATTCCCTTTTCTCACCTACTATTTTTGGTACCGCATCTGCAATAATGGATCCTCTCGAAGTGGATGGAAGAAATTAGTAAAGAATGAGGAGCTGGTACATCCGAACCAATGATGAGCATGTACCTGGACTGTTGCCCCTTGGGACATTGGAAATTTGATTACCCATATTTGGGATTATGTGTACTAGTTGGGATGTACCCCTATAATTGCATTTGTTGAGGTAGTGCATTACATTTTAGATACCTCATGTATGAGCATGGAACTGTTCACTTCCATTTTCTTATCCTCTTTTTTCTTTTTTCCCTCTTTTCCCCCCCTTCCCCTTTTTCTCTCTCTCTTTCCCCCCCCCCTTTTTTTTTCTTCCTTCCTTTCCCTTTCCTTTTCATTCTCAATGCTTTGCTCCATGCGCATCATTAGCATTCTGATGGAGGGGCATCCCAATTCTGGATGCCGCTGTCCACAGGAATTATCAGCATGTATTATCTGACACATTGGGGTCCATTGAATGATCCAGGGAGACAATAGTGTTGCCCTCTCCCCAATTACTGAATTGCTGCTTAATCAGCACTTATTTATATATATTGGTTAATCGGTAGTGACATGGTGGTAGGATATTTCAGGTATTCACTTATTGTATTGATGATATTTAGATAGTTGAACACACTGTTATAATTAAGATTTATTTACAGGCCGCTGTATGTGATGTCCGTATGTCTTGTTGGTTTTTTTACTATAGTGATGGATCCCAATGCTCACCTCCCTCCGTTCCTCTTCACTGCTGCGCGGTTTTCTCACGGCCTTGCTTTCTTGGCCGCTCTGCGCAGCCGTCTGTGTATGACAGACGCAATGCGCTCCAGGCTTGTCTTCCTGTTCCGGTGGCAGACTTCTGTCACCGGTTCAGTGCGGACAGGGGCCGCGGGCGCGCTTCCGGCCGGAGGAACGGAGGCAGATGAGTATTTAAGGGCCTCCATCATCCCTGTACCTCACATGCCCTGATGAAGTGACGCTCGTGACGTCACGGAACGCGTCGGCTGTGTACGGAGGGGATGAGACTCGTGCTGGCTGGGGGGTTTGGTTGCTGCTTATCAACTATGATTCAGTAAGTGTTTTCTACATGTTGTGGTCTGGTTTGATTTTTTTTTTTTTCCCCTCTCGGTTGGTCCTTCTGTTTTGTTTAGATTACTATATAGGTAGATAGGTTTATAATAATGTTTGGCACGCAGGCACGTTGCACTTTATTTACTATTTGGTAGTGTTGATGAATTTTGATTGCACTGTTTAGATATACAAGTTTGGTTGGGGAGTTTGTCACAAGTGTTACTCATTCAATTGTAATTAACTATTTAGATATTAGTGGTATGTAGGGTCACGTATAAAATTACAATATCAAATACTAGTGTTTTATATAGACATTATATTATTGATTTAAGATATTAATTTATGTTAGATTTAGCGGCACCCCATTTTTCCATCTGTTATCATATTTTTTCCCCTGGCTCAGCCTTTGTTGGTATAGTCTCGCCCTCCCTATATTCATTTATTATGTTATATGTTTTTTAATTGATTTTAAATTGGCCTGTTACTATTTGTTTGAATATGTAATTAATAAACTTTTGTATACTTTCATAAATTTATTGTAGTGGTGCCACTGAGTATATGAGGTTGGGAATTTTGGAGTGTGTGGGACCCCTATCTTCTTGCAGCTTCTTCAGAGGTATGTAATTTCCCGCTATCTCCGGTGCTCTCTTTATACTCACTATGCCTCTCTCCCCCGGCGCCACATGATCCAGAGTGACGCGTCACTGTGCATCCCTTCCTGTCCAGCGTCGGTCCCGGCGAGAGCGCCAACCACCCTGTCAGGACGGCTGTAAACAGCCAAAAAATCTCCGGTGTCTAAGAGAAACGATGGAATTAATAAGACCTTTGTTTGTAATAGCTTGTCTAAAAATATTGCAAGCGATTGAAATATAGACTGAGTTCCGGCCACTATCGGGCGACCCGGTGGCCTATTTAGATTCTTATGAGTCTTCTGTAAAGTGTAGAATAATGGGGCCACTGGAAAAGGAGTAATTAAAAAATCCTTTAGCTTTTTATCAATTAAGGAGTTTTCATACGCTTCCAAAACAATAATATCTATCCCCTCCTTGATACCATTCAGAGGATCCCCCCTCAACTTTTACCTCTAATATTGACATAGGAACAAAGCTGCGTGTATTCCTTTGTGAGATACGGGTGCTGGTTCAAAAGAGATTGCAGTTATTAATGTAATGAAGCTGATGTTTGAAGTCTCCTGACGGTGCTGGCCCCGTGCGCGTGCGCGCCGTCACACTGTGGTTGGCTGGTTACAGCCGTCCTGACAGGGTGGTTGGTGCGCTCGCCGGGACCGACGCTGGACAGGAAGTGATGCACAGTGACGCGAGAGTGCGGTCGCGTCGCTCTGGATCACGTGGCGCCGGGGGAGCGAGGCATAGTGAGTATAAAGAGAGCACCGGAGATAGCGGGAAATTACATACCTCTGAAGAAGGGCGGGTTTGGCCCGAAACGGCCGTCAGGTTATGAGTTGTACATCTTGAGCGGGATGAGTGTATTGTTTACAGGTGATGTAATCTACTTTTAACATTATTGTGCATGTTATTCCTTGTTGTGGGCAATGGGAACTTTCTGATTACTATGTATCTGTGCAATATTGTCTCTTTTGGGCATAAGTGCAATATATCGCTGCGGGCTTGTGCAATGTTTATATAAGCTGATATATTTTTATAACATTGTGAGATTCTTTACCTTTGAATTCTTTTTCTCAATTGCACTAAGCACTTTAGCTATATGGTTGGTGACTATAGCCATACACTATAAGGTTATGTGTAATAAATCTGTTCCATTGTACTACTTTAAAGTATACTAAAAAAGGCCCAACAAGGTTACATGCAATGTCTTTTTTGTCTAAATGTGTGTTTTATGAACTTGTGTATACTTTATATTGTGATTAATTTCAATAAATTATAATAACATTGGAAAATTAGTCTATTTCTTGTTGCATGAAACTTTATGAGTGCGCACACTTCAATGCTTTTTTGAGCATTTGTTTAAAGGAAAGTATGAACACACACACATATATATATATATATATATATATAGTGGTAAGGTGCAAGGTGCCGTCATTGACGGTAGGTATGTGGCACCAAGGTACCTGGCCTTGGTGCAGTAAAGCTTTGTAGCCGGGACGGCTTTACTGGGATGGAGTAGAGCAGGGTGGGACTCCATCCCCTACCCAGGTCCGGGTTTTGCGGGCCGCATAAATAGCCTGGGGAGTCAGCTGTGCACTGGCTGTGTCTAGAGCTCACTTGTGGAGTGAGATTCTGTGTGCCTGACTGGAAGCTCTTATACAGGCTATTTCATGTGGACCCGAGGTGGATTCGGCTACAAGTGTGCAAGCTTGGACAAAAAACTAAATAGGGCCAATCGCCTGTCTGATGCAATTCTGTGGCATTTTTCCTGAAAAGGTGATGTAACCCAAAAAGGATATTTTGTGTTATGGACTTTTTGTGTGAATAAACACGGACTTTAAGTTGAACTTTTCGCCTCTGAGCCTCTATACTGCTAACATCCTGCTGTCTACCAGAGCTGATCCTCACATCTGGTGTCGGATGCGGGAAAAGCAGTGAGGCCATTGCTAGGAGCAACCGACGGAAAAGTTTTTTTTTTTGTGCATGTCCTACATTAAGTCTGCCAGGCTGCTACCTGAGACTGCAGACAAAATGGAGGCTGTCGTGAAAGCGCTCTTGGAGGCGAATCTGCAGTAGCGTGAGGCCAACAAGCAGCAGCAGGAGACCAACCAGCTGCTATTGCAACATGTGATAGCGCTGCAAGCTGCAGGAGCGCCCAAAAGTGTCCCTGATGCCTGGAAAGCTGTCCGCTTGGCGCTTACAAAGATGACCCCTTTGGATGACCTCGAGACCTACCTGGCGGTGTTTGAAAAGGTGGCTGCAAGGGAGAAGTTGCCTCGTGACCAGTGGGCTGACGTCATCACTCCATTTCTGGCATCTGGACCCCAGCAGGTGTTGTTTGATCTTCCAGACGACCAAGCCGCTGACTACCCGACTCTGAAGGGTGAGATACTGGCCAGGCTGGGGGTGAATGTGTGGGTTCGGGCTCAGCGGGTGCATCAGTGGAGCTATCAGTCGGAAGAGCCCGCCAGAACCCAGTGCTATAAACTGCTGCACCTACTGCAAAAATGGCTGCAGCCAGATTTATTAAGCCCCTCTGCCATGCTGGACAGCTTGCTGGCGGACATGTTCTGGAGGGCTTTGCCGCATCCTCTCCAGCACTGGGTTGGCCAGGTATCCCCCGGCAACGCTCTAGAGATGGTGGACCTAGTTGAGCGATATGAGGGCACCAGGAACTTGCAAGGGGGCTCTACGGGGAAGGATTCGGGGAAACCCCGGAGGTCCTCGCCCCTGCCCAGGTGAGTGGTGTCCCCTAAACCCCCTCAGGACCTACCCCCCAAAGTCCCTGCCCCGGTGTTGTGTTGGGGGTGTAAGGAGCCGGGACATATCAGAGCCAACTGTCCCCACCAGGGGGAGCCCATGGACGTGAACTTTGGTTACCGCCCTTCAATGTATGCCAGGAGGCTGTGTGCTGCCGGTGTCCCTGAGCATGTGGGGCAAACTCACCTCTGTCAGGTGAAAGTGGGGGATACCCTGGCTGTGGCCCTTTTGGACTCGGGGAGTATGGTTACCCTGGTGAGACCTGCCCTGGTACTGCCCGATTTATACACGGGGCGGAAAACCGGGGTCTTGTGCATACACGGGGACTTGAGAGACTATGCCACAGCACAAGTGACTCTAACCACCATGTCTGGCAGCTGGAACTTTCATATGAACTTATTCTTGGGAGAGACTTTCCGGGGTTGTGGACCAAGCTGGGAGTGCCGGAAACCCGCGAGGTGGGTGTGTCCCCAATAGACTGGCCCTACTCAGGGGTGACCCCAGAACCTTGGGAGCCAGAGTCAGAAGGCACAACGGTAGGGGTGACTGCCACTATGGTGGAAGAGGGGGAGTCAACCCCACTGAGTGTTATGGTTGGAGATGTGGAAGATCTGTCAACAGGTCCAGAGTTGGCCGATCTCCATGTCTCCATGGGTAGTTTTGGTACAGCACAACACCAGGACCCGACTCTATCTTGGGCCTGGGAGAATATACTTGAGGTGGAAGGTGAGCCACAACAGCCAGCGGCGGAGTTACAGTTTCCTCGCTTTGTGGTTCACCAGGATATGCTGTACCGAGTAAACAAAGTACGTGAAGAGGTTGTGGAACAATTGGTGGTACCCAATCCTTATCGCAAGCTGGTGTTGGATTTGGCCCACCAACATGTTCTGGGGGGACACCTAGGCCAGCAGAAAACTCTGGACCGAATTTTACAACGTTTCTACTGGCCCAGTGTGTACAAGGAGGTGGAGAGATACTGTGAGTCCTGCCCAACATGTCAGATGACCAGCCCCCAGCCTCATTACAGTGGTCCCCTAGTTCCTCTCCCACTTATTGAGGTGCCCTTTGAGCGGATTGCCATGGATCTGGTGGGTCCAGTGCCAAAATCCGCTAGAGGGCATCAACATATTCTGGTAATCTTGGACTATGCCACGCGGTACCCCGAGGCCATACCCCTGTGACACACCTCAGCCAAGCTCATTGCTAAGGAGCTTATGGAAATGTTTTCCATAGGTGATGAAAGAGCTCTGTAAGTTGTTGCAGGTGAAACAATTGCGGACATCCGTTTACCACCCGCAAAACAGATGGCCTGGTAGAAAGGTTTAACCAAACTTTAAAAACCATGTTAAAACGGGTGGTCGCCAAGGATGGGAAGAATTGGGATTTGCTTCTGCCCTATCTGATGTTCGCAGTGCGAGAGGTGCCTCAGGCCTCTACGGGGTTCTCGCCCTTCGAGCTCTTATACGGTCGGCATCCACGGGGCCTGTTGGATATAGCCAATGAGGCTTGGGAACAGCAACCCACCCCCCACGAAAGTGTGGTAGAGTATGTTACTCAATTACAGGAACGGATAGAGACCGTGTTGCCGCTGGTGAGGGAACATATGGAAGCAGCACAGCGGGCTCAAAGCAGGATTTATAACCGGCAAGCCAGGGTACGGAACTTTAACCCAGGTGACAGGGCTGTGGTTCTGGTACCCAAAGTGGATAGTAAATTTCTGGCTAGGTGGCAGGGTCCCTACGAGGTGATTGGGAAAGTTGGGGAAGTGACTTACAAGTGACTTACAAGGTACATCAGCCAGTCTGCTGTTAGAGAAGCGGTAGTTGAGGTGAAAGCCGACGACAACCTCTCCTCTAAACAGGCACAGGAAGCCAAGGAATTTGTCATCAGAAACACGGATGTGTTTTCAGATCTCCCTGGGCGCACTTCTGTCATCCAACATGACGTTGTCACGGAACCTCAGGTCAAGATCCGGTTGAAGCCTTACCGGTTACCTGAGTAGCGGTGACAAGCTATTGCGGAAGAAGTGCAGCAAATGCTCTGGTTAGACGTGATTGAAGAATCAAAGAGCGAGTGGGTCAGCCCAATAGTCTTGATTCCCAAACCCGATGGTACGTTGTGGTTCTGTAATGATTTCCGCAAACTTTACGAAATTTCTACGTTTGATGCCTACCCTATGCCCCGAGTAGACGAGCTTATTGAGAAGCTAGGCCAAGCCAGGTATTTTTCTGTTTTGGACCTCACAAAAGGGTACTGGCAGGTACCCTTGACTGAGGCTGCCAAGGAGAAAACAGCCTTTATCACACCTGAAGGACTGTTCCAGTACAAGGTATTACCCTTTAGTTTACATGGCGCTTCTGCTACGTTCCAAAGGCTAATGGATATTGTCCTCTGGCCACATCGTCGGTATGCTTCGGCATATCTGGACGATATAATTATCCATAGTATTACCCAAAGTCCAGGCCGTAGTGGATTCCCTCAGGAAGGCTGGTTTGACAGCAAACCCGAAAAAATGTGCCTTAGGCTTAGAAGAGACGAAATACCTGGGATATGTGATTGGGCGAGGAGTGATCAAGCCCCAGGTTAATAAAATAGAAGCCATCCGTAGCTGGCCACATCCAACACTACCCGCCAAGTGAAGTCATTTCTGGGGTTGGTAGGGTATTACATGAGGTTCATTCCCAATTTTGCCACCGTAGCGGCACCATTGACAGACCTGTTAAAGAGACACAAGTCTGTCATGGTGAAATGGAGTGAACAGGCCGAAAAAGCGTTCTCCGCTTTGAAGTCTGCCCTGTGTGGGTCTCCGGTGTTGGTGACGCCCGACTTCAAAAGGGAATTCATAGTGCAGACCGATGCCTCCGAAGTAGGTCTCGGTGCTGTACTATCTCAGGAAGTCAACGGGGAGGAACACCCCGTTGTCTACGTGAGTCGCAAGCTGACACCCGCAGAGACCCGGTATAGTGTAGTGGAGAGAGAGTGTTTGGCCATTAAGTGGGCCCTTGAGTCTCTTCGCTACTACTTGCTGGGTTCCGTTTGATTACGGACCATTCTCCCCTCAAGTGGATGTGCCAGGCTAAGGACAGGAATGCCAGGGTCACCCGGTGGTTCCTGTCCTTAAAATTTTAAGTTCACAGTAGAGCACAGAGCGGGACGGATGTTGGGTAATGCGGATGCCCTGTCCCGGGCACATTGTTTGTCATGTGTCCACCCCCTCAGGGTTGAACAAAGGCCCCCCCCCCTTTGTTCAAACCTGAGGGGGTGGACACATGACAGACATACCTAGCGTCAATGACGGCACCTTGCACCTTACCACATACCCCCCCGTATGTGGTAAGGTGCAAGGTGCCGTCATTGACGGTAGGTATGTGGCACCAAGGTACCTGGCCTTGGTGCAGTAAAGCTGTGTACTTTTCTCCAGCATCAGCTGCTAATGGCAGTCTGCTGCTGAAATTTTAGTATAGACGAAAGGCTAACCCGGGGCGGCTTTACTGGGATGGAGTAGAGCAGGGTGGGACTCCATCCCCTACCCAGGTCCGGGTTTTGCGGGCCGCATAAATAGCCTGGGCACTGGCTGTGTCTAGAGCTCACTTGTGGAGTGAGACTCTGTGAGCCTGGCTGGAAGCTCTTATAAAGGCTATTTCATGTGGACCCGAGGTGGATTCGGCTACAAGTGTGCAAGCGTTGCCTGTCTGATGCAATTCTGTGGCACTTTTCCTGAAAAGTGATGTAACCCAAAAAGGATATTTTGTGTTATGGACTTTTTGTGTGAATAAACACGGACTTTAAGTTGAACTTTTCGCCTCTGAGCCTCTATGCTGCTAACATCCTGCTGTCTACCAGAGCTGATCCCCACAATATATATATACAGTATATATATATGTAACATAGAAGGACCATTCATGATACTGAGTGATCCTGAGGAATGGAAGTTTTTGTGCAATGGTGGAAGTTTTTCAGCAACAGTGCATTATATATATTTTCTTATGGTTGAACATTTGTGTTTTACAGAAGCAGTTTTCTTTAGGCAACCATACATCAAGTCTGTACACCAAGATCTACAAAAAGAGAGAAGTGAGCCCTGTACAAACAGAACACTGTTGTTGGTTATGTTTAAAGGGTAGGTCCACTTTCAATGGAATTTTTCAAAGTGTTTATTTTTTGTGCTGAGTGTATCTATTTTTTTCCGATGTTAGAAAATCTCTGTTTTATGAAAGTAGTTTTCACTACCTACAATCTTTTTCTATTGGCAACCGTACACCATGTCTGTACACCCAGAACACTACTGCTATGGCCGCTGCAGAGATAAGGGAGCTCACTCAAATTTGCCCATGCCCAGCAGCAGTGTTCTGTGTGTACAGGAAAATAAATACTTTATCAGCTCAGCACCTTGAAGACATCATTTTGGTACACAAAAATATACACTTTCAAAATGCCATCAAAAGTGCACCTTAAGGTTGAGTGAGCACCCTCACCTAAACATCAGCAATAGCATCAGTGCTCTGTGTGTACAGGGCTCACGTCATTTGGTGCACAGACTTGGTATATTGTTGCCATCAGCAACAGTTTGGAAACTGCTTCCAAAAACACACATTTGCTAACATAAGAAAAAAAAGTGCTGGGTGCAGTGGAGTCAAATCCAGATAGACATTAGTGGTATAACATGATCCGGCTTTACTGCAAATAAATGCAGTAACAGAATGTCACCTTAGCATGGTGGATAACATAGACAGGAAAAAAATGATAAAGTATGGCTGAATATACAGGAAACACAACACAGAAGAAAAATTCAAGCTGTTGCAAAGTATTGTATCTCCAACACCTCTTCTCAACAGCCGAGGCTTAGTCTTTTAAACCCATCTTCTTTGTAAGCCACAGTTTGGTGTTTCACATCTGGCTTCTCATTGTGCCACAGAAATGAGTCTGTTCTGCAAATTAGAGGCTGTCAATGCTGCCTCACCCCAGTATTTTTTTGGTAGTCCAGAGTCTGTCAGCATAGATCTGATCGTTTCAGAGTTCTGTACTTTCAGCTCCCCCATTTTGCTCTGGTGTGTATGGCACTGTCTTTTGATGCTGTATTACATTCTGCTTTAAGTACTCTTGCCCTTTGTGTCCTGTTAATTCTCCTCCATTGTCACTTCAAAGTATGAGAGCTTACTTGTCTTTACCACATAGTCCTGTATTTTGTCAAGAACTCCACTCTTGTGTTGCATTAGGTAAGTGACGGTGTATTTTGAATAGTCATCTATGAAAGTCACTATGTACTTATTGCCTTCAGGTGTAGGTGGGTTTAAGGGGCCACATACATCACTGTGAACTTGGTCAAGTGGTCTTGAAGCTCTATTCTGATTGACTTTAGGAAGTGTGCTCTTGTTGATTTGGATTTCATGCAACATTCACACTTAACAATAACTGGACAAGGGGATACTGTCAGATCCTCTTTTGTAGATTCTGTATGCATTCTGGGTGTCTGTGACCTAAACACCAGTGCCAAATGTGTATACAGTCCTTGCATTTATGAGTGCATAGCCTCACCTTTTCCTTCACTGTGTTGAGGTGATACAGATTATCATTCAGCTTGGCGCTCACTATGGTCTGCTTGCCGTCCAGGATAGAACACTTGTAAATTTACAGTGAGTCCTTCGGCTGTCAGATGTTTCACAGATAAGAGTCCTCTGTCTAGATCAGGAACTTAAACACATTCTTCACTGGTGTGGCTAAATTATGTCCCGCATCTTTGGGGCATACAAGTCCCAAAATCACATTCTGAGACAAGCAGAAGCTGTTGTATTGTATCTTCAACAAATACAAGATCCGCTCAGCACCCTGAGGACACCCTTTGGGCACATAAAATGACACCCTTTCAAAAATGCCAGTGGATGTTTCCCTCTAAACCCACATGACCTTCATGAGACCCTTACAGGATGAATATGTTTATGGCATCGAATGTGGACTTTCCATTTAAAGCAAACCAAAATCCATGGTTTTCACAATCTGGGGTTTTGCCACAGATGCATCCTAATTTAGGATGCCGCGCCATGTGAAAGACCCTTTTCCATGTGAAAAACTCCTTTGCCCCAATCCCTTGGCACATGTTTGGGCTTTTTTCCAAGCAGGGCCAAATGCCATGCATACTAGGAATCAGGATGCCCCAAGGTTGTTTGATCTGCTGGCACTGGAGCATTTTAGACTCCAGGTCTGAACGTGTGGCTGCTTGGTCCCCTTTAGAGAGGGACTGTTTCCCTTGTTTTTAAAGATATTATTGGTTCTTTTTTTAATAAGCCCTTTTGTGCTGGTATGAAAGTAACGGAGATACCAATCAAAATCCTTGTTTTATTGGAACTCATAGGTCAGGTTTATTAAAGCCCCCCTCAGACTTTATTCTACCATTCTGTGAAGTTTTACTAAGAGCCTCAATGCTGCGGATATGGCACATTTAGGGATGGGTCAAGGAACAACGATGACCTCTGTGTCTGACAGTCGCATGGCATTGTAGAAGACTTGACATTTCAGTTGGAGGATACATTGTTTGACTTCAGTTAACTTTGAAAATATCATATCATGAACTCTTCAAATTCTCTGCTATGCTGTCAGCAGAGTAAGTGGAAAGGAAAATAGAGATCTATATTGCAACAGTCTAAAAAGGAAGTACTGGTGATATCAATAGCTGCTGTAGGAAAATGCTCAAGTATCAGAGAGTTTCAACATAGTTGCCTGCTGGAGATTATAACATGAGATACCTTGTTGCAGATCACTTTCTCTAACTGCTGATTACACACTTCATGTCGCTCCAAGTTGGGGTTTGCAGCCCCTGACTAGAAGATTCAAAGCCTATATATAGGGGAGACTACCTGTTTGCAGAAAGAGAAATAAGCACACAGCTTGCTGCCAGGAGCTGTGCTGCTGCAACTTGCATATACAGCCTCAAACTGGAGCCTGAATCATTTCCCAGACTGCTACACTATTCACCTGCGTGTCCAGCTGCTGGTGCCATGTGGGATCTTCTGTTGCTGCTTCCTAACTTCTCCATTGTCTCCTGCATGTCGACATTCTCCTGGGGGTATTTAGCTATTGTTACATTTTCAATGCATGAAGATTGTTTGTGCTGGATCAGTTTCTGTGGTTTCTACTATACATTTCACAATCCTTTTGTTGCAAGGTCACTCTAAGTTGGTATTATTATTGTTTATTTATAGATCGCCACTATCTCTCATGGTGCTCTACAATTTACAGAATGCACAATGCATACAGAATAAAACCTATAACAAAGTATGTTAATAAGAAGAATATGATGAGCCAAACATGCCAGAAACTCACAAATACCTGCCCTTACCTCTGGCAAGTTCCCATTCACCGCATCTCAAAGCCGCTGTGCCAAACGGCCACCCCTCCGCATCAGTGATACACGGAGGGCCGTGTTTGAGCGGGGATGTCACAAATCTGGATCTCGGGCAGTGGTACATTTCTTGTTACTGGACCAGGATGGATCAGTGGTGTATAACTAAAGAAGTGTATAATGTCACTAATTCATATACTGCACTTACTGGTGTAAATACATAACTGCATATAAGCCATAAATCTGTTATAGTTTAATATACTAATGTTATGAGGCTGGGTATGCTCCAAAGGTGTCTCTAGGCTGCAAAAAAAAAAAAGATATAAACTGAGTAGCACCAAGAGTATAACCTCTGCAACTTGTACTTTACAATGTAACAAGCGGGATGGAATCTAGGTGTTACATAAATGCGTGGCTGCTGTTACAATAAGGTTGATTTAACATAGGGCAACAAAAACTTGGTTCCGTGCAAGAGTGATCTTGTTTGCTTTCATGATTCAGGGGACACATCTCACAATGTCTGAAGGCAGTCAAGAAAGCTGTTTGAGATCTCTTGCACCATGCCCTATTTAAAGTGGACCAACAACTGTGCGGCGCGGGTGTTGGTCCCCACCGCTATAAGACTGAATTTTTTAATGTGTATATTTTTTGTGTGGCAAAATGATGTCTTAAACCGGAACACAAGTCAAAAAAAGAAAGTTCAGTAAATTGCTCCCTTAAAGCCCCCGTCTGTCAAAAACTATTTGAGAGGGCTTAACTCCATGCAGATGTTCTGGAATAACAGGTCAATTACAGGCAGAACTGCATGGGAGCGGCCATCTCGTCACACACATAAGCATGAGCGGAGAGCTGTGCCAGCAGCAGCCCACACCAAACTGGGAGCTAAATGCCTCAGGCACAGCTTGTGTATTATGTTATATAAACACACACAATGAATAACCAGCTGCTAGAGGGATTGTGTGTGGAGAGAAAGCGGCAACAATGTTTCTTTATCATTGTTCACTGCGGAATCTGGGTTTACCACACACACCATTCAGTCAGCGTAGACATATGTATTTTCTAAAATGTTACAATTCTTCTAGCTCTGCAGTAGAATCATCACAGCGGCTGGCATTCTACTGAAAAAAAATGAGGATTACACTGATATGTGAGTCAATTTTGACTGTGGGATTGGGTTTGTCAGAAGCTGGTCTTATGTATGTGGCAAGCCGCTCCGATGCAGTTATGCAGCATAGAATCTTCCTGCTATTCCATAACATGGATGGAGTTAAGCCCTCTCACATATCTTATGTCACTCATTACCAGAGTGGGGGTTTAGGGGTGCAATTTACTGAACTTGCTTTTTTGACTTTTGGTATGCTTTAAAGGTGCTGAGCTGATCTACCATTTATTAATGTTTTCTAATGTTAGCAAATGTGCGTTTTATGGAAGCAGTTTTTGTTGGAGATACTGTGCAACAGCTTACAGCTTGTCTACATATGTAATCTGCATCTCTAATGCTGGGTTAATGCAGTTTACATTTATGACAGTAGATAACACTGTTACATATATATCTATATCTATATATCCATATGTATTCTCTCTATGCATTTTTCTGCTGTGTTGCGTTTTCTGTATGTCGAGCTGCTCTCTATGACTTATTTTTCCTGTCTATGTTATCCACCATTTAAGGTGACCTTCTCTTGTTTTCATGTTCCAGTAAAGCCAGTTCTGGTTACACCACAAATGTCTATCTGGGATTGACTCTGCTTCACCCGGCACTTTCACTCTGCAACAGGTTATGGGCTAAGTGACCGAATGAAGCTCCAAAGACCAAATAAAGCCCAGTGACCAGATGCGGCCCAGGCAGAGCAAAGCCCCTTAGGGGAGAAAGTGCGGCCGATTGAGACCTACATAAAGAAGCTTCCACAGAGACATCTCCTGTATACAAGCAAGATTGTTCTTATATATAAAGGAGGGAAAATGGCCAGCAGCTCAGAGCTTAAGCTCTCAGTGGCCAAGCTGAACAATGATAATTATCAGCTATGGAAGTTTGAAGTGGAAATGCTATTATCCAGAGATTACTTGTGGGGGGTTATCATTACAGAGTGGCCACAGGATAATTATCAGGACTAAGACAGGAAAAACAGACAGGCATGGGCCACCATAGCTTACTATAAGACAATCAGCTTATTCACATACGCAGTGAGAATACAGCAAAAGGCATGTGGGATGTACTGAAAAGACTGCATGAGAGATCCAGTTTAAACAGCAAGTTGTTAAGGAAACTTTTGAAAATAAGGTTTAGCAGAGAAAAGGACATACAGGATATAAAAGTGATCACACAACTCAGATATTAAACAGAATGTGAAAGCCACAATTTTTGATTCATCTGAAGAGAACTGGAATGGCACATTTGAAGTGACAGGCAATTATACATTTCAAGGCTGGTGCACTGACTTGGGAGCAACCAGTCACATGACAAGTTACATCAAGTTCAACCAAGAGTGTTGAGGAAGGGAAGTTATTTATTTATTTTTTTTTACTGATAACAGCTAATAGTAACTGATCATGCGTGCGTATCCGCCTGGCGCACGCACGCCCGCCTGACAGATCCGCCTCCCCCCCCACCGCTGATCATCCGTCAACTAATGGGCGCGGGACCCCCACGCATGTGCCCGCGGGATCCCGCATGTGTGCCTGCGACCAAGGGGGGGATGATCAGAGGTCAGCCCCCACAATACCCATAGACACTCACCTCTTCCCGGTCCAATGGTGCATGCGCAGGCTCTGGTCCAATGGGAGTCGGCCACTGTCACTAGGTAATTCAGCAGGTGGCTCGCATTAGAACTAATGGGGATCCCAGCCTGTTGAATTACGCAGTGATGGTGGGCGGCTTTTATTGGACCAGAGCCCGCGCATGCACCGTTGAATCCAGGTAAGGCAAGTGTTTACTGGACTTTCTAGGGGGGCTATACACAGCCTGACCTGGGACGCCCCCCAGAAGCCCCATTTCACTCACCTTGTCCCAGAGCCCTCACCGCATCTGGGAAAAGCGGCTACATCCCGGCTCACCGCTGCACGCACCTGCGCTTGGCCTTTCTGAAAGGGTGCACCACCAACACGTCCACCGCACATGCAACGGCTAGTAGGTGAGCGGGGGATGTGGCCAGATGCGCACGCTGCTCCCTTTGGTGCCCCTCGGCTGCTTAGCCGTCAGTGGCGCCAAAGGGAGCCAAGTGAAAGTGAGTGTTGTCCCATACATAAACTCCTTTCTGCTTTCTCTCTTGCTTACTACACCCCCCTCTCTTTCATATTATTTCCTCTATTTGCTCTTCTAATTCCTTTCTTCCCACACTCTCTCCTTCTCACGCCCCTCTTTTATTTCCCATTCTTCTTCTGCATTGCTTCCTCTGTCTTCCTTAGTCACATTCTCAATCTCTATTTCACTTTTCCCCTTCCCCTCCCCTATTTTCTTCTTTCCCCACCTTCATGTCCGTCGCTATCCTGCGTTCTCCATCTCTCCCCACATTCTCACCTTAAAGTGGACCAACACCCAGGATTTTCACTATCCTGGGTTTTGGTCCACTTCCACGGGGCACCCCGATCGGGGGTCCAATGGTGAAACCCCCCAGAACGCACGATAAAACTCACCCCGCTCCTACGGCACATGCGCGGCCGTTTGTCCAATCAGCGCGCTCGGAGCCACTGTGGTATGCGCGTCCAACCACAGCAGCTCCTAGCATGCTGGCGGCTGCATCTTGCGCTTCCCTCTAACAGGGAGCGTGCCCGCACCGGCCATTCACAAATGGCCAGCGGCGGGCACGCGCCCTGCTAGAGCGAATTGTGAGATGCGGCCGTCTCGAGCTTCTCTCTAGCGCCGATCAAGGAGGGTGTTGGTCCACTTTAAGCTGCTTTCTATCCCCCTCATTTCTCCAAACTTTGTCCTTCTACTTTCCCTCAATCTTCTTCCACCCCATCACTTTCACTTCTCTATCTCTCATCCATTAGTCCTTTTTCTCATTCCTTTTTTCCACCTTCCCATCTTATTTTTTACATATAATTTCCTCTCCCTCCCTCTCATACCCCCCAATTTTCTACACCATGGTCTCCTTCGGGGTGTGTGAGGTGTGCGGTCACACAGGTTTCCATCCTGATCTCTCTGCAAGAGGGCACCAGGACATTCAGCTTGCTATTTTTCTTCTGTTTTCCTTTGTCTTGCTTTCTTTACATTCCCCTTTAATCATCTCTTTTTTCCCCTTCGTCCTGCTCTAATTTTTACATTCCCTCCTATGTTGGTTCTTTTTTTTTATTCCCAAATCCCCTCCTGCTTTTATTTACACTTTCTATTTCTCTTCCACATTCTTTCTATCTTTCTCTCGTCACCTTTCTTCACTCTCTTAATTATCCTTATCTATGTCCTCCTTTGTTTTTCCACATTCACTCCTCTTTTTTCTACATTTTTCTGCTCATCTTTTATTACCCATTGCCTTCACCTCTCCTTTACACATTCTGTCCATCGCTTTATCTTGTCACCCCCATCACCATTTTTCACCTTTTCTATGTCTTCCTCTCTTTTCCACATTCCCTCTCTCTTTTTCTAAACCTTCTGTTCATCTCTCTTTTCCACATTCCTCCCATCTTTTTCTTGCCACCTTCCGTTCATTTTCCGTATGTATTCCTCTTTTTGCTGTTTTTACACCTCTCTCTTTTATACCTTACTTTAGACTTTCTTTCTTGTTCTGTGCACCATACACCTTATTTTTTGTTGATGCTTTCTATTTTTTCTCTTCTCAAGGTAAATGTATGTGTGAGTTTGGGGCAGTCATCCTAACATCTTGTACAGGCTGACCTTTACCAAAGGCTGGCCCTGATTTTTACATATCTTTTACATTTTCTCATCTGTTTCCCTCTCCAGCTTCTTTATCCCCTTTCTCCTACTTTCTTTTTACTTGTCTCTGTCACCTCCCTTGCTTTTTCACAGTAATGTTCTACCATTTTGTTTTTAAGCCCTTTTTTCCTAAGACATTTACTTTGGTATTGTAAAGCAGACCTACCTGACACACACATTTATGCTGTAATCTTTTTTTCACCACCATCACCACTGCCCCGCTGTGTGGAACCCGCTGGGGAACAACTAAACACTCACCTTTCCCTGCTCCAACGGCGCATGTGCGGACTCTCATCCATTGAGTGCCCTCAGCCGTGACTGTCATTCAGCAAACAGCTCTTATTGAGTAGAATGGGGATCGTGTGCTACTGCTTCCCTGGAAGCGTGTGTGCTCCCCATCCACAACAATGAGACTGGCTTGGCAAATGACATAGTCACAGCTGACAGCTCTCATTGTACAAGAACACACACATGTGCATCATTGAAACGAGGAAGAGGTAAATGAAAAATTTCTTTCTTGGGGGTTTCACACAATGGGGCATCTGAATTCAGGGTGCCCCGAGGGACCAGAACAAAACCCGGGAAAATCTAGTTCCTGGGTTTTGTTTAAATATGGGGGGGTGACCAAAAAAGTGCCTAGGGCAGCACAAATCCTAAATACGGCCCTGCACACACCACCACAATCCTGTCACCGCTCTGCACCCCGGGGCCCAGTGTGCACCTCTGTGTGGGCCCCAGTGTGGGCCCCTCTGTATGGAGCCCATGGCAGAGCACAGGGTGGAGCAGCAGAACCACAGCTGTGCCTGGGAGTGGCCACAGTGGCTCCTCCTCCCCTGCCCACCCCAGTCACCAGGGATCAACTTCTTGGATCAGCACCAGGGAACAGGTAGAGTAGCACCAGGGAACAGGTAGAGTAGCTTAAAGAGTGCAGCTAAGAGATGTATTTAGCTTAGATTGCTTCTCCCGTGCCTTGCAGCTTAGATTGCTTCTCCCGTGCCTTGCAGCACCCACCCAGCCACCACCCATGGCTCCACCTCCGACACCCTCTGGACCTCAAGCAACCCCAGCTCCACATTCTACCCTGGAACCTCGACCAACACCCGGACCAGCACCAAGTAAAACCAACAGTGATGGGCCTGAAATATTAAATGAGGTCAATGTGGGGCTGCAATGTGCTAAAGGAAAGGGACATGAGGGATGTGTAGGCCCAGGCTAATGAAATGAAGTTAGGCATTTGCTGTGTTTGCCCATTGCCACCAACAAACATGTTTGCCTTATCCACACAGACACCAACAACCCTTGAAGCTATCTGGGAGATACAGGGGGTGGACGAGTCCCAGGTATAGTCGATCCAGCAGCACAACACACCATCCCAGCTATCAGAAAATACGAGGAGGACCCCAACACCAAGTCCAAGCCCCCCAGGAACCAACACCGCCTCCCACCTCCAATCCCAATGGCCAGGAATCAACATCATCTGAGTCCACAGAGTGCCCAGGAGCCAGACAGCTACACATTGTAGCCCAACACCACCTTTCCATGGCATGCAGGGTCCAAATGATGGAGGCACACTAGTGGGCAAACAGCTCAACATTCAGACGCAATTATAAAAATGAGTGGAGAACAAGCAGCAGCGCCTTACAACAATTTAGAGGCCATGATTGTCCAATGGGAGGGGCAGAATAATCATACACAGAGGATTCTAGAGGAAAGACCACCAACCCGAGAGGACCAGGTAACCTCCCCATTAGATGTGAGGCTTGACTTATTTTGTTTGACTTTTTCAGCCAGGGGGTCCAAATACAAAACAAGCCAAAACCAAAACAAAGCAGACAAAAGTGAACTAAAAGAAAATGCCACCATGTGCTGGCATACTGCCAATGCACCTACTGGGCATCTGCGGTGGTTTTCTGCTCCAGGTAAGCCGGATCCTTCTCCAGCAAGGCAAAATTGTGAAGCACAATGCAGGCCACTGTTATCTACATGTTAATATGTCCGTGCCAAAAATATTACATTGGTAAGACCAACAGACAGTTGAGGAAATGGATCTACGAGCATACGTATGATATTCGCTCGGGTAACACCAAGACCCCAATTGGTAGACACTTTCTGAAATGCCATCAACAGATCCCAAATGGGATGAAAGTAGTGGGCCTTGATCGTATCCATCCCAATCCTAGGGGGGGTGATATCGAAAGAATCACCCTCCAGAGAGAAACAAAGTGGATAAATCACTTTAGAGCCTTTTCATCGCCAGGCCTTAATGAGTCAATTAGTTTTCTTCCATTCTTGTAATATAACTAACCGCAGAGTAGGTTCCCTCTCTTTTTCTTTGAAGACACCTACAAACCTAGGGGTACATGGAACATTAGTTTCCCCTTTTGTGTCTAACCATAATCTGTGTAACTAAAATAGCGTGTTTTCTGTAACACTCGGTGTTCACTGTAAATAGGCGATAGTTGCTTTGCAGGGGTTAAATAATTGCTTTTCCCCATTTGTACATTATCCTTTTTGCCAGCATAGTTAGGGATCTTTGAACTTTGGTTACTATATGTATAGGTTTGTTATTGACAGACAATACAGAATTCTTCTTAATTTTATAACAGGTCACACCATATCTAGTGATCAGGGACATATGTGGTGCTTTCCCTCGTTTCCCTTTGGTTTCCGGGAGCCTAGCTGTTGGTAGTCCGTGGGCTTTCTTTTTCAGACACACATGTATAGGTATGATGTGTCACGTCACATTTAATAAGGGACATTGATATTCCCTCTCACTCCGTCTATAATAATTATTATAATAGGTAATGTATATCGTATTACCAGCAGGGTTTGGAGTCGCTATTTAACAATCAGGGGCTTTGGAGGTCCTTTCTTGATTACCGGGCTTTTATTCTCTCCATATATCCGGCTATTAATAAGAGCAACGTAATTCTGCAACTGCGCTTCCACTCAGATGGAACGCAGCGCAGCCTTGGATTCCCATACAGCCGGGTGCCTTGCCACTTCCGGGTGGTGGAGCGCATCTGCGCTTTCAGCGTCTTGGAATGGAGCGCGGTGCGTATCCACGTGCCCGGAAGTGACATTGACGTCAGCGCGCGTTTATAATCTGGCTCTCCCCGCCTGCTCGCATATAGCGAGGCTGGGAGTTAGAGCCTGCCGCTGATCGTCACTCGCACTGTGAACCGGGCGTGACTACCGGGTTGACACACCAGCAGTCTGACCTACGGAGGTCCCCAACACAGCGCGGCGCAAGGCACCTGTTTCCAGCAACCACAAGGTAAGACAAACATACCAATAGTCCAGTGTGATGATATTGACACAGTATATACCCCACACATATACAGGGGATTCTCTGGTCTGGGACATCTATATATATATTTTTTCCATATCATAGTAGTAACCATTTGGTATTATATATTTCCTTGTTAAGCTGGTTTAGGCTCCCATAAGGGTACGTGGGGTCACCAATTTGGTCCCTGACCTAGGGTGTGACTCAATAAATGACACTGATATCAATCCCTGTATTGCCGACGGGGAATAACCGAGTCAATAATCGGTCCAATATTTTCAATTCTATTGTCCCTATAGCTGGCTGTTCGTAAAGTATTTTGCAATCGCTATCTGGGGGTTTGATCTGTGGAGTTCCTGTTATCCTTGGTTATCCCAAAGAGTACCCCATGCACAGCAACTGTCTCCTATTATTCAGGTATGCAGGAAATCTTTTTTCCTTCAGCATAATACTAAAAAACGTTATTAATGGTATTTAAAGAAGCACGATATAATTAGCATGGATGCTTATTGATAGTATGACTGTTTATTTTTGTAGATGGTGAAATAATCACTAGTCCCAGCAGACACTGATGAAGCTTAATGAGAAGCGAAACTAGTCTGTACTGCGGGGTTTTTTTCCATCAATTTATATGGATTGGAGATATTATGATCTATTTGTCAACTATATGCTGTGATCAAAAAATCTTTACAACAAACAAATTGTTTTTAAATTCACAAAAGTCACCTCTTTTTCATATGTCGTATGGATTATGTACTGTCATAGTTATCACAATAAAATGCTTCTAATTTTTGTAATACTATGATCAATTTTTGCCTAGTACTTTAGCGAGGTCCTCCTAGGAGCCCCTTTTGACCAATTTAAGCAGGGGGGTTGGTCCTGTGTACCCCAGCTTTTCTTTTCTACTTCACTATTATCTTAACCACCTTCGCCGGCTAGTACTGTAGCACCCCACCAGTCTGGTCCGGGCAGTAAATGCCGCTCTTTAAAAGGCCAAAAGCCCACATGGCACAGGCACACCAGTGGGCCCGGTTATAGGCCTCCTAGCCTTGCACCTGGGGACAAAAAAAGGGGTTAGCAACTATGGCAGCAGCGGGTATCTCGAGCCAATAAAAAAAAAACACAATTACAATCAAATAACAAGGCAAGGCCACACACACACAGAGCAACTATGAAGGAAAACAACAAGGGCAAATGGACAAAATAACCACAAAATACTGCAAAAGGGAAGCTGATGAGATAGGGGGCCACGGTTGCAAGGAGTTCAAGAATGTTATTTTGCATGGACAGTTTGCAGGACCAACCTAAGGTAAGGCACACTATAAGTTAAACTGGGGGGTACTAAAAATAGTGACATGACCACACAATTGGGGAGTTAGGGCAGGGAGGGATCAGGGAGATTCCTCTAAAGCAGGGGTGTCAAACTTATTTCACTGAGGGCACATCAGCATTCTGGTTGCCTTCAAAGGGCTGGGTAATAACAGACAAAAAATATGACACAAACTCGGAAATATATGTTTACAGGCAGCTGCAGAATTATTTTGCCTATCGGCAGATGCAGAGTTGTTTTGCCCAGGACAAATGCAGAATAATGTTTTGCCCAAGAAACCCTACCTGGAAATAGCTAGCAAGAACCACTGCATATTTAGCACCCTCTACTGTGGCAGTTACTTAGGTAGGTTAGGGTCCACCCCTTGTGTGGTGAAAGCTGGTTGCACAGAGACCCAGAACAGCTGCAGACATTACACTTTTCCCCTCCAAAACGTTAAAAAAGTTACATATCAACTGCTTTTATAGGCACCGCCCCAGGGATCAGAGGCAGTACTGTACTTCACAGTGGAGTGCAGCATACCAGTGCATTACTCGGTCAACCACAACTGTCTGGCACCTGTCAGAGGGCCACATAAAAAGGCTTGGAGGGCCACATCTGGCCCCCCGGGCCTTGAGTTTGACACATGTTTTTTAAAGAATAGCCTTGTCTACACTGTGTAAGCTATTTTTTCTTTTTTCCCTTTTTTTACATTGCTCTTGGCTACACCGAAATGTTATTTAAAGCTTCATTACTTTCATGTATGACAGCATGGCCTGTGCTTTTGGTGCACATGCTCTTATCCCTCGCATTAGCATTTATTCCGTTTTTTTGCTGTAATGACGCATTTGCCATTTCCTGTACAAATTTGCATGTAGGTGTATCTGTTCAGTATTTCCACTTGGCTGTAATGCAATTATGAGGTTAATAAATTATCTGTCGGCCAGTTACCACCAGCCAGGAGCATGGTTGCGCATGGCGGCGCTCTGCTCAGATTGAATAATTAACCTCTCCTGTTCCCTGAGATGTGCTACAAGATCGGCTCAGTGTTGGTAATATAATTATTAATAATCCAGTTTCTCTGTATCATTGTCATTGTTAATTGCTTGCAGGGTAATTGGCTGTTGTTTCAGAATCTCTGTTGCCTGGCTGTGTTTATGATTATTTCTTCATATCTTTCTGATATGAAGGCAGGTAGATGCCAGCACAGCTCTGGAGATGGTGTATGAAAGAAAAGCATTTACTGTACATGTTAGAATTTTATATTAATATACTGCATTCTGAGTCACCTGAGCAACAGGAACCATCAATAATTATAGGTAGTGTTAGGCTGAATTTAGGTAATTGTAAATGGCTGCTGGACAATTTGGCGCTAGCCATTAGACATGAATGTGCAATTTGTGCACGTTCCTGTAGTTCCGCTGGCCGCCACTTGAGGGGCGTTGTCAGGCCGGAGAGTTCTCCAACATGAACTCTCTGCCAGGGGAGCAGAGGGTTCGGCCAGAGCAAAGACACAGACAAAAGAAATGCTGTAAACGGGGGGGTTATTAATAAGTCAAAGAAAACAAACAAAAAGATCTTCAATTCAGATATACAACCAAAGGGACAAAAACAAGGCTAACTAGAGGAATAACTAATAAAGGGAATAACTGAAGCCCTAAGGTGCTGGCGCACTCACCCAAAGGCTCACTCCAGTTCAGGTACAGATTCAGACTCAGGTTCCAATACAGATACAAGAAAGCAAACAAAGCAAAGAAAATCCTGCTGCCCCAGGTGGAGGGCTGAGCCCTTAAAATAGCCCTCATACCAGGTGCAGCACATAATGGGGAGAGAGAGCAGCCAGAGCTCTGCTGACACCTACTGGTTGCTAACGGTACTGCAGATGGGGTAAGAATTGACCCCAGCCACCAGCCGGACATCAGCTGAACCCGGGGTTCTAACAGGCGTCCTGCTCAGCTGTGTACTCAGGAAGGAGAGAGCTTCTGACACTCCTGTGTTATGCCCATCAGCAGTTTAAAAGGGTTCAGAGAGAAAAGTTTATTGTAGTGCTGCATCTGGACATCAAGGGGATGTCCCCCCATCGAATGTCAAATAAATGCACACTGAGCCCCTACTGTTTTATTGTCATTATGATAATAAGGAATTATCTTTTAACAGGTGAGTTAAGACAGGAGTAGCTAGACTTTCTGGACCCCGGGGCAAAGATTCAAAGATGGCGCCCCACCTGTTCTTAGGCCTCCCTTTGGCGCCCCCATGACTTGCTGCACCCGAGGCAAGTGCCCCTCCTGCTCCCCCCTAGCTACACCCCTGGTTAAGGAGTGAATTGACTGAAATTATTGCCATACCCAGGCCACATGCAACCGCCAGCCAAAACCTGGAAGTGCAGCTCCCAGCTTTACAAACAGGGGCTATGCCTCCTTTCATCGCCGGTTCTGCGCTTTCTGACACTGCTTCTGCCAGATGCAAGTGATTGGTGGAAGCAGAGGATCGGAGTCCCATGCCCCCCGCACCCAGCTTTCTCAAATCACTCTGGCTTCAGGCCTCATTCCCACTGCCTGGGGGGGCCTTTTATACCAGCTGAGTGAGATGATGTCATCTCAATCACTGGTATTAAATGCCCCACCCTGAGATCGGAGCAAGCTGTAAGAAGCCGCCATGCAGGGCAATGAATCAGTGTTCTCTGCTCTGCTGAAGACCACAGGGGGAAAAAGAGACCCCCCAAGCACTGGATCAGGCACGGTAAGGTATAAGGTGAGCTTAATTTTGAGGGGGGGTTGTAAAAAGGGGAAACGCCAGGCACGTAAAATTCACGTGGTTGTCGTTTAACAGTAGGAGAAGCAACCATGTAAATTTCATATGCTTGGCCTTTAAAGGGTTAACCTCTGAACTACTTGGTAATAATGTCCACCAAGATACTCATTTGTTCCTTCTCTTCGTAAAACAAACACCCAACCGTTACATCCTCAGTGAGTGACTTGTACACACCTTAAACTCCCTACCCACCTACTTTGTTGTAGCAATAATTAAAGTGGACCAAAACCCACTTTTTAAACTAGAATTCTCTCAATTGCTCCCCCCATGAGGAGTACCTCTTGGCAATTTTCCCGGCTTCTGCTTTACTCTGCTCCCCAATAATGCTGCTTCTAGCTATAAAGCTTCGCCTCCTCCATTCATTGTCACTGTAGTGTGTGGCGATGATGTCATTGCCACACTTATGCAATGACTGATAGTCTGCAATCTTACAGAGAGGGACAGCACAAAAAACGGTGTTTGAGGACAATACTAGTGGCGAAAATATCCATTTCTAGGTATACACCCTAAGAAGAGAGTAATAGCAGGGGATTTAGCAAAACTTATTTCATAAGCTCGGTGAGTTTTGGACCTATGGGAATCCCAAAAGTGAGAGCCCCTTGGCTTACCATATTCTCACCTCCATCCCGCAGTGCATGCAGACTTCTGCCAGCATCCCCCGCTCTACAGGCTTGCCGCACTCAGCAGACTTGAATGTCTGCCGGCATGGCCAGGAAGGACGGAGGACACAGGGATTCTGAGAGGTTCTTCTAAACTTAAAGAAAAGTCTCCTTTTGTGAAGTTATTATTAGGATTTCAGAGCACTAGTGCTGGAAGGCAAGAGATGACCCACATACCTGCCACCTGCTCCCCCACCTACCACCTTGAGAAAGTGCCAGGTGGGCACGGAACGCGTGGGTGAGAATCCGTCCAGCAGGAGTGAGCAGGTGATCACATAGAGGTGCAGGTCGGTTTGGCGGTCTGGCATTACAATTGCACGTATTGTGCACACATTTACCCAGCACTTAGCACTTTATCCTTCTGATTTGCACTGCAATTGTCCTTTGTGTTAGAACATGTTTAAAATATTTTCCAGGGTTTTTCTTTTTGTGCATATGTATATACATTATTTAGATAGGTAGTATTTTTATAGGGTCACTCCTGCTGGATGTCACATGTTTGTAGATTTTAAATGTAGGTGATTGTCTTTGTATGTTGTATGTGGATGTTTTTACAGCTTCAGATTAATAAATTTATAATTTATTTTTGATGAATTATTAGTGTCTTTTATGGCTAGCAGATAGCTGGTGCCCTCTAGTACCTGTTCCCTTTGGGTGGTTTACTGGTACCACCGATTTTTGTCTTCTTATTGGTACCAGGCTGGTTTAACATATGACCATGTGGGCATGGTCATAGTCTGGAGCTCTCCAATTGACTTACGTGTATGTACACTAGGAACTTCTGATACTGGCATGGCAGGTGAGCGATGTGTGGTGTGGGAGCAGGTTCCAGGTAAGTAGGCCATCATGAGCCTTGTGGCATTAGTGCTCTGAGATCTTTGCAAAAAGTCACAAATGGTCTGTTTCTTTAGCCACAGCCATGGGATAGAGAAACCAGGGGGGTTCACCCCATGGGGCGTCCTAAATCAGAATGCCCCTAGTGAAATCTCTTTAAGCGCCCAAACTTATATATATATATATATATATATATATATATATATATATATATATACGTTTTTGTCCATTTCAAATGGTACCTGTGGACATTAAAGCGGACCTTCACCCTGAATAAGAGCCTGTCTTATGTACATACAGATTGCTCACATTAAAAATCACCTTACCTGCATCTACTGCATTTTATGAGCCTTTATACATCTACATACAAGATGGTGGCTCATGGAGCATCAGGCAGCCTGCAAACAAGTGTCTTCTGACTGTGCCGCTCTGCATTCTGGGATTGCTGTCCTTTCCTGCTCCCTCTGTGCAAAGCTCAGCTATAACCCCGCCCCCTGTACTTTATTCCCCTCTCCTCTCTTCAGTATATGATGCTTGTGAGTCAAGATGGCGGCGCCCGTATCCTAGAGTCCTGAGCAGAGTTGCAGCCCAGTGGGGGAAAGAATAATAAGTAAGTGACTAAAAACTTAAAATCTAAAATGCTGGGGAATAGTTTTTTAAGTGTTTGGGCTTTTCATTAAATCAGGTCTGGTTTAATAAAGATAATACTATACCCCCCACTCGGGTAAGAATGTGAGTTTCTGGGCGACCTGAGGGGTTTCACACAACGGGGCATCCCGATTCTGGCGGCCCTGGAAACTTATAGATGGGTTTTGGCTCTCTTTAACATATTCCCTTATACAAATGTAACTCTACTAGAATAAAAAAACAATCTATAAGTAAAAGCTGCCAAGACTAATTATGGGGCGCTTACATGGGGTCGGTAGCGTGACATGACGTATGTTGCCGGGGTTCCAGCAAAAGCTTTGGCCGGGTAAGTGAATCTCATCTTTTGCTAGTTAATGCCAGGCATAAAATATTTCACTTCCCCGGGATAATGCAGCTGAGCTGAATGCAAAATATAATAGGAAATAGAAAAATTATATTCCTTTCGTTTCATTATAAATGTAATAAAAATGTGTTCATCCAGACCCATTGCAGAATGCTTTATACTTTGCATATCCGGGATAGGAGAATTGAGAATGGCATAAATTACTGCAGGATATTGAGTGGGGGCGAGCTGTGGAGTCTGTATTTCACAATATTTCTCATACTTTAGGCGATGTGACATATCAATTTACTTTTGTCCATTGAGAGGATTTGGAATGATGAAATGAGAGCTTATTTACCATATAACCTCTTAAAGGGGATAATTAAGGTTAAAATAATCATAATGTAACAAATTGTATTTCATTTCCGGGTCCTTTATTACATTCTTATTTGTTGCAGATTTAAAAGGAGAACGCTATCTCACAGGAGGGAAAGAGGATCACAGGAGGGAGTGACACTCAAATTCATATTTGGGATGCTGAAATTGAAAGGGACTCAGCACTTTCATAGTGTTTCTGATCAAACACCAGATCACCCGAAACCGGCATGAGATGCCCTGGCTTATCTGTTGCCGTTCCAGCAGTGTCTATATATGTGGCCATAGCTCGATGCCTCTGTGAACTCCCTTCAGTTCTGGCCTCCAGCCACTAGGTGGGGTTGGGTGGAGTACAAGGCCAGAACGAGGTGTCCATTCGTTCTATGGGTCTTGTCTTGTATTCCGCCACCACAGGACCTATGGGGGAGGGGGCTCACAGAGATGCTTGGCCCCAAACATAGCAATTGACCTTACGGGAGAGGCAGCAGGTAATTGTTGGGGAGTAGCTCGGACCCCCAGATAAGTCTTGCCTGGCCTCTCTGACTCAACCTCTGTATTGTTCACCCTTTAACAACCAGTTGGAGAGTCATGTGTTTGAATACATGCTTCCTTCAATAGAGACCACCACTGATTAGCATATAAGCAGTAGACAGTCACAATGTGTGCCCCTGTTTCTAATTAAAGGAGCACTATCACAAATTTGTGTAATATTAAAAACCCATATAAACACATTGGGTTTGAGTGGAAACTTATAGGGAAAATAAATATATAGACGGAGATAAGGCTGTGGCTGACCATCTGAATAGCTACTTTTGTTCGGTATTTTCAGATAGTAGCAGGCATGGTCATAGCACAACATCCAGCTGGGAGGGCACAGCTCCGGAGTTTCTGGAGGCTGATGTCTTAGCCGAGCTGGCACATCTAAAGGTAAGTAAGGCAATGGGTCCAGATGGAATCCACCCCAGAGTTCTAAGGGAACTTAGGTTTGTGATTGCAGCCCCTCTAACTGATTTACTTAACCATTCCCTTTCAACTGGTGAGGTTCCAGATGATTGGAGAGTGGCCAATGTCGTATCAATCCAAATAAAGGGGAGTAGAGAAGAAGCCAGTAATTACAGGCCAGTTAGTTTAACATCTATAGTGGTCAAATTAATGGAAACACTCTTAAAAAAACAAATAATTTCCCATCTAAAAATTAATGACCTATTGGACCCAAAACAGCACGGCTTTACTGAGGGCAGATCATGTCAGACCAATCTTATTGATTTCTTTGACAATGTCGCTAAAGTGTTAGATGAAGGTGGTGCTGTGGATATCGCCTATCTGGATTTTAGGAAAGCCTTTGACACTTTACCACACATAAGGAGCTCATAGATAAGTTATTGAAGGTAGGACTCAATCCCTGGATAGTTCAGTGGATTTCCAGTTGGCTGAGGAATCGGTATCAGAGTGTTGTTGTAAATGGTGTGCAATCTGAACAAAGGCGAGTTACAAGTGGTGTGCCGCAGGGCTCTGTCCTGGGCCCCATTCTTTTTAATATATTTGTAAGTGACATAGGAGAAGGCTTGGTAGGAAAAGTTTGTCTGTTTGCTGATGATACAAAGGTTAGTAATAGGGTGGATATTCCTGGAGGTGTCTGCAACATGGAAAATGATTTAGCTTTACTGGATAGATGGTGAAAACTGTGGAAACTAGAGTTTAATGTCTCTAAATGTAAAATCATGCACTTGGGTAGAAGGAATCCCTGCTCTGAGTACCGTATGGGCAGTACTGTGTTAGCCAGGACCTCGGAGGAGAGAGATTTAGGGGTACTGATTACTGATAGCTGCAAGATGAGTGGACAGTGTAGCCAGGCAGTGGGAAAAGCAAGCAAGATGCTCGGCTGCATAGCTCGAGGCATCACCAGTAGGAAGTGGGAGGTTGTGATGCCGCTGTATAGAGCCCTGGTGAGGCCACAGCTAGAATACTGTGTGCAGTTCTGGAGACCTTACCTGCAAAAAGACATTATTCAAATAGAACGTGTCCAAAGGCGGGCAACGAAAATGGTGGAAGGACTTAAACTTAAAACTTATCAGGAAAGACTTAAAGAACTTAATTTGTACAGTCTGGAGGAAAGAAGGGAGAGGGGGGACATGATTGAGACCTTTAAATATGTGAAAGGATTGAATAAGGTTCAGGAGGGAAGTGTTTTTAAGAAGAAACTTAACGATAGAACAAGGGGGCACAACCTGAAGCTAGTCGGGGGGGAGATCAGGAGCAATGTTAGAAAATATTATTTTACAGAAAGAGTAGTAGATGCTTGGAACAAACTTCCAGCAGAGGTAGTTGAAAAAACAACAGTCACTGAATCCTGGAATAATGAGGCCTTGTGTGCCTCCTTTAAGAAAGGACTTTCTAGCCATATTAAAGATGCCCTAGCGGCACGTGATTTGCCTTCGTCTTTGACTGATCTTATTCGCTTGGCCACATGCATCGATGTGCGTTTTTCTGAAAGGCGAGAGGAACTCCGCCTGGGAAAGAACTTCGAGTGCCCTAGGAGAGCTTCACGTTTGGCCCCTGTTTTCCAACATCCACCTTTGCCCGCACATGCGCCTTCCACTGAGGAGGCTATGCAGGTGGACCGATCTCGCCTAACTCCGTTGGAGAGAAATCGTCGAAGAAACGAGAACCTTTGTTTGTACTGTGCCAGCTCCGAGCACTTCTTGAAAGACTGTCCTGTTCGCCCGCCACGGGCGCACCTAGTAAGGGTGGGAGAGGCATCCCTGATTGGGTGTGCTACCTCTTCACGCCTTACGGTTCCAGTGCAACTCTCCATTTCTGCTAACGTCTCTGTGAATTTGTCAGCTTTTCTGGATTCGGGCTCCGCGGAAAACTTTATCGGGGCCTCTTTGGTTGACAAGTACAATATCTCTGTGAATCGCCTCGCAAGGCCTCTAGTTATTGCTTCAGCCAATGAAGATAGACTTGATTGCATCGTGCGATATCGCACAGTACCGCTCTTTTTGAAGGTTGGACCCGACCATCAAGAGTATTGAGTTCTTCATCCTCCCCAGTAGCACTTCTCCAATTCTTCTCGGCCTACCTTGGCTTCAACGGCATGACCCCACGCTTGACTGGGCCCATAGTGCTCCTTTAACAACAGACTTTCAAATGCAATGCAACCCAACTCTAACAAAGACTAATCATCTAATGCAGATAGAAATGTTTTGATACCCCCTCTTTGAAAGATGTATCCAAGAATTTTTATTTTAATTGCTTCTGCTGTTGGATCAGTAAAATAATATTACTTTTGTAGTCTATGGAGGGATCTATGGATGTAATAATGATGAGTGAACATGCCTTTGTCTAGTTCAGATGCCATTTGGCTTTGACCAAAATTTGGGATTCAGGTACTGCAAAATCTGAATACAGTTAAAGTAAGACAAACCCATGATTTTGACCATGGGTTTTGGTCCACTTTTCTGGAGCATCTGACTTTACGATGCCCACTGTGTGACCCCCTCTTGGATCACACTGAAAATGTTCCTCTCGCTGGTCCCATATCGCTTGCGGCATAGAGTAGTGGGGGTGGGCGCATCCCTGGCCCTCCTGCAGTTTGTGGTGAGCTCCCACCCCCAGCCTATTTCAGGAGCTCGCCTCAGCCAGAGGGAGGTCATTGATACATTTGGTGGTTGTTTCTCCTTGTAGAACATCCAGTTCTAGAGCCTAAAAGACTCCAGGGCTAGGTTACAGCTTGCCCCTGGGGCATCCTGTGCTTTGATGTCTGGAGGGAGGGATTTGGTTTCTCTTTAAAAAATACTCTTTGAGTGAAGCCTTTTACCCAACATCTTGATTGAAACGTTCTCCCTGGTTTCCTCTGACTTTCTAGAACCGACCAACTGTCACTCTAACAGTGGACACAGTGGGGGCTTGTGTCCCGTTGTCTGCCTCAGATCACTGGGGACACTTAAATATCCTGCTTTGAATGGGAGAATAGGAATATAGATAAATATAATTTCTCATCTCCGGACGGCTAATGCTCACACCGAAACAAAGATCTTGTTTAGAATGCATATGCTCACCCCTGCCAGTGCCCCCTTGGCTTCAAAGGTCCTCTACTGACAAGAGTCACATCTAAGCAGGCAATAAGACACAAGGTCTGTAACTGGATCCCATATCCCTCCCCCCCCCCCCCCCCCCCAGTTAAGAGCCTTCTCTGGCTACATCGCTTCAAAGAATTTCTCCCAGACATGCCAGGACCTGAATTTATTAAAGAATTTGGAAGCTGCTGGGCATATTAGTGGGTCTCCTGTCACCCCAGGTCCTCCTGGGGCCATGAATATGAAAAAACTATTATGAGCCATATATAATAGCAGTGTTTGGTCTCAATGCCTGTCCAGAACCCAGTTGGGCCCATTAATATGAGCACGACGTCCACTGACTTCCCAGCAGAAAGTTATGGCATATCAAATTTTAGATATTTTAGCAAGCATTGCTAAAAGCCGGAGATGGAGGCTCATGCCAGAGGGGAGGGGGCAGTGTCCCACCTGTGGATAAAGGTTTGCAAGCTCAGACACTGATGTCTCTCTTCTGGGGGGGGGGGGAATGCCGAACATCATGTTGGAAAAGATCATGAACTAGCGGACTCTACACGTTCCCTGTGGCCGGCTGCATCACTGCGTAACAACTGTTTGCAATAAGTTAACTGACATGCCCCTAACCCCCCTTCCCCCCAACTGGATCAGATCTGAATATTTAGTTTTGGCTGAACTGAACCAAATTTTCTAAATTCTGGTTACATTTACCTTTGACCCAAAATCGGAGCCCTAAAAATGCCCAACCTTGAAGAGCAGGTCCAGTCTATCTTTGTCCTACACCGGCAACATCAGCAGACTAGTTTTGAGCCACCCAGGTGGCCAAATGGTCTGACAGCTACTCTGTCCTTTGGTGCTCTCAGTGTAAGCGACCACGGCAAGCCTCAGTGGACCCACAGCCAAGTCCAAGTCTCAGAAAGCTGCGTCATGACACTGAAACAGAAATCAGGTTTGTTTAAAATACTTAAGCTGAGATTTTGAGATGCTTGAAATGGCTCATTTACACTGTTCCCATAGGGGCCAAGGTGGGAGGAAGTTAGTGCATGCCTGGACAGAGACTTTAGAATAATCAATATTTTATATTTGGATGGAGCTATAGTCATAGATTAGGATTTTGGTCTAGACTAATCTGGCTTGTAAAGTATTAGTAAAGAAAAACTACAAAGCATTACATCCTAATGTACCATAATGGATGACATCGTCTTTCCTTATACTGTTTAAATCTTTTTTTTCTCTACTTTTACCAGTAGATTCCTGATAAAACGTGTGAATGATTTTAATTACAGATAAGTTTCGTTTTAAAGGCCAGCTTCTTGCAACTATGTCTGCTAAGCTGAATTCAATATATCTATAGGTTAAAGGCAGCAGACTAATGTGTAAACAAAAAAAATATTGGAAGCCATTGATGTTAATTTAGCTTCAATCAATTCACATTGATCATACTTTACATGCAAATGAAATGAAGAATGGCTTTGTCTCCTTCTAAACCTTTTTTAATTCTTCGGTACCTTCATTCCGTTGGCTAGTGCAGCATAAGCTTCATGTTAACCACCCTGTAAAAAGGAAGCCGTGTGGGAAATGACATGATATTTTGTTCTCAGGTCATGAAAATGTTTCACAAGTTGACAATAGAAGGAGCAAAGTGCAGGAAAGATGGAGTCTGACATCTGTCCTCCGGTCCTAACCCCTGTACAGATTGTAGAGAACAGGTAAAAGTTCAGAAGATAGTTATCTGTTATGCTAGTAGACAGTGTCATTAATGTGGGAACCTCAGGGCTTCCAAAAGTTAACCAATAGACACTGGGTTCAATGTGGTAAAACACACCCAGGGCAGTTTATGCAGCTGTTTTGCCCTCCTCTTGCCCATACTGTTCCATTCCAGTATGTGCCATGCCGTGCCTCCTCCATAGCAGCAGTCAGTGCTGCTCCCCATGACTGAGCCCAATATGGGGGATGAGGAATCTATCCCATGACCTGCACCACAAGCAGTGGCCCTGACCCACCTCCAAAAAACAGTATGAAGGATAAAGTTGTCCCTAAAGGCCTTGGCACCCAGAGTGATCGGTCTTCTTTAAAATCACCACTGAACCCACCTGTATAGCTCCTGTGGGCCTAAACAATTCCCTAGTGCATAAATTGAAGACAGATGGAAGAAAAGGAAAAAGAAAGGGGTAAAGATAAGTGATGGGCTTCAATTCGGGGCCTAAGGTAGATTTGACCAGGATCGTGCCAATTTGGTCTGGTCCCCCCATCCCAAAAACTGGCATGATCATGCTTAATATCCATTGGACTGCTTACCAGATCACAAACTGTTCACAAACTGTTCATATAAAAAATAATAAAAAAAAACAAAGAACTAACTTTTTAGCATCTTCCTCCTCCTTTCCCCTGCTGGCTTGGTCTTCTCATCAGTTCCGCTAGGTCGGATATTCCCTCCTGTTTGTGGTGAGGCAAGGTTAACAATGAAAGCCACAGGCAAGGTTGACAATGGTCACCAGGAGCGAACAATACGAAAGCATCTAAACCCCGGATAGGGTGCTTTAGTTGTGGCGGCGGCATCTCTGGGCCTCCAGCGGCGACAGCGGCTTCCTAGGTCCTCCAGCGGCGATGGCACGCCCTCCTCCCAGAGGTGGCATCCCTGGGCTTCAAGCATTGGCAGCATCCTCGACTTCCAGCGGCGGTGGCACACCCTCCTCCCAGAGGTGGCATCCCTGGGCTTCAAGCATTGGCAGCATCCTCGACTTCCAGTAGCTGCTGGGGGGAAGTGGGTTGGGAGTGGGGGAGATTCTGCACTCAGAACATTATGGGGGGCTCGCCACTCAGCATGTTATGGGGTGGTTCTGCCACTCAGCATGTTATGGGGGGATTCTGCCAGTCAACATGTTATGGGGGGGTTCTGCTACTCAACATATTATGAGGGATTCTGCAAATCAGCATGCTATGGGAGGATTCTGCCACTCAGCCTGTGATCAGTAGGGTTCTGCAAATTGCATGTTATGGGGGGCGCAGATACCAGGCCGGACACACTGAAGAAAGGATGGTGTGACCAGAAAAGTCCCCGGCCTTTTTTTAACTCCAGTCCGCCCCTGCTCTTGATTGATAGAAGCTGCAATGTCCTCCATGGCTGGAGGAACCTTTTACCCTGACTCTTACTTAGGGTTTCACATGGGACAGTTTCTCTGGCATCCTCTATTGTTACAGTGATGCCAGGGAAATGCCAGGAATGTGTTTCCTCTTCATCATACTTTACTCTTTCCTCATAATTTCTTCTTTTAATTGCTGCCCACTGGACTAATTATCTAAAGCCGACCATTGACCTGATTTCTGATTACACTTCTGAACACTTCTTTGACACTTTGCCTTCTTTAGTACCTCATCTGTTGGCCCCTGGGTCATCTTTATGGTCACTGGACCCTGAAGGGTCAACCACATTGCTGACATAAAGCCTTTATATTGGGGCAACCGAATATCAGCCAGTGTCATGCATTAGCTGGAGATTGATGAATACAGTAGCTCCTGATTCACTTGGTTTACTACACAGGAGATTACACTGATTTGCAATTGCAATCCAACTTGATCTTTCAGCCCTGATTCGGTCATGTTCTCACTATTCTTCTAGTCATCTTGGTACAAGAACAGGGGCGTAACTTTAGGGAGTACAGGGAGTGCGACTGCACCGGGACCCAGAAGGTTAGATGTCCCAATCATTGTTGTTCCCCCACCTTATGTAATATATTTGTGCTCACTTGGCATATTTTAGATAAAAGGCACCATTTGTCCAACTGAGTTAAAAGACAGAAAGAAATTTACTGTATGGACCGTGAAAGGGCCCCATTTAATGTTCGCATCAGGGTCCCCATCACATTTAGTTACGCCACTGTACAAGTCTCATCAGTCACTCCCGGGGACATGACAGAATGTGACCTTGTAGTTAGCTACCTCTCAAGTCTTCACTACCAGTAGCTTCTGTTGCAAATAAAGTGCTAGTAGTACTATAGTTCATATTTGAGTCAAAGGGTAATGGCAAGAATAAGGCAGCAAGCACCTCACCTGGTACCTGTCTCATTCACCCCTCCTCCATTTCTTGCAGAGCCAAGATGAAGCCATACCAGGGCTCCAAAGTTTGACCCTCCTTTCCATTTCATTCCTCCATGACCATGCTCCAAAGTTGTCACACGGCTGCCTTAATCCAAGACCACTTCCTGTTTTATTCATATTCTTGTTGGGAATCTAGTAAATTCCTGTAACCATCTAAGTCTAGCACCATGTATCCTGTGTTTACATACTGTACCTCTGTGCCCTGTGCCCTGTGTTTTATGGACTTTGAACGCTTTCTAAGTTGGCAACCCACAGAAGGGGCTTTCAAAGTAGCCCCAATACTCAGTACAAGAGTACATTTGGAGTGAGAGCCCTGCCCTTGTGAGCTTAAAATCTGATGTACAACGGTGGAGACGAGAGGTTCGGTTGCAATAAGTATGTACTACACATGGTGGATAGGGTAAAGTGGCCCAAGCATCTAAGTATCTGAAAAGCCACAAAGTCTTCATGGCTGGATAAAGTCTTTCCTTGGGGCATCCCCTCTAGGCATATCTGAATGGCTGGTGGCAAGTACATGCAGTCAGATGGAGCCACCAGTGAGAGTTGTTTAGCAATCAATGTATTCAGAAAAGATTCCCGGGCATATTAACAATAATTAATAATCTAATCTGATTGGAGGAGAGCCTGCACATGAGCTGTGGGAGTAAGAATAGAGTTAAGATACTGGGTGATCCTGGCAGTTTTACGCGCAGGGGCATCCCAAATCAGGATGTCCCTTTAAAGCAAACCAAAACCCAGGAGGGTGAAAAGGCCAGATCATAGACTTGTCTAAACAGGACACTTTTATGGAGACTTGAAGGGTTGGAGAGTGGCAAATTGTATCAAGGAGAAGTTGAATGGTAGATGGAGATGGGAAAGGAGTGTGGACAGGATGAGGTCCTGGGCAGAGGAGGGGGTGGCAGCCTGTTTGCTGGTAGACCACAGAGGAGAGTTTTACGGGAGTTTAGTCATAAAACGATGAGTGCATTCGTTAGAATTTAGGTGGCGTTCTGTGTGAGAGAGGGACGCAGGGGGGCATGTTTTTTTACTGTTAAAGTGAAAGTGGGTTAAAAAGTGTTTTTGTTTATAGTCTTTTTATTTTATAAAAATATATATATTTTTAAATGACATCCTACACGTGTATACAGATGTTTATAGTAGGATTCTTCTTACTAGATGTTTGGAAGTCCTTCTATGTAATTTAAGGGCATATTGCTGCTTTAGTTGCTGTATTGGAGACCAAAGTACACCACTATCAATTTTTTTTTAATGTTAGGTGATTCCATTCAGGTTATACCAATACAGAATAAACAGTTTGTAGTTTGCCCTTCACCATCCCCAGACTTGTACTTATATAGGTATGCATAGGGGTTAACTTTAATACAATTATAATAATAATATAAAAAACAGATTTTCCTATTTTCTCTTTCATACCCAAAACCTTTATCTATTTGTATTCTGCCCATTTGGGCAACTAATTTATGAGGCAGAGTGTGTATAGTGTGTAGTTATTTGGCCATAATGGGCCCGCGAAGAGGCGTAAATGTTGATTTTAATGCTTTATATCGGCAAGACTTGCGAAATGAAAGATTAAGATCTATTTTAGCAGAAATAGTCTCAGCCTCAGTTTTCATCATTTCCAATAACATTTGAATGCAGAATTAGGCTTTGCTAGTTAAAATTGTCCCTGCTTAATTTAGTAAAGCATAAAGCCATTTTTATAACAGCCCGGTGTTTAGAAATGTACATTTTCTGAGATGTTAGAACAACAGCAAGAGAGAATACTGATAATTTCAGTTTTGAGTGCCTTCCCAAAACGGACATATACCTAAAAATATCCTGCCATGCCTTTTCTTTATGCTAACCCCTAGGGGCGGACTGGCCATAGGGAGACCCGGGCAAATGCACTGCTTTGGTACTGTCTGGGCTGCTGCCTTTACTAACACTCCCATCCAATCCTAGCCCCCCATCCCCTTCACTACTTCACTACTCTATACCCTCACCCAAGCAACCCCAGCCCATATCCTCACCCTAATGACATAGCCTCAGTCTTGGAGCACAATGGTTCACTGGCCAGGAAGCAGCAGAGATGCCACTGGCTGGTCATGGGCAAACCAGGTGCTGGTAAAATCGCAAGCTGATTTTTGGCCCCAGTCCACCACTACTAACCCCTAATTTTACATCCCTGCTCCACAAGTGTCCTCATGTCAGCTGGAAGAGACTCATGACTCTTTATGATGCAGAGATGTCTGTACCAACCTCAGGTTCCACACCGGAAATAGCAAAAGAATAACTGAGAGCTTCCTGTACCAGCCTTAGCCTGACCCTCATTTAGGATACAGGGTTGGCCAACAACAACCTTGGCCTAACCACCAGTTTATGATCCAGAGCTGCCTGTGCCAACCTTGGCTTGTATGGCTTTCGTCAGCGTCGCTTAGGATATGGGACAAGCATCAGGACAGCTGCTTTCTGCCTTAGGCAGCATAAGCAAGCAGCTGACCTGATGCCTGTCCCACCTACCTCTCCTCCATTTCCAGCAGCGCAGAGTAGAAGCCATAGCAGGGATCCAAAGTTTGCCCTTCTTTCAATTTTCAAGTTTGCCCCACTCTGTAAAACCCCCCAGGTTGACCAAATACAACCATCTGTTCCCGGGCCTATGAAGCACGTGCATCCGCTCGTCCAATCAGCGCGCCCGAGTCTGCTTGAGCCCCTTCATCCAGGAGCTTATCTAATGCAAGCGGATCCGAGTGCACCGGATGGCCAAATCCCCTGCTACCCTCTAACAGGAAACATGCCATTCATTCACAAATGCCTGGCATGGGCATGCTCCCTGCTAAAGGGATAGCGGGGATGCAGCCGCTACTCGTGCATGCACCGCTGTACCAGGAATCAAGGTGAGTATTCGAGCAACCTGGGGGATGCCCCAGGGGGGAGGAAATACAGCGGCCCTGTAATCTTATGTGTGGGTTTTGGTCCTCTTTACGTGTGACAACTTTAAGTTAAAATGAAGCCTAATTATCAGGTCACCTTTCGACATGTAGAAGAACAGACATGATAGATAGTGAAAGATGATATATAACCAGTGAGTAAAGGGAAACACATAAGGGGGTATCCCTGGAGGGGTTGAATAGGATATGAAGGATGGATTGCCCAAACCCTCCTCATAGTCCATGGAGTGCTGAATATAACCAATAATTATTGATCCTTATTATTTATATATGTGTATTATTAATATTGATTATCTGTGTATCAATACTGAATGTATTTTAATTGCACTAGTTAGCAGTTATATTCTACTAGTAAGGTAACATCACTTGTGAGTTAAGAAATAACTCAAATTCTTTTTAAAGATCTTTTAGTGAATCAAGCCTCTAGTTTGTGTGGCCTTTCCGTATCTCTGTTGTGTCTGAGCACCAACAATATCAGCACATTTCCATTTCTAGTACATTTTTTAGTCATTTTTGCCGCTTCTTTCTTCATTGGAGAGGCATCTCTAGAGTTGAAGACGATTTTTCAATTTTGCCTTTTCTGTGTATTGGAAGCATAATAAAAGCTTGTTCAAATGTATAAGATGAAAACAATAAGGGAGAAATTGAATGTATTAAGTACATCTTCAACCTGCCTTTGATTACCTCTGACTGGAAAATATTTGGAAACCACCAGGGTCCCTTCAGCTGTTATGATTTGGTCAATTCAGCCTCCGCATGCTTTGATTCAGGCCCCCTTATTGAATCTGAATTGATATTTTGTAAACTTCATTTGTGTATAATGTGATCTGACAGGGACAAACGCGAGGGAGAATTGTTTCCAAACCCCGGGCAAATGAAACGTATTATTGGATAAATACGTCTTTCTCTACCACTCTTCCTCCAGCTTATCTTCATGCCTTGAATATGTATCATGGCTTTCTCTTCATGGGTAATTGAATAGATTCAATCATGTGTGGACCGATGAAACGGGCAATATAATACAGCCATAATAACCAAATTGAAATCGAAAAAAGAAATTTTTTTAGCCTAGGACGTCATGGGAAGTGTCCGGTGTTTCTGATGAATGAAGAAGATACGCGGAGGTGCTTTTGTGATTACTGAGGACTCTTCTATCTCTCTCTCAATAACAAGCCTCTGATATAATGTAAGCTTTTCCAATTTTACAGGGCCTTGCAGGGTCTCAGATGTGCTACATATTAATTTCCCCTACGCAGAAAAGTTGCTCAGCTTTAGCTCAAATTCAGTTAGCCAGATTGATGAAGGCGGCAAAAGGATACGACATTTACTGATTCACTCTTTTCACCTTTGATTAGTTCAACTAGTGAATTATTCTTGCCCTGTCAGGACACGATTAAAGAAGGTAGGACCAAGGGTTTAAGTTCACACTTCCTCATGTAATGCCGGCAAAATAGGTTGTGCCATTCCTGGCCTGGAAGAGACCTTGGATTGCTTCAATGCTGCTCCTCTATTATGGAGACATAGCATTTTTGATGTGAACATATCTCTTACAATCATATTCTTTGGCCCCCCAGGAAGCTATGTAAGGAATGAGTCCAATGTGGCTTAATATAAAGAGAAAAGAATACATAAAGTACATATAACTATCTATTTATATAAAGAACATTGATCAACAATTGAATGAAAAACTGTATCCATTATTTATTGATTATTTATTAGAACATTTACATTTATATTTATGTAGTCGAATCACATTATTATGACTACTTCCTATTGGGGATAGTTATATAAGATGGCCTTGCATCTTCCTGGCCTTCCTGGCCTGGAAGAGACTTTGGATTGTTTCAATGCTGCTCCTTTATTATGGAGACATAGCATTTTTGATGTGAACATATCTCTTAGAATCATATTCTTTTGCCCCCCAGGAAGCTATGTAAGGAGTCCAATGTGGCTTAATATAAAAAGAAAAGAAAACATAAAGTACATATAACTATACATTTATGTAATGAACATTGACAAACAATTGAATGAAAAATTGTATCCATTTTTTTTATTGATTATTTCTTAGAACTTTTACATTTATATGTTATGTAGTCGAGTCGCATTATTATGACCACTTCCTATTGGGGGGTAGTTATATAAGATGGCCTGGCCTCTTCCTAGCCTTCCTGGCCTGGAAGAGACCTTGGATTGTTTCAGTGATGTTTCTCCGTTATGGAGACATAGCATCTTTGATGTGAAAATATCTCTTAGAATCATATTGTTTGCCCCCCCTTCCAGGAAGGTATGTAAGGAAGTCCAATGTGGCTTAATATCAAGAAAAGAATAAAGTACATATAACTACATTCATATATAGGACATTGGCCAACAATTGAATGAAAAATTTGATCCATTTTTATTATTAGAACTTTTTATTTTTTTTATGTAGTTGACATTATTATGACCACTTCCTATTAGGGGGTAGTTATATAGGATGTGTGATATGTTGTCTGCACATATATCCCACATGGCTTTCTTGGGTAAAAAGGCTGAATGTTGCCAAAAGGGGATGATTGTTGGGTACTGGAATTACTGTGGCCAAGGGTCACAAAAAATTGTATATCTAGGTCCTGCTTAGTTCCAAATATTATTTATGTAAATGAGGGTTCAGGATGTAATATGCTACATTCAGCAATAGCCCATTGATACACAACAGAGATATCCGTCTATCCCCCTTACAATAATTATATGATTGTATAACTTACAAAACATCAATGAATGCAATGTCCACATTAGTTACCAACCACTGCATTGGTGATATTTATGGTGATCTTTATGGTGATCAAGATTAAGGAGACATTATAACGAAACACGTTCATACAGTGGATGAATTATTGTTAATATGAAATGAATACACACAATCATGGAATTTTAATGAATGACATAATAAATTGTATTTTTAAATTTCCACAATGCAGTGATTGGTGACTAATGTGGACATTGCATTAATTGATGTTTTGTAAGTTATACAGTCATATAATTATTGTATGGGGTAGAGATGAGCGAACTTTTGAAAAATTCGATTCGACTGATTCGACGAATTTTCCGACAAAAATCGTTTCGACCGGAATTTATTTGCGACGAATCGCTATTAAAAACGGCTATTTCTGAGCCTCCTAGAGCCTCAATAGGGTTGTAAACCATTCTGCCTTGCTGTAACATGCATAGGATGCGTGCTGGGTTAGTTAAATAATACTTTGAATAAATATCACATGCAGATCAGAGGCATCGCTAATAGAATCGCAGAGTGGCACAATTGCAGAGAGTTGAAGTGGCATCACTATGAGGGGCAGGAGCCCAAACATTGCTTTAAAGAGACACTGGAGTTGGCAGCAGCAGGAGCCCAAAAATTGGATGAATCACACCCTGGAGTTGGCAGCAGCAGCAGCAGCCCAAACATTACTTTAAAGAGACACTGAGGTTGGCTTCAGGAGCCCAAAAATTGGATGAATCACACCCTGGAGTTGGCAGCAGCAGCAGCAGGAGCCCAAATATTACTTTAAAGAGACACTGGAGTTGGCTTCAGGAGCCCAACAATTGGATGAATCACACCCTGGAGTTGGCAGCAGCAGCAGCAGGAGCCCAAATATTACTTTAAAGAGACCCTGGGGTTGGCTTCAGGAGCCCAAAAATTGGATGAATCACACCCTGGAGTTGGCAGCAGCAGCAGCAGGAGCACAAATATTACTTTAAAGAGACCCTGGGGTTGGCTTCAGGAGCCCAAAAATTGGATGAATCACACCCTGGAGTTGGCAGCAGCAGCAGGAGCCCAAGTATTACTTTAAAGAGACCCTGGGGTTGGCTTCAGGAGCCCAAAAATTGGATGAATCACACCCTGGAGTTGGCAGCAGCAGCAGCAGGAGCCCAAATATAACTTTAAAGGGACCCTGGGGTTGGCTTCAGGAGCCCAAAAATTGGATGAATCACACCCTGGAGTTGGCAGCAGCAGCAGCAGGAGCCCAAATATTACTTTAAAGAGACCCTGGGGTTGGCTTCAGGAGCCCAAAAATTGGATGAATCACACCCTGGAGTTGGCAGCAGCAGCAGCAGGAGCAGGAGCCCAAATATTACTTTAAAGAGACACTGGGGTTGGCTTCAGTAGCCCAAAAATTGGATGAATCACACCCTGGAGTTGGCAGCAGCAGCAGCAGGAGCCCAAATATTACTTTAAAGAGACCCTGGGGTTGGCTTCAGGAGCCCAAAAATTGGATGAATCACACCCTGGAGTTGGCAGCAGCAGCAGCAGCAGCAGGAGCCCAAATATTACTTTAAAGAGACCCTGGGGTTGGCTTCAGGAGCCCAAAAATTTGATGAATCACACCCTGGAGTTGGCAGCAGCAGCAGCAGGAGCAGGAGCCCAAATATTACTTTAAAGAGACCCTGGGGTTGGCTTCAGGAGCCCAAAAATTGGATGAATCACACCCTGGAGTTGGCAGCAGCAGCAGCAGGAGCCCAAATATTACTTTAAAGAGACCCTGGGGTTGGCTTCAGGAGCCCAAAAAATTGGATGAATCACACCCTGGAGTTGGCAGCCGCAGCAGCAGGAGCCCAAATATTACTTTAAAGAGACCCTGGGGTTGGCTTCAGGAGCCCAAAAATTGGATGAATCACACCCTGGAGTTGGCAGCAGCAGCAGCAGGAGCCCAAATATTACTTTAAAGAGACCCTGGGGTTGGCTTCAGGAGCCCAAAAATTGGATGAATCACACCCTGGAGTTGGCAGCAGCAGCAGCAGGAGCCCAAATATTACTTTAAAGAGACCCTGGGGTTGGCTTCACGAGCCCAAAAATTGGATGAATCACACCCTGGAGTTGGCAGCAGCAGCAGCCCAAACATTACTTTAAAGAGACACTGGGGTTGGCTTCAGGAGCCCAAAAATTGGATGATTCACACCCTGGAGTTGGCAGCAGCAGCAGCAGGAGCCCAAATATTACTTTAAAGAGACCCTGGGGTTGGCTTCAGGAGCCCAAAAATTGGATGATTCACACCCTGGAGTTGGCAGCAGCAGCAGGAGCCCAAATATTACTTTAAAAAGACCCTGCGGTTGGCTTCAGGAGCCCAAAAATTGGATGAATCACACCCTGGAGTTGGCAGCAGCAGCAGGAGCCCAAACATTACTTTAAAGAGACACTGGGGTTGGCTTCAGGAGCCCAAAAATTGACTGACACGCCCTGGAGCTTCAAGCAGCAGCAGCAGCAGCAGCAGCAGCAGTAGCAGCAGCAGCTGCAGCAGGAGCCCAAACATTACTTTAAAGAGACACTGGAGTTGGCTTCAGGAGCCCAAAAATTGGATGAATCACACCCTGGAGTTGGCAGCAGCAGCAGAAGGAGCCCAAATATTACTTTAAAGAGACCCTGGGGTTGGCTTCAGGAGCCCAAAAATTGGATGAATCACACCCTGGAGTTGGCAGGAGTTGGCAGCAGCAGCGGCAGCAACAGGAGCCCAAACATTACTTTAAAGAGACACTGGGGTTGGCTTCAGGAGCCCAAAAATTGGATGAATCACACCCTGGAGTTGGCAGCAGCAGGAGCCCAAATATTACTTTAAAGAGACCCTGGGGTTGGCTTCAGGAGCCCAAAAATTGGATGAATCACACCCCGGAGTTGGCAGCAGCAGCAGCCCAAACATTACTTTAAAGAGACACTGGGGTTGGCTTCAGGAGCCCATAAATTGGATGAATCACACCCTAGAGTTGGCAGCAGCAGCAGCAGGAGCCCAAATATTACTTTAAAGAGACCCTGGGGTTGGCTTCAGGAGCCCAAAAATTGGATGAATCACACCCTGAAGTTGGCAGGAGTTGGCAGCAGCAGCAGCAACAGGAGCCCAAACATTACTTTAAAGAGACCCTGGGGTTGGCTTCAGGAGCCCAAAAATTGGATGAATCACACCCTGGAGTTGGCAGCAGCAGCAGCAACAGGAGCCCAAACATTACTTTAAAGAGACCCTGGGGTTGGCTTCAGGAGCCCAAAAATTGGATGAATCACACCCTGGAGTTGGCAGCAGCAGCAGCAGGAGCCCAAATATTACTTTAAAGAGACACTGGAGTTGGCTTCAGGAGCCCAAAAATTGGATGAATCACACCCTGGAGTTGGCAGCAGCAGCAGCAGGAGCCCAAATATTACTTTAAAGAGACCCTGGGGTTGGCTTCAGGAGCCCAAAAATTGGATGAATCACACCCTGGAGTTGGCAGCAGCAGCAGCAGGAGCCCAAATATTACTTTAAAGAGACCCTGGGGTTGGCTTCAGGAGCCCAAAAATTGGATGAATCACACCCTGGAGTTGGCAGCAGCAGCAGCAGGAGCCCAAATATTACTTTAAAGGGACCCTGGGGTTGGCTTCAGGAGCCCAAAAATTGGATGAATCACACCCTGGAGTTGGCAGCAACAGCAGCAGCAGGAGCTCAAATATTACTTTAAAGAGACCCTGGGGTTGGCTTCAGGAGCCCAAAAATTGGATGAATCACACCCTGGAGTCGGCAGCAGCAGCAGCAGCCCAAACATTACTTTAAAGAGACACTGGGGTTGGCTTCAGTAGCCCAAAAATTGGATGAATCACACCCTGGAGTTGGCAGCAGCAGCAGCAGCAGCAGGAGCCCAAATATTACTTTAAAGAGACACTGGGGTTGGCTTCAGGAGCCCAAAAATTGGATGATTCACACCCTGGAGTTGGCAGCAGCAGCAGCAGCAGGAGCCCAAATATTACTTTAAAGAGACCCTGGGGTTGGCTTCAGGAGCCCAAAAATTGGATGAATCACACCCTGGAGTTGGCAGCAGCAGCAGCAGCAGGAGCCCAAATATTACTTTAAAGAGACCCTGGGGTTGGCTTCAGGAGCCCAAAAAATTGGATGAATCACACCCTGGAGTTGGCAGCAGCAGCAGCAGGAGCCCAAATATTACTTTAAAGAGACCCTGGTGTTGGCTTCAGGAGCCCAAAAATTGGATGAATCACACCCTGGAGTTGGCAGCAGCAGCAGCAGGAGCCCAAATATTACTTTAAAGAGACCCTGGGGTTGGCTTCAGGAGCCCAAAAATTGGATGATTCACACCCTGGAGTTGGCAGCAGCAGCAGCAGGAGCCCAAATATTACTTTAAAGAGACCCTGGGGTTGGCTTCAGGAGCCCAAAAATTGGATGAATCACACCCTGGAGTTGGCAGCAGCAGCAGCAGCAGGAGCCCAAATATTACTTTAAAGAGACACTGGGGTTGGCTTCAGGAGCCCAAAAATTGGATGATTCACACCCTGGAGTTGGCAGCAGCAGCAGCAGGAGCCCAAATATTACTTTAAAGAGACCCTGGGGTTGGCTTCAGGAGCCCAAAAATTGGATGAATCACACCCTGGAGTTGGCAGCAGCAGGAGCCCAAATATTACTTTAAAGAGACACTGGGGTTGGCTTCAGTAGCCCAAAAATTGGATGAACCACACCCTGGAGTTGGCAGCAGCAGCAGCAGCAGGAGCCCAAATATTACTTTAAAGAGACACTGGGGTTGGCTTCAGGAGCCCAAAAATTGGATGATTCACACCCTGGAGTTGGCAGCAGCAGCAGCAGGAGCCCAAATATTACTTTAAAGAGACCCTGGGGTTGGCTTCAGGAGCCCAAAAATTGGATGAATCACACCCTGGAGTTGGCAGCAGAAGCAGCAGCAGGAGCCCAAATATTACTTTAAAGAGACCCTGGGGTTATGTTTCAGGAGCCCAAAAATTGGATGAATCACACCCTGGAGTTGGCAGCAGCAGCAGCAGGAGCCCAAATATTACTTTAAAGAGACCCTGGGGTTGGCTTCAGGAGCCCAAAAAATTGGATGAATCACACCCTGGAGTTGGCAGCAGCAGCAGCAGGAGCCCAAATATTACTTTAAAGAGACCCTGGGGTTGGCTTCAGGAGCCCAAAAATTGGATGAATCACACCCTGGAGTTGGCAGCAGCAGCAGCAGGAGCTCAAATATTACTTTAAAGAGACCCTGGGGTTGGCTTCAGGAGCCCAAAAATTGGATGAATCACACCCTGGAGTTGGCAGCAGCAGCAGCCCAAACATTACTTTAAAGAGACACTGGGGTTGGCTTCAGGAGCCCAAAAATTGGATGATTCACACCCTGGAGTTGGCAGCAGCAGCAGCAGGAGCCCAAATATTACTTTAAAGAGACCCTGGGGTTGGCTTCAGGAGCCCAAAAATTGGATGAATCACACCCTGGAGTTGGCAGCAGCAGCAGCAGCAGGAGCCCAAATATTACTTTAAAGAGACACTGGGGTTGGCTTCAGTAGCCCAAAAATTGGATGAACCACACCCTGGAGTTGGCAGCAGCAGCAGCAGCAGGAGCCCAAATATTACTTTAAAGAGACACTGGGGTTGGCTTCAGGAGCCCAAAAATTGGATGATTCACACCCTGGAGTTGGCAGCAGCAGCAGCAGGAGCCCAAATATTACTTTAAAGAGACCCTGGGGTTGGCTTCAGGAGCCCAAAAATTGGATGAATCACACCCTGGAGTTGGCAGCAGAAGCAGCAGCAGGAGCCCAAATATTACTTTGAAGAGACCCTGGGGTTATGCTTCAGGAGCCCAAAAATTGGATGAATCACACCCTGGAGTTGGCAGCAGCAGCAGCAGCAGGAGCCCAAATATTACTTTAAAGAGACCCTGGGGTTGGCTTCAGGAGCCCAAAAAATTGGATGAATCACACCCTGGAGTTGGCAGCAGCAGCAGCAGGAGCCCAAATATTACTTTAAAGAGACCCTGGGGTTGGCTTCAGGAGCCCAAAAATTGGATGAATCACACCCTGGAGTTGGCAGCAGCAGCAGCAGGAGCTCAAATATTACTTTAAAGAGACCCTGGGGTTGGCTTCAGGAGCCCAAAAATTGGATGAATCACACCCTGGAGTTGGCAGCAGCAGCAGCAGGAGCCCAAATATTACTTTAAAGAGACCCTGGGGTTGGCTTCAGGAGCCCAAAAATTCGGATGAATCACACCCTGGAGTTGGCAGCAGCAGCAGCAGGAGCTCAAATATTACTTTAAAGAGACCCTGGGGTTGGCTTCAGGAGCCCAAAAATTGGATGAATCACACCCTGGAGTTGGCAGCAGCAGCAGCAGCAGGAGCCCAAATATTACTTTAAAGAGACCCTGGGGTTGGCTTCACAAGCCCAAAAATTGGATGAATCACACCCTGGAGTTGGCAGCAGCAGGAGCCCAAACATTACTTTAAAGAGACACTGGGGTTGGCTTCAGGAGCCCAAAAATTGGATGATTCACACCCTGGAGTTGGCAGCAGCAGTAGCAGGAGCCCAAATATTACTTTAAAGAGACCCTGGGGTTGGCTTCAGGAGCCCAAAAATTGGATGATTCACACCCTGGAGTTGGCAGCAGCAGCAGGAGCCCAAATATTACTTTAAAAAGACCCTGCGGTTGGCTTCAGGAGCCCAAAAATTGGATGAATCACACCCTGGAGTTGGCAGCAGCAGCAGGAGCCCAAACATTACTTTAAAGAGACACTGGGGTTGGCTTCAGGAGCCCCAAAATTGACTGACACGCCCTGGAGCTTCAAGCAGCAGCAGCAGCAGCAGGAGCCCAAACATTACTTTAAAGAGACACTGGAGTTGGCTTCAGGAGCCCAAAAATTGGATGAATCACACCCTGGAGTTGGCAGCAGCAGCAGAAGGAGCCCAAATATTACTTTAAAGAGACCCTGGGGTTGGCTTCAGGAGCCCAAAAATTGGATGAATCACACCCTGGAGTTGGCAGCAGCAGCAGCAGGAGCCCAAATATTACTTTAAAGAGACCCTGGGGTTGGCTTCAGGAGCCCAAAAATTGGATGAATCACACCCTGGAGTTGGCAGGAGTTGGCAGCAGCAGCAGCAACAGGAGCCCAAACATTACTTTAAAGAGACCCTGGGGTTGGCTTCAGGAGCCCAAAAATTGGATGAATCACACCCTGGAGTTGGCAGCAGCAGCAACAGGAGCCCAAACATTACTTTAAAGAGACCCTGGGGTTGGCTTCAGGAGCCCAAAAATTGGATGAATCACACCCTGGAGTTGGCAGCAGCAGCAGCAGGAGCCCAAATATTACTTTAAAGAGAAACTGGAGTTGGCTTCAGGAGCCCAAAAATTGGATGAATCACACCCTGGAGTTGGCAGCAGCAGCAGGAGCCCAAATATTACTTTAAAGAGACCCTGGGGTTGGCTTCAGGAGCCCAAAAATTGGATGAATCACACCCTGGAGTTGGCAGCAGCAGCAGGAGCCCAAATATTACTTTAAAGAGACCCTGGGGTTGGCTTCAGGAGCCCAAAAATTGGATGAATCACACCCTGGAGTTCGCAGCAGCAGCAGCAGGAGCCCAAATATTACTTTAAAGGGACCCTGGGGTTGGCTTCAGGAGCCCAAAAATTGGATGAATCACACCCTGGAGTTGGCAGCAGCAGCAGCAGCAGGAGCCCAAATATTACTTTAAAGAGACACTGGGGTTGGCTTCAGGAGCCCAAAAATTGGATGATTCACACCCTGGAGTTGGCAGCAGCAGCAGCAGGAGCCCAAATATTACTTTAAAGAGACCCTGGGGTTGGCTTCAGGAGCCCAAAAATTGGATGAATCACACCCTGGAGTTGGCAGCAGCAGGAGCCCAAATATTACTTTAAAGAGACACTGGGGTTGGCTTCAGTAGCCCAAAAATTGGATGAACCACACCCTGGAGTTGGCAGCAGCAGCAGCAGCAGGAGCCCAAATATTACTTTAAAGAGACACTGGGGTTGGCTTCAGGAGCCCAAAAATTGGATGATTCACACCCTGGAGTTGGCAGCAGCAGCAGCAGGAGCCCAAATATTACTTTAAAGAGACCCTGGGGTTGGCTTCAGGAGCCCAAAAATTGGATGAATCACACCCTGGAGTTGGCAGCAGAAGCAGCAGCAGGAGCCCAAATATTACTTTAAAGAGACCCTGGGGTTATGTTTCAGGAGCCCAAAAATTGGATGAATCACACCCTGGAGTTGGCAGCAGCAGCAGCAGGAGCCCAAATATTACTTTAAAGAGACCCTGGGGTTGGCTTCAGGAGCCCAAAAAATTGGATGAATCACACCCTGGAGTTGGCAGCAGCAGCAGCAGGAGCCCAAATATTACTTTAAAGAGACCCTGGGGTTGGCTTCAGGAGCCCAAAAATTGGATGAATCACACCCTGGAGTTGGCAGCAGCAGCAGCAGGAGCTCAAATATTACTTTAAAGAGACCCTGGGGTTGGCTTCAGGAGCCCAAAAATTGGATGAATCACACCCTGGAGTTGGCAGCAGCAGCAGCCCAAACATTACTTTAAAGAGACACTGGGGTTGGCTTCAGGAGCCCAAAAATTGGATGATTCACACCCTGGAGTTGGCAGCAGCAGCAGCAGGAGCCCAAATATTACTTTAAAGAGACCCTGGGGTTGGCTTCAGGAGCCCAAAAATTGGATGAATCACACCCTGGAGTTGGCAGCAGCAGCAGCAGCAGGAGCCCAAATATTACTTTAAAGAGACACTGGGGTTGGCTTCAGTAGCCCAAAAATTGGATGAACCACACCCTGGAGTTGGCAGCAGCAGCAGCAGCAGCAGGAGCCCAAATATTACTTTAAAGAGACACTGGGGTTGGCTTCAGGAGCCCAAAAATTGGATGATTCACACCCTGGAGTTGGCAGCAGCAGCAGCAGGAGCCCAAATATTACTTTAAAGAGACCCTGGGGTTGGCTTCAGGAGCCCAAAAATTGGATGAATCACACCCTGGAGTTGGCAGCAGAAGCAGCAGCAGGAGCCCAAATATTACTTTAAAGAGACCCTGGGGTTATGCTTCAGGAGCCCAAAAATTGGATGAATCACACCCTGGAGTTGGCAGCAGCAGCAGCAGCAGGAGCCCAAATATTACTTTAAAGAGACCCTGGGGTTGGCTTCAGGAGCCCAAAAAATTGGATGAATCACACCCTGGAGTTGGCAGCAGCAGCAGCAGGAGCCCAAATATTACTTTAAAGAGACCCTGGGGTTGGCTTCAGGAGCCCAAAAATTGGATGAATCACACCCTGGAGTTGGCAGCAGCAGCAGCAGGAGCTCAAATATTACTTTAAAGAGACCCTGGGGTTGGCTTCAGGAGCCCAAAAATTGGATGAATCACACCCTGGAGTTGGCAGCAGCAGCAGCAGGAGCCCAAATATTACTTTAAAGAGACCCTGGGGTTGGCTTCAGGAGCCCAAAAATTCGGATGAATCACACCCTGGAGTTGGCAGCAGCAGCAGCAGGAGCCCAAATATTACTTTAAAGAGACCCTGGGGTTGGCTTCACAAGCCCAAAAATTGGATGAATCACACCCTGGAGTTGGCAGCAGCAGGAGCCCAAACATTACTTTAAAGAGACACTGGGGTTGGCTTCAGGAGCCCAAAAATTGGATGATTCACACCCTGGAGTTGGCAGCAGCAGTAGCAGGAGCCCAAATATTACTTTAAAGAGACCCTGGGGTTGGCTTCAGGAGCCCAAAAATTGGATGATTCACACCCTGGAGTTGGCAGCAGCAGCAGGAGCCCAAATATTACTTTAAAAAGACCCTGCGGTTGGCTTCAGGAGCCCAAAAATTGGATGAATCACACCCTGGAGTTGGCAGCAGCAGCAGGAGCCCAAACATTACTTTAAAGAGACACTGGGGTTGGCTTCAGGAGCCCCAAAATTGACTGACACGCCCTGGAGCTTCAAGCAGCAGCAGCAGCAGCAGGAGCCCAAACATTACTTTAAAGAGACACTGGAGTTGGCTTCAGGAGCCCAAAAATTGGATGAATCACACCCTGGAGTTGGCAGCAGCAGCAGAAGGAGCCCAAATATTACTTTAAAGAGACCCTGGGGTTGGCTTCAGGAGCCCAAAAATTGGATGAATCACACCCTGGAGTTGGCAGCAGCAGCAGCAGGAGCCCAAATATTACTTTAAAGAGACCCTGGGGTTGGCTTCAGGAGCCCAAAAATTGGATGAATCACACCCTGGAGTTGGCAGGAGTTGGCAGCAGCAGCAGCAACAGGAGCCCAAACATTACTTTAAAGAGACCCTGGGGTTGGCTTCAGGAGCCCAAAAATTGGATGAATCACACCCTGGAGTTGGCAGCAGCAGCAACAGGAGCCCAAACATTACTTTAAAGAGACCCTGGGGTTGGCTTCAGGAGCCCAAAAATTGGATGAATCACACCCTGGAGTTGGCAGCAGCAGCAGCAGGAGCCCAAATATTACTTTAAAGAGAAACTGGAGTTGGCTTCAGGAGCCCAAAAATTGGATGAATCACACCCTGGAGTTGGCAGCAGCAGCAGGAGCCCAAATATTACTTTAAAGAGACCCTGGGGTTGGCTTCAGGAGCCCAAAAATTGGATGAATCACACCCTGGAGTTGGCAGCAGCAGCAGGAGCCCAAATATTACTTTAAAGAGACCCTGGGGTTGGCTTCAGGAGCCCAAAAATTGGATGAATCACACCCTGGAGTTCGCAGCAGCAGCAGCAGGAGCCCAAATATTACTTTAAAGGGACCCTGGGGTTGGCTTCAGGAGCCCAAAAATTGGATGAATCACACCCTGGAGTTGGCAGCAGCAGCAGCAGCAGGAGCCCAAATATTACTTTAAAGAGACACTGGGGTTGGCTTCAGGAGCCCAAAAATTGGATGATTCACACCCTGGAGTTGGCAGCAGCAGCAGCAGGAGCCCAAATATTACTTTAAAGAGACCCTGGGGTTGGCTTCAGGAGCCCAAAAATTGGATGAATCACACCCTGGAGTTGGCAGCAGCAGGAGCCCAAATATTACTTTAAAGAGACACTGGGGTTGGCTTCAGTAGCCCAAAAATTGGATGAACCACACCCTGGAGTTGGCAGCAGCAGCAGCAGCAGGAGCCCAAATATTACTTTAAAGAGACACTGGGGTTGGCTTCAGGAGCCCAAAAATTGGATGATTCACACCCTGGAGTTGGCAGCAGCAGCAGCAGGAGCCCAAATATTACTTTAAAGAGACCCTGGGGTTGGCTTCAGGAGCCCAAAAATTGGATGAATCACACCCTGGAGTTGGCAGCAGAAGCAGCAGCAGGAGCCCAAATATTACTTTAAAGAGACCCTGGGGTTATGTTTCAGGAGCCCAAAAATTGGATGAATCACACCCTGGAGTTGGCAGCAGCAGCAGCAGGAGCCCAAATATTACTTTAAAGAGACCCTGGGGTTGGCTTCAGGAGCCCAAAAAATTGGATGAATCACACCCTGGAGTTGGCAGCAGCAGCAGCAGGAGCCCAAATATTACTTTAAAGAGACCCTGGGGTTGGCTTCAGGAGCCCAAAAATTGGATGAATCACACCCTGGAGTTGGCAGCAGCAGCAGCAGGAGCTCAAATATTACTTTAAAGAGACCCTGGGGTTGGCTTCAGGAGCCCAAAAATTGGATGAATCACACCCTGGAGTTGGCAGCAGCAGCAGCCCAAACATTACTTTAAAGAGACACTGGGGTTGGCTTCAGGAGCCCAAAAATTGGATGATTCACACCCTGGAGTTGGCAGCAGCAGCAGCAGGAGCCCAAATATTACTTTAAAGAGACCCTGGGGTTGGCTTCAGGAGCCCAAAAATTGGATGAATCACACCCTGGAGTTGGCAGCAGCAGCAGCAGCAGGAGCCCAAATATTACTTTAAAGAGACACTGGGGTTGGCTTCAGTAGCCCAAAAATTGGATGAACCACACCCTGGAGTTGGCAGCAGCAGCAGCAGCAGGAGCCCAAATATTACTTTAAAGAGACACTGGGGTTGGCTTCAGGAGCCCAAAAATTGGATGATTCACACCCTGGAGCTGGCAGCAGCAGCAGCAGGAGCCCAAATATTACTTTAAAGAGACCCTGGGGTTGGCTTCAGGAGCCCAAAAATTGGATGAATCACACCCTGGAGTTGGCAGCAGAAGCAGCAGCAGGAGCCCAAATATTACTTTAAAGAGACCCTGGGGTTATGCTTCAGGAGCCCAAAAATTGGATGAATCACACCCTGGAGTTGGCAGCAGCAGCAGCAGCAGGAGCCCAAATATTACTTTAAAGAGACCCTGGGGTTGGCTTCAGGAGCCCAAAAAATTGGATGAATCACACCCTGGAGTTGGCAGCAGCAGCAGCAGGAGCCCAAATATTACTTTAAAGAGACCCTGGGGTTGGCTTCAGGAGCCCAAAAATTGGATGAATCACACCCTGGAGTTGGCAGCAGCAGCAGCAGCAGGAGCTCAAATATTACTTTAAAGAGACCCTGGGGTTGGCTTCAGGAGCCCAAAAATTGGATGAATCACACCCTGGAGTTGGCAGCAGCAGCAGCAGGAGCCCAAATATTACTTTAAAGAGACCCTGGGGTTGGCTTCAGGAGCCCAAAAATTCGGATGAATCACACCCTGGAGTTGGCAGCAGCAGCAGCAGGAGCTCAAATATTACTTTAAAGAGACCCTGGGGTTGGCTTCAGGAGCCCAAAAATTGGATGAATCACACCCTGGAGTTGGCAGCAGCAGCAGCAGGAGCCCAAATATTACTTTAAAGAGACCCTGGGGTTGGCTTCACAAGCCCAAAAATTGGATGAATCACACCCTGGAGTTGGCAGCAGCAGGAGCCCAAACATTACTTTAAAGAGACACTGGGGTTGGCTTCAGGAGCCCAAAAATTGGATGATTCACACCCTGGAGTTGGCAGCAGCAGTAGCAGGAGCCCAAATATTACTTTAAAGAGACCCTGGGGTTGGCTTCAGGAGCCCAAAAATTGGATGATTCACACCCTGGAGATGGCAGCAGCAGCAGGAGCCCAAATATTACTTTAAAAAGACCCTGCGGTTGGCTTCAGGAGCCCAAAAATTGGATGAATCACACCCTGGAGTTGGCAGCAGCAGCAGGAGCCCAAACATTACTTTAAAGAGACACTGGGGTTGGCTTCAGGAGCCCCAAAATTGACTGACACGCCCTGGAGCTTCAAGCAGCAGCAGCAGCAGCAGGAGCCCAAACATTACTTTAAAGAGACACTGGAGTTGGCTTCAGGAGCCCAAAAATTGGATGAATCACACCCTGGAGTTGGCAGCAGCAGCAGAAGGAGCCCAAATATTACTTTAAAGAGACCCTGGGGTTGGCTTCAGGAGCCCAAAAATTGGATGAATCACACCCTGGAGTTGGCAGCAGCAGCAGCAGGAGCCCAAATATTACTTTAAAGAGACCCTGGGGTTGGCTTCAGGAGCCCAAAAATTGGATGAATCACACCCTGGAGTTGGCAGGAGTTGGCAGCAGCAGCAGCAACAGGAGCCCAAACATTACTTTAAAGAGACCCTGGGGTTGGCTTCAGGAGCCCAAAAATTGGATGAATCACACCCTGGAGTTGGCAGCAGCAGCAACAGGAGCCCAAACATTACTTTAAAGAGACCCTGGGGTTGGCTTCAGGAGCCCAAAAATTGGATGAATCACACCCTGGAGTTGGCAGCAGCAGCAGCCCAAACATTACTTTAAAGAGACACTGGGGTTGGCTTCAGTAGCCCCAAAAATTGGATGAATCACACCCTGGAGTTGGCAGCAGCAGCAGCAGGAGCCCAAATATTACTTTAAAGAGACACTGGGGTTGGCTTCAGGAGCCCAAAAATTGGATGAATCACACCCTGGAGTTGGCAGCAGCAGGAGCAGCAGGAGCCCAAACATTACTTTAAAGAGACACTGGGGTTGGCTTCAGGAGCCCAAAAATTGGATGAATCACACCCTGGAGTTGGCAGCAGCAGCAGCAGGAGCCCAAATATTACTTTAAAGAGACCCTGGGGTTGGCTTCAGGAGCCCAAAAATTGGATGAATCACACCCTGGAGTTGGCAGCAGCAGCAGCCTAAACATTACTTTAAAGAGACACTGGGGTTGGCTTCAGTAGCGCAAAAATTGGATGAATCACACCCTGGAGTTGGCAGCAGCAGCAGCAGGAGCCCAAATATTACTTTAAAGAGACCCTGGGGTTGGCTTCAGGAGCCCAAAAATTGGATGAATCACACCCTGGAGTTGGCAGCAGTTGGCAGCAGCAGCAGCAGCAACAGGAGCCCAAACATTACTTTAAAGAGACACTGGGGTTGGCTTCAGTAGCCCAAAAATTGGATAAATCACACCCTGGAGTTGGCAGCAGCAGCAGCAGGAGCCCAAATATTACTTTAAAGAGACCCTGGGGTTGGCTTCAGGAGCCCAAAAATTGGATGAATCACACCCTGGAGTTGGCAGCAGCAGCAGCCCAAACATTACTTTAAAGAGACACTGGGGTTTGCTTCAGTAGCCCAAAAATTGGATGAATCACACCCTGGAGTTGGCAGCAGCAGCAGCAGGAGCCCAAATATTACTTTAAAGAGACACTGGGGTTGGCTTCAGGAGCCCAAAAATTGGATGAATCACACCCTGGAGTTGGCAGCAGCAGGAGCAGCAGGAGCCCAAACATTACTTTAACGAGACACTGGGGTTGGCTTCAGGAGCCCAAAAATTGGATAAATCACACCCTGGAGTTGGCAGCAGCAGCAGGAGCCCAAACATTACTTTAAAGAGACACTGGGGTTGGCAGCAGGAGCCCAAAGATTGGATGAATCACACCCTGGAGTTGGCAGCAGCAGCAGCATCAGCAGCAGGAGCCCAAACATTACTTTAAAGAGACACTGGGGTGTGCTTCAGGAGCCCAAAAGTTGGATGATTCACACCCTGGAGTTGGCAGGAGTTGGCAGCAGCAGCAACAGGAGCCCAAACATTACTTTAAAGAGACACTGGGGTTGGCTTCAGGAGCCCAAACATTGGATGAATCACACCCTGGAGTTGGCAGCAGCAGCAGCAGGAGCCAAACATTACTTTAAAGAGACACTGGAGTTGGCTTCAGGAGCCTAAAAATTGGATGAATCACACCCTGGAGCTGGCAGCAGCAGCAGCAGCAGGAGCCCAAATATTACTTTAAAGAGACACTGGAGTTGGCTTCAGGAGCCCAAAAATTGGATGATTCACACCCTGGAGTTGGCAGCAGCAGCAGCAGGAGCCCAAATATTACTTTAAAGAGACCCTGGGGTTGGCTTCAGGAGCCCAAAAATTGGATGAATCACACCCTGGAGTTGGCAGCAGCAGCAGCAGGAGCTCAAATATTACTTTGAAGAGACCCTGGGGTTGGCTTCAGGAGCCCAAAAATTGGATGAATCACACCCTGGAGTTGGCAGCAGCAGCAGCAGGAGCCCAAATATTACTTTAAAGAGACCCTGGGGTTGGCTTCAGGAGCCCAAAAATTGGATGAATCACACCCTGGAGTTGGCAGCAGCAGCAGCAGGAGCTCAAGTATTACTTTAAAGAGACCCTGGGGTTGGCTTCAGGAGCCCAAAAATTGGATGAATCACACCCTGGAGTTGGCAGCAGCAGCAGCAGGAGCCCAAATATTACTTTAAAGAGACCCTGGGGTTGGCTTCACAAGCCCAAAAATTGGATGAATCACACCCTGGAGTTGGCAGCAGCAGGAGCCCAAACATTACTTTAAAGAGACACTGGGGTTGGCTTCAGGGGCCCAAAAATTGGATGATTCACACCCTGGAGTTGGCAGCAGCAGCAGGAGCCCAAATATTACTTTAAAGAGACCCTGGGGTTGGCTTCAGGAGCCCAAAAATTGGATGAATCACACCCTGGAGTTCGCAGCAGCAGCAGCAGGAGCCCAAATATTACTTTAAAGGGACCCTGGGGTTGGCTTCAGGAGCCCAAAAATTGGATGACTCACACCCTGGAGTTGGCAGCAGCAGGAGCCCAAACATTACTTTAAAGAGACCCTGGGGTTGGCTTCAGGAGCCCAAAAATTGGATGAATCACACCCTGGAGTTGGCATTCACACCCTGGAGTTGGCAGCAGCAGCAGCAGGAGCCCAAATATTACTTTAAAGAGACCCTGGGGTTGGCTTCAGGAGCCCAAAAATTGGATGAATCACACCCTGGAGTTGGCAGCAGCAGCAGCAGGAGCTCAAATATTACTTTGAAGAGACCCTGGGGTTGGCTTCAGGAGCCCAAAAATTGGATGAATCACACCCTGGAGTTGGCAGCAGCAGCAGCAGGAGCCCAAATATTACTTTAAAGAGACCCCTGGGGTTGGCTTCAGGAGCCCAAAAATTGGATGAATCACACCCTGGAGTTGGCAGCAGCAGCAGCAGGAGCTCAAGTATTACTTAAAAGAGACCCTGGGGTTGGCTTCAGGAGCCCAAAAATTGGATGAATCACACCCTGGAGTTGGCAGCAGCAGCAGCAGGAGCCCAAATATTACTTTAAAGAGACCCTGGGGTTGGCTTCACAAGCCCAAAAATTGGATGAATCACACCCTGGAGTTGGCAGCAGCAGGAGCCCAAACATTACTTTAAAGAGACACTGGAGTTGGCTTCAGGAGCCCAAAAATTGGATGAATCACACCGTGGAGTTGGCAGCAGCAGGAGCCCAAATATTACTTTAAAGAGACCCTGGGGTTGGCTTCAGGAGCCCAAAAATTGGATGAATCACACCCTGGAGTTGGCAGGAGTTGGCAGCAGCAGCAGCAGCAACAGGCGCCCAAACATTACTTTAAAGAGACACTGGGGTTGGCTTCAGGAGCCCAAACATTGGATGAATCACACCCTGGAGTTGGCAGCAGCAGCAGCAGGAGCCCAAATATTACCTTAAAGAGACCCTGGGGTTGGCTTCAGGAGCCCAAAAATTGGATGAATCACACCCTGGAGTTGGCAGCAGCAGCAGCCCAAACATTACTTTAAAGAGACACTGGGGTTGGCTTCAGTAGCCCAAAAATTGGATGAATCACACCCTGGAGTTGGCAGCAGCAGCAGCAGGAGCCCAAATATTACTTTAAAGAGACCCTGGGGTTGCCTTCAGGAGCCCAAAAATTGGATGAATCACACCCTGGAGTTGGCAGGAGTTGGCAGCAGCAGCAGCAACAGGAGCCCAAACATTACTTTAAAGAGACCCTGGGGTTGGCTTCAGGAGCCCAAAAATTGGATGAATCACACCCTGGAGTCGGCAGCAGCAGCAGCAGGAGCCCAAATATTACTATAAAGAGACCCTGGGGTTGGCTTCAGGAGCCCAAAAATTGGATGAATCACACCCTGGAGTTGGCAGCAGCAGCAGCCCAAACATTACTTTAAAGAGACACTGGGATTGGCTTCAGTAGCCCCAAAAATTGGATGAATCACACCCTGGAGTTGGCAGCAGCAGCAGCAGCAGGAGCCCAAATATTACTTTAAAGAGACACTGGGGTTGGCTTCAGGAGCCCAAAAATTGGATGAATCACACGCTGGAGTTGGCAGCAGCAGGAGCAGCAGGAGCCCAAACATTACTTTAAAGAGACACTGGGGTGTGCTTCAGGAGCCCAAAAGTTGGATGATTCACACCCTGGAGTTGGCAGGAGTTGGCAGCAGCAGCAACAGGAGCCCAAACAATACTTTAAAGAGACACTGGGGTTGGCTTCAGGAGCCCAAACATTGGATGAATCACACCCTGGAGTTGGCAGCAGCAGCAGCAGGAGCCAAAACATTACTTTAAAGAGACACTGGAGTTGGCTTCAGGAGCCTAAAAATTGGATGAATCACACCCTGGGGCTGGCAGCAGCAGCAGCAGCAGGAGCCCAAATATTACTTTAAAGAGACACTGGAGTTGGCTTCAGGAGCCCAAAAATTGGATGATTCACACCCTGGAGTTGGCAGCAGCAGCAGCAGGAGCCCAAATATTACTTTAAAGAGACCCTGGGGTTGGCTTCAGGAGCCCAAAAATTGGATGAATCACACCCTGGAGTTGGCAGCAGCAGCAGCAGGAGCCCAAATATTACTTTGAAGAGACCCTGGGGTTGGCTTCAGGAGCCCAAAAATTGGATGAATCACACCCTGGAGTTGGCAGCAGCAGCAGGAGCCCAAATATTACTTTAAAGAGACCCTGGGGTTGGCTTCAGGAGCCCAAAAATTGGATGAATCACACCCTGGAGTTGGCAGCAGCAGCAGCAGGAGCTCAAATATTACTTTAAAGAGACCCTGGGGTTGGCTTCAGGAGCCCAAAAATTGGATGAATCACACCCTGGAGTTGGCAGCAGCAGCAGCAGGAGCCCAAATATTACTTTAAAGAGACCCTGGGGTTGGCTTCACAAGCCCAAAAATTGGATGAATCACACCCTGGAGTTGGCAGCAGCAGGAGCCCAAACATTACTTTAAAGAGACACTGGGGTTGGCTTCAGGAGCCCAAAAATTGGATGATTCACACCCTGGAGTTGGCAGCAGCAGCAGGAGCCCAAATATTACTTTAAAAAGACCTTGCGGTTGGCTTCAGGAGCCCAAAAATTGGATGAATCACACCCTGGAGTTGACAGCAGCAGCAGGAGCCCAAACATTACTTTAAAGAGACACTGGGGTTGGCTTCAGAAGCCCCAAAATTGACTGACACGCCCTGGAGCTTCAAGCAGCAGCAGCAGCAGCAGCAGGAGCCCAAACATTACTTTAAAGAGACACTGGAGTTGGCTTCAGGAGCCCAAAAATTGGATGAATCACACCCTGGAGTTGGCAGCAGCAGCAGCAGGAGCCCAAATATTACTTTAAAGAGAAACTGGAGTTGGCTTCAGGAGCCCAAAAATTGGATGAATCACACCCTGGAGTTGGCAGCAGCAGCAGCAGGAGCCCAAATATTACTTTAAAGAGACCCTGGGGTTGGCTTCAGGAGCCCAAAAATTGGATGAATCACACCCTGGAGTTGGCAGCAGCAGGAGCCCAAATATTACTTTAAAGAGACCCTGGGGTTGGCTTCAGGAGCCCAAAAATTGGATGAATCACACCCTGGAGTTGGCAGCAGCAGCAGCAGGAGCCCAAATATTACTTTAAAGGGACCCTGGGGTTGGCTTCAGGAGCCCAAAAATTGGATGAATCACACCCTGGAGTTGGCAGCAGCAGCAGCAGGAGCCCAAACCTTACTTTAAAGAGACCCTGGGGTTGGCTTCAGGAGCCCAAAAATTGGATGAATCACACCCTGGAGTTGGCAGCAGCAGCAGCCCAAACATTACTTTAAAGAGACACTGGGGTTGGCTTCAGTAGCCCAAAAATTGGATGAATCACACCCTGGAGTTGGCAGCAGCAGCAGGAGCCCAAATATTACTTTAAAGAGACCCTGGGGTTGGCTTCAGGAGCCCAAAAATTGGATGATTCACACCCTGGAGTTGGCAGCAGCAGCAGCAGCAGGAGCCCAAATATTACTTTAAAGAGACCCTGGGGTTGGCTTCAGGAGCCCAAAAATTGGATGAATCACACCCTGGAGTTGGCAGCAGCAGCAGCAGCAGCAGGAGCCCAAATATTACTTTAAAGAGACCCTGGGGTTGGCTTCAGGAGCCCAAAAATTGGATGAATCACACCCTGGAGTTGGCAGCAGCAGGAGCAGCAGGAGCCCAAACATTACTTTAAAGAGACACTGGGGTTGGCTTCAGGAGCCCAAAAATTGGATGAATCACACCCTGGAGTTGGCAGGAGTTGGCAGCAGCAGCAGCAGCAACAGGAGCCCAAACATTACTTTAAAGAGACACTGGGGTTGGCTTCAGGAGCCCAAACATTGGATGAATCACACCCTGGAGTTGGCAGCAGCAGCAGCAGGAGCCCAAATATTACTTTAAAGAGACCCTGGGGTTGGCTTCAGGAGCCCAAAAATTGGATGAATCACACCCTGGAGTTGGCAGCAGCAGCAGCCCAAACATTACTTTAAAGAGACCCTGGGGTTGGCTTCAGTAGCCCAAAAATTGGATGAATCACACCCTGGAGTTGGCAGCAGCAGCAGGAGCCCAAATATTACTTTAAAGAGACCCTGGGGTTGGCTTCAGGAGCCCAAAAATTGGATGAATCACACCCTGGAGTTGGCAGGAGTTGGCAGCAGCAGCAGCAACAGGAGCCCAAACATTACTTTAAAGAGACCCTGGGGTTGGCTTCAGGAGCCCAAAAATTGGATGAATCACACCCTGGAGTTGGCAGCAGCAGCAGCAGGAGCCCAAATATTACTTTAAAGAGACCCTTGGGTTGGCTTCAGGAGCCCAAAAATTGGATGAATCACACCCTGGAGTTGGCAGCAGCAGCAGCAGGAGCCCAAATATTACTTTAAAGAGACCCTGGGGTTGGCTTCAGGAGCCCAAAAATTGGATGAATCACACCCTGGAGTTGGCAGCAGCAGCAGCAGGAGCCCAAATATTACTTTAAAGGGACCCTGGGGTTGGCTTCAGGAGCCCAAAAATTGGATGAATCACACCCTGGAGTTGGCAGCAGCAGCAGCAGGAGCCCAAACCTTACTTTAAAGAGACCCTGGGGTTGGCTTCAGGAGCCCAAAAATTGGATGAATCACACCCTGGAGTTGGCAGCAGCAGCAGCCCAAACATTACTTTAAAGAGACACTGGGGTTGGCTTCAGTAGCCCAAAAATTGGATGAATCACACCCTGGAGTTGGCAGCAGCAGCAGGAGCCCAAATATTACTTTAAAGAGACCCTGGGGTTGGCTTCAGGAGCCCAAAAATTGGATGATTCACACCCTGGAGTTGGCAGCAGCAGCAGCAGGAGCCCAAATATTACTTTAAAGAGACCCTGGGGTTGGCTTCAGGAGCCCAAAAATTGGATGAATCACACCCTGGAGTTGGCAGCAGCAGCAGCAGCAGGAGCCCAAATATTACTTTAAAGAGACCCTGGGGTTGGCTTCAGGAGCCCAAAAATTGGATGAATCACACCCTGGAGTTGGCAGCAGCAGGAGCAGCAGGAGCCCAAACATTACTTTAAAGAGACACTGGGGTTGGCTTCAGGAGCCCAAAAATTGGATGAATCACACCCTGGAGTTGGCAGGAGTTGGCAGCAGCAGCAGCAGCAACAGGAGCCCAAACATTACTTTAAAGAGACACTGGGGTTGGCTTCAGGAGCCCAAACATTGGATGAATCACACCCTGGAGTTGGCAGCAGCAGCAGCAGGAGCCCAAATATTACTTTAAAGAGACCCTGGGGTTGGCTTCAGGAGCCCAAAAATTGGATGAATCACACCCTGGAGTTGGCAGGAGTTGGCAGCAGCAGCAGCAACAGGAGCCCAAACATTACTTTAAAGAGACCCTGGGGTTGGCTTCAGGAGCCCAAAAATTGGATGAATCACACCCTGGAGTCGGCAGCAGCAGCAGCAGCAGGAGCCCAAATATTACTTTAAAGAGACCCTGGGGTTGGCTTCAGGAGCCCAAAAATTGGATGAATCACACCCTGGAGTTGGCAGCAGCAGCAGCCCAAACATTACTTTAAAGAGACACTGGGGTTGGCTTCAGTAGCCCCAAAAATTGGATGAATTACACCCTGGAGTTGGCAGCAGCAGCAGCAGGAGCCCAAATATTACTTTAAAGAGACACTGGGGTTGGCTTCAGGAGCCCAAAAATTGGATGAATCACACCCTGGAGTTGGCAGCAGCAGGAGCAGCAGGAGCCCAAACATTACTTTAAAGAGACACTGGGGTTGGCTTCAGGAGCCCAAAAATTGGATGAATCACACCCTGGAGTTGGCAGCAGCAGCAGCAGGAGCCCAAATATTACTTTAAAGAGACCCTGGGGTTGGCTTCAGGAGCCCAAAAATTGGATGAATCACACCCTGGAGTTGGCAGCAGCAGCAGCCCAAACATTACTTTAAAGAGACACTGGGGTTGGCTTCAGTAGCCCAAAAATTGGATGAATCACACCCTGGAGTTGGCAGCAGCAGCAGCAGGAGCCCAAATATTACTTTAAAGAGACCCTGGGGTTGGCTTCAGGAGCCCAAAAATTGGATGAATCACACCCTGGAGTTGGCAGCAGTTGGCAGCAGCAGCAGCAGCAGCAACAGGAGCCCAAACATTACTTTAAAGAGACACTGGGGTTGGCTTCAGTAGCCCAAAAATTGGATGAATCACACCCTGGAGTTGGCAGCAGCAGCAGCAGGAGCCCAAATATTACTTTAAAGAGACCCTGGGGTTGGCTTCAGGAGCCCAAAAATTGGATGAATCACACCCTGGAGTTGGCAGCAGCAGCAGCCCAAACATTACTTTAAAGAGACACTGGGGTTTGCTTCAGTAGCCCAAAAATTGGATGAATCACACCCTGGAGTTGGCAGCAGCAGCAGCAGGAGCCCAAATATTACTTTAAAGAGACACTGGGGTTGGCTTCAGGAGCCCAAAAATTGGATGAATCACACCCTGGAGTTGGCAGCAGCAGGAGCAGCAGGAGCCCAAACATTACTTTAACGAGACACTGGGGTTGGCTTCAGGAGCCCAAAAATTGGATGAATCACACCCTGGAGTTGGCAGCAGCAGCAGGAGCCCAAACATTACTTTAAAGAGACACTGGGGTTGGCAGCAGGAGCCCAAAGATTGGATGAATCACACCCTGGAGTTGGCAGCAGCAGCAGCATCAGCAGCAGGAGCCCAAACATTACTTTAAAGAGACACTGGGGTGGGCTTCAGGAGCCCAAAAGTTGGATGATTCACACCCTGGAGTTGGCAGGAGTTGGCAGCAGCAGCAGCAGCAACAGGAGCCCAAACATTACTTTAAAGAGACACTGGGGTTGGCTTCAGGAGCCCAAACATTGGATGAATCACACCCTGGAGTTGGCAGCAGCAGCAGCAGGAGCCAAAACATTACTTTAAAGAGACACTGGAGTTGGCTTCAGGAGCCTAAAAATTGGATGAATCACACCCTGGAGCTGGCAGCAGCAGCAGCAGCAGGAGCCCAAATATTACTTTAAAGAGACACTGGAGTTGGCTTCAGGAGCCCAAAAATTGGATGATTCACACCCTGGAGTTGGCATCAGCAGGAGCCCAAAAATTGGCCTAAAGACATAAATATGTTTTGCACCATTTGGAAAGTGTAAAACGTGGCACCATGCTGAATCTAGTCGCATGCATCAGGCATTGGTGGTTGGAAATCCTGGCTGATACATCTCTGATTCATTTTGACAAAGGTGAGTCTCTCCACATTTTTAGTTGACAGACGAGTTCTCCTCGCCGTAACTATGGCCCCCGCCGCACTAAACACCCGCTCAGATGGCACGCTACTTGCCGGGCAGGACAGCTTTTCCAGGGCAAACTCTGCTAGTTGCGGCCACAAATCAAGTTTGGCTGCCCAGAAGTCCAGCGGATCCTCAAGGTGTGTTGGCATGGTCATGTCAAAGTATGACATGACCTGCTGGTTCAGGTCCTGCTCCAGGTCTTCCTGCTGCTCATGAGTAGCCTCACTATGCGGGTGTAGAAAGCTACTCATTAGCAACTGAAGACTGAGGCTGCTGCTGATGGAGCTGCTGCTGCTGCTCCTGCCAACCCCCCCAGCGGCCATGGCAGTGGAAGGTGAGCACAGAGGTCCCCTCGAGTCAGACCTGCGAGAGTATGGACCATATGGTATGGACGTAGAATGTCTTTGTAGTAGTTGAGTTTGTCCTCCCTCTCGGTGGGTTTAAAAAATGCCCCCATTTTGTGCCGGAAGCGAGGGTCCAATAAGGTGGACAGCCAGAAGTCATCCCGCCGACAGATGGAAACAATTCTGGGGTCACTACGCAAGCACGTGAGCATGCTTCCTGCCATTTGCGCAAGTGACTCGGATGGACTACCTGTCTCCATCTCCACTGCATACTGCCACGGTGTGCCCGGGTCCTCTGTCTCGCCTTCCTCAAAAACCTCTAGCTCCTCTGGCTGCTCCTGCTCCTCCTCTCCTGTCCGCTGACTAGATAAACCAGCCATTTCGCCAAGCCTAAACTGTGTTTCGCTGGGCAACTCCTCCTTCTCCTCTTCCTCCTCCTCCTCCAGTTCAGCTCCAACGGGGTTCATGTGGCCGTAAGATGTAAACGCCATGTCTCCAGTGCCCTGACCAGCCATGGTTTCCAACATGTGCTGTAGTACATGAAGCAGCGGAATCACGTTGTTCATCCCGTAATCCTGCCGACTGACAAATAAAGTGGCTTCCTCAAAGGGCCTGAGCAAACGGCAGGTGTCACGTATGAGCTGCCACTGGTTGACATTGAAGTTACACAGGGGAGTCCCCCTATCTGCTTGGATCATCAGGAAATCCGTGATGGCTTTTCTCTGTTCATATAATCGGTCCAACATGTGAAGGGTGGAATTCCAACGGGTGGAAACATCGCAAATCAGACTATGTTGGGGGATACCATTCTGACGCTGTAGCTCAAGAAGGGTGTGTTTGGCGGTGTATGAGTGGCTGAAGTGCATGCAAAGTTTCCTTGAAGTTGTTAGGATGTCTTGCAGATGGGGGGAACACTTCAGAAACCGCTTGACAACCAGATTGAAGACGTGAGCCATGCAGGGGGCATGGGTCAGGCTTCCTTGGCGCAGCGCAGACAAAATGTTCTTCCCATTGTCGGTAACCATGATTCCCATTTTAAGTTTTCTCGGAGTAAGCCATGTTTGGATTTCCTGATGAATACATTTAAGCAGTTCCTCCCCTGTGTGACTCCGTTCGCCAAGACAAACCATGTGAAGCACTGCGTGACACCTCCGTGCCCTGCACACATGGTAGACTGGAGGGGCACTGAGACTTGAGCCTACAGTGGAGGGTGAGGAGATGGCGGAGGATGAGGAGGCCGAGTCGCACGGTGTCACAGGCCCAACGGGCAGGGAGCGCGGAGGCCGAAGCAGCGTGACCTGTATAAGTTGCTGCTGCTGCTGCAAAGGGACCACATTCACCCAGTGGGCCGTAAACTACATGTACTGTCCCTGACCGTAGTTACAGCTCCAGATGTCGGCGCTGCCATGCACTTTGCTACACACCGACAGGCTCAAGGACTGGCCCACCTTCTGTTCAACAAAAGTGTGCAGCGCTGGTACTGCCTTCTTGGCAAAGAAATGACGGCTTGGGACTCTCCACCTCGGCTCGGCACAAGCCATCAGTTCTCTGAAAGGTGCAGATTCCACCACCTGAAAAGGGAGTGACTGCAGCACCAGCAACTTGGACAGGAGCACATTCAGCTTCTGCGCCGTAGGATGAGTGGGCGCATACTGCTGTCTCTTGGACATGGCTTCGCTGATGGATTGCTGGCGGGATGCATGACTTGGAGGAGGAGGAGGAGGAGCAGGAGCGACAGAGGATGGGTATGACGCACAGCAGCCTTCGGCTGGGAGCGGCATGCCACTCGGTGAGGAAGCAGTCTGGCCCACCTCTCCGGAGCCTAGGTTCTCCCAGGCTGCTTTTGGACCCTGGCCATGCTTCACCTTCTGCCTACATATCTTGCATGTGGTCATGTTACCCTCCTGCGGATGCTTCAGGAAAAACTGCCACACTGCCGAGTAGCTACTTTTCCCACCAACAGGCCTCACTGATTCGCTGCTGCTGTTGCCAACTCCAGGAACCCCTGCCCCACTACCTCCCGATAAGGTAGCCTGCCGTGCAGCAGGTGCTCTACCCCGGCCCCGGCCCCGTTTGGCTCCAGGCTTTACAATTGTGCCCCCATGCTGCCTGCCAACCATGCTGCTAACACCTTGCTGCCTGAGCTTCTGACTCCGGGGCAACCTGCGCCCCTCTTCTCCTGATGATGACGATGAAGCCCCTTCATCACCCGGCTCCCAAGTGCGATCGGCTTCATCGTCATCATCATTATCACCGAGTTGTGGCTGTACGTCACTGATGTTCGTGGATTCGTCAACAGTGTCTGGCGCAGGAGCTGGAACGCTCGCAGCACCCACGACATTGTCCACATCACTATTTTTCTGCCTAGCTAAAGAAGCCACCTCCATTTCTTGGCTGGGCAGTAGCTGCTGACTGTCCTCTATCTGATCGTCCTCCTCACTAAAGAGGGGAGCTGAACCCAAAGCATAGGATACGTCGCTGGGGGAGGGAACGGCATAGGACAGAGGCAATGGGAGGACAGGGACTGCTCTCGGGGCATGCCAACTCAGGGTTGTGTCAGAGGAACCTACCGACCCTAGACTGGGGGTCTCAGACGTAAGTTGTGATGATGTTGTTGATGAGCGCGTCAACCAATCTACCACGGCAGATGCGTTACTGGTGGAGACCCGACCGCTAGCAGATACTGGCAGATTAGGTCTCTCAGCGTGACTCCTGCTGCTACTGGCCCCCAGTCTGCTGCGAGCTCTGCCTGCGGAATCTTGGCCTCTGCCACTCCTCTTTTCACTTCCAGGCACTTGTCTGCCCGACATAGTCTAACTGTCGTGGTAGTAGGTGATATTTTAAGAACCTCCAGGCAGCGGTGGGTCTATATGAAACAGAATATAATGCACACCAAAAGTGAGCAGTAACACTCAGCCTCCAACAGGCCTGCTTAGTGTAAATAAGAGAGCTGCTTAGTGTAAATAAAGAGGGGTATGCTATGTTACAGAATGGGATGCCCCAACAGCCAGCAGTGCACCTGGCAGCAGTACTACTATGCACAGCAAAAGTGTCTTTATCAGGCCTAATTTCTATTAGAATAAGTGCAAATGGTTATGGTATTAAATAGAGGCTGGTGTAGTCACAGAATGGGATGCCCCCAAAACCAGAGAGCACCTGGCAGCAGTACTACTATGCACAGCAAGTGTGTTTATCAGGCCAAATTTCTATTAGAATAAGTGCAAATGGTTATGGTATTAAATAGAGGCTGGTGTAGTCACAGAATGGGATGCCCCAAAAACCAGAAAGCACCTGGCAGCAGTACTACTATGCACAGCTAAAGTGTCTTTATCAGGCCAAATTTCTATTAGAATAAGTGCAAATGGTTATGGTATTAAATAGAGGCTGGTGTAGTCACAGAATGGGATGCCCCAAAAACCAGAGAGCACCTGGCAGCAGTACTACTATGCACAGCAAGTGTGTTTATCAGGCCAAATTTCTATTAGAATAAGTGCAAATGGTTATGGTATTAAATAGAGGCTGGTGTAGTCACAGAATGGGATGCCCCAAAAACCAGAGAGCACCTGGCAGCAGTACTACTATGCACAGCAAGTGTGTTTATCAGGCCAAATTTCTATTAGAATAAGTGCAAATGGTTATGGTATTAAATAGAGGCTGGTGTAGTCACAGAATGGGATGCCCCAAAAACCAGAGATCACCTGGCAGCAGTACTACTATGCACAGCAAAAGTGTCTTTATCAGGCCAAATTTCTATTAGAATAAGTGCAAATGGTTATGGTATTAAATAGAGGCTGGTGTAGTCACAGAATGGGATGCCCCAAAAACCAGAAAGCACCTGGCAGCAGTACTACTATGCACAGCTAAAGTGTCTTTATCAGGCCAAATTTCTATTAGAATAAGTGCAAATGGTTATGGTATTAAATAGAGGCTGGTGTAGTCACAGAATGGGATGCCCCAAAAACCAGAGAGCACCTGGCAGCAGTACTACTATGCACAGCAAGTGTGTTTATCAGGCCAAATTTCTATTAGAATAAGTGCAAATGGTTATGGTATTAAATAGAGGCTGGTGTAGTCACAGAATGGGATGCCCCAAAAACCAGAGAGCACCTGGCAGCAGTACTACTATGCACAGCAAGTGTGTTTATCAGGCCAAATTTCTATTAGAATAAGTGCAAATGGTTATGGTATTAAATAGAGGCTGGTGTAGTCACAGAATGGGATGCCCCAAAAACCAGAGATCACCTGGCAGCAGTACTACTATGCACAGCAAAAGTGTCTTTATCAGGCCAAATTTCTATTAGAATAAGTGCAAATGGTTATGGTATTAAATAGAGGCTGGTGTAGTCACCGAATGGGATGCCCCAAAAAACAGAGAGCACCTGGCAGCAGTACTACTATGCACAGCAAGTGTGTTTATCAGGCCAAATTTCTATTAGAATAAGTGCAAATGGTTATGGTATTAAATAGAGGCTGGTGTAGTCACAGAATGGGATGCCCCAAAAACCAGAGAGCACCTGGCAGCAGTACTACTATGCACAGCAAGTGTGTTTATCAGGCCAAATTTCTATTAGAATAAGTGCAAATGGTTATGGTATTAAATAGAGGCTGGTGTAGTCACAGAATGGGATGCCTCACAGCAGACTTGAGATCGGTTCAGTATATATGCACAGTTAGTGTATAAGCAGCCTGAAAACGCTAACAAAGCCAGTCAGCCAGCCAGTAACACTCAGGCTGGATGAAAAAAAAAAATCTCCCTGTGACTGCCTCCGATTTTTCCTAACTTTCCCTGCTTTTCGCTGACTTTCTGTCTGTCTCCTGCCTGTCTCCTGCCTGTCTCCAGCCTGTCCCTGTCTGTCCCTGTCTGTCTAACTGTCTCTCTCTGCCTACAGCAGCGTCCTGTCTCTCACGAATGCAATAGAGAAATGAGGAAAAGTAAGATGTCCGCCGACTTAAATAGCGCTGTGACGTCACCGGGCTTGCTGGCTGCTGATAGGCTGCATGTAACTGTCCCAGCATACACTGCCCCAGCTTACATGTCTGGACATGTCCCGTCCGCCATCTTAGAATGCCTGTAATGTAAATGAATGGATGTTAAAGGAAAACTTCGAGCGATCGAATCGCGGGGAAATTCGGATTCGATCCGAATCGAATTTTTCATGAAATTCGGATCGAATCCGGGTTCGTCCGGATCGATTCGCTCATCCCTAGTATGGGGGATAGACAGATATCTCTATTGTATATTAATAGGCTATTGCTTGAAGTATATAGAAAATGCACAGTTTGTAAACTGTTCACACGCTGCTGTGGTCAAGGTGTATCACAAGTGGACAAATGGCACGATTGTGAATAAAACTGCTGAGCACCACATCCTAATTCTGTGAGGGGTGAAGGTCGGCAACAGAGGTGTGCAAGGGGTGGACCAACGTGCTATAGTGAAGCAGCTCACTGCTGTAATAACCTGGGAGCGATCAGATATGTGTCTATAATCTCAGCCAGACCCCGCAAAGGAATAACAATAAAACTTAGCTTTTGCAATTGTCTCCCGTACCCCACAAATGTGACACATTTCAGGGGGGGTACCCCTTTGTCAAGCATATGTGCCTATAATACTATTCAGAATGGGGCCCTGAAGCAGATCCCTCATGGGAACAATGAAAATGAGCAAAATCTCAAACATATGTAAATACCTGTATTCTAAGCAAAGCCGCTTTCTTTTCTTTTATTCCTGGATTGTAGTTGAGCTGTGAAGGGCTTGTCAAGGTGTGGCTTTATGAGTCCCGACCACTGTGGCTCGCTGTGCTTGTTTTAGAGGGCTAAGGGAAAGGGTGGCTGTTAGACCACTTCTTGCGTGGTCCCAAATATGAAGTTGAAAGGAGGGGCAAACTTTGGAGCCCTGCTATGGCGTATACCCTGCACTTCAGGAAAAGGAGGAGAGACAAGCATCAGGTAAGCAGACACATGTGACAGGCATCAGGTAAGCTGCTTGCTGCCCCATTTTTGCCATTAGGTTTATAGTCCCTTTAATTTTCATGTTAGTGTTGGAATTGAGTTTCTGCTGATCGGTAAAGGGTTACCTTCTCCAATGAGTCATTCATTGCCTTTATCAAATGGCTGGACCTTGGCATATCAGAAATATCAGAGAAAAAACACCCCTCAGCCACTGCTGGAGAAACACAAGCTGGTGATGGCAGCATTATGGTATGGGAAATGTTTTCATGGCAGTCCCTGTGCCACTCATCCATGTGGAATACACTATAAACCAATGTATGAGTCCATCCATCCATCCATGTGGGTTTTCTTCCCTGGAACGGATGGGATCTTCCAGCAAGAAGATACAACATGTCGCATGGCTAGAAATGTCCATACTGGTTGGAAGAGCATGACCAAGACTTCCAAGTACTACCCTGCCCCCCCCCCCCCCAACTCCTTAGACCTGAACTGAACACAGTTCAGCATCTGTGGAACCACTTCAATCATCTTTCTCCCCTACGCACCCGCCAGCAGCTGAGGGATGCACTGTATTCATTAAGGCTACAGATACCTGAAGTTAAATTGCAAGCAGCCTTACCTGCATGTGCGCCTGTACTCAGGTGCGGACTGGCCATAGGGAGGCCCGGGGACAATGCCGGTGGGCCAAACTGCTTTGGGACCAGTTGGGCTGTTGCTTTTAACACCCACATTCAATCCCTGTCCTCTTAGTCTCCCTCTCAGCCCCCTATACCCAGCCCCACTGTACCCACAAGCTAAGAAACCAACATCATGGTTGGGGAGGGCCTCAGCAGGAACGTCTTGGGTCAGCCAGGGGCTGGTAAGATCCAGGGCTGATTTGTGGCCCCAGTCTACCGCTGCCTGTACGTGTAGTGAGGCTGATGGTAGCTCTCCTGCTTATTTTTAAAATTGAGCTTTTATATATTAGTTATACATTAGTTTATGATAACAGATGTTACTAGGTCATCTGTTATATCATTCAGTACACTAATGTAGATGATTATTTACTATTCTTTATTATTATTAATATTATTTAGGTATGTATTTATTTATCTACTGCATGCAGTTATTATATTATTATATTTATTATTATTATTATATATTATTATTATTATATTATTATTATATAATTAATAATATTATTTTGTAAAATAAGAATGCAGTGGAAAGCCTGATACACTTTGGTATTCTCATGTCATATATTATAGATGTTAATTGTGTCTCTGTGTCACAAATATATTAATACACGACAAAGCATCTTCTTAAAGAGGAACAACAAACCCGATTTTCCACTTCTTCCCCTTAGTGGTGGCACCCTGAATTAGTATGCCCCGCTGTGTGTATCCCCCCAGGTCACCCCATTCACTCACCTTCCTGCCGCTGCAACAGTGCAGACTCGGACGAGAACGAGCGCACTGATTGGGCACCCCGCATGGAAATGGACTGATGAGTGGCCTGTGAATGACTTGAAAAAGTGTCCTTCTTCAATTCAATTAATTAATTAATAGTTAACTACATTTGTTCACAAACTGTTCTCTTGAGTCGACTAATGTGACATTGGGAACAGGCATGGTCAAACGTTTCAGGGTCGGCAACAGGGATTGGCAGCAGACATGGTCAGTTGTAGCAGGTTTGGAACAGGGCTTGTCAGTAGACATGGTCAGACGTTGCAGGTTTAGCAACAGGGCTTGGCAGTGAGACATGAGCCTCGATTCAGAGACACATTTGTCCGGACTTCCGTAGCTGTCTGTGAAAGTTTTGGTGGGTGTTTGTCATTTTTTTCCTTTTTTTCGTCCATTTTCTACTCGCACGAACGTTCGGGAAAATGTGTATATGCTCTTTCGATGAACGGAAGCAAATCGGAACATTTCCAAACAAAATCGGAAATTTTCCGTTCATTCAGATAACTTCCGTTGTTGGGATGGTTTCTGTCTGATTCAGAGAGCTGATTTCCGATGGATCACCACCCATTTCCGATTCACTTACGGGACCTTTGAGGGCTCCGATTGCTATTGTTGAACATGTTTTGCGGCTATGTGGAGGAGTCTGCGCGCCTTTAGCACCAAGGCATTGCATGTATCAGCATGGCCGAGGCCATAACTTGTATAGCAATGCATACCTGAATCAATACATTTCATGTATGCCTTATAGATGCATTTTAATGCTGACCTAAATTAGTCCTTAGCATGTAAACATTTATTTTTCCACACATCCATAAAATTGCTATATTTTTTTAGACTTATGTCCTTTGTGAATTATATTTGGATTGTTGAACTTGAATCTTAATGTGTTGTAGGAGTTATTGTTTTAGTTGGTTACCTTTGCTTTGTGTAATTATTTTATATTTGGTTGCAGGAACTGCAATATGTGCCACTCGCCCTTGCTCCTGATGCCCGTTCTTTGCCTGCAGAATGCGGGCCAGGGGTTCTCTAATCGAGCACTATGCAAAACCCGGCCCGTGGTGGCGAGGACCCTCTGGCTTTTGAAGTCCAGATTTAGGTGTTTGAACCATACGGGGGGGGGGGGGGGGGGGCACTGCAGTATGACCCCAACAAGGTTATACCAATATTTTAATTTACGTTTTTTAACAGGGACCACACGTGCCAGAGTGGCACAACTGAGTGTCAGGGTCCTTCAGTTGGTGGGCGAGATGCAGGAGCTGCGCAACTCGTTGGGGACCACAGATGAAGAATAATGTTCTGTGGCCTGCCATTGCTATGTATTTTGTTTTTTATAGTTATAAAAATGTAAAATTTTCAAAATTTTAAAGGGATGGAGCTGCCAGTACCGCTCCCTAGGTCCCCCACCTGTCACAGACAGATATGCCGCTCAACAGAATGTTATAATTACAAATTTATTAGAAGCCAAGATAATAAACATACATATAACATACATTTAAGACATAATTAAAAGCGATTAGGCAGGGGATCTATTCGGACTATAGAGCAAAATCACATCAATATAGTTATTGGCCAAGGAAACCTCCAGTGGCAAATATCAAAATAGAAAACAATAGGTAAGTACACCAGCTTATATTATGCAATGCAATAAAATTATCTATATATATGCCGATCAGATGTCACAGGAACCCCTTAATGAAAAGTGCTATAGTGCTAGTGCAAAGAGTGCAAATTATGTGCAAATCATGCAAAAAGAGTATAGAAACAGTAATGCTAGTGCAAATGAAAGAGATAAGAACAAAACAGAGATGAGGGACAAAGGTCCCTAAAATCGCAATATAAGTAGATGTGCCAAAGGTACAAGAGCTGTGCAAAGAAATAATAACGTGTAAAAGAGGGGTATATTTCCTGGACATATGTCACAATAGTATTGGCACTTAATCCTAAATGCCTCCACTGGTATTCCACATGGATAATACAATAATATCAGACAGGCAATAAAACGGTGTACATTACATTACAATCTATAAGATTCCCGGGCCGATCAGCTCCCTCCCCGTGGGGCATCCGAAATCGGGATGCCCCGCTGTGTGAAACCCCCCAGAAAGCCCCTAAAATCTTACCTTATCTTAGCTGTCGCTAATTAGCATACAAATCAGCCAGACCTAGTTAGCATTTCCATAGCCTGTGGCTGTTTTTGATAGTTTAAAGCCCATAAAAATGGGGAGAGGCAACAGGGTTTGCGCTCCGCCAAAGTAAAAAGAAGTAATGGCTTTGAAAGATTTACCCATTTTGAGCATCACAGGGGGTAGACCAGCGGTTGTGTAAAGCCATCAAAAAATGGTCCTATTTTTACGCCGTTAGCAGCAGGATTGGCAGCTTGACAACTTAGTTGAGGAAGACCAAACAATGGCTTTTTTTTACAAGCCTTGATAAACGTAACCATTTTGTGCATCACAGTGTAGATCTGCAGTTGTGTAGGCCTAGTTTTAGCAGAGGGTAGCAGCGGAGGTGCTGTTGGTGGTAGAAGTGAGGGACAGAAGACCTATGGTGGTTATGTAGGGCTGGCAGTAGCAGGCAAGCTCTCAAAAAATGATCCTATTTGTAAAGGGGGGTAGCGGCAGGACTGGCATCTTGAAATTTACCTGAAAAGATGAAAAAATGCCTAGAAAAATGTGGGCAACACAGGGTTGAACTGTGGTTGTATAGGCTTCATAGTAGCAGAGGGCAGCAGCGGAGATGCTGTTGGTGGTAGTAGTGGCATTAGCAGTGCTTAAAGACTAGGCAGAGGGACAGGAGACCTATGGTGGTTGTGTAGGACTGGTGTTAGTAGATGGCAGCAGGGGTACTGGTGGTGGTAGCTTTAGCAGAAGGACATATTTTAAAGACTAGGGCAAAGGACAGGAGACCTCTGGTTGTAGTGTAGGCCTGGCACTGGCAGCAGCTGAAAAGCCCCCAAAAATGATCCCATGTTTAGAGGGGGAGCAACAGGATTGGCTTCCTGGAAATTGAAGAAGGGCATTTCGATTGTCTCACGCAGCTTTGTAATGCCACTTCAGGTGCCTATGTTCTTAGTCCTAGATTTGTGCCCTGGCTACGGCTAACTTTTTGGTTGCAGATCTGGCACTGTGCTAGGTTTTGTTCTCCAGGGAAGGTACGAAAGAATTGCCACACTGCAGCGTACCATAAATAAGAAAATCTAGAGAGTTAACCCCCACCAGCTAATTTTGCTCCTGCTCTGGCAGGCTATTTTCTGGAGTCTGCAAAAGCAGCATCAGTGTCGCCGTCACCTGCTCCTAAGCAGACCATATCAGCAGACCTATCCCTGGCCCGTTTTGCAGCTGATCTGGCCCTACCTTGGCTCGGGTCTTTGTCGCTGCCAGTGCCAGAAGTACCCTCCAGCTCTGAAGATGTCCCTTCCTTGTTGCCTTGTGTCAGAGTCTTCCTTTTCCTGCGATGAGCGAGAGCTAGTCAACCAGCCCACAATGGATGCATTGCCCGAAATAACACGCCTACTAGAGGAGATGGACAACTCTGGCTTGCTGCTACTACTACTACTACCACGTACATTACTGCTGCTGTTACTACTACTGCGTACATTGCTGCTGTTGCTACTACTAGCAGTGGTGGGCCTGGGCAAATGGGTGCTGCCACTACTATGGCTGGGCCCGGTCAAATGGCTGGGGCTACTTTTCCTGGGACATGGCTGCTGACAACAGTGTTGTTACTGGCACCAACATCCTTATCCTTAGTGGCAGAAAAAATTGCAGGGATGTCTTTTCCTCTATCCCATCATTTCCTACCCCTTCCTTTTCCAGACATTTTACTTACTTTTTCCGAAAACAGATAGATGTTCCCTAAAATATTCCTTGGCAGGTAAAAAAGACTGATTTTTTTTAAAACTGAGGCACTGTGTACCCCAAGTTCCCCAACACAGTGACAGGGGCCAGCTAAACTAGACAGATGTGGCCAAGAAATAAAATAACTCAAAAAGAACATACATGCACAGACATGGTTAAAGGCTGGGCTGGCGAGAAACACAAAACAGGCTGAAAAAATTGCCAAAGGAAGACATTCATTTATTAACCAAAAATGTAAAGGCACAGGACATATATGCACATATAGGTGCAGACACTAACACTACTGGTGAATTAAAATAGAAATTGCTACACTAAAAGGCAACACACAAACCACTCATACCAGCTGGCCAGCCTTTTATAAAATAGAGGGCAACAATGCCCATCAAAAGTTGATAGGGAATCTCAGAGCGTATCATATATATTAATGTCCCAGGTAGATTAGATAGAGCTAAGCGCGCTGATTCCTATAGGTGGCATCCCGTTGATCATAAATTGAGTATGCTGGCAAAGAATTCCCAGCTTAATAGTAACTGTTTATGTCTCAAGGCGTCCATTCAGGAACGCCGCCAGAAGACACAGCATAGATGTAAGGGCTCTCAAGCTCCAAAGCAGGCAGCCAGCTGAACTGCGCAGTCTCCCGGCGTTACAGACTCACAAACAGTGAAGCAATGATCTCACCACCCTTTACAGTTCAGCGTTCATGTGTCCTTCATTCAAATGTCGATCACAGCATGCTGGCGCGCACATCACGCACTGGACAGAGATCGGGATATCACGCGGCCATGGTACGTCGGTTGTGTCAGGGAAGGGGCGTGGTCAAGGGCCCGTCACCGACAGCTGTTTCGCTCCACCAATGGAGCTTCGTCTGACCATGCATCACTATCTCCTGCAGTAGCGCCTCCTGAATGGCCCAGCTACCCTGATCTATTAAGCTGTGACCATGTGACCCTGTCTCTCTGCTTTTCTCTGGCTGCCCGTGACCTGTGGGTGGGGCCGGTGAAATCCCGCCAGGTTCATCTTCCGTGTTTTGGAGTGGAAGCACGTGAAGTTCAGGTTTGCAGCAAACTGAGCTTTTCCTGAAATTCGGATCGAATCCGGGTTCTGCCGGTTCGCTCATCTCTAGTTAAAATAAACACAGATGTGGAAGCAAACAGAGTAAATTCCATGAACTGAAGTTACTGTAGTAAGAATAGCCACAGGTGAAATAATGGCTTTCAGTGCTGCTCACATTTCTAATGTTTTCCTGAACAATGACTATACTACTCTCAGTTCATTTGGCCTCTGTCATCCTGCTGAAAGTTTTAAAGGGGTTAATGAGCTATTTATTCCTTTATTGTTATTGGAAATTACAGTGTCTCAAACACTTACAGAAGAATATTAAAGATGGATGCTGCGGAACACTTTCTATAGCTTGATAGGCTATTATTTTCTGGTTCATAACACAAAATAGTACTTTTCATCAGAAGCTCATATTCTCTAGATGATTCAGGAATTCACAGACCAAAACCAATATGAAACATTTGCTTCATTTTAATACTTGTAACCTGGAGAACTCCAAAAAAAAAGTTTGATGGTATATAAAAAATATTAAGACATTAACACATAATATGAAAAGTTTGTGGAGAGCAATATTGGAAGAAAAGTAAAGTAATAATTCAATATGCTGCGCAAAATAATACACTAAAACAAAATTAAAATGTATAGATTAAAACACTTGCCACATATTACATCCATAAGTCACCTTCAAGGATTGTCACCTCTGGGCTGAGTTACAGTCCATAAACATCAATTGCCAGACCTGAGAACTTATTAACTGCACGAGTTGTTTTTTGTTTAATAGGAAAATGTAAAAGTCTGGTTTGGACACTGGTAAGGGTTAAATAAAATCAGTAGGAAAAAGTAGAGAATCCCACTTTGTTGTGTAAAAACCTAGAATGGACAATACTCTCACCCCCCACCCCCATCCAGGGACATCAGTGTGATATGCTAAAAGTAAAAAACAAGCCTTAAATTGGGCAAAATAACTTAACAAATAGGTTTGCACTCCCATGTTGGCCAGCTGACCACCAATGGAGTTTATTGGGTGGGTGACAGGTGAGGTGATTAGCCATTATCTCTGTATCATAGCCCTGCCCAATCAGCTTATTTCCATAGTGTAGCAGGAGCATGTCAAGTCTACAAACAAATTATATGCACTACAGGGGATAAGGAACTCCCCCAGAGGGTCATGCAAGACTCCTATTCCTGAGTTTTTCCTCAATTACCAGACCCCTGTCCGAGCCATACGAAGGGTGTATCAGGCCACTGGTAAGAGAGAAAATCCCCCCCCCCCAATTTCTTAATATACTTAGTCAGGTCCAGACCTAACCCCCAAAACCATTACTCTACCACATGAGCCAAACTTCAGAGGAGGTACCACCATATACAAGTGCTACCCCCCTCTCCCCCCCTTATAAGTCTACAAACACTCTGCCCTTCATGGTTCTGTTGGACTGCACATACATAAAAAAACCTCACAGTGGCACCCATCATTTTTCTTTTCTATACAAGCCCTAGTTTTAATATGTAAAAAAGATTGAACCTGAACAAAAGTCACACATACCTTTTGGTTTGCATAACCTATTTGAGGGGGCATCCCAATTTGAGGACTGTTACGCTAATCCCCCCACACAAGTAGAATATTCACTACGTTGGGATCTGGTGCTGTAATTTGGCACTGGACGAATGAACAGTGGTGTCCCCGCTCTCTGCAGGCAGGTGTAATATATACACAGCCGAGTGAGCATGAATGCACTGGATCCCAGTGAAATGATTGCTGTACTGGATCCCAGTGAAATGATTGCTGCACTGGATGCCAGTGAATTGATTGTGCTGCTCGGCCGGGGGAGTTGTGTAGTGGTCCCAAATGGGGATGTCGAGTTAGGTTATGCAGTCCAAAGATAATTATTTGCCTTTTTATCTGCTTTAAAGCAGATCTCCAGGCAAAAATGACTGTCTGGTGCCAAAAGCGTGCTTACCGGATGTCTTCAGTCCCCCAATACTAAATCCTCAGTACCAACACTTCAAGTGGAGCCATATCTACCCTTGTCCATCATCTGTCTTTGCTGTGCTATAGCCTCAGCTGACAAACACACTCATTGATCATTTAGCAGGCACATTGGTGGCTCATAGTTACCAGTCATAAGGGAGCAGGCTCCCTTATTGATTGATGGCAGGCAGAGCTGGCTCCAGGTTTGTGGGGGCCCTTGGGCAGGAGAGCCTTAGTGGGCCCAAAAGTAGTGTGTCACATGATATCACCTATCAGCTCCACTGCCACAAATGGGTCAACTTCCGCTGCTGATTGCCCTCCAGTTCTTTTTGCCTTCCCTATAGCCACCAATCGCCCTCTAGTCCTTGTTGCATTCTCTACTGCCACCAAGCATCCTTCAGCCCTTACTGCTTGCTCTGCTGCCACTAAAGACTCCATCATTGCTGTCAGTTGTCACCTGGTTCTCGCCATCTTCTGAGCTTCCATCAATTGCTCTTTATACCATGGCACATTCTCCATTGTTGCTGATCATTCCCTGTTGCTGAGGCCAGCCATGGGCAGGTCTGCACACAACACCCTACATTCAGTGGTTTGGGTCCACTGTAAAATAATACCATGACCAAGTGTGAGCCTGAGTGGGCCCCTAAAGATGCCAGGGCCCCTGGCAATTGCCCAGTTTGGCCCTGTGCTGGTGCCGGCCCTGAAGGCAGGGGTTGCATCAGGTGAGCATCCACTACTGATATGCTAGAGTTGCACACTGGGCACCGAACAGGAGCGCAGTCTCCATTTTCTCAATTGAGGCATGACTGCCGAAGCCTACAGGACTACGAGGGATTAAGTCTGTGGGTGATAAGGATCTCTAATGGTATCTAGAAGAAGTTATGGCTGACCACTGCTGGGACAGACAGAATAACAATAAGGCTATTGTTAGCCCTGTTCTTCATCAGTACTTGACAGATGTAGGTCTCCAGGCCGTTCAAATGATACCAGACGTAAACAGGGCACACTGCTTGCAGATGGTCATTTGCTGATAAATTATCAGCCAAGTCGGGTCTGTGGAACCAAAGGGGACATTCAACTCAGCCATGGTATGCAGAAGCAGGTAGTCAGCCAAGCTGGATTATATGGGAGCCGGTGTTCAGTCTAGCAGGGTCAAAACGGAGCAAGTAGTCATAATAATAACAACATAATAAGCAGGTACTTGGCCCAGTTTGGTCATAAAGAGTAGGTCCTGCAGTCAGCCCAGCCTGGTCATATGGACCCTATCTGGGTCAAAATAAGCAGGTCAGCCAAGACGGGTCATAACCAAGCAGGTCATCAGCCCAGCAGGGTTGGGCCATAACAAAGCAGATCAGCCAAGCTGGGTCATGATGGAGCAGGTTATAAGCCTAGAAGGGCGTAACTTCTGAAGATCTACTGGCTATATCCCCTCATTCCATTCTACTTATACACAACTTTATCCAAAAACCCACATACAGTACATGGCTCATATTGGTGTCAACAAGAATTGATGTAAAAGCGTGAATGGTGCTGTACTCTTCTGATCATTTCCACAACCACGAACATACTACTGTCTAAACATGTACTTAATGGGAATACCAACAATACATAAATACATATGACCAGTGGGGCACACAAGAGGGTGGTCCATGGGTCTGGAACCCCCCCCCCCCCAGAACTGGAGGCAAATAGCGCTGCTATGGCTGCCCTTTTGGCACTCTTGAGTGCAGCATGCATGATATATGCATTAGGGGATGCTTATCGAAGTTGAGCAGCCATGAAATGTAACAAGTGAGAGCAGCACAGCAACAGGAAAGATGATGTAGTAGAGGAAACATTGGAGCCACAAAGTCATGGAGCCCCGCACACATCTCAGTAAGTGAAGGAGAGGGTTGTCGTGGCTCAGTGTGTGCCACAATGATCTTATCAGCAATTCCAGAACATCAGCAGCAGTCACATCCACGTTTACTACTTAGGCAGCTGGTAAATGCAGAAGGCTAACTCCATCTGGGTCATGCAGTCTACCAGGCCCCCTAAATAAAATTCCTGGGTGCTTCACTCTTTAAGACTATAACGGCTTTCACAATCACAAACACACATGGGGAGCATCTAGCTGGAGTTACACTGGTGCCAATCCTACGACAGAGGCAGGGTGCACGGTTTGTAAGAGTATTGGGTGGTTCGGTTTACCACCTATGGTATACTAGCTCTTGCTTCAGTTCTGTGTACAGACCTGCAATTTAATTGTATTGAACTTTTATTCTATAGATTGTTCTTCACAATCAGAAAGCCCGTCTTAACCATGGAAGCCTTGCTGTCAGTAGGTGTGCTGAAGTACATGGCTGGCAACGAGAGGGTCTGGTGACCAATGTCCCTATTTCATCTTCCGTGGAATCTTAACCCAGAGAAGAAAAGCTTTTTCCAGTTCAGGGCTCTGCTGCACACCCCGGGGAGATTGAGTGGATCTGTAATAACTCACAGACCTTTCACTTTCATTTTTGGAGGCTGAAGAATTGCATCTGGCCCTGGAAGTGGCTGTATGAATTGCCTGGAACACGGCTGACATTTAGCATGGAGAGGAAAGATCTATGTTCCATTACAGGCCGAGAGGGGATGTTAATAAAACCAGCCAATACCATGAATCATTGGCTCTAACTATCCGCTAGCGAGGGCAATTCTGTGTTGCTTGTGTCAAAGCAACAGTTTTGTTTAACTGCTAAAGTTAACCGTTGTAATCATTTTTATCAGAGAAGGAAATAACAGAATGCAAGAGTTTTTCCTTAAAGCGAAAGGAAAGTCGCTAAATGCATCCTCTATTAAGCAGACCTTTAGTCTCTTTCTCCAAATCATAGCTCTTGAGACTGTTGCCACCAATAGGGGAAATTAGCCTCTCTGCTGCCTTGGGGCCAGTTGGGCTGCTCCTTTTAACACTCACATTCAATCCCTGCCCCCTTAGTCTCCCTCTAAGCTGCCTGTACCCAGTCTGACTGTACCCACAAGCAAGGAACCCCAGCCACCAATGCTAGAGCCCTGGCATCATGGTTGGGGAGGCTGCAGAAGGAATGTCTCAGGCCAGCCAGGACTTGGTAAAATCCAGGGCTGATTTTTGGCTCCAGTCTGCAACTGGCTGGCACTGCTACTTACCCATTCTACCTATCACTATCTGCAACTGGATCAAATACTTTCTGATGAGGAAAACACAATGTGGAAAATGTGATCAGTTATGTCCAGAACCACCTACATTGGTGTCTCACAAGGGTGTGTCTCACCACTCTTCTTCCCTATGCATACTAATGCCTACATTTCAACAGCAGTCTCGATGAACAATGAAGTGAGTTATCTGAACCAAGGGTGCAAGCAAACAATTTGGTACTTAAAGCGGTCCTTCACCCTGAATAAGAACATATCTTATATATTTCCCACACCCTGTACATACAGATTGCTCACATTAAAATTCATCCTACCTGCATCTACTGCCTCTCCCTGACCCCAGCTCTGCTCTGTCTGTGCAAAGCACAGCTATAACCCGCCCCCTGTACTTTATCGCGCTCTCCTCTCCTCAGTATATGTGATGCTTCTGAGTCAAGATGGCAGCACCCGTATCCCAGAGTCCTGGACAGAGTTGCAGCCCGGTGGGGGAAAGAATAATGGGTAAGTGACTAAAAACTTTAAATATATTAATTTTAGATGCTGGGGAATAGTTTTTTAGGGGTTTGGGCTTTTCATTAAATCAAGGTGAGGGTCCGGTTTAACATTAAAAAAACTCAGAAAGGCAACATCACTATTTATGTACTATTTATAACAGAGAGTAGAGTCACCAACATAAAGTTTATAGGGAAAACCTTCTAACAGGACCTGAAATACAAAGAAGGCTCAGCAGAACCAAAGTTTCCCCTTTATACTCTGTGATTAGGTTTTGGTTCTATTTGGTATCCACAGGCTGAAGTTGAGCATATAAAAGAAGTTGACTCTGTTAACAGGGTCAGACTACAGGGGCCAAACATCAGCCGGGGATTTCATTGGCCATGGCCTGCCTTTGACCAGCCCATGAGCAGCTGTGTCCCACCCCCAATGTGCCTTTTTAGTGGGATCAAGTACAGGGGGGAGCGTCAAAGCAGTCAATGGGAGACAGGAAGTGGGAGGGGACATTAGAAAAGAATGAGGGAATTACAACACAGGCTCTGAAGAAGATGGGAATGCGTGTTAGGGGCCCATGAAAGTGTGTCCAACTACAAATTCTATCTTTGTTCCCTATGACCAGTCTGCCCTGGTCCCCAACCCAAATGCTATATGGTTATTTTTTTAGCATTTTCGTGAGTGTTGAAATGGAAACATTCTCAAATCAGAGGTCCAGAAGTGTTGAGATGAACAGTTTCCTAAAACAAAGGTCCAGAAACGCTTTCATTGGATTTTCTCCTTTAATTCTGAGCTCACCTGGGATCTAGCTCCACTCATGGTACCAGGCACATCCAATTTAATTTTGATGCACAGAGCAGCTTCCCCCACCTTCCATGCCTTTCCATGCTTCCCCCACGATCTGGCAGGTGCACAGAGATTGGGGGAATTTTGCACCTTGTCTGTTATGGGGTGATTGGGGGAGACTTCTGCACACTGTCTGTTATGTGGTAATTGGTCTGCTCACTGCCTGTGATGGAGTGATTGGGGGGGGGGATCTGCACCTTGCCTGTTATGGGGTGATTGGGGGAGACTTCTGCACACTGTCTGTTATGGGGTGATTAGGGGAATCTACACACTGCCTGTTATGAGGTCATTGGGGGGGGGGGTTCTGCACACTGCCTGTTATGTGATAATTGGTCTGCTCACTGCCTGCGATAGAGTGATTTGGGTGGGGGGGGGGGGATTTGGCACACTGTCTGTTATGGGGTAATTAGGGGTATTCTGCATGTTGCATGTTATGGGGGTAATGAGGGAGATTCTGTCCCACTTCCTGTGATGGGGTTTTAGGTTTTTAGGTTCTTAGGGGGAATATCCACGTTGCCTGTTTAGGGTAATTGAAATGGGGGATTCTGCTAGCTCCTGTTATTAGGTTCTTGGGGGAGGGGCTATTTTATCCCACCATTAGTTTCAGAATATTTTTCCCTATTTTTTCTCTGCATCTATGGGTCAAGAATATATATATTGTAGGGATCTTCCCGGGGGATGGTGTGTTTGGACACAGTTCACGACAGACTTAGGTGTTATAAAAGCAGGTCTTGGCGTTTATTCATGGCATAAACAGTCCAGTAAACAAAACATACAGCAGCAGCGTGCTTCTTTAGTGTACAAAACAAAATAAAGTCCTAGCCCGTCTGGGCGCTTACTAGCAGGTTCTTCTCACCTAGCTGACACTTTCAAAATACAGCGTTCGCCTGGACATCGCAGGGTGAGTTTTTAGCTCCAGCAGTGGCTGCGTTCGCAGCTTCCTTCACACACACACACACAGGCTGTTCATTCCTGGCTGAGAGCAATAGCCTGCAGTCTCTGCAGAGCTTTTACCTCCCAGGCTAATTAGGATCAGGGCTCACCTGATTCAAAACCCAAACTGGATCGGGGAGGTGTGGAATGACAGGTCCCTCTACCAAACCTACCTGCCATTCCATATAAATCCAGGCCCGGCAAAATTTAAACAACACCTCAGCAGCATATCACTGCTGGGAAACAAATCAATCCTGGACTTACCATCTCACCCAGCGTAGTAACCTAGGTGAAATGTACACCCCCTCGATCACTTCTCCAGTGACATGTCTACATATCCCCCCCCTCTTCTTCAGACCGGAGGGCTGAGCATTTTGTCCCCACAGACAATGTACCCTCGACAATGCGTCAGCATTTGCCTGTAATTTCCCTGGCCTGTGTTCCACAGTGAAATTAAAGTTTTGTAGGGACAGAAACCATCTAGTCACTCTTGCGTTTCTCTCCTTATTTAACTTCATCCATGTTAGGGGGGCATGGTCTGTCACTAACTTGAATTTCCTTCCTAGCAAGTAATATTTTAGGGATTCGAGGGCCCACTTCACTGCCAAACATTCTCGCTCCACAATGGCATAATTTTTTTCGGCCGGGGTTAGCTTTCTACTCAAGTACATCACCGGATGCTCCTCACCATTTACTACTTGTGAGAGTACTGCACCTAAGCCTGTGTTAGAAGCATCTGTCTGGACCAGAAATTCTCGCCTGAAATCGGGGGTAACTAACACAGGTTGTTGGCACAAGGCAGATTTAAGGCTTTGGAAAGCCTTCTCGGCCTCTGGAGTCCACGTGATCATGGCTCTCTTTCCGCCCTTGGTCAAGTCAGTTAGGGGAGCAGCAACTGAGGCAAAGTTCGGCACAAATCTACGGTAATAGCCCGTAATACCAAGGAAAGCTCTGACCTGTTTCTTTGTCAGGGGTCTAGGCCAATTCTGTATTGCCTCCACTTTATTAAGCTGTGGCTTAATCAACCCTCTTCCAATAATGTAGCCCAGATACTTGGCCTCTTCTAGGGCTATTGCACACTTCTCGGCATTTATGGTCAACCCCGCATCACTTATGGTATCCAATACAGCCTGTACCTTACAGAGGTGACTTTCCCAATCAGGGCTAAAAATGACCACATCATCGAGGTAGGCAGCTGAGTAATCACGATGTGGTCGCAAAATCAAGTCCATCAACCTCTGGAAAGTCGCAGGTGCTCCATGTAACCCGAACGGCATCACTACATACTGGAATAGCCCATCAGGGGTGGAGAATGCAGTTTTCTCTTTAGCCTCATTAGTAAGTGGAATCTGCCAATAGCCCTTTGTGAGATCGAGGGTGGTTATGTATCTGGCATTACCCAACTTCTCAATCAACTCATCTACCCTGGGCATAGGATAGGCATCGAATTTTGAGATCTCATTCAACTTTCTGAAATCGTTACAGAACCTCCAAGTTCCATTAGGCTTTGGGATTAATACAATCGGGCTGGACCATTCACTCTGTGACACCTCAATTACTCCCAGATCAAGCATACGCTTTACCTCGGCAGATACGGCTTCCCTACGGGCTTCTGGGATCCTATAGGGCTTGAGGTTTACTCTGCTTCTAGGCTCAGTTTCAATGTGATGACAGATGAGGTGTGTACGCCCTGGAAGGTCAGAAAACTTGTCTTTGTTTTTCTGTAAAAATTCCTGAGCCTCCTGTTTCTGTGACACTGATAGGGTATCACCAACCTTGACTGGAGGGATTGGTTGTGACAAATTACTAACAGTATTTGTCGCCCCCAAGGATTCCCTGTCTTTCCAGGGCTTAATCAAGTTTACGTGGTAAACTTGGAAAGGCTTCCTTCTACCTGGTTGGTGCACCTTGTAGTTCACCTCACTGACCTTTTCCACAATTTCATAGGGACCTTGCCACTTCGCCAGGAATTTACTCTCAACAGTGGGAACTAGTATAAGGACCCTATCGCCTGGGTTAAATGTCCTGATTCTTGCAGACCGGTTGTAAATTCTACTTTGGGCCTCTTGCGCCCTCTGGAGGTGTTCCCTTACTAGGGGCATTACAGCGGCTATACGGTCCTGCATTTGTGCTACATGCTCAATAACGCTCTTGTATGGGGTGGACTCGCTCTCCCATGTCTCTTTTGCAATGTCCAGTAGACCCCTAGGGTGACGACCATAGACCAACTCGAATGGTGAGAACCCTGTGGACGCTTGGGGCACTTCCCTAATAGCAAACATGAGGTAGGGTAACAAATGATCCCAGTCACGGCCATCTTTTTCCACCACTTTTTTCAGCATATGTTTCAAAGTTTTGTTAAATCTCTCCACCAATCCGTCCGTCTGGGGGTGGTATACAGAGGTACGGATGGGTGAGATTTTAAATAGTTTGCATAACTCCTTCATCACCTTTGACATAAAGGGTGTACCTTGGTCAGTTAGGATTTCTTTGGGGATTCCAGTCCTAGAGAACATATAAAACAACTCACGTGCAATTGTTTTAGATGCGGTGTTTCTTAAGGGCACAGCTTCAGGATAGCGGGTCGCATAATCCATGACCACCAGAATATATTGGTGTCCTCTAGCGGATTTTACAATGGGACCCACTAAATCCATGGCTATACGCTCAAAAGGCAACTCTATAATAGGGAGCGAAACCAAAGGACTGCGAAAATGTGACACTGGGGCACTAAGCTGACATGTGGGGCACGACTCGCAGTACTTTTTAATATCACCATATATCGCCGGCCAGTAGAACCTCTGGAGAACCCTCTCCTGCGTTTTGTCAGTCCCCAAGTGTCCCCCAAGAACATGGTTATGTGCCATGTCCAGCACCTGACGCCGGTACGGCTTAGGCACCAGAAGCTGTTCCACAATCTCATCCTTAACCTTAGTGACTCTATAGAAAAGATCATTAGTCACAGAAAAATGTGGAAATCTTTTCTCAGCATCTGGTTCCTGAGGTACCCCATTCATGACAGCAACCTGCTCTCTCGCATTTTTGAGAGTGGGGTCCTGTAACTGTGCAGTCCCAAAATTATCCCTAGACACCTCTAAGTCGGGTATATTTTGCTCAGTGGGAGGAGCCTCCTCCTCTCCAGCCAGGACCTGCAAAGGAAAACAATCATTTTCTTCCTGCACACTTTTATCATTTACAGGGGGTAACGCAACAACCTTAGGAGTATCCTCACTCCTTTCGGGGGATTTTCTTTTTCCCCAGAGAGCCCAGAATAGTGGAAAATCGCGCCCCAGTATTACGTTGTGCATGAGATTTTTAACCACACCCACTTCATATTGTACGGTGCCTTGTTTAGTCCCGACTTCAGCCAGCACTATAGGGTACACTTTTGTATCCCCATGTATACAAACAACACTCATATGCTTTTTACACTCAAAGTCCCCAGCCACCAGGCTGGCATGCACCAAGGTTACGAGGCTTCCTGAGTCCAGCAACGCTTTAACAGGAAAGTCATTAATTGTAACGTTGCAGATTTGCGGTTCAGTCTCTAGTCCAGGAACTGCAACACAAGATGGTTCCGCAAATAGCGACTGACGCCGACTAACCTCACAGTCCATGGGCTCAGTGGTAAGAGGGCAATGGGCAGACACGTGTCCCGTCTCATGGCACCTCCAGCACTGGATAGAGCCTGTTCTCCTTGGCCAGGAGTCCTTTTTAGGGCTACTTAGCCACCCGGGACCATCTCCAGTCTTTTGCCCCTGAGACACCACTTGAGCCCTTTTTCCTCCCTCAGCACCCCTCCACACTCCCCCAATAGATGGAAGTCTCTTACCAGCTGATGGCACAGATCTGGCACTCCGGGGAGGTGAGGGGGCTGCAGAAACATCACGGAGGTAGTCCTCAGTCGCCTGGAATCTCTCCACAAGGTTGACAAGTTCGTTTGCATTCTTAGGGTCACCTTGTCCCACCCAGCGTTGCAGGTCAGCAGGAAGTGCTCGGAGGTAGCGGTCCATCACAACCCTCTCTAGGATCTGTGCAGGAGTAGAAGTGTCTGGCTCCAACCACTTCCTCGCCAAATGGATCAGGTCATACATCTGGGACCTCGCCGATTTGTCCAAACTGTAGCTCCAGTTGCGTACCCTCCTGGCACGGACCGCAGTAGTAACGCCTAGCCGGGCAAGTATCTCCGCTTTTAGCCGAGTATAGTCCTTAACCTCTTGCTCACTGAGGTCATAGTAGGCCTTTTGAGGTTCCCCTGTTAAATAGGGCGCAATTACCTCTGCCCACTCAGCGACGGGTAACTTCTCTCGCTCAGCCGCACGCTCAAACCCAGTTAGGAAGGCCTCAACATCATCCTCAGCAGTCATCTTTTGCAGCGCTCGCTGCACAGCTCTTTTCACATCAAAAGTCTCTGGAGCGGCTCGCACCACTGTGTGGGGGTTAGCAACCACAGGCGCCTCTTGTTTTGCAATCAGGTGTTCAATAAGTTGTTGTTGGGCAGCCATGGTCTGTTCATGGCGTCTATTAGCCTCTATCTGGGCCTGTTGTTGTTGCAAACTTACTTGCATAAACTGCTTCAGTATCTCCTCCATGTTGCCCGACTGTTCTTGGAGTGTAGTTGCAGCTTTCACCCAAGACATAGGCAGCTGTAGCCAAGTCTGTCCACACCGTTGCCCCTAGCAACCGTTTTGCCCGCTCCGCAGCACCAATTGTAGGGATCTTCCCGGGGGATGGTGTGTTTGGACACAGTTCACGACAGACTTAGGTGTTATAAAAGCAGGTCTTGGCGTTTATTCATGGCATAAACAGTCCAGTAAACAAAACATACAGCAGCAGCGTGCTTCTTTAGTGTACAAAACAAAATAAAGTCCTAGCCCGTCTGGGCGCTTACTAGCAGGTTCTTCTCACCTAGCTGACACTTTCAAAATACAGCGTTCGCCTGGACATCGCAGGGTGAGTTTTTAGCTCCAGCAGTGGCTGCGTTCGCAGCTTCCTTCACACACACACACACAGGCTGTTCATTCCTGGCTGAGAGCAATAGCCTACAGTCTCTGCAGAGCTTTTACCTCCCAGGCTAATTAGGATCAGGGCTCACCTGATTCAAAACCCAAACTGGATCGGGGAGGTGTGGAATGACAGGTCCCTCTACCAAACCTACCTGCCATTCCATATAAATCCAGGCCCGGCAAAATTTAAACAACACCTCAGCAGCATATCACTGCTGGGAAACAAATCAATCCTGGACTTACCATCTCACCCAGCGTAGTAACCTAGGTGAAATGTACACCCCCTCGATCACTTCTCCAGTGACATGTCTACAATATATATAATAAATACACATTTGAAGCAAAAACAGAACCCCCCATTTGAAGTGGACCTTAACCTGGAATGTGTCCCCATGATTTTCCCTATACAGACCTTGGCCATTTTTAATGCAAGGAATATTAAATCAGGGCTACCATTGGGCATGAAACAGCCCACTTATCTTCCACCCGATCTCGCCTAATTCTGGCGTGCTCCAGTTGTGATCAATGGGTGTTTCCACACGAGCCCTGCCACACCAACCCACTGTGTCAGCTTCTTATGCTATTCTCATATAGATGTAAGGCATGGGAGTGGGTAAGTAAGTGGGATGTCTCCTGCCCTAGGGCATCCATGATCTGAGGATTAAGGGGAAAGTCCATGAGAAATGGACTTTCCCCTTATCAACCGTGCCTCCTTATTTAGGTATTTAGGAAGATTTTTATAATTAGACCATTTTCACAACAGACCTGCTTTAACAACCCATTGAAGGCAAAAAAAAAACATTATTACTCAGTCCACGCTCTTGTGTTACACCCCCAACCAATGTGAGCATCATCGACTAACTTATTGCTTGCTGAAGTAGTGGTTGCTGTAGGCCCCGATTAAGCAGTGGACAAAAGGGGCTCATGCCCTTGGGCCTCCTTTACTTGGGGGCTCCACCACAGATGTACAATCGACATCCCAACAACAACTGCAAGAAGGGCACACACTTAATGCGTCAAGCATCCGTGCAGGGACCCAGTGGGCTCTCCTCCAGACTTTCTGCTCACTGGCCACCTAATCTGGCCCTGGGTTACTGCCATTGAGGATTCCAGAAGGATAACTATTAAAGCTTATTCTGGCTTAATATGGGTTGTTAAACTGAACCTTCACCCTGAATAAGAGCCTATCTTCTATGTTTCACCCACCCTGTAAAACAGATTGTGTGCATCAAAAATCATCCTACCTTCACCCTATTGTGTTTTTTGAGCCTTTTAACATCCAAGATGGTGGCCCGTGGAGTCTCAGGCTGCCTGTAGACAGGAAGTGTCTTCTGAGTGTTCTGCTCTGCATTCTGGGATTGCTGTCCTTTTCTTGATCCCAGCTCTGCTCTGCCTGTGCAGAGGACAGCTGTAACCCACCCCCTGCACTTTCGCCTCTCTCCTCTCCTCAGTATGTGATGCTTCTGAGGCAAGATGGCAGCCCCTGTATGCTAGAGTCCTAGACAGTTGCAGCCCAGTGGGGGAAAGAATAAAAAGTATGTGAATAAAAACTTAAAATATATTCATTTTAGATGCTGGGCAATCATTTTTTAAGGCTTTTGGCTTTTCATTAAAGGAGCAGTATCGCAAAATTTGCATTAAAAAAGATAAATAATTAAATAGCCACACAATAGCTTCTAACATGTGTATAAATAATGTGGCGATAGAAAAAGGAAAAAATATCTGCCTTTCTTTTAAATTGTATAATGACAATGGCTCAGTCCATTTGCTGAATAGGGGGATCTGCTGGGTTGTATTTAGTGAGCTGCTTCATTTAGCCCACTGGTCTCCTAGCAACACTTTACCTCAGAGGCTGACACTGTAATCAGTGGTAACGGCTGTGTGTGTGTGTGAGGTGCTGCTTTTGTTATGAGGTGACTCAAATGTGTAAAATCTATACAAAATAAACTAAACTGACTGCAAATGACTGAAAATCTACTTTGAATAACTGTGCAGGAAAATCTAAAGGTATTAAAGTGGAACAAAACCCTGAGTGGCCAACCCTGAAGTCTATAAGACCTGGCCATTGACCTTGCCCCTTGGGCATTCTAAATCAGGATGCCCACTGTGTGAAACAACCCCTGGGTAACCACAGATCCCCCCATTTTTCTGGCCCGCTCACGCAGATAGTCATTTAGACAGGCCGGGCGGCCAGTAAGGTTACTGTTCAGGCTCCCCATCTGCGTGCAAACAGCGCTGATTGGATGAGAGCCCGCGCATGCGCTGTGGGACAGGGAAAGGTACGTTTTCTCAGGCGAACTTGGGGATTTCACATATCAGGGCATCCCAAGTCAAGATGCCCCTAGGGGCACAAAACAAAACTCCAGATAGTGAAAATCCTGGGTTGGGCTTTGCTCAAAACACACAAAGCTGAAAGAAAGATCATATGGAAAAATGTGTTGAGAAAAGAGAGAGAAAATGGTAAACTGAAAGATTCTGCAGCAGAACCAACATGAAGGGAAAACTGGCAAAATCAGCTAAATGACTTCTAGAGCTTTTCTCTCTGTTTTAGATATATAAGTTCTGGCCAGGCAATGTTGCAATGTTGTTATCTTATGCTGGACGGCTGCCAGCACTGAACAGCTGGTACTTTGATACATTGTTTCCCCCCCTCTCCTCAGCGTGGAACAGGCCAGAGTGTCGGGTCCCGACACTCAGCAGACATAAAAATGAGCTATTAGTCTCCAGCTGCTCAACACACACATAATTTTTTTCTAAATTTGTAATTCTTACTCCAACACCTACCTACATTCAAAGTACCATTTAAATATAAGTCACCAAGAAAAATTTGCGATACTGCTCCTTTAAATGATGCTGAAGGTCCTGTTTAAGGATGTACCAAAGGACCTAAAGTCTTTTATGATTTTTGGTCAGCTTTAACTGTCAAAATAGCTCATTTGACCATTTTAGGCCAGATACGGTGAAGGCAACACAGAGCACTTGCTATAAAGCTCCCTTTGCCCTTGTCATGGTCGGTGGCTGTGTCTTCTTATGCCCTTATTCATCAAGCGATAGCGCCAGGTAGTGTCTGACGAGCGCCAGGTAGCGGCAGCTAACGGCGACTACCGACTCAAGTACGCCCGCGGCGGTCACAATGACGCATTTATCAAGCAAAATGAGGCTAGCGCCGGCGAGAGCGACGGCTAGCGCGGCATTCATCATGAAGCCGGCTGGACCGAACAGCGCCGCTGCAAATTCCCTCACAGCGCCAGGTATGAGCTGTCGCTCCCTGGCGATGTCCAATGCATTTCAATGGAGCAATCTTTAATAATTCATGATTAATTGGTAATAATTTTTTTTTTAATTTTTTTAATGTCAAAAAATCGGAGAACACTTCTGCAATGTTAGGATTTATTTTTAAGTCAAACAAAAAAAAAAAAAAAATATGTGCAGAATTGATCTAACAGGTCTGAGATTAATGTATTCATATTACAAAAATGATTCTCAAAACATGTATAATGTTACATTCAAAAAATATGGTTGTTTAGGGGTTAAAAACTAGTTAATACAGATCGGCGCCAGCGCTCTGGGGTTTAAACAAGGAATGGACAGCGACAGCACATTCGGAGCGTGATTTTTTGATGAATATGAAGCTAGCCGTTCGCTCTGGCCATTCGTTGTCAGGCGCTCACATACAACGCTGGACCTGTGAAACAGCGACCCCCCAGCCAGTATTCAACATTACCGCACACCGACTGAGTCGCTGTCATCAAGCTAATGCCGGCCAAGCACAGCGAATACTGGCTGGCGCTGAAAAAATCACGCTACAGTCGCTCATCTGTCGCTACCTGGCGCTATTGATGAATCGGCCTCCCCGTCTCTTTATCCAGCATGAGCTTTACATTGCTTCCCTTGTTAGGTTTCCATTATGATAAATAAAACATGAAAAAAAGAGAGGAGAGAAATTGTAATGCTTTTATTTACTCTCATCTTTTGATACATGGCTCCAGATGAATGCCTCCGCCTTTAATAAAACCCTTGACTGCTTCAGTGGTGAATGTGATTTAGGCGTGGAGTAGACGGCTCTGATTCACAAAGCGTGTTCTGCTCCGGCACTGGCCGCTATCTGATGCCTCTTCATGCACAGTTGCCCAAATGACACTTTAATAGCTCACTGTAAAGGCAAGTTACTTTGTATCTCTATCCAGTGAAAATGGCTAATGGCGATAAGAGGGGGAAACAAAACAGCGGCCATATCTTTAGCGGCTCATCTTGGCTCCATAGTGAAGGCCGAGTGACGCATCTTCTGATTATTCTTTCTTTGGTCCACTGAAGCCAAGATAATATGCAAAATTTTATATAGGGTAATTAAAGTTGTCACTGAGATGGAAACGCCTAGGACTAATGGGACTTGTCCTCTTAAGTCAGTTTTTGTCATGAAATATTTAATTTTATACAAACATTAAAGTTAAAGAGGAACCAAACCTAGGATTTTGTTCCTTGCTCTGGGGGCATCCCAAATTAGGATGAAACCCCTGGATCGCCCAGAAAAACTAATCTCCAACGCGTCCTACAGCGCTTGCACATCCAATCAGAAGCATTTGCTGTGCACATGTAGTAATGGCCCTGTTTACATGGAGAGCTTCGGCAAGCTGGAGCGCAGTGGGTGCATCCCCAGCAGCAGGGCCAGCGTCAGCACCCAGCAAGGCGGGGCAGCTGCCAGGGTCCCCACCCTCCGGGGGGGCCCACTGACAGGTCCGGCCTTTGAGGTGTGTGACGGCGCTTGATCGGTGGCGGATTAGGAGGGCACCACCACAGCTGGTGCCCACATCTCCTCGAACGGTTAAGTTAGAGGTCCCCTAAGTTAGGAGAAGTCCCCTAAGTGACACTATAATATCTCACTGTAAAGGCAAGTTACTTTGTATCTCTACCCACTGAAAATGGCTAATGGCGATAAGAGGGGGAAACAAAACAGCGGCCATATCTTTAGCGGCTCATCTTGGCTCCATAGTGAAGGCTGAGTGTCACATCTTCTGATTATTCTTTCTTTGGTCCACTGAAGCCAGGATAATATGCAAAATTTTATATAGGGTAATTAAAGTTGTCACTGAGGTGGAAACGCCCAGGACTAATGGGACTTGTCCTCCTATGCTGATCCTCTAAAAGGTCTGAAATATTTAATTTTATACCAACATTATAGTTAAACCTAGGATTTTGTCCTTTGCTCTGGGGGCATCCCAAATTAGGATGAAACCCCCGGATCGCCCAGAAAAACTCAACCCCACCCCATCCTACAGCGCTTGTGCAGATTTCATCCAATCAGAAGCATTTGCTTTGCATATGTAGTAATGGTTCTGTTTTCTTGGTGAGCTTCCCCAGCAGCGGGGCCAGCATCAGCACCCGGCAAGACGGGGCAGCTGCCGGGGGCCCTACCCTCCGGGGGGGGGCCCATTGACAGGGCCGCCCTTTGGGGTGTGTGACGGCGCTTGACCGGTGGCTGATTAGGAAGGCACCTCCACAGCTGGTGCCCACATCTCCTCGAATGGTTCCACACAATGGGGCATTTCCATTTAGATTTCAGGGGAGGAAATGTTGGGTTTTGTTCTGATTTTAAGTTGCCCACCCCAGCTGATTTCCTATCCCTGGAGCATCCCACGGGAAGGCAATTTCAGGGTTGTGCCACAGGATTTTTGTTCTGCTTTCATTAGCAATTTTATGTGTAGTGCCTTTCCTTCTGATTCAGTTTGTCCCCTTTTTTAAGAACCTTCGGGTTCGGCAGACACTCAAATCCAAACTCCATTCAAGTCTATAAAGATTAAATCGGAGGATCACTAAATCTATGGGGAACATTGTACTGATTATACAAATGTAGAGGTCCCCTAAGCAGGTCAAGATCCTCTCTTTAGAGGATCTTGAACCTTTCTGCTTGGGTTAAGTAATTACTGTTTTTAGCGGCTGTTGTTTATTGAGATGCTTTTAACTATGTTTGAATAAAGGATGGACTTTTAAGGAGTGCGGACCTTTTTCCCCTTGATGCTGCTTTGTATATGGATTTGAGACTATCATGGGCCAAGCACCCTGCTACTATTTAACCTTCGGAGTGCATTAAGCCTTTCCTCTATTTGTTTAGAGGTCCCCTAAGTTAGGCAAGGTCCCCTAAGTCAGGAGCAACAGAGATGTGCCATGGGCATAGGGTGTTGGGGTTTATTTTCGATAGAGACAACATTGTGTCATGTGTGACAAATGTTGGCGCTATCAAAAATTAGCCTAGTGATCGGGTAAGCTGTCACAATTTAAGCACCCTAAAGCCTTAAATGTTTTAGATATCTCAGATTAACTGATGCATGATCGAGGAGGCAGGAGCCTCTGAAAGATTTTATTTAATTGATATCATAAAATGACATTTTTTAAATGGAGTAGTAGCCGGCAATCTTTCTATTTCTGCTGAGATTCACCATGAGCAAATGAGTCGTGCTTCTCCACCTTCACCAAGATTTCAGAGTACAAAGTCAATTACCTCTTCATTTTGCTTACATCCCTCATTACAGCCAGAGCTTACATCCCTCCATTATAGGCAGTGGGGAGCATCCCTCATTACAGCCGGTGAGCGCCATCCCTCCATTACAGGCAATGGGAGCATTCCTTATTATAGCCAGTGAGCGTCATTCTTCCATTACAGACAGTAAGAAGCATCCCTCATTACAGCCAGTGTGCGGCATCCTTACATTACAGGCAGTGAGGAGCATCCCTCATTACAGCCGGTGAGTGTCAACCCTTCATTACAGGCAGCTGGGAGCATTCCTCATTACAGCCAGTGAACGGCATCCCTCCATTACAGGCAGCGAGGAGCATCCCTCATTACAGCCAGTGTGCAGCATCCCTACATTACAGGCAGTGAAGGGCATCCCTCATTACAGTCAGTGAGTGGCATTCCTCCATTACATGCAGTGTGCGGCATCTCCTATTACAGGCAGTGAACGGAATCCATCATTACAGCCAGTGAGCGGTATCCCTTCCATTACATGTAGTGTGTGGCATCTCCTATTAAAATCAGTGAGGGGCATCCCACATTACAGCCAGTGTGCAGCATCCCTTCATTACAGGCAGTTTGTGACCCCGCCCTCCCAGAAAGCTGACAATAAAAAGCAGCAAGCAGGTAGGGTAATCGATTCATGCCGCTACTGCTGCTGTTGCTAAAACACACACACACACACACACATACAAACCTACTGGCATACCCCGGTTGCCGCAGCGATAGTTCTGGGTGACCAGTCGCCCAAAACTCTCACCACATCAACGGGGAAGCGCCGCTCACTGGCCATTATTCACTCCACTGCTCACCAGCCACCTCCCAAATGTGACTTTTAAATTCACCTTTTAGAGGTGAGATAAAGCCACCTCACCTGGGTTTTGTTCCGCTTTAAATCTATTGATTTATCCACCGTTTTTATTGGTTGATCCAGTTGATCCATTGTTTTTATTGGCTGATAAGATTACCCTACAGGTTGCTCAAGATAAATGACCGTATATGTATTTGTCTTGGTTAAAAAGCATTTCAATATAAAAGGCTAGTTCATTGCAACAGACTTAAATATTGGTCGTATCAGTAGCATAAATCACCATTATCTGTTTCATTAACATGATTTGTGAAAGGGAAGATGTCGTATATTTGATAAATCCTGCAGCACTTTCAGATTTGGAAATTTTGGCACCGTCCAAGCAAAGTAAATTTTTCTTTGTGAGTTGGTAATTGCAGACGATGGTTATCATCCAACTCTACTCCAGCTGGGAAACAGATCATGGACTCACTGTGCTAGAAAATATTACCAGAGCACATTATTCTTTAACTGATAAGAAAAATAGTCAGGTATGAGATGATTATAGATATAATAGCAGAAAATACTTTGATGAAAAAGAGAAAAAAATATTTTTTATACAATGTGCTTTGTGGATATGACTTGATTTAGAGATAAGTAATTGCACACCAACCTGCAATGATTCTGATCCTTTAAGTGCTGCATTTTTATCAAATAAAGTTTAACCTCATGTCGTGCTGTCCTCTGTGCAAGAACACTGTAGGCATTGCATTGGAGTAAGCTGAGCTGGAATGATAGTGTGGAGGGCTCCATTCTAGCCTACCACTAAGACAGTAGAGTGTCAACATGAACACGAGCCCCAGGCTTTGATTTCTGGTCAAGAGCAAAGTCAGTATTAGTGTTGGGCGAACACGAACCGCAAAGTTCAGGTTCCTACCGAACTTTGGGAATTCGGGTTCCCAAATGGCTTCTGCATTCGGCCTGAACATGAAAAAGCTGGTTGATGGGCTGCTAAGCCACATAGAGATGGCCGCTGCTTCCAAGAGCTTCTAGTGCTGGCACGTCTGCTGACTTAAGGAATGTCCTCACTAATGACATGACTCAGGACTATGTTTGGCCCTGTTTGGAGATATTTTACAAGCCAGCGATGACGGAAGGAGGAACTGGATCACGGGGTTGAGGTCCCTATAAGATGCACTATTTTTCCCCAAAAGTATGTGGAGGGGGGTGTCAGTGCGTGTTTTTGGGCGAATGTAAAACAAAAACAAAAAAAGTGAAAAAAAGGTACACTTACATGTCTAACTCTTGTGTCCCGGCAACCGGGAGGCCAGCCAAGCAGTGGGTGGATGGGCAGGGGAAATAAACGCTGTCTACTGTCCCCGCTCTGGCTTCTGGCGCCGCCACTTCCTCTCATGTAAGTATACTTTTTTCAGACGGTTGGGATGATTCTGCCATATTGTTTATGGGAATGAGAGGGGGGGGGATTCCACACTGAATAAGGGGATGAGGGGGATGCCACACTGCCTATATGGGGAATAGGATGGGGGATGCCACACTGCCTATATGGGGAATAGGATGGGGGGATGACACACTGCCTATGGTAAATGAGAGGGGGGAATGCCACACTGCCCATGTGGAATGGGATAGGGAGATTCCACACTGCCTATGGGGAATGGGAGGGGGATGCATGCCAAACTGCCTATGGGGAATGGGATGGGGGAATGCCACACTGCCCATGGAGAATAGCATGAGGGAATGCCACACTGCCTATGGGGAATGTGATGGGGGAATGCCACACTGCCCATGGGGAATGGGATGGGGGAATGCCACACTGCCCATGGAGAATAGCATGAGGGAATGCCACACTGCCTATGGGGAATGTGATGGGGGAATGCCACACTGCCCATGGAGAATGGGGTGGGGGGAATGCCCCACTGCCTGTAGTAGGGTGCTGTAGCACAACATTTGGTTTAGAATATATTTTTCTAATTTTCCTCCTCCAAATCCTAGGTGTGAGTTATGGGTGGGTGCGTCTTGGGGGGGGGGGCAAAAATACAGTAAGTTACTTTCAGCCGATACCAGCTGCCACGTTGCGCCCTCCCCCCATACCCGCCATCACTCGTTCGGGTCCCCAATTGATTTCAAGTCAGGATCCTTTCATTATTTTGAAGAGCCATTAGATAATCTGCCAGTAAACTGATTTTAAAGTTTGACTGGTCAAATAAGGATTTTTCATGGCCTTTGTGCTCCCGAATTGATGCCAAAGACAGTGGACCTACCTGAACCTTACCCATCAGTAGTCTTCTCTTCTGATCTATTGCAAAACTAAGGACATTGCTGCCTCCTCTAATTGTCAAAGCTAAGCAGCTACATGTGTCAGTCACCAGTGTTTATACTGTGAGTACATTTTCTATGATGTTAGAATGATTGGCAGATCTCCTTTATTCTATGCTGATATTATGGAAACTCCCCCCCCTTGCTTTGCAATGTTCGTTTAAGTCTATATTGGAAAGAGTTTTTCAGATGTATTTAGAGTGCACCATAAGTGTATAATAATTTAACATCCAGATTTGTGGAGCTTAATGGGGCTAAAGTCTTTATGTGCCAAAATAAATTGCTTGGCTGATCGCTTGCCCTTGTTTGTTTTCATGTACATGTTTTAGTGAATGGCAACAAAAAGGCAGCGTCTATGAATTTTATAACAGAGCATACGGCTTGCTGACATTACAAAAAAGAGAAAGAACCGGTTTTATTAAAAAAATCAAGTAACTTGCACTTTAAGGACTCTATGATAAAGAGATGAATCTTATGTATATAGGATTGCTTCTCAACCCAAGTTCCTAACTCAGCTCTTCAAAGGTACAAGATATGCATACTCCTCTTCTCTAAAGGCTTTTGTATACTGTGGGTGCTCGATCTTGGAAATATCCCGCTGAATTGAAAACTCATCTTTAGACTTGTTCTACTAAGAAAGGAAATTCAATTAAATGGGATTTTAGAAGTTTCAATAAAACTATACTCACCCCTTTAAAGATAAGAAGCCCAGGCGAGCCAAAGCGAGCTTTATGTAGAAAGGATATCCACTTCTGCTAAGAGTATAATCCTAGTTTAGTCTACAATGCGCACAACAGGAAATCAATGTATGTTAGAATCTATCTGAACACATAAAAACGAGGCAATGTATGAGGGAAATATTGACGCCCAATGGATTAAATAGATCCAGGCAATGGCTAAAAAGTTGCATTGTACAGGTGAAAAAAAAATCTTCCTTTTGGACTTTCTCTTTTAGGATGTTAAAACTGAAACTCACACTGAAGAAATGCGTCACACTTAAGGAATATGGAAATATTAATACTTAATACTTAAAAAAAATAATACTAAAGCGTTACTATCAATAATACTGTTAATTTTAAATTAGAACTGTTACCATCATGCTTCACGAATTTCTTGCCAGCACACTTTAGGACATAGAAACATGGAAGGTTGACGGCAGAAGGAGACCATACGGTCCATCTAGTCTGCCCTTATGTGTATATGTACTCTTTATCTTAGAATAGATGGATGGACATGTTTCAATTCACTGACTCCCTGAGTAGATCACAATCACCCCTGAAAGGAGAACGTTGGATGTCCAACACCGCCGCAACGGGGTCGGACTGCGGCGAGCGAGCTGCCTCCAGCCTGTCAGTGACTGGAGGTAAGTGTGGGGGTTGCTTAGCACCGAGTGGCGGTGCCCCGCTCATTTGGAGGTTCTGGATGCGTCTTCCGTATGCATATGGTCAACTGTTTTATTGCTCTCACCAATTTTATTTTAGTATTCCTGTTATTAATTGTTTATGCAAGACATTTGGAAACAGCGCAGATGACGTCACTAGTGACGTCAGGCGCGATTTTTGAATTCTTTGGGGCCTGTGATTGGCCCCATTATACATTTACATGGTGGCATCTTCTCTAAATCTGTTTGTATGTGGTGAGTCCTGAAGAGGGGGGCCCTAGTGCACCCCGAAACGTTGATCGGTAACCATCACTGTGTTTAATCTTTTCTGCACTTTGGATTTTTTGGGATATATGAATACAATTTGATATTTATGGACATTTGGAGTGCTGGTTATTGGCAAAGATTTCAATTCAGTGACTGTCGATTTTTCAACTACCTCTGCTGGAAGTTTGTTCCAAGCATCTACTACTTTTTCTGTAAAATAACAAGGAGGAAAAGGAGGACAAATCAATTAACAACATGGTCCCCATAGGTTTAGATTTGGGGTGGTTTTAACCTCCCCCGATGGAGGCCCTTTAAAGTGGACCAACACCCAGGATTTTCACTATCCTGGGTGTTGGTCCACTTCCGCGGGGCACCCTGATCGGGGGTGCCCCGCTTTGTGAAACCCCCCAGAAAGCCCCAAAAACTCACCTGACCCCGCTCCCACGTGACTCGCTCCACCAATCACCACCGACGGACAAGCGAGGTCCGTTGACGGACAAGGTGAGAGCGCCCGCCGGCGCCTATCGCGCGTCCCTCTTACAGGGAGCGCGCCCGCGCCAGCCATTCACAAACGGCCGGCGCGGGTGCGTGCCCTGCTAGAGGGATGTGCGAGAGTGGGCGGTGGCCCGGGCATGCACCGTTGGAACGAGGAACAGGTAGGATTTGCGGGCGTCCTGGGGGGTTTCACACAGGCAGGGAGCTGATCGGCCCGGGAATCTTATAGATTTTATATCTAATAAGGCCCTGCCTATGTCAGTTCTCAAACTTACCAGGCTCGCTCATGCTGAGAGCTTTGAGAGATAGGGGTGGATGGAGGAGAGTCACATGGGACAGACTTCAGGTAAGCTCCTTCCTGTCTCATTATTACCACAAAACCTGAATAGCTGGTCATTTTAGGACTCATATCTCACAATATAACTAGCCATTTTTTTATTTCTATTGTGTACTTTCTTAGAATGTTGGAACCACAAATCTAACATTTCTCATTTTAAAATTTTTGCGAGTGTGACAAGTCATCGACAGTTTCATAACTCATGATACTATTTTGTATGATTTTAATTAAATCAGTGACTCAGGATTTTAAATTGATGGCAGAAAATGTGTTTAAATAACAACACAATTACGCTGTGAAGTAGGAACATTTATTCTGGGTAAAATTATGCTGAACTGGCTCTTTCTCCGCTCAGCAATTTAATGAGCGTCTTATTGGCACACTGTTTGAGGCGGTATACAAAATTGACCTCTTAATTTAGGACACAATTCCCTGTCAGGTTTAAAGTATATTTGTTAAATGTTTATAAATCGGGTGTTTAATCTTCATCTCTAAATAGCATGTCTTATGGCGTCACGTTAATATGTGCGCATTATGGAAATGATGTGTGGTAAACAGATCTTAAGCCTGGCGTGCACAGAAGCTGCATTGTGAATTGCAGAATTCTGACACTGAAATTTTCAATGCTATTGGCGCATAATAGAATAACTATTAAGACATTTATAATAGTAATAATAAGAAAAATAATGATAATAAAATAATAATACATGTGGAGGCTGATTCACTACTAGCGCCAGGTATTGCCAGATGAGCATCTGTATGGCGGCACTTAGAGAGACCGCTAGTAGACGCTGTAAGCGGGTATCGGCCGCTGTAACCTAGCGTCTTGGTCGCTGTAGTAACCTGGCCGGCACTGATGAATGTGATGTGTGTTGGCCGCTCTAACAACTGTATAACGTTGCAGCAAGCGAGAGGTAGCGCCAGCTTAGTGCATCCGGCACTCGGCGCTCCACACCATATTTAACAAAACACTACACACACACACAGCGTCGGCGCTCTAAAGCTGGGCGCTGTAGCATAGAGCGCCAGACGCTGTGTGATCAAAGTCTGTTTCCACCAGTAACAAAGCGAAAACACATGGAATGACATTGTTTTAACACACTTTAGTGCCAGACCTGTAATGACAATTTTGCATAAAAACATAAAAAGTCAAAAAAGTTAGTAAAAGTGTTTGTTTGCAGCCAGGAGAGGTCACACAATGATTTCAGCAAAAAGAAAATAGTAATTGCCAAACACGCTGTTTAAACATAAACAAATGAACGGCCATTAAAACGCATGGGAGAGCAACACTGAGCGAAAGGTAATACGTGTCGCTATTGAACCTAGAGTTCCGGCACTCACCAGATTCACTTTCTTAAATGTGGTTTTGCGTACAGCGCCTGACGTTCAACAGACGCTGCCTGCCGCTACGAAGCACTACCTGGCGCAATCCCTTCTTAAATAACCCCCTTAATATTAATTCTCAGGAACACACTACCCACAAGACACTGCAAAATCGCTGCAGACAATAATCAATGCCTGCCTGAAAGGGCCCCAGTGCTAGACAATTGCAGGGCCAGTGTTGGACTGGCTTACCAGATCAGAGGAGTCTCCCATGGGCTCCATACACTGACCCAGTTCCACCATCAGGGAGATCCATGACTTACCAGGAGGCTGATTCATTAATAGCGACAGATAGCAACAGATAGCGACTGTTGAGTGACTGTAGCGGTATTTTGACAGCGACCGCTAGTAGTCGCTGTGCTTGGCCGTTGTTCGGTGGATGATAGCGACTCAGTCGGTGTGCCGTAATGTTGAATACAAGATGCTGGGTCGCTATTTGACAGGTTCGCTGTTGTATGGGAGCGCATGATAGCGACTGGACATAGCGACCGGCACCCACCATATTCATAAAAAATCAGCCTTAAAAATTCCTAGCGCTGTCAAATGCATGTTTAAATCCCAGAGCGCAGTAGGCGATGTGTTAAAAGTAGTTTTTTAACCCCCAAACCACCCAAAAAAAAGTGGAATTATTTTGAAATAAAATTCAAACCTGAATAGTTTAAAATCAGACCTGTAATATCAATTCTGCAAAAAAAAATCTTTTTTGAAAAAATCCCCAAAAAATAAATTTTCAAAGGAAGAAGTGTTCACAGATTTTTTTTTTTAATTTAAAAAAACAAAATATATATTATAAATTGATTATTAATTAAAATACATTCTGCCATTGAAATGCATTGGAGAGCGCCAGGTAGCGAGAGGTCATACCTGTCGCTGTTCAAGGATGTTCGCTGGCGCTGTGGGATGAGGCTGGGATAATGATGAATGAGTCGCTAGGTGGCGCTATCTCAGTCGCTAAGTAGTATCGGCTTGATAAATGTGTGATTGTGGAGGGGAGCCGGCGTTCTCGTTGCGGTACCTGGCTATACTGGCCGGCTCCCCAGTCGCTATCTGTCGCTATCTGTCGCTATTCCTTGATAAATAAGGCCCCAAGTGTTTCTGGTTTGCCTGAAGTGTGAGTTTGGTATTTTATTTATTTTATGTTACTTTTGTTATTTGATTAAAACACTTAGCTGTATATTTTGCAGCAACCTGATTAAAGAGGAAGTCCAAGAATCGGGCGGAGGGGTGGCTGGGGGGGTTAACATAAGCTTGGACTTCCTCTTTAAGACTGATCTTATATTATTTCTATATTGGTCCCAAGAATGATTTCTTTTGGTGGGCCACAAGTATGATTTCCTACTAAGGGACTCCAATCCACCATGTGGGGCAATTGGAATTTCCCCAAAACTGTAAGTTCACTTGAATTAATTCAGCCCCGAAACTAATCTCACAACCATATTTTGACAAATCGAATACATTTATCTGAAGTAATTTGGATCTGAAACAAATCTCATGATCATATTCGGTCAGATCCCATTGGCCACCATTGGCCATGTGGGCCACATAGCCGCAAATATTAGTTGCATGTCCATCCAGTAATTGGCATTGCTCTATAGCGGTCATGAAGGACATGCAAGTGATTTCAGAACACAGACCTGATGAGTTTTTTGGCCAAGTGTTGGGCTACCTATGGGATCATTAGCATATAATAACAATTCAGGATGTTTGGAGGGGTGATGGAGAATGTAGCTAACCTAAGGATCTGTAGGTCTTTGACTTGAGGTCCAGTTTGGGTGCACACACAAAGAAGTGTGAAGGGAGCATTGGTGGGCTAAGATTATTTCTGTTTTTAGCCCATCAACCAGCTTCACCTAAAGTGTGCACCTAAAGCTACTGTACTGCTTACCTGAGCCTGGCAATCTGTTCCCATTGATGGTTGTTCTGCTATCAAATAGGCCACATCTGGGGCTTCAGAAAAATGGCTGTCCCTATGAGTGAGGACACTTGCAGCAGTTTACAATGTAAAGTGGGGGGCAGCCATTTTTCTGAAGCCATGGCTGTGTACATTTTGATCATGGAACACCAACCCAGCCAATGAATAGTGGGGCACAGGTAAGTTGAACAACTGCTTCCTGCTCCTGCACTCTGCATTAGGTGACCACCCCTCCACCCAACCACTCCTCAACTTCACGTCTAGGCTCCTTGGGCTCCTCACCCACCGGTAATTTTAAATTAATTCTAGCAGCAGGCAGATGAGGGGCGTGGGGGGCAGCAAAGATTGGCTCCCTTTTATTTTTAGGTCCCAAAGTTCGGATCTGCATTGATTTCAGTGGAGACCAGGTTCAGGTCAAGTTCGCTACCCGGACCGAACTTTAGTTCAAAATTCAGCCAAACTTTCCAGACCCAGACTTTTATCACTTCGCCCAACACTATTCATTAGTATCTTTTCTGGCAGAGAGTTCCCTAGCCTCACTATTCTTACAGTAAAAAATCTGCTCCTATTTCAGTTCAAGGAACATATTTCCTCCAAACTCAATGGAAGCCCCTTTGTTATGGATACAGTCCAGGGTATAATTAGATTGCAGGACAGATCTTTGTATTGGAACCCAAATATATTTATACATAATTATTAGGTCACCCATCAGGCAGTTCTTTTCCCACCTAAAGGTTGACAACATTTTGAAACTGTACTCCCCTCATTTTTTTTTAGCCCGCGTTTTAACCCGCACAAGTTCTGCTTTGTACTTCTTTTGCACTGTGCCCAGAACTCTACACAATATTTATACTATAATATATATATATATATATATATATATATATATATAGGCCTGATTTACTATTTTGTTTAGAGTGTGCCCTTCTCAACAGTACACGTCTTGCCTGGGTACGACGCACCATAATGCTGGTTTTCAGGGCACCCCAGTGTAAATCCTCCAGCGTTACTACATAGGCTACAACAGGAAGGATGCGCCTTCAGTTGCAACATATATTTATTATTGAACTAGCAGCTAGTGTACCTAGGCGCACATAATACATACAAGGTCAAAAAATGTCTTTCTTTCAAGAAACAAAGGGGTTTATTCATGAAGGGATAGCGCCAGGTAGTGCCTCGTAGCAGCAGGCAGCGTCTGGTGAACGCCGGGCGCTGTATGCAAAACCAGATTTATGAAAGCTAATCTGGGGAGCGACTCTAACAGCGCCATGTAGCTGCCGATGTATTATCACAGGCGGCTCAGCGTATAGCACCAGCACTCTAGCTACCAGAGCGCCAGGTATTACCTTTCGCTCACTGTCGCTCTCCCATACATTTCAATGGACGTTCTTCTGTTTAAATGTTTTTTTTTTTCCTCAGATCATTGTGTGACCTCTCCTGGCCTAGAAAGAATCATTTTTATAAACTTTTTTTTTTTTTATGCAGAATTGTCATTACAGGTCTGGCACTAAAGTATTAACGTCACAGTGTTAAAATAATGTCATTCCATGTGTTTTCGCTTTGTTACTGGTGGATATGTGCTCAAAAACAGACTTTAATCACACAGCGTCTGGCGCTCTATGCTACAGTGCCCAGCTTTAGAGCGCCAACACTGTGTGGTGTTTTGTTAAATATGGTGTGGAGCGCTGAGAATCGGTCGCACTGAGCTGGCGCTACCTCTCGCTCCCTGCAGCGCTGTACTGGTGTTAGAGCACCCAACATACATCACATTCATCAATGTGGGCCAGGTTACTACAGATTTATAGTTCTTATGGTAAAAAACGATTGTCGCCTCCGGAAACGGGGAGGCCGATTCATTAATAGCGCCAGGTAGCGACAGATGAGCGACAGTAGCGTTATTTTCACAGCGCACGCTAGTATTCGCTGTGCTTGCCCGTTGTTCGGCTGTTGACAGCGACCCCGTCGGTGTGCGGCAATGTTGAATACGGGGTTAGGAGTCGCTGTTTGACAGGTTCCGCGCTGTATGGGAGCGCATGACAGCGAATGGCCATAGCGAACGGCTCCCAGCATATTCATTAACAAATCACGCTCAAAAAATTCTTGCGCTGTGAAATGCATGTTTAAACCCCAGAGCGCTGGCGGCGATGGGTTAAAAGTAGTTTTTTAACCCCCAAACAACCATATTTTGACAAAAAAAAAAAACCATGTTTTTCAAAACATTTTGTAATATGAATACATTAATTTCAGACCTGTAATATCAATTCTGCACAATTTTTTTTTTTACCTTAAAAAAAATATCTAACATTGCAGAAGTGGTCACAGAATTTTTGACATTTAAAAAAAAAAAAAAAAAAAAAAAAAAACATTAATAGCAATTAATTAAGAATATTTAAAGATTGCTCCATTGAAATGCATTGGAGAGCGCCAGGTAGCGAGAGGTCATACCTGTCGCTGTTCAAGGTCGCTCGCTGGCGCTGTGGGGTGAGGCTGGAATAATGATGAATGATTCGCTATCTGGCGCTCTGTCAGTCGCTAAGCAGGATCGGCTTGATAAATGTGTGATTGCGGAGGGGAGCCGGCGTTCTCGTGGCGGTGACCGTCATTACCGTTCGCTCACCATTCGCTACCTGGCGCTATCCCTTGTTAAATAAGGGCCTAAATTTCTTTTTTTCCAGTTGAAGGCAGTGCCCCCCTTGTCTTTAGAGAGGATTTTACCTGAAATAGTGTTCCCCCATATTTTTTGTATGGGCCATTTATATATTTATACAAGTTAATCATGCCCCCCACCCAGGCCTCTCCATTCGAGACCAAACAGATTTAATTCCCCTAATATTTCCTCATTACTAAGATCCTTCATTCCCCTTATTAGTTTGGTGGCTCTCCTCTGCACCCTTCCCATAGTCAGACCCTTTTCCGATACCTGGCGTTAGTAATGAGTCAGCCTCCACATTTCCTCTACCACCTTATTGAAGCATAGCACCTACGAGGTCATACTGGTGTTCCTTCTGCTTCTCAATATTAATCTAACTTGTGCTCTGCCAGAAAATAAATAATGGAATGCAAAAAAAAAAAACCTCCGCTCGACCATTAGAGGCAGACCTTTAAAGTGTTGATTCTGCTTGACTGGCTAATTGATTGTTTCATCTAAGGTTAATTAATTAATTAGTTGCAGACTAGAATTAAAGATTGCATTCACTTCTGCCTTTCTCCTTAATGAGCGCAATCTAAAAAAGAAAAAAAAAAAAACTTTATTGGTACATAAATGGGTGTTTAAAATCTGCACAGAAACTAATACGCTCTTGATGCTTTCATTAAACAAACCTATAAAATTACTTGCTTCATTATGTATTTTAGTTATTTTCCTTTTTATCCCGTGATGTCTCGCCACCTTCAGTTTTTTTTTTCTTCCCCTTTTGCCAGCCAGTTTTAAATGCCTATTTGAAATCAATTTCTCTAATAATGGGTTTAATGAGCTCATCAATTAAGACTGCCATAATGGAATGTAACTGTGTGGTTTCAGTTATCAGTTAAACTCTGTAACTAATTTCCATGCTTCATCTATCAAAAATGAATGGTTAATATTGTTTTGCTTCTGCTGCAGGATGATAGGGAGACCCAAGGCCTCTCTGCGATTTAATGTCTGGGAGTCCTAAATGTTCCCTGGAATAAAGGAGAAAGGCGGATAAACCTTTAATGACTTTGAATGTATACAAGAAGGAAGAAGCGCAAATGGCTATAACAGTAATTACATTTTACACTTATTAGATGAACCGATAGCCGCAAAGACGTAATAGCTTCCGTGCTTGTTATTTGATGGACTTTTTTCTTTTCTCACCTTTTGGGCTGTATTGGGCCTATTGAACTATAGGGCCGGCTGATTAGCAGGACGCTGTTGGGTAAAATTGCTCTGAGACCAATGCCATTTAAAGTGGACCAACCCCCAGGATTTTCACTATCCTGGGTGTTGGTCCACTTCCACGGGGCACCCCGCTGTGTGAAACCCCCCAGAAAGCCCCTAAAATCTTACCTTTTAGGCGACGGACAAGCGACGGATAAGCTGCCGCCGCCTCTTGCGCGTCCCTCTTACAGGGCGCGCGCCTGCCATTCACAAACGGCCGGCGCGGGAGCACGCCCTGCTAGAGGGACGCTCAGGAGGCGGCGGCGGCGGCGGCTTGTCCAGCTTAAGATTTTAGGAGCTTTCTGGGGGGTTTCACCCTGCGGGACATCCCGATTTCGGATGCCCCGCGGGGAGGGAGCTGATCGCCCCAGGAATCTTATAGATTCCCGGGCCGATCAGGGGTGGGTGCTGGTCCACTTTAAAGTGGCTCAAAACCCACGGAGATCGGCACGGGAATCTTATCGAACCCCCCCCCCCCATGGAGCATCCAAAATCGGGATGCCCTGCTGTTGAAACCCCCAGGTCACCCATAAACTTACCTTCTTTTCCGGTCCAAGGGCGCATGCGTGAGCCACAGTTGCATCCCAGCTATCCCTCTAGCAGGGTGCGTGCCCGCGCCAGCCAGCACGGGCACGCTCCCTGTTAGAGGGTAGGACGAGTGGCCGCACATGTGCCATAGGAGCGGAAAGAGGTAAGTTTGTTTTGGCGACCTGCAGGGTTTAACACAGTAGGGTACCCACATCAGGCCAAGGAACAAGATAGTCAAAATCCTGGGTTTGGTCCACTTTATTACATTATATCTGAGCTATTGGCTTCACATATAAGCAATTTATTAGGCTAAAGGAAGTGAGATGCTCCAAAAGACGTGGGGAGGTTTTGCCACATTTTAGGGGCCTGTTCAGTTTTTATTGAACATCTTTTAATTTTAGGGACCCTTTCTCCCTTAAGGTGGACCAAAACCCACTAAACTTGTGAAATACATTTGGCCAAAGCCCCTGCCACATTTTTTTTGGGCGTAAAACTATTTCCTCTTTTCGAATTGTCCTGGAGTACTGATTGTTTGCTGTCCCTTGGTGTGAGAAGGCAGGTGATTTGCAGTCTTTGCATAGCTGTGGAAATGATGTCATTGCTACACATAAAAGTGGCAAATAATGGAGGAGGAGGAGCTTTACAGCTAAAACAAGCATTAGAGTGAAGCAAGAGCACTAAAAATTGGCAAAAGGTGCTCTTCATAGGGGGAGAAATTCAGGGAATGCGAGTTAAAAATGTGGGTTTTGGTCCAGTTTAATGAACAAGAGGGTGCAAACAAAAACATAAAGCAGACCAAAAGTCAAATTTGGCTACAGTGACTGTGATTCCTATGGGGCATCCTGACTTGTAATTCCCCACAGTAAAACCTCCTGCCTGAGGCCCCGTACTTACCAAGCGGTGATCCAGTGCTGTATACAAATGTGGCACAGACATCTCCTGCTTCCTTGCTGTACACGCCACCTGGTGGACTGTGGAGAGTGTGCAAAGCAGGAGAAGAGGGGATGCCACTGTGTGCACCTCCTGTGGGAGGTTTGGCAGTGATGGCCATCCCAAATTGCGTTGCCCCCCTAGGAACTGTAGTGACCGGACCAAAAGTCAACTAGAGGCCGATGATGTGTTGACTGGTTCTAAGGCCCTTATTTAACAAGGGATAGCGACAGGTAGCGACTGGTGAGCGGCCGGTAATGACGGGCCCCGCCACGAGAACGCCGGCTCCCCACCACAATCACACATTTATCAAGCCAATCCTGCTTAGCGACTGAGATAGCGCCATATAGCGACTCATTCATCATTATTCCAGCCTCAGCCCACAGCGCCAGCGTCCGACCTTGAACAGCGACAGGTATGACCTCTCGCTACCTGGCGCTCTCCAATGCATTTCAATGGAGCAATCTTTAAATATTCATAATTAATTGTTATTATTATTTTTTTTTTTTAAATGGGAACAATTCTGTGACCACTTCTGCCATTTTAAATAATTTTTTAAGGTAAAAAAAATAAAAAAAATTGTACAGAATTGATATTACAGGTCTGATATTAATGTATTCATATTACAAAATTATTTAAAAAACTTGTTTTTTTTGGTTTCCAAAAATATGGTTGTTTGGAGGTTAAAAAACTACTTTTAACCCATCGCGCCAGTGCTCTGGGGTTTAAACATGCATTTTACAGCGCGAGAATATTTTGAGCGCTATCATGCGCTCCCATACAGCGCGGAACCTGATATTCAACATTACGGCAAACCGACTGAGTCGCTATCAACTACCGAACAACGGCCAAGCACAGCGACTACTAGCGGGCGCTCTGAAAATGCTGCTACAGTCGCTCAACTGTCGCTACCTGCCGCTGTTATTGAATCGGCCTCCCCGAAACACAGGGAGAATTCTTAGTGGGCCACACTGCTTTCTGGTCTGCTGGGCTGGGTGTAACCTTTAGAACACCACCTAGAGCCTGTGTCTGAATTCAATCATTCCTTTTATAACAACCTCTTCCCCTCCCTAGCTCCAAAGTCAGCCCCTCCCCCACCAAGTCCCACTGCTAATTACTTTACTTGTTTATTTCCATGTTATAATCTCTGGAGTGGAGGATTGATAAGGAGTTTTGAATAATAAGGAGGACCTAAATCCATTAGCATTGCTCAAATATACCCTATATTTGATGGAAAGCACACAGGAGTTCTGACACTTTAAAGAGGATCTTAATTCACATTGCAAGTTTTTATTGTCCATCTGGTACGTGATTTATATTGTGGTGATGGGAGTTTGCACAAACCATTATTTCTATTGGAAATTCACATAGGAGGTGGACTTTTTTCTGAATGTTGTTGAAAATTTTGCATATAATTTGAAGGAGATATTAACGTCCCGCGGAGTTATTTGGTGTTTCGGCACTAATATATACAAAAAAACTTTATGAAGTATCTACAGACTGATCCAACACAGTTTGAACTACTCCAGCGAGGATATTTGTTAATCATATGTTAATTATTTGTAAAGCTGTGTAAGCGCGGTGTTTGATGAAATATATTTTAAATATTTCTTCATCATATATAAATACATAAATATTCATAACCTTTATAGTTTTGAAATGTCTACCTGCAAATCGGTGTCAAATCTTATGGACAAAAGGGGGTCTTTTTTTTGCTTTGATTTGTTGCATAACCTTTTGCTATGCTGTATATCGGTATTTTCTCTACATCCAGTTAACAGCAACTTTACTTTTACCCTTTGTATGCTGTATGTATTATGTGTCACTTGCAGGTCCGGCTCCAGGTTTATGCTGAACCCTGGGCGATAGCATCTCATTGGACCCCTTGTTATGTGGTATGGCCCTCTATACATGGTGGTAAAGTTGTATGTACGGTGAATATTGGCAAAGGAGCAAAAATACAGAAGAAATGACAGAAAGTATAGAATAACTTATAAATAGAGAAAGAGAAATAAAGAATGAAGTAATAGAATGAATGAAAGGATTAAAAAATACAAGGAAAGAAAGAAAGAACAAAGACATAGAATGAGTGACTGAAATAGAGGAAGAATTAAAGGAAGGATTAAAGAAAAACAGCAGAAATGTATATAGATAAAATGGCAGAAAAAAGGGGAGGTACAGAAAGAGTAAAAGAAAGAGACAAAAGAAAAGGATTGGCAGAATGAACGGATGAAAAAAAATAGAACTAAAGTAAGAGATAGAAGGAAAGAAAGAAAGGATTAGACTAAAAGGACAGACATAAATAATGAAATGAAAGAAGAAAGAAAGAAAAACAAGGAATAGCTGAAAAAAGATAGGTAAAAGAAAGAACAGATAAAATAAAGGAACAAAGAATAGAAGGACTCAAATTCCTTAGTCCTGGTATCTGCACGGCTATGCATCCTGCTTAGACGTTGCCCAGGTTAGAGGGAGTGAGGTGGGCCCTCCTAAGGTGCAGGGGCTCCGGCACCTGCCCGGGTATGCCCAGTGCTGATGCCTGCCCTGGTCACTGGATATACTGAATTCAATAGCTGAACATAACCAAAGCAGAATAGAAATCTGCACCTGCTTCGACTTTTAAAACACTACAAAGATAAAAAGCCTAACAAATGTGAATGTGGAAAATTAACTCTGTGTTATTATTCATTTAAATTATAGAGAGCTAACAGTACTTTCGATCTTTATTTTTGTGTGATGTTGTGCTATTGGCATCCTTCATGGTGTCCACTAGATGGCAAGCAATGTGTTCCCTATCTGACAGCGCTCGCTTAGTGAATTCTCCCAGCTTGCACTCACATGGCAGCTAGTTAGTATTTCCTAGAGCTGTTGTTCTATAGCAAATGTTATAGGATGAGGGGATCATAGTATTGAGTGTTATTATAAGGCTTTTGCTGCATGTTTCTTTTAATGTACAAGAAAATGTTGTTAATCCATATAGCAATAACTTTACAAGAGAACACTGTTGCTGGGCATGTGTAAGGTGAGTGAGCTTCCTCGCCTAAGCAGCAGCCATAGCAGCAGTGTTCTGTGTGTACAGGGTTCACTTGTCTCTTCTTGTAGATCTTGGTTCAGACTTGTGCCCTTATTCATCAAGCGATAGCGCCAGGTAGTGTCTGACGAGCGCCAGGTAGCGGCAGCTAACGGCGACTACTGACTCAAGTACGCCCGCGGCGGTCACAATGACGCATTTATCAAGCAAAATGAGGCTAGCGCCGGCGAGAGCGACGGCTAGCGCGGCATTCATCATGAAGCCGCCTGGACCGAACAGCGCCGCTGCAAATTCCCTCACAGCGCCAGGTATGAGCTGTCGCTCCCTGGCGATGTCCAATGCATTTCAATGGAGCAATCTATAATAATTCATGATTAATTGGTATTAATTTTTTTTTAAATTTTTTTAATGTCAAAAAATCGGAGAACACTTCTGCAATGTTAGGATTTATTTTTAAGTCAAAAAAAAAAAAAAAAAAATGTGCAGAATTGATCTAACAGGTCTGAGATTAATGTATTCATATTACAAAATGATTCTAAAAACATGTATAATGTTACATTCAAAAAATATGGTTGTTTAGGGGTTAAAAACTAGTTAATACAGATCGCCGCCAGCGCTCTGGGGTTTAAACAAGGAATGGACAGCGACAGCACATTCGGAGCGTGATTTTTTGATGAATATGAAGCTAGCCGTTCGCTCTGGCCATTCGTTGTCAGGCGCTCACATACAACGCTGGACCTGTGAAACAGCGACCCCCCAGCCAGTATTCAACATTACCGCACACCGACTGAGTCGCTGTCATCAAGCTAACGCCGGCCAAGCACAGCGAATACTGGCTGGCGCTGAAAAAATCACGCTACAGTCGCTCATCTGTCGCTACCTGGCGCTATTGATGAATCGGCCTCTTGGTGTACGGTTGCCAATAGCATCAGGTTGGAGGTATTGAAAACCGCTTCCATAAAACACATATTTGCTAAAATAAGAAGAAATATAAAAAAAACAGATAAGCTCAGCACTTTAAAGTGGACCAACACCCAGGATTTTGACTATCCTGGGTTTCGGTCCACTTCGGTGGGGCACCCCGATCGGGGGTGCCCTGCTGTGTGAAACCCCCCAGAACGCCCGGAAACACTCCCCTCACCCCGCTCCTACGCGGGCGCTCGTCCAGAGCGCTCAGAGCCGCTGTGGTATGCACGTACAAGCGGCGTCCATCCACAGCAGCTCTGAGCGCTGGAGGCCGCGTCTCGCGCTTCCCTCTAATGGAGCGCGCCTGTGCCGGCCATTCACAAGCGGCCGGCGCGGGTGCACGCCCTGCTAGAGGGAAGCGCGAGACACGGCCGCAGCCCGCGCATGCGCCGTTGGAACGGGGTTAAGGTAAGGTCTCTGGGCTTCTTGGGGGGTTTCACCCCGCGGGACATCCCGATTTCGGATGCCCCGCGGGGAGGGATCTGATCGGCCCGGGAATCTTATAGATTCCCGAGCCGATCCCCCATGGGTGTTGGTCCACTTTAAGGACCCTTTGGCACACAAAAATGTAACATTTAAATGTGCCATTAGTGAAAACAGCTTCCATAAAACACATATTTGCTAAAATAAGGAAAAAATAAAAGTTCAGCATCTTAAGGACCCTTTGGCACACAAAAATAAAACATTTAAACGTGCCATTGAATGTGGACTTTCCCTTAAAACATGTATAAACTCCTCCTATATTCTTTGACTCACACCTTATTTTATCTAATGCCTTATTGTGAATTAAAGCATTACATGGTCCTTATTTTCATATGTTAATATGAAATAGAGATATTTTAAGGAAAATTTACTGAATTGAGGCAGATGAAACGTAAATGCCTTCTATTATTGAGCTATAAGGGAAAGTTTGGGGGGGAGGTGCATTTTACATGCAGTTTTACATGCAGATTTTAATTTTATGCCTACAGTTGACCTTCAGGTTACTTTTCCACCAGGCTGTTTGCGTTAGATTGGAGTATAAATACTCCCATGTGTCACACAAAAAGAATGCAGCCTATCAAGATAAATGGGCCCTATCACATCAGTGCACTGCAGTTTGCAAAAATGATGCATGCAGGATTTTGCCAGCAGCACATCAACGCACCCCCTAAAGGCCTATGGGCACCACAGGAAAAGGGCATGTATTGTGCTTTATCTGCGGTGCGGCGACTCACCACCACCTCCCACTCTATTGCCGCTGATCCCCAGCCACCTTCTCCTTGTCCCCCAGCATAGTCCCTACTGGACCCAGCCGCCACCTCCACCTTGTTCTCTTTCGGATACACTTTGTCCTCTGCCGGATATTCCTTGTCCCTCCCCCAGAGCTGCTGCTGTCCTCCACTACTGCCTCCACCTTGTCCCCTGCCCGAGCACCTACTTTTTTTCCCCCGCCCGAGCCACTGCCTCCAGAGCTGCCACTGGTCCCACGTCGCCGCCTCCACCTTATCCTCCTCCTCAGCACCTCCTCCTTGTCCCCCACCGGAGCCACGGCTGGTCCCCACCGCCACCTCGTCCCCCACCAGAGCTGCCACTGGTCCCCCACCGTTACCTCCACCTTGTTCTCAGCTGGTGCAACCTCCTCGTCTGCCACTGGATCTGCCGCCTCGTTGCTGGGGAACAGGAAAGGCACTGCACACAAACAAATGTTTGTGCGCTTTCACCACATTTGTGGTGGAAGCGCACAATGTGTAAGGGGCATAATCCTCTTTCCCACCTTCCCCATTGGGTTCCTTAACATCTATACACTGCTGCATTTACCATGCAGTGAAATCATAGTGGATCACACAGATATCTATGTCCAGCACAAAAAAACTGAACAGGCCCCTAATGTTTGTGTATATGCTTTTTAATTGTGTCATTTGTTGTTGTATGTGTTGATACCAATAATTTTTATTGTAGATGTATTTACAAATAAAATAGAAATGTATTCTTTTACTTCTTTGAGTGCGGCCTGTTATGTGGTGGTCATTTGAGGGGATAGATCCAGAACCCCCTCATCATATATATGTATTGTTTCTTCTTTTTTGACCTTACGGGCCATAGCACCTTGACAATAGTTTTGCAGATAGGGAGACGGTGCATATCCATATATATATTTTTTGACAGCACAGGTAAAGCACATGTACTGCACCTTCGCTCCATTGCTGCCATACTTACCATCTGGCCAGTCCCTGACAGCACTTATAAATCCACCTTCTCCAGTGTCGGGAGCGCCAGTAGCGTGATTTTCTCAGCGCCAGCTAGTATTCGCTGTGCTTGGCCGGGGTTTGCTTGTTGACAGCGACTCAGACGGTGTGCGGTAATGTTGAATACGGGCTGGGGGGTCGCTGTTTCACAGGTTCAGCGTTGTATGGGTGCGCCTGACAGCGAATGGCCAGAGCGAACGGCTTGCTGCAGATTCATTAACAAATCACGCTCCGAATTTATTCGCGCTGTGAATTCCTTGTTTAAACCCCAGAGCGCTGGTGGCGATGGGTGTAAAATAGTTTTTAACCCCCAAACAACCGTATTTTTTGATTGTAAAATTATACAAGTTTTTATAAACATTTTGTAATATGAATACATTAATATCAGACCTGTAATATCAATTCTGCACAAATTTTTTTTTTTTTTTTTACCTTAATAAAAATCCTAACATTGCAGAAGTGGTCACAGAATTTTTGACATTTAAAAAAAAAAAAATAAAAATAAACATTAATAGGAATTAATTATGATTAATTAAAGATTGCTCCATTGAAATGCATTGGACATCGCCAGGGAGCGACAGGTCATACCTGGCACTGTGATGGGATTAGCAGCGGCGCTGTTCGTTGCAGTCAGCTACATGATGAATCCCACGCTAGCTGTCGCTCTCGCCGGCGCTAGCCTCATTTAGCCTGATAAATGCGTCATTGTGACCGCCGCCGGGCGTACTTGAGTCGGTAGCCGCCGTTAGCTGGCGGTACCTGGCGCTCGTCAGACACTACCTGGCGCTAGCCCTTGATAAATAAGGGCCTTATTCTTCCACTGACAACCACCTCTGTTGTCCAGTCTTCTATGCCGCCGCTATGTCCAGGGTCTCCCCTGCTGCATACATTGCCCGATGCCGCAACCGCTGTGGGACAGAAAACAACAGTGTGGTTAGGACAACATATAGGTCCACCGCTGCACTGCAACAGAAGAACAGCGCATTACACAATAAAAGATGCTCAGATCACAGTTAAAGGGAACGTCCGCTTTAGATGACATTTTTGAAAGTGTTTATTTTTGGGTGGCAAAATAATGCTGCTCAGCTTATTTAGCATTTTTAGCAAATATTTGTTTTATGTCGACAGTTTTCACTATCTGAGATCTGTTTTGGCAGTGTACACAAAGCCTGTACATCAAGATCTACAAGAAGAGAAAATTGAGACCTACATAAACTGCTGCTATGGCCGCTGCTAAGGTGAGGGAGCTCACTCAAGCTTCCTCGTGCTCAGCAGCGTTTTTCTGTGTGTACAGGGTCACTTCTATCTTCTATCTTCTTGTCGGTGTACAGGCTTGGTGTATGGTTGCAGATAGTGAAAACTGTTACTGTAAAATACATATTTGCTAACATAAGAAAAAAATACTAGACAAGCTCAACACGAGGACATCCTTTTGGCACATCACGTGGGTTGAGACTGGAACGCACCCTGGATGTTGTAAGCGGCGGAAGTGCGCTACCGACGGGCGTCACGTGGTATGAGGCTGGAACGCATCCTCTAGTTCCGGTATAAATAGATAGGGCTTTCTACACACCGAACACCTGGTCAAAGTCGCAGTAGCGACGAAACGCGTTGGGAGTTCGGAGGTTTAAAGGATTTATTCCCTGGAAATTGGGTCACACTATGCCTGAAGAGCGTACTATCTTCTGATTAACCAGCGGGAGCGCCAAGGATTGGTGGTGAGACCCGGGCTATCTAATGCTCTTTGGTAGAGCTGACATGCTGTTTTTAAATGTTTACATTGTGAGTGCAAACTTTGGAGCCTTTTAGTGTTATTAAATGAATTTTTAAACGTTATTGCACTATATTTGCTATTTTATTCTTTTCCCTCATATGCGGTCCGTCATTTATAATATCGAGCATCTGTGGGAGACTCTATCTGATACATCTCATTGAACCTTGATTGGATGTGGATAATCTGATATCAAGCGTACCATTTATTGATGTGGGGGAGCATCGATAGATCATTCGTTTTTTGGCTGTATTAAAGATTCCCTTTTGGTAAGGATGTGCACATAGGGGTGATAAGAGCACAGAAGACGTTTTGAAGCACATGCACTTCGGGATATGGTTAAAGCATTTAGAGACTTTGTAGTTTATTTGTATGCACATATGGACACTTTATTCATCTTTTGAAGAAAACTAGCTCTGTGTATATATTGTTTTATACATAATAATATACACTTTCAAAAATGACAATGAAATTGGACTTTCCCTTCAAAGAGGACCAACTGTCAAAAATGACTTTATGTAACTTTTAGCACTCTCCCCTGGGACGTCCCAGCTTGGCCAAAACCTGGCATTAAGTCCTATCTGATGGGGGCAGGAAGTAGCTGAGCACTTCAGGGAAGTACAGAGTCTTTTCTATCCCACAGCGAGATTCACACATCCCATTGCACTGTATGCTATATAATTTCTAATCGTAGGCTCTTTACTGCTTTAGAAAATATAACAGCTTATTACAATAGAAACAATTAAGATACATGAATTGCTATTTGGCTTTACTAATTAAACACAATGAACCTCTTAGCAGGGAGCTGGCAGGCTTTTCAGCACAACTGTTCTTGTTTGTTATAATCCCAGCAGGAGGGAGGGATAGCCCATGCCAAGGTTCTACCTCCCATGCTAATGTGTGGCTCTCTGAGCTTTGTTTCCTCTGTATGAATCCTAGTGGATGAGCTGCTGATTCTGCACATGTGTGCAGCTAATAATTGTCCCCCAATAGACGTATCTCTATTAGGTATCTATCTAATGAAGATCTCACTGATGGTGCTTATACACCAACAGTGGCTTATCAAAAGTTTACTTGGTGACACAGGAACGAATGAGACGAATATACTATTCAGTAAAGCAGATATATTCTCCTTGTGGCGAAAGTTTGCATAGCTCTAAACAGTTCAATTAGCTTTTCGCGTTTCGTCAGATTGTATACTGCTTCAGGAGCCTATTAGATTGAAAGATTCTACAATCATTACATATTAAGACGTTAGCAGTCTCTACCTTACCCTCTCAGTGAATAACATATAATACCTAAGTCCTTTATACAGTGCCTGAAGGCCTATATGGGCTTTTGGGCAAAAGGGTCTCAGTGGGTCATGTTAAATGCCATGTCACCTTTTAGCTCTGCTCCCATGTATGGGTCCTTCTCTGCCCCTTATTGTCCTCTAGTCCTCACTCCATTCTCCACTACCACCAATATCTAGTCCTTGCCATCTTATCTGCTGCTGATGATGTTCATACTCTTGTCCTATGTTTTTTGTGCTGCCCTGAAGGGTCCACCATTGCTGATGTTAGTCCTTGTCACCTTCAATACTGCCACTGCCGCCATCTTTTATATCTTGCCACCTTCTCCTTTGCCTCTGATCATTCTCTGGTCTTGAGACCAGCTATGAGCAGGAACAGTATGCGGACAAGACACCTAGCTCACCTTTCCAGTGGGTGCTGTCCATCAGAGACTCTTATTGAGGCCCAGTCTGAGCCTGAGTGTGTCCCTGAAAATGCCAGCAGCCCCAGCACTTCCCCAGTTATGCCCAGTGCTGTTGCCGGCCCTGCCTGTGAATACCAAACATGGATGTAGGATGCAGATCTTTCCCACAGAGATAATTGATGTAAGTCTTTCCAAACAAATTTGTTAACAGCTTACAGTCCTCTGCTGCAACGTGGCTGCAATTCTCTCCTCTAATGGCTCAGAAAAGTCTACTGAATGCCCACTCCATACCGCACCACACAACATACAGAGCCCGGTTCATTATTCTAAGTTTATTATTTAAAACAATTACTATGATCTTTAATATTTTAACAAACGTTGCCCACAATACGCTATAATGAGAGCTTTCATCTTATTGCACAAGATTACTCTAGGGGCAACACTAGCTGAGATGGAAAAATAAATAAACTGTGATAAAATGAAAGGACATTTATTGATCTATAAGCAGGGGCGTAACTATAGGGGGTGAAGGGGGTGCAACCACACCAGGGCCCAAAAGGTCATCATTGTTGCCGATCTACCTTATTTTTTGAAAATTTGGAAACAATAGCTCTTTATGGGCTATGCAGACTGATTCCCCACAAATTCTTTAGGATAGGCCATAGGGTTTAAAAAAAGACCTGGAAAATGGCCGATCACAGGGGTACAGAAGGTGATTTTTTAGGAAAAATTAGAACCAAAATGGTTACAGATTTTTTTTAGTGTGTTCAACCTAAAAGACTCAGCGGTAAGCTTCAGTTCACACTCAAGAGCACACTCAAAGGTAAACTTGCTTCACCAGATCTTTAGCACACAATAAAATGAAAAAAAACATCCTTCATTTAAATATGAAATACCAGTAGTTATTTCTCAATTTTTAAAGAAAAGAACACTTTTTAATGTATTTTTGTGTGTGCGGAATTAGGGAAAATGCTCACAATCTCTCACCCCCTGTCCTACTGTGACACACTTAATCAGACAATCAATCATTTCCTCACCTGTGGTGCATTCTATTTTCTTGTGATAACTTTCACAGCTGTGATATATTTTTGACTCTGATGTTTTTTGCCTGTAACATATGCATCATGATTTCTTTTTACCAATGATACAGCGGGAGTCATGTTAATTATTTTGTACAACACATTTAAGTTTGAGAGTGTTTTTGGGGGGTGTTAATTGAAAATCATGTCTGAGCTTTTTTTACTTGAACCCACACAGGTCCAGTGGTTTCCACTTCTTCAAAAAATATATTTGTACCTCAATGGGAAAATCATGTAATTTTTTTGGCAGAATATTAGAAAAAACGTTTTATTTATTGCCCTTTCTTGTGTGTTAAAGTTCTAAAGCTCACCATGATTCAGGTTACACTTGCTTTAATAAATCATCAGAATGACCTACCATACTTCATGAATGATTTTTAGCACCTGTGGTATATTTTTTGCCTGTGATGTATTTTTTTTTATTATTGAGATATTTTTGTCAATACTAATTTATTTGCCTGTAATATATTCTTAGTGTACATCCCGTCCCGTTCCGAAAGATATCCTTACTCATGGGTTAATCATCTTCAGATGCCACGTGACTGCAGAGCAAAAAAAGTGGCCCCTCCCGGCCTATATATACCGAGGCACCTCCCACAGAACCCCAGATTTTCTCTGCAGTCTCGGACTGCCAGGACGAGAATGTGGCTCTCTCTTTTTCAGGCAGGTGAGCGGGGTCTTTGGCCCTATGGGCCTGTTGAGCTATTCCCACCCGTTCTGTTTTTACTATACTGCCTCCCAGCCTTGGCTGTAGTATTCGGGTGACGGTAGACAGCACCATATTTAGCTGCTAAGGAGCTAGGCTCCGCCGCAACTCCCCCACCAAAGGGTAGATGGTTCAGACCATGGTGAGCCTTATAGGATGCCCTGCCCACATTTTGTGTGCCTGCCACCCCCTATCCCTCAATAGTGGTTCCCTTGTGACCTCTGCCTCCCCTCGTTCCTCTTAGTCCCTTAGGGGAAGGGGGGTTGTTCTTTGTATTAGATGTTGTGTATCATGTACTGGGTGGCACCTTTTGTTTTTTATGCTCTGGCTTCTGCGGAGCGCATTATGCAGTGATCCCGGTTTGAATTGGTTGTTTTCTTTTTCTCTAATATCGCGCTTTGTATAGGGCGGCGACATTTACCTCAGGCTCCTTGGCGCAGCCATTGGCTGTCTAGGTCATGTGGGCGCTCTTCGGAGGGAGGCGGGCGGGGCGAGTGACACATTTTGCGTCGCTCCCCCGCGGCCCGCCCCTTGAGGTATATGTCTGGGCGCCATCTTGTCTCGGCGGTGCGGCGCGGCTCATGCTCGTGTGCGGTCTGTAAGTGCCCCCGCGTGCTATTTTTATTTTATTTATTACTGTGATATATCTTGTGCTTACGGGATCCTCTCTTTGTCTTTTAGGCCTATAGAATTAGTGGTTTCTCCCAGCCTTTACATTGATAAGGGAATTTGTCTAATATCTTAAAATCTTCCCACTTCCCTTGCGGTGCATTGGGGGCATCCCAGGTTTGCTTCGGCATTATTCCCATTTGGCCTTTGCGAGCCACAATAATCACCATATGGAGGCTTCTCAAGACAATGAGTCCGGGGTTCCTTCGGGACAAGGACGGTTCTGTACTGATGCTGTGGGATTTCCCCTGTACCTGGCGACTTCAAGGTCTGTCTCTCTTGCGCCCAGCAGACGGTTGCGCGGTTATCTGGGATGCCCTTGCTGGGGGCCGCTTCCCCTGAGGCCTTGCCTACTCCCTCTCTCTTCCATTCGGCTCCTGGGGTGTACCATTCCCCCAGGAGTCCACAAAAAGGAGCACAACCAATAGAAAATCTACAAAAATACGTTTATTCAAAATACATAAAAAACAGACATTTAACACCAACAAATACGACAAACCAAACGTATTAAACCCCCCCCCCCCCCCCACACTGGCCCTAGTAACAATCTTTCCTCAAAATGACCTACTTAGTATAATGCTGCAGCTAATGTTCAGATCAATGGTAAATCTGTCCCCCTATCAACTTAGGTATACTGCTGGATCTCAAAAACCACAATGAATGGTTAATTAAATAAAATTAAATGAATCCTACACTATTCAAATGTATCTTTGTGCCGGCACAAAAGAACTTATAAGCTTTACCTTATGTGACTTAAATATACTGTGCCCATAATGTGAGTCCCATATTTCATGGGGACTTAAACCCAAGAAACAACATATATTGGGGGGAAGATCAGGAGCAATGTTAGAAAATATTATTTTACAGAAAGAGTAGTAGATGCTTGGAACAAACTTCCAGCAGAGGTAGTTGAAAAATCAACAGTCACTGAATTTAAACATGCCTGGGATAAGCACACATCTATCCTAAGATAAAGAGAACATACAGTATATACATAAGGGCAGACTAGATGGACCGTATGGTCTCCTTCTGCCGTCAACCTTCTATGTTTCTATGTTTCTATGTTTCTATTGTACAAAAATATTTTTGTGAACAGAAAACATTCAGAATAACTCTAGGTAAATATATGATACTACAAAAATCAATAAATATATCATACAGTGCATGTGCCAAAAAATGAACAAGTGAGAAAAGAATAAAACCAGAGTAAACAAAATACAATGAAAGCAAAGAGATACCCAGCCAGCAACGAATCTCAAAGAAGCAGTCGGGGAGGAAAGCAAGGGACAGCAGGGGCAAAACACCTGCGCTTCACAGTTTGAGAGCTGCTTCTTGCTTGGGTGAGGTGAGATTGACTGATCTGGAGAGGCGGACGGGCGGTTATGAGCCGCGCAAGGCTATTGGCAAGACACAGCATTTGATTGATAATACATATGTTTGCCTTATGGCTTCTGAAGCGCTGGAAGACATTGTTGGTTTTTCCCCTGAGGGGGAATTGTTCTCTGAGTCTGAATCTGAGGATCAGAATAGGTCTTTTGATGATCCAAGGACATTTTACAGGAATGGGAAAAGCCTAGTAGACTTCCAGGTGTACCTAAAAGCTGGACCGGGTCCAAGCCTTGGGATGTAGCTGATACTGACAAGCTACTTGCCCATTTATTTGAAGGGGCGCCCTCACCCATCCAGGTGGGGGGGCGGCTTCAGTTTTTTGCTCACATCTGGAGACGTCTTGTCTCAGACCGGTGGATTCAGGAGGTAGTGTCCTCCGGTTACAAAATAGAGTTTGCAGCCTGGCCGCCCCCACGATTCACAAAATCACGGATGGCTCAGGACCCCCTGTCAGCTCAGTGTCTGTGCTTGGCTGTTCAAAATCTACTGGAATTGGGGGTCATTTGCCCGGTCCCTCTGCGGGAAAGGGGCTTGGGCTACTATTCCAATCTTTTCACTGTTCCAAAAAAGGACAGATCATTCAGGCCTATCCTGGATTTAAAGCTCCTCAACAAATTTGTCAGATTCAGGCACTTTCGCATGGAGACTCTGCGCTCTGCCATAAATTCTCTTCGCCCAGGGGACTTCTTGGCCTCTATAGACATCAAGGATGCTTACCTTCATGTGCCAATTTTTGTAGGACATAAAAAATTTCTCAGGTTCGCAGTGGAAGATAAGCATTACCAGTTTGTGGCTCTGCCATTCGGTCTTACTTCTGCTCCCAGGGTGTTCACCAAGGTGTTGGCAGGAGTAATGGCTCTGCTGAGATCTCAGGGCATCTGCATTCTTCCTTATCTGGACGACATTCTTGTAGTTTCTCAGACTTTGCAACAAGCAGAGTTGGATGTTCAGACGGTGGTATCCACTCTGGAAAAGTTTGGCTGGGTGATCAATCTTCCCAAGTCTTCCCTGTCTCCTTCCAGGGTAAAGCTTTTTCTGGGCATGACTCTGGATAACTATCAGGTCAAGGTCTTTCTCCCTCAGCTGAAGATAGAGAGTCTTCCGGCACAAACACAGCTCCTTCTGTCTTGCCCTCATCCGTCCATCAGACAGACTATGCAGCTGGTGGGTCTGATGGTGTCCAGCTTCGAGGCTGTCCCATACGCTTAGTTTCACATGAGGCCTCTCCAGGTTCATCTCTTGTTGGTATGGGATCGGGACCCAGGGTCCCTGAATCAGGTATTTGTTCTGTCCCCTCTGGTCAGGCGGTCTCTGTCATGGTGGCTGGACCCAAGGAATCTGCTAGTGGGCAGATCTTTTTTGACTCCCTGCTGGGAGGTGGTCACCACGGATGCAACCCTGGTTGGGGGGGGGGGGGCTTTTGGAGGTCCCTGAAATTCCAGGGGCAGTGGGGTCCTCAGGAGGCCCATGCCCCAATCAACATTCTGGAACTGAGGGCAGTAGGATTAGTGCTTTACCAGCTGACCATGCACCTTCGGGGTCTGGTGGTTCAGATCCGCTCAGACAACAAGACAGCGGTTGCTTACATCAATCATCAGGGAGGAACCAGGAGCAAGAGGGCTCTCAAGGAAGTATCCCTGATTCTGTCCTGGGCAGAGGACAATGTTCCCTGCATCTCAGCGGTGTACATTCCTGGAGTGGAGAATCTGGAAGCAGACTCTCTGAGCAGAGGGGCCTCTCGCATGGGAGAATGGTCCCTCAGCAACAGGGTGTTTCACTCTCTGTGTCTCCGTTGGGGCCAGCCGGATGTGGATCTCTTTGCGTCACGTCACAATCACAAGCTTCCAGTCTTTGTATCCCTGTCACAGGATCCCCTGGTCCTGTCAGTGGATGGTCTGGCAATGTCTTGGAAGAGCTTTCAGCTCCTTTATGTTTTTCCTCCGTTTCCTCTGCTGGGCAGGGTGCTGTGCAAAATAGTCCAGGAGGGAGTGCCAGCCATTCTGGTGGCCCTGTGTTGTCCAAGAAGAATTTGGTTCGCAGAAATCATACAGCTGGCAGTAGATCAGCTCGTCCTGCCCATGGTACCGGACCTGCTCACTCCACAGGCCACCTTTGGGTCTTCTGGTATCAGTTGCATTACAGAATCCCTGATTCTAGAGGGAAGGCCTTTTAGTAGTTTTAGGAGTTCATATAGCTGCTTGTGCAAGGTACCTGCAGGAACACAACCTACCTGCAGATGAGATCACCGAAATAATACATTTCATCCTGACTCACAATTACTTCTGTTTCGGCCAAGATCTATACCTGCAGCAGATGGGTGTGGCAATGGGCTCAAGATTTGCACCACAATATGCAAATTTATTCATGGCAAAACTGGAAGAGGAGTTCCTATTACAATGCGCCACTAGACCAATAGCCTATTTTCGCTACATTGATGACATCCTAATCATCTGGTCTGCAAGCCAGGAAGACCTCATTGATTTCCACATGAATTTTAACGACTTTCATCCCACAATACGTTTGAAACCTACCCATTCACCAACAGAAATCAATTTCCTTGACACCAACATACTTGTTAAGGGAAAGGCCCTACAAACATCCATTTACCGGAAACCCACAGACTGACCTGCATACCTTAACCATAACAGCTTCCACCCAAACCACACCAAGAGGTCCATCGTATTCAGCCAGGGAATCAGATACAACAGAATCTGTTCTGATACCATGGACAGAAACGCACATATGGACAATCTAAAATGGGACTTTATTAGGCAGGGCTACAAACCATCAGAAACAGAGGCCCAGTTACAGAAAGCACTCCACATCCCCAGACACAGACTCCTGCAGTACAAAGAATCCCAAAAGAAGAACCGTGTTCCTCTAGTTGTCACATACAATCCACGTCTGGAGATTCTAAGGAAAATTGCGAAGGAGCTCCAACCCCTTTTACACAGGAATGAGAGACTTTCTGAGATTTTCCCAGATCCTCCTCTGTTGGCATACAGACAACCTCCCAACCTCAGAAAACTCATTGTGAGGAGCTCCCTAAGTGACCCAGCACAAAATGGGACATGGCCTTGCCTGCAGAAAAGGTGTGAAACCTGCACACACATCTACACCACCGACAGACACCAGGTATGCAACATGATTACAAAGTACATGGTAATTTCACATGCAAATCCCCTAATGTAGTATACCTGATCATGTGTGTGCAGTGCCCCTCAGCATGTTACATCGGGCAGACAGGACAAGCGCTAAGAAAGAGACTAAATCTGCACAGGTTCACGATCAAAAATAATAAAACTGATGTGCCAGCCCATTTCTGCAGACCAAGCCATGGCCTATGTGATCTCAAACTCACAGTGCTCAAGGGGGGTTTCCGCTCACAAAAGGAGAGATTGGAATGGGAGTGTAAATGCATCCAAATCTTTAAATCGATGGACTATGGGCTAAACAGGGACAATAATTTTATGTGTCATTATGACATGGATTGAATAGACAAGACTCATCACAAGGTCTGATATTAAACAGACTGTCTGGCCTGGTGTGAGAGCAATAGAAATTCCACACACTTTCTCTCCCCTCTCACCCTTATCAGCCCACCATTAATTGTTATAATCCCCCTGATTCTTATCTCACAGTATACAATTTTACGACTTAGCTATTTTTCATGTGCGTCAGTGTAAAAACAATTGTCACTCCTTTGTAGTGTTTTGTATAAATGTGTGTCTAAGTTACAGATCTGTATTATGCCGGAAGAAGAAGCTTGAACAGCTTCGAAAGCTTGCATTTTCAATCTCATTGAGTTAGCCAATAAATGGTATTACCTTAACCTTGGATTTCCTGCTTTCTCCGTATGTGAAATAATTTTGCCTGTAAAAATGTCTTTACCTCTTATTTTTATTATATATAATATATGATATATATTATATATCATTTCAATTATTTATCACCTGTGTTTCAATTTTTCCATAATATGTTTTCTAACTGGTTGTCATTTCAGATGGAGAAAATCAGACCACATGGTATGCCTGCGTCCAAATTAAACACACTGATTTTCAGGCACTGATTAATTAATTATATTAATGTCAAACTGTTTATTTATCAAGTATTTTTAATATACATATGTGGAGGCTAATTTAAGACTAGCGCCACATATTGCCATTTGAATGTCTATGTAGCGGCGCTTAGAGCAAGTGGATGCTGCAAGCAGGTGTTTGACGCTATAACCTAGCATAGCGGCTGGACAAGTGACGCTGTAGTATCCTGTCCAGCATTGATAAATGTGGTGTCTGGAGGGGGCTATTGAAGTGAAAACATATGGAATGACATTGTTTTAACACAGGAGAGAACGCAGGAGAGGTCACACAATGGTTTGATCCTAAAATTGGAAAAATAATTAAAACGCTATTTATACACAAGCAACAATACACAAAAAAACACCATTGAAATGTATAAGATGACGCTGCTGAGCGACAAGTGCTACATGGCGCTGTATGAACATACAGCGCCGGCGCTTTACACTGAGTCACCGCTAGTGATACATATGACGTTACATAACGCTATTAGAGGCTTTCATATATATGGTTTTGACATACTGCGCCCAGCGTTCCCCTGACGCTGCGTCGTACTATGTGGCGTTAGCGTTTCTTAAATTAACCCCATAATCTGTATCATTCTTGTTTGCAACAAAAACACTTTAAAAAGTGTGTGCTATACCCTAATTATAAGGGCAATCTATCATTGGTGTATAGTTTACTACAGGAGGGTAGAGCACAAACACTTCCTAGTTATATCAATAAACGGGAAGAGGACCTGTCCTGCACATGGCCTATTGAAATATGGTGTAAGGTCCGGGCCAATGCCTTTCATACCTATTGCAACAATGGAAGTTAAAGAGATACATTGGACCAAAAATAAAAAGGGTCCGATTCCCCCCCCTATCGGCGCCTACTTACCTTTTGGCTGCCCACTGCCCAATCGCTGCCCACCGCCCCGTTGGCTTAGCCATCTGTTATTGACAGCCTGGCTTTAGACGTGCTCTTCAAGTCCCGTGCCGCTCAGCAAAGTCTAGCTGAATATCGGGTGGCTCCATTACATCCCATTCATGGGCACTGCACAGGCACCACATCGGGAGCCGCACGTAGTGCCTAATGATGGGATGCAAGATGGCGCCACCTGTCGGAAGGTCATCCGGGATCCGAGGGACCCAGAATATGGATCCTCCAGTGAGGTGAGTATGTAGTGCCCAAAGGTAAAACCGGAGGAAGGGGGGCAGCAGATCGGTGAGGTTTAACCTCCCCCGATGTTCCTCTTTAATCTCAAAGGTGGCATCCACTGGGCTGTTCCCCTTTCACAATGCATTAGGGTTTCTACAATTTATTTTGTTACACCATATTGTAAAAGCCACTAAGCAAGTCTTGGCACATGCTTTGAAGACAAGCAGCTTACTATACTTGTAGATATTTTCTCCAGATATTAAGATTTTTGAAAAGTTGGAGGCCTATATTACCAATTTGGTGAAAAAGTTTGAAGCAGTCTGGGACCCGTGGGTGCACTCTTTGGCATTTGATAATAGGCATACATGTGCTATTACTATATGAATATGTTATGAGATGGCTCATTCTTCCTATTGTGATTCTATTGAATTTTCCCTGTCTCCCTTTTTCTTTTTTTCCTTCTTTTCCTTCGCTATTTTTCACTCTTTTCATTGTTTTCTTCTCTTCTCTATGTTTGTTTTGCTTCCCTGTTTTTGTTTATTGTGCTATCCTTATTGTAAGATTTTGAAATCTGATGCATGGTCTATCATGGTTTAACCTTGTTCTACAATATCCGAGCAATGTGATTGTGCATGTTATTGTCATATGCATCATTTTCTGTTTCTGTATTTGTATTTTTCTCAATAAAAATGTATTGAAAACGAAAAATGTGTGCTATACAACTAAATTAAAATTTAATATATGTAAGCTGGGACAATCCATTGAACTACAACTGAAATTTTATAGTACTTATTAAAATATTAGAGTCTCAAAATATGCATTAGCGCAGGAAAAAAAGTTTAAAAATAAAGCTCAAAAAAGTCTGTCTTTTTGGCAGTAGAAGTAATTAAACTCTGATAACTTCCAAACAATAGTATGTGTGCTTTTGAGTATTTTTTTTCTCTCTTTTTTTGTCCTTCAAGCTTTTGTGTGGCAGTTTTCAAGGGTCTGAATGGAGATAAAGAAGTGTTATTAAAATAGTGACAAGCCGCTCAGAAATTCCGCTTAGGACGGGGAAGTGGCAAGTGTGCGTCGGGGGGAAAATAATGAAATGCAAAAATCACCGGCTCTGACAAGTGGGAGGCTGTGTAGCAGCTTAGCCTGTTGGTCCGGGGCTATTTGTCATAATCAGCGCTACTTTTCTCATTAGCAAAAAGCCATTACCAGACGAGTTTATCAGCAGCTGGGAGTTATCGGGGGCACCCAGCAATCCCGCAGCGCAACCAGGGGGTTCAGAGGGCTGCCGCAGATTTAATAAGCCAAATTCCAGCTTCACCAGTCTTCAGCGATGTGTCACTTCAATCCTCACCAAGCTAACCAACTACACCAGACGTCTCGAGCATTAACCAGTTACAGCCTTTCTGATATTGGCCATTACACTACAAAAAAGGAACAGGAAGGGTGAAGCTGCTCATACATCAGGTCAAGCAATTGCACAAAAACATACAACAAGGGGATGGACTAGAGGGAAATGGTTGTACAACCTGGCTGGTGCTTAGCGTGGAGGCTGATTCACTACTAACACCAGGTATCGGCAGATGAGCGTCTGTATAACGGCACTTAGAGCGACTGCAAGTAGATGCTGTAAGTGGGTATCGGGCGCAGTAACAGAGCGTCTTGGTCGCTGTAGTAAGCTGGCTGGCATTGATGAATGTGATGTATGTTGGGCGCTCTAACACCAGTACAGCACTGCATGGAGCAAAAGGTAGCACCAGCTCAGTGCGACCGACTTGCGGTGCTCCACGCCATACTTATCAAAAAAGGACACACACACAGCGTCGGCGCTCTGCATCTGGTCGCTATAGCCTAAAGCGCCAGCCGCTGTGTGATCAAAGTCTGTTTTTGAACACATATCCACCTGTAACAGAGCGAAAACACATGGAATGACATTGTTTTAACACTGTGACATTAACACTTCAGTGCCAGACCTGTAATGACAATTCTGCATAAAAATATAAAAAGTCAATAAAGTTTCTAAAAGTGTTTGTTTGCAGCCAGGAGAGGTCACACAATAATTGGAGCAAAAAGAAATGTCAAACACGCTGTTTAAACACAAGCAAATGAACGGCCATTGAAATGTATGGGAGAGCGATACTGAACGAAAGGTAATACCTGGCACTCTGGAAGCTAGAGCACCAGCGCTATACACTGAGCCGCCTGTAATATACATGTGACGCTACATGGCGCTGTTACAGTCGCTCACCAGATTCGCCTTCATAAATGGTGGTCTAGCGCCCGACGTTAGCTGCTGCTATGAGGCACTACCTCGCGCTATCCCTTCTTAAATAACCCCCTTTATGTTGTTGGTTCTAGGTGTGGCTAAACCAAAGTGAAGTGGGCAAAAGAGCTATCAAGAACTACAGTGAACTTCGATCATATAGCTCAGGCCTCAAAATAGAAATCATCAGGGTCATCACCAGTTAAAGCAAAATAAAACCCGAGAATTTGACTTCCCTGGATTTTGCTCTGTGACCCCGGGGCATCCCAAGCTGTGTGAAACCCAGTTAACCCACTAAAACTCATCTTTCCCCACTCCAATGGTGCATGCGTAGGCTCTTGTCCAATCAGAGCCCTTTGCCTTGACTACATCATTTGGCAAAGGGCTCTAATTAAAATCAAAGGGGAGTGCGCATTACTGCCGCCCCCCCTGTATCCTGCACACACTGCCGTGGTTGTGGCAGCATGCATGCCCCGTTGGAGCTCGGAAAGGTACATTTTTACAGGCACCCTGAGGGGTTTCACACAGCAGGACATCCTGATTATTTTTGATTTCAGGCCGGCTGCTGGTGGGCTTTGTTCCACTTTAAAATAGAGTAAAATAATAAATAATACTTAACTCCACCCGTGAGCATCCCTTATCCTGACCCCTGGACATTCCACCTACTGACTACCCCTGCAGTACCTCCCAGTGATCTAGAGCACTGTTTCTCAACCTGCTGTACATATACCCCAGGAGGTACGCAGATACGTCTTACCGGTCTGGTATATTATTTTACCAGTAATACATTATTCCTTCTTACTTTAAAAGTGCTACAGGACTTGTCGCCTACTGCTTTTGGTAAAATGCATAACTGATCCTCTCCTTGGGGTACTGTTGGAACTTCTTGTCTCTAGGAGGTACCTGGCATAAAAAGTTTGAGAACCACTTATTTTTATTTTATACTTATTTTTTTACTTAATTTTAAGAGTTTTAAGAGTTCTGCTCCTCTTTTTTATGGATGGAACGCTGGGGGGGGGGGGGGGGGGGCAGGGAGCTGACGTGGGTAATAGGCTGGAGGTCTGAATTAAGCTCCTGAGGGTGGAGAGATCAGGTCTTAGGTAGTCATCCTCATAGGAGCAAGAAGCACGGGAATGACCTGACACCAAATCAAAGATGTGCAAAAGACCAGCCAAAGTCTATTGCAGGCAAAAGAAAAAAACTATTACAATTTGATGTGGTAGTACATTTGCATTCGATTTATAACTCAGTAACTGATTCAATTCATGGATAATGTGGATCACTAGAAATTGGAATATTTGTAGAACTTTGTGCAACGCTGGGTGCACATTTGTATGTGGATAGCAACCTGCATCTCAGTGCTTTTTTCGACTTAACACACAAACAAGTGCAATCAAAAAGTTTGTTTTAATTTTCCCCCCCAAAAAATGACCTGCACCTGTGATGGGGCATTTTTACTGTTCTTTACAATTGTTTCTTGAAGGATTTTGAAAGCACCCTATGCTTTATGCAAAACGAAGAAAAAAGGTGCATTTATTAGCATGCCCACATTATGCTGTTTTCAAACTTTCAAAAAATGATTTTTAACTCATTGGAAAAATGATGGAACTTACATGTAAAAATCACAGGTTATAGGTGATACTTAGAAAAAAAAATGTTCTTGAACTGGTTTTGTGTTCAAGTCAAAACAATACCAAGATATTGGTTTCATTTCACACCCAAAAACACACCCAAGGTTAAACTTGCTTCATAAATAGCTAACATGACCTCCAATAAGCTGCACCTGATAGGGTTTTGAGATGCAAAGGTTATCCACAGTAGGTACAGATCTTACCTTACCAATAGAACCTTTCAACACTGAATCAGGTGCAGGGGACAAAATAATTTTTCACATACTAATGGGTATTTTGGGCCTTTGGCCCCAGACTGATATTTAGTGGCCACTTGTTGTTAATTATGCTAAAATTAAGCAATGACATTTATTTTTTGGGGTGGGGTCATATAAAGGAGTATTACATCTGTATTAAACAATTAAACCGTCACTTCTGATGTCTATACCCGTGATTGGACATTTTTACAGATATTGGCCTTGATTCACAAAGAGTTGAAAAAAAAATTATGATAGTAAAAAAGAGAATTTAACTTTTAGTGAATCACCAGATAGGGAACCAATGAAAGCCAATGGCACTTTTTTACTCCTGAGAAAAGCATTGAACTTTTTAACCCTTTTTACCTGTAGTAAAAAGTGTCATTGGCTTTCATTGTCTTCCTATCTGGTGATTCACTAACAGTGACATTCTTATGCTTTTTTCTCAATAAATTATTTTTTTACGACCATGATTATCTTTTTCCAACTCTTAGTGAATCAAGGCCATTGGCCTGGATTCACCGAATTCTCATGGTAGTAAAAAATTCAGTTTATGAGAAAAACGATAGGAAAACAATGAAAGTCAATGGCACTTTTTTACTTCTGTGTAAAGTATTAAACTTTTTACTCCTTTTACTCTGTAGTATGAAGGGCTATCGACTTTCATTGTATTTCTATCTTGTGATTCACTAAAAGTGACATTCTCAGGCTTTTTTTCCTTGAATTGGATTTTTTACTACCATGAGAATTTTTTTCAACTCTTAGTAAATTGAGGCCAATGACTTTAATAAGAGTTGAAAAGAATGTTCATAGTAGAAAAAAATAAACAAAAGCATGAGAAATTCACTGGATTATCAGATAGGAAGACAATTACAGTCAATGGCAAATTTTACTACAGTGTAAAAATGAGTAAAAAGTTTACTACTTTTCTTGGGAAAAGTCTTTCTAGATAGTTATACAGCAACAGTGAAATTTTCATGCTTTTTTCTCATAAAGTGAATTTTTTATTGCCACGAGAATTGTTTTCAACTCTATAAAATTTGGAAACTACAGCATAGCTCAAAGTATGCTGCTGTTTCCAAACGTAAAAAAAATACCTAATTGAAAAAAATGATATACAATTTAACAATTGGCAAATCTGCAAAAAATCTATACCTTACCTATAGAATTCATTACAAGACCCAATCGGGTTAAAAACCAAATGCACACTAATGTATATTACAAAATACAGCGTCTGGCCTCAGATTGGTAATCTTTTAACTTTGTAAAGTGTCTATTGTTCACTGTGAAAATAATAAATTGGCCAATCGCTAATGCTAAGCTGATGCTAATTATGTTAATATTAGCGATACCATTTATCATTTCTTTTTAGACATATTAAGGCATATTATATCTGTATTAAACAATTATGCTGCTGTTTCAATACATCAATAAAAATGCATTGAAAGGTAAAACTTTTTTTTTTTGCACTATATTGGGATTTGCATTTGAGCGTCCTTTCCAAACTTAGTGCACTGATATTTATTAAAGAACAGGCGGACACATGCGAAAAGCTATTTTAAATCTTGCCAAATTGCTATAGCTGTAATGCAGGTTGTAGAAAATGTGGATGCTTGTTTTTATATAAAATTATCAGTTTAATGAATAACCACATATTATCTAGATTACTAAAAAAACCTTAGATAACTAATAGAAATATGTATTACATTATAAATAGATTTGTCAATATATTGATTTAATAGATTCATTTTTTTTAAATCTAAATAATTACATTTTATTTTATATTTTGTTAAATATATATATTATATGTTATTCTCATTTTATTTTACATTTAGGTTATCGTTACATAAAAAAGTGAAAACATGCTTGTTTGGGGTCCTTAAAATATCCAAACAAATATTGGGTTAAAAAGCAAGCTCCTTTTCTTTGAAATGGCTCCCTGATTCGGGAATGACTCTTTGCTTCCCCTCTTAATCTGTATTTTACGAGTGAGAAGTTTTGCATTATGCAAATCGCTAGATAGGAACAGGTGACATTTCAGCAAAGAACATGATCAGCGGCCCGGGCCGGGATTGGCCTGTTGATTTATACATTAGTATTTGTCACCAGGATTGCTGGGGCTCCGCTCTACATATTACACCAGCTCTCTTAACTTGCTTAAGGTGGAAACTTCAGGAGTTTTGTTTAATGGAGATGGCCATACACTTTATTCCACATCCTGGATACAAAGTGTAAATGAACGAATGATTAGAAAGGGGATTAGGATTGGGTGACTAGTCTGTCAATGTCATGCATATAAAGCTATAAATGACCTTGGATAATCTCCATAGTTACAAAAAAAGGCTCAGTCTTGCCTTAAAGGAAGTATAAATTAGGAAGGAGTGCCACTGGGGTGGGGGAATTGTGAAAGTGCCCAGCTCCCAACATTGTGTTCTCATTCTGGAGCCTGATATTCACTTTCTGCTGTGAGATATACAAGTATCACTGAAGAATAGTAAGTTTTGCTTATCTGTTCTGAGGGTCACTTTTCTGGAAAGTGAAAGGTCCCCAAAGGGGCTAGAGGTACATTGTATTTATTGGTAAGCTTCAAATAGGATTGAAAACTTCAGCATTTCAGACCTCTGTTAGGCCTTTTGTGGGGCACTCATAAGGCATCAGAAATGTCCTGATATGGGACCAGGGCGAGGGAGTGCAAAGGGTGAGATCACTTGCCATAGCCATTGGCCAAGGAGTAGACCCAAAACAAGGCAGGTTGATAACAAAAGTACCAGTGGAGGCTGGAGATAAGAGATTGCCAAATACTAAACCTACAGTTATAAATGGTCTTGGGGTGTGGGCAGCATCTTTTTTCACTTTCTATTGCTTCCAAAACAGTACAACACACTACTGCTGTTAATAAAGCCCCAAAACAGGCAGCACACTTGTCATGTCCATGCTCAAACACAGATCACTTATCTCATGTGGTTGCTGACAGGTTGGTGAATGTGCCATGGGTGGCCACTACCACCATGGTGGCAGCTGCCACTGGTGATACGTTCTCCACCATGATGGTGCAACAAGCTGGCTGTTTTTCAGGATTCTAGTGGTTCTTCGAGCGGATGATTTGGGATGTGGTGGGATGGGAGGTAATGTGGGCTTGAAGCTATACTACCACAAGATTAGGTGACGGGGCGGACTGGCCATAGAGGTACCCGGGACAATGCCCCGTGGTCCGCACTGCTTTTGTGCCAATTGGGATGCTGCTTTTAACACCCACATTCAATCACTGTCCCTTTAGTCTTCCTCTAAGCCCCACTGTACCCACAAGCCAAGGAACCCCAGCCCCCAATGCTATAGCCTCGGCATCATGGTTGTGGGGCCTCAGCTGAGATGTCTCGGGACGGCCAAGGGCTGGTAAAATCCAGGGCTGATTTTTAGCCCCAGTCCGCCACTGTTAGGTGCCATGCGAAAGATTGTAATGGCGCATCGGGCTTACCCCTTGGCACCTAACCTGTCCTTCATATATTATCACATTGTACTGGGAAAAGGTGAGTATAGCTTTTTATAGCTATAAAAAGGCTTTAGATACAGCCTTAACTGGATTTCCCTATTTACCACAAATTGATTATAAATAAGCAGACATTTTCTTACTTTTTATCATCTTTGCAGTTTCCTTACGATCAAAATAATGATTCTCTAAACAGCTAAATGTTCTGCATTTTACAAGATAAAAACTAGCAAAAAGTATCAAATTCGGAACAGTGCTTTGATTAAATTAGATTAAATTTGTTTTAAAATAAAAATAGAAAATAAATGTAAAAAGAAAGTTTCATTTGGTAAATGTTATCTATTTATTTTAATAACTTTATATTCAGTTATTTTAATTGAGCAAAAAAATGAAATATAAGAAATGATAGACATATCAGTCTGTAGTCCAACATAATTTTTTTTACAATTTTTAGAATTAAGCAACAACACAAAATTGAGAAGCTAAAGCAGTCTAATAAATCTAGAAACCATTCATATTTGCATATAGACTAGGCGTATTAACCTCTGCTGACCAGGCATGCGCCCAGTGTTGGGCACCATTGGAGCATGGTATCAGCACTCCTCTAGGTCACATATGGTTAATGTATGAGTACAAACTAATTTGTCACTTATGCGCATAGACAAAACACATGACAGACCCAGGCTACATCTTGTGATCTGTAGGAATGTCTCGGAGGGAGGATTCTTTTAGATCCAAATTTTCCCATATTTGTAGTAACATATGAAAGTTGGTGAAACTAACCAATGGGGAGGGGATGATAAAAGGCATAAGGAATTCTGAAAAAAACAATACATCCAATCAGAGTTTAGCACTAATTGATAAACCCTTTTTAAAATCCAAACAAATCCATCATCAAAAATTAATGATTGTGTAAATACACATCTAAATTAATACTGTTCCACAATTTGGGATGTCAGAATGACTTTTCAGCTAGTATTTAAATCAGGGTCAAATGTGCTGATATAAATTCCAACAATGGGGTTGATACAGTCCTAGCTGCAACACTTTTGCACAATTTTTACTCCAAATTGAACTCCAATATCAGTCCCTATGGTCACAAAAACCTTCAGTAATAAATTATTGAGTAATGGGTCATTGGAGACCAACTGCAGGAAACAGGACTGAACGGTGGCCAGAGCATGGTTGGTTGGACTGGCAATAAAGGGAGCCAGCCACTACTCCCATGTTTTAGGCTACGGCCATGGTGGCGGAAACAGATTAGCCTTATGGAGAAGAAGGACATCCCCAGTGGTCCGCATTGCTTTGAGGACAGTATAATGCCAACCTGAATCATAGCCTGTATCAGAATTATTCACTCCTTGTTTCCCAAGCCTCCCCAACCCAACTCCACTGTAGCCTCCAGGGGCCACCAGGGGTTTTCCACACTTTCCCTGTGGAACAGTCTAAGCCTGTAACAGGAACAGGAAAGGCTTTAAGGGCAGTATGCAATATTTTCTTCACTGCACTAATGCCTAAACATAGAGGAAGCTCAGGGCGAAGGTGACCTGCACTCCAAGAGCCGTTGACTTGTCCAACCTTAAGAATAAAGCCAACCTGAATCATAGCCTGTATCAGAATTATTCACTCCTTGCTTCACAAGCCTCCCCAACCCAACCCAACTGTACCCTCAGCCAGGAAACCCCAGCCCATGTTCTGTCCCTACAATTCTATCGAGTCAGCATTATCTGTCCCTATAATACTAAAACATAAGTACCCATGATCATCAGGTATCCTTGCAATGCTATTACCTCAACTGATGAAAACCTATTGACTGGCTGAAAAGCACATTGGGGGTGGAGCTCAGCAGCTTGTCTGTTGGTCACTGGATGACCACGACAACTGAGATTTTGAGCAGAATTTTGGCTCCAGGCCTGCATGACATTGTAGAAGAAATTCTTCTCGCAACACTGTTTCTTGCTCTATTTCTAATGGATAAAGGAGTGCCGCGGTGGAGGGGAGTCGGGGATGCCGTCCCGAGGTGAGTATAAGGGAAACAGAGAGTTTTACACAAACCGGGCATCCCAAATTGGGGGGGGAGGGCTCCTGGCTCCTGGTAGTCAACTCTAGAGTCTTTAAGGAGCATGTGCAATGAAAGGAATGAAAAAAAAAATTATAGACTATTTACCAACCTTTTTATACATCTATTGCACTTGCATAAACTTAAAAACTTTATGGAAGTTTTCTTTAAATCTCTGTGAATCTGTATCTGGGAGAAAGTGACTTGTCTCTGGAGATGCAAACATCACGGTGTGGATTTTAAATGATGACTAATCTGGTTGCATTATAATACAGAAAGAGCAAAGGGATGACATTTCCGTGACATTTCAGCACCATAACTTTGTTTTACCTTCTTTTATCCTTAATGGAGTACTCACTGGAGCGTAATGCAAAGTCCATCTCCATGCAAACGCAACGGCAACGCCTTGTGTATTCTCATTGCCTGCATGAGATGGCTTTAATCTCCAGTTCTATACAAGGGTTGCATACATTTCAGGGAGGTACATTAAGGCATTCTCAGTCGAAGTTCAGAGCAGTGTCAAACCAGGGTGCTGTGGGCCCGAAACGTTTTTGGGGAGAGGTGAGCACTGCCCTGGGTGCCAAGTATGTGTGGTGGGGGGGGGGGCACATTTCCTTACAGCCATTCTTAAGGTGTGAGGCATGCATTTAATATTGTTTGTCTGGGAACTTCGACTGAGCTGCATCCTATTTGTTGGGTCAGCACTATTGTTAGTAGTCCCGACCATATACCAGGCTCCCTTAAACTGGGCTCAGTCATGGGGAGGGGGCACTGCCTGCTGCTAAGGAAAAGGTACATACTGTTATAAAGCAGCAGAAGCGCCATAGAATGGGTGAAGAGGGTCAGAATTATTTTCCTTCCCACACTGAGAACTATTTTAGCTAGAATCTTCCCTGTCTTGGGCCTGCCAGTCAAACTGACTCTGGGGACCTATTCTACCCATTTTAGAGTGCAACATGGCTGACCATGTTGTTCCCTAACACTCTACAGAACATTAAGGCTGTTAATACCCAGTGAACCAAGGTGCTTAGGGCAGAGGCACCTTTGAGGATGATGTCCATGACAGACCACTGAGATCAGGGGGCCACCAGGGGTTTTCCGCACTTTCCCTGTGGAACAGTCTTAACTTGTAACAGGAGCAGGAAAGACCTCAAGGGCAGTATCCAATATTTTCTTCATTGCACTAATGCCTAAACATAGGGGACGCTCAGGCCAGAAGGTGGCCTGCCCTCCAAGAGCCGTTGACTTGTCTAGGCCACAACATTCACTTTTATGATGTTATTGGACGTACATAACTTATGATACAAGTCCGACCCTGCCCTCTGAATTTTGAGCATCTAAAATTCATTCATCAGATACTCTTAATGTTCTTTATGAGGATTAAAACCCATTTAGAGTCTTTTAGGATTTCCTGTTCTAGGACCATCCTGATTTGGCATGCCCTACAGTGTGAACTCCCTTGGTTTCCCTTATTCTCACCTTGATCCTCAACCACAGCACATACATGGGCTTCTGGCAGCATCACTGCCGGCCTCCCCTACCAGGCAGACTTAAATGTCTGCTGGTAGGGGCTGCATGGGGTGGGGAGTGGGGGTGGAGATTTCGGAGCGTTGCATCAGGGTGCACTAGCGAAATTGCTTAAAAAGTCAATTTACTAGAGTTTTGGCCCACTTTAAGCTCTAGGTTTATGTGGATGCAGCATTTCTGCATGCAACGTCACAACATGTCATTCCTCAGCTCTGTTACCACTGATGGGTCCTGCTCTGCCACTGATTGACCTCTAGTCATCATTGGCATTTCCACTGCCACTGATTTTTCCCTTGAGCTCACCCTCTTCTATGTTGCTTCCAATCATCTTCCTTGTCACCTTCTCTACTAATTGCCATCCTGTCCTTGCTGCTTTCTACACTGCCAGTGAAGAGACACCATTGCTGACTATCCTCCTCTGGCCAGGGCACTTTCTGAGCTGCCCCGGATAACCTCCATTCCTTGACCATTTTCCAGTGCTGCTGCTCATTCTCTGGTCCTGAAATCAGCCATGAGCAGGTCTACACACTGGGACACACAGATCCCTGCACTCAGCTTTTACCAATTACTTCCGGCTGTCAGCAACAGAATGGTGCGGGACAGTGTTCGGAAATAGGTGGAGGTATATAAATATAATAATAAATTAATTTTTTTGTGTGTGTGTTTATTTTTCACCTTTAACCCTTCAAGAACTGGTAAGGGGTCCTTGAGACGCCCAGGCCCTTGGTACCCCTAGAAAGCTTAAGGTGTGTACTTTGAGAGAATATATCATTTGTGGGGGCTATTTCAATTGTAAAGGGTTATTTTTGAAAAACTGCAAGGTGCGCATAGTAGTATTATCTGCTAAAGCACTGTTTAAGTTTATGGTGTCTCCTGAAACAGGTGTATACCTATACATATGTGGTACTGTTGCAACTGGGAGGAATGGGGCTTTTACACGAAACATATGATTTTCTTCAAAAAAAAGCAATAACTATAATTTTCCTGGGAAGACCCCCTTTGTATTCCTTTAAAAATCACAGTTTAGAGCAAAGTGAAAAATGGGCTGGCGACAGAGGGTGACAACATCTCTAAGTAGGCTGGCAGTGAAAGGGTTAATAAGGTGTCAGATGGTAAGTGTAAATAGGAAGCCCATGCATTGCAATGAAAACTCAGGGACAGTTGTAGTAACAGAAATTAGAGTCTAGATGGCAGTGGAGAGATCACCTCCTTAGGGAATAATACTGGGTGTGCATATAGGATGGCCTGTTAGCAGCAGATATGTAGTGGATGCATGCCTGGCCATTGGCACACGCTCTAAGGAGCGAGGGGGGTTCTTGGACCTAGGGTAGGGCGACTCAGGTTGGTGTGGCATGTGTGGGGTGGAGGTGCACTTACTGATTCAGTCTTTGCTGGTCTCCGTTGATGACACTCCTTGATGCAAACAACAGGGTCTTTATTTGAGGACTTCCATCCATCTCAACAGCATAATCCAGAACAGGCAATATCCATTGGCAGTTACAGCAAACAGTCTTTACAGCTTCCAGTTACAATCTCGGGCTATGTTGCTAGGCTCAAGGCAGGTAATGTCGCCAATGCCATATGGCTGAGTCTCTATTTACTTACTTTAAGGGGAACGCTAGACTATTTAATATTAACAGGCAGGCTGATTCATTACTAGTGGCAGGTAGCGACAGGTCAGCATCTGTAGAGCGGATTTCAGAGCGACCGCTAGTAGAAGCTGTGCTTGGCCGTGGGTCGCTAGTTCAGTTGCTGTGCAGCATTGATGAATGTTGTGGGGAGTCACTATATGAGCAGTACAGCACTGTATAGGAGCGAATGTTAGCGACTGGTCAGTGCGACCGACTCACACCATATTCATCAAAAAAACAGCCTCACACACCACCGGCGCTCAAAAATGCTTTGTTGTAGCCCACAGCACCGGATGTGATTAAAGGCTATTTTTGAACATGTATCCACCAGTAACAAAGTGAAAACATATGTAATTACATTGTTATAACATTGTAACATGAACACATTAACCCTTTAAACGCCAACCACGTAACATTTACGTGGCTGCCTCCCCTGCAGTTAACCGCCAGCCACGTAAATTTTACATGCCTGAATTTCCCCACTAATAGCATAAAAAGTAAAAAAAAAATCACTTACCTGACCCCTCATTCGATCCGGCCGGTCTCCTCTTCAGCCAGAGGGGCTCCAATCACCCATTGGAGCTCCTCCGGCTGCAGGGGAGTGCCTAAAAGTAAATGACAGTTACTTACCTTTGTGCCAGCCGGCTCTCCTCTTCACGGGGGGGGGGGCTCCAATCACCCCCCCCCGCTCTTCCATCCTCTGGAGGGGGCATAACAGCCCTCCTCCCTCCGTAGTTTCCGTTGGCGGCCGCCACCTTGGATTCTAGCCTCGCCCCTTCGGGGGTGGGGGCGATGACGTCACCGCCGGGTGTTGTCGGGGCACCCGGCGGTTCAGCTGTCAGATGCCGGTGACGGCTGGACAGAGGAGGAGGGAGGTAGGCGATCCTCCGATCGCCTGCATCCCCCCTCCTCTGCCCAGCCGTCACCTGCATCTGATCTCTGCGGGACACAGGAGACGAAGATCGGAGGTGAGTAAAGTAGAAAATTTTTTTTTTTTTTTATAAAAGTTATTTTGAAAAAGTGTGTGTGTCTCTTTTACTGTTAACCCTTTGTGAACTGGTATACCAGTTCACAAGGCTCGGGGGTCTGGCAAGTCACCTGCGGCTAGCGGGTGACTTGCCATTAACCCCTGGCCCCCCAAATTACCTGCCTCCCCAAAGCCCAGGGGGGGGGGGGGCAGAAGAGCCGTGGCCCTAGGCTATGACTAAAGCTGGCCCCTGCGCCCTGTTCTACAAGCCCCCATAGCTGGTCACAGGCTGGTTACCTCCCTGGGAGGGGGGGACCCTATGTCATTTTTTTTAATTAACCCTATGTTACCTGTAACCCAGTAGGTGTAAAAGGCTTCCAGCAGCAGCAGGAGAGCAGAAGCCTAAGTGATTAGCGTGGGACACAGGGATGGATGGGAGGTAAGTATTAAAAAAAATAATACATTTTTTTTTTTTAATAAAGTTATTTTTAATGTGTGTCTCTGTGTGAGGGCTGGCAAGTCACCTGCGGCTAGTGGGTGACTTGCCATTAACCCCGAGACCCCCCCCCAATACCTGCCTCCCCAAAAACCCTTAAAATTCCCCTAAGAAATGGTGCCCCCCCCCCCCCCCCCCTGTGAAGGGGGACCCCACACCTTTTTTTTTATATTTAACCCTTTATTATATGGATAGTAGTTGTATTTTATTTGTAAATGTTATAAAGTGCTCTTTTCAGTTTAGGGGATCACCTGGACAGGAATGGGGGGCTACCGATACCTATGTGGTATCATTGTAATCGGGAGAAATAGGGCTTTCACATGCAATATGGTTTTCTTTAATAAAATACATTTTTTTGTTAAAATAAAGGAGACAATTTAAAAAAATATTTTTAAAATTTGTTTTACTTATTTACTTAAAAATATATTAAAAAAGTAGAAAAAATACAAACAAGACATTTCATGTTAAAGCCTAAACTCTGCCACAAAAAGAAAATATGCCATTTTCTTGGAAATTCCTGCATAAATCACAGTTAAACATCACACAAAATGGTGAAAAATATCCTGTCAGCAGAGGGTGACAAAATCTCAAGTAGGCTGGCAGTTAAAAGGTTATAGGTACCTATGCATGTTGGGCATTGTTCTGCTCGGGGGACCTTGCACTTTCAGATTTAGCTTGTTTTTTCTTATTTGCATATTGATATTTTAGGAAAAGGTGTTATTCTTCTTTTTTATAAATTTTTCCGTGAAACCCTGTGCAACCTAAGAATTCTTCGAGATATTACTTCCAGAAAGATGAGCCCACTACAACAAGCTGGGTACGCTTAGAAAGCTTAACATGTGTACTTTCAGGGAATATAAAGGGTTGGTTTGGTAGAAAAAGCACAAGGTGCGCACTTGTCTGCAGAGCTGAAATTTTGAAGTAAAATTACCGTTATGCGCATGCTTTACTTTGGTGTTTGGCAACTCTTTCCTTGACAGAACCTATGCATGTTGGGTATTGTTCTGTTTGGGGGATGTTGCTTTTTCAGATTTTCTGTTTTGTTCTTGTTTGCATATAGTTTTTTTAGGAAAATGGGGTTTTGATTCTGCTTTTTTATTCATTTTTAGGGAAACCCTGTGCAACAAAAGAATACATTGAGGGATTACTTCCAGAAAACTGCACCCATGTCAACAAGCCTGGTACGCCTAGAAAGCCTGAGGTGTATACTTCTAGGGAATATATAGTTTGTTGGGGGTATTTTAAATGTAAAGGGTTGTTTTTCTTGAAAAACTGCAAGATGCGCATATTGCTATTGTATTTTATCTGAAAATCTCCTAAAGCATTGTTTCAGTTTGGGGGAGTCTCCTGGGCAGGAAAAGGTGTCTACCTATACATATGTGGTATCGCTGTAACCGGGAGAAATTGGGGTTTCACACGCAATAAGATATCATAGACAAACTTACATTTTTTATTACAAAAAAACACTACAAATTTTAAAAAATAGTTTTTTTTTATTTTTTTGCACAATTTTCACCCAAAAATATTGGGAATACACTTAGAAAATGACAAACAAGACATTTCATGTTAAAGCCCAGGCTCTGCTGAAAAAAACTAAATATCACTTTCCTGGGAAATCCCTGGAAATCCCTTCAAAAATCACAGTTGAACATGGGGAGCGCAAAATAGTGCAAAATGGTCTGGCAACAAAGGGTGACAAAATCTCAAGGTAGGCTGGCACTTAAAGGGTTAATGCCAGACCTGTAATGTCAATCCTGCATAAATATATAAAAAATTAAAAAAGGGTGAAAAAATGCCAGGAGAGGTCACAACATTATTTGAGATAAAAAATATATATATACAAAAAAACCCTGTTTAAAGAGAAGTAAAAGAATGTCCATTGAAATGTATGGGAGAGCGTCAGGTAGCGAGAGGTAATGAGTGGCTCTCTGCAAGGCTGAACGCCGGCGATGTACGCTAAGGCTGGGATAGTGATGAATTGGACGCTACATGGCGTTGTTCTAGTCGCTCACCAGATTTGGCTTCATAAGTTTATTCCTTAGGCAACACTGCCATTATCTGGAGTCATGATGTAATGGTACCTAAGTTCTGGATTCAACTATTATTGAAGTTTCCATCACTATCAGGGCCTATCCCACTGACAGGGCTCTAATGTTTCCTAAGTGTAGTGCTGACCATGGTATCCACCCATCACAGATAGATGAGTTAGTATTTGAAGTCTAGCCAAGCTAGGTGCATCACCCAGGGAACTTTAATTCCAGCAGCGCTAGAGGGTCTCAAGTCAAGGTCTCATTGACGTCGGCTCTGGATTAAGCAAGAGGAGATCCGCTAGTGCACCTCACCCAGGACCGGCATCAGAACCCGACACGGCGGGGCAGCTGCCAGGGGCCCCCCACTAACAGGGCTCACTTTTGGGGTGTGCAACGGCACTTGACTGGTGTTGGACTGGGATGGCCCCGCCATAGCTGGCAGCCACATCTCCTCGAATGGTGGGGTTCCACACAATGGGGCATCTGGATTTAGATTCCCAGGGGGGAAGTGCTGGGTTTTGTTCTACTTTTAAGTTACCCATCCCAGCTGATTACCTATACCTGGAGCATCCCAATCTGTGATATCCTCCTGTGTGAAACCCCCTGGCATCGCTGGCCCACTATGCAAGCAATTCCACCCCTGGGTTTTGGTCCACTTTACAGGGGCATCTTAATGTGGGATGCCCCTGTTTGTGAAAGAACCTTCCTGGTTTAACTTAAACTGGTGATCCCACGGTGCATTCACCAGTTCCAGGAAAGTAATAAACAAAGTGTGTGTGTGTGTGTGTGTGTGTGTGTGTGGAGGGGGGGGGGGGTCACACACAGGGGCATCCAAAATCAAGACAATCTAGAGTTTTGGTCCAAATATCATGATGCTTAGGGGGCATCCAGATTCGGGACTTCCCTCGGTTATGTGACACGACGCTTCACCACAAAGGGGCCCACTGAGACCATGCTGCCCAAGGACCCACATAAACCCGGAGCCGGCCCTGACCTCACCGCACTTCACCAGGTGACAATGCACCCAAGTCCTTACATTCTCCAGCACTGGGCTGGCAGAGGGGCCCAACACTTGCATTCAAATTTCAAGGCCTATGTATTTCCAGGCTGCAAGTAGTCTAAAAAAGATTCCACCTTAAATGGATTTTATTAGCCCATGCACTGCTGAGCTCATGCTAATACTGGTTCCAATAAAGAACAAATCAGTGCTCAACTCGACTCGTCTTATCGCACAGTCAAAACTGATGGCTGAAGAAGTCATAAAGATCCCATTTAATCTCCCTCCTATCTATCACAGTGAACGTCTTTATCCTCTTTGTGCAGTGGTAATATCTGCTCATTATGAAAGCAAAACAGATCTGGCATGAATAAAAGCGGAATGAAGTGCTCACTTTGATTTTGACAGCATGATCAGTGGAGGCAGTAATCTGTGAGAATCAAAACGGCTAAATTATTCCATAACGGTAATTTGAGGGAACAGCTTCGAGTATACACATCTGCTCTCATATATTGTGACGTTCCCTGATAAAACATCCTTCCCAATTTAGTCTCTCTGTGCTTGACTAATCTCCAACAGCTCTCGCAATGTCTAATCATACTATCAAAAGAGAGAGACCCAGTTCAATTGAGGCTCAAATGAAAGGAGATTGGAAGTGTATCTTCAATTGAAATTACATTTGTAAATGAGCCGTACTTTTTCCTGCTCCGAGTGACTTGGGCTAAATCTTCTCCTCGGAGGGGAAGCCGGGGCTCTTGCTGTAGAATGGCGCAGACATGGGCTGCGTGATTTAGAGGTCAAGATTGGGAAATTGAGGAGTAGAAGGTTAGAAGATAGACTAGAATATTATTATTGTTTATGTATGTAGCGCCATAATCTTCCGTAGTGCTGTACAAAGTAGAATCAGAATAAAACATTTTTATTTTGTAAAATAACAGGGGCAATTGGTTCACATTTTTTTAAAAGGGTCACTGTGCTGGACTAATATTTCTGGTGTTGTCAGGGTCGTATTTCCCACCTGAATTTTAGCTATGGTAAAAAGAACTCTATTGCCCCCTGCATTGTCTACATTTTTCTGATGTTCCACTCATAAAATCCCTGCCCTCACTTTGTTTTGGATGTCAGCGTTAGGGATGAGCGAACCGGTTCGGATGAACCGGAATTCGCTCCGAATTTCAGGGAAAATTCGATTCGGCACAAACCTGATTTTTTTTTGGTTCGTGCCGAACGAATTTTCCCTGAAATAAAAAAAAAAAAAATGGCGGCATGGTGGGAGCGGGCAGGCCGGCTACGCTGTCAGCTCCCACCATGCCGGCATTTTTTTAAAAAGCAAACACTTACCTGTATGGTCGGAGCGTGGAGGCCGGTGCCGCTCTCAGGCGCCCTCTGATGACGCGTCCTCTGATGACAGCTGAGAGCGTAGCCGGCCTGCCTGCTCCCACCATGCCGGCATTTTTTTTTTCGATTCGTGAAAGTTCGATTCGGGCGAACCCGAATTTCTTGGGGAAATTCGGCGAATCGCCCGAATCGAACTTTCAAGAAGTTCGCTCATCTCTAGTCAGCGTTATCGTAAACGATCGTAAAAATTCCACCCTTAGTCATCATTGAATGATGGCAGGATACTCACCTCTTCGTCGGCTGCTCCTCAAATCTCGAGTGCGTTTGCACCCAGTGTCATGCGTGAGATCTGAGGGGCGGCGCAGTGTCTGTCAGGAAGCCTCCGGCTTCCAAGATGTTGCTACAGAGGGTGGTGAGGGAAAGGAGGGTTGCTGAGCACAATGTGACTTGAGAGATAAGTTTTTAAAATAGGTAAATGCTAAACCAAAGGGGCAGGGGGACTGGGCAAGCCAGGTTTGGGGAGTTTTTATTAACTCCCCAAGACTGTAATGTTCCTCTTTAAGGGGGAACAGAACCCATGGCCGGCTGCTGGCCTTCCCCCAGGGAATCCAAAATTGTGGTGCCCCTCTGTGTGAAACTCCACAGATCACAGGCCTGCCCTCTTTTCCCCGGTCCAACGGCGCATATGTGGGCTCTCGTCCAATCAGAGCCATTTGTTGTGTCTGTAATTCGGCAAATGATTGTTTACAATGGTGAGTTTGGGTGGGTCACATTGCTAACATAAAAACACCCGGATGTACTTAATTGAATCAATCATTTTTTAACTATTCAGATGGTACCAACACATCTGTATACATTTAACTCAATCAATTATTACTTAATTACTGAGATAGTAGCAACGCTGAGCATTCCTGAATGATGTCATGCAAGGTTATACAAGTCAAATAATACACTGTATGCTTATGTATTAGAAAGAAATGCTATATATGTTTATTGTACGTTTATTTATCTGCACATACATGATATTCAAGTTAAATTTGTTTTTGATAATTTGAATATGGCACTGAGGAAGCCATACTGGTGAAACATGTCTGCCCTGATCGTTTTGATCATCATATCAGTAAGCTCAAAGAATGAAAAATGCTGAGGCAATGAATTTTGAATTAATCATTGTATATAATTAATAATTTATCAAAACAAAATCTGTATGATGCTGTATGAAATACATGATCAAATGTTTTTAATTTTATATAAGTAATGTCTGAATCTGTAATGACTTGATGACTGATTTTAAAGAACATGAAATAAATATCATTATAAATAGATATTTTCTAAATAAATTTTTGAGGTGTGGCGGGAACGCTAGGTCCTTATAGAACTTGGGGGTTGGACCTAACCCCAGCAATTAATTTTGCAGAAGTAATCTACAATGGTGAGTGAGAGGGGTTGCATCCCCTGCATCTTCGGGTTGTTGTGTGGGCTCCTGCTGCAGCTATTTTGGAAATGTGCACTCTGTTGGGGATGCGCCCACTTGCTCTCCCGAGCAAAATGACATAGGGGTCGATTCTGAGCCTGGTGGGAAAACTCACTTCTTGTTAAGGAGAGAAAACTGCCATTTACTGTCACTGTCTACCAGTTGTAAATTTTCACCTTGCTCTGAATCAGCCCCAGAGTAGACAATGAAAGTGAATGGCAATTTTCTCTTTTAAAAAAAAAATCAATCCCATGGTCACGGCAAACAGCTCTGAATAGATGAGAGCCCGCATATGCACTGTTGGACTGATAAGAGGTGAGTTGTACTGGGCATTCTGGGTGCTTTCACACAGTGGGGCATCCCAATGATGTCCCCACTGTGTGACCCCAGGGCACAGAACCAAACCTGGGATAGCCCTCTCCTGCTACACTGCTAAGGGTCTTTCTGTGTATGTTGGGTCAGGAGAGGGGAAGTCTTTTTTTGCAGCATATAGGGGGGGGGGGGATATTTCTGCACCCTGGATATTATATTTTGGGGACTAACAGGAAGATTTATGCACATTCTGCATATTAACCTTGGAGGCTGTAGGACGGACATACATACATATTCCATTTGGAGTGGCTGAGCGGGATTCATACACGTGCTGCATATTAATATTTTGGGACTGGTAGGGGGATCCACATGTATAGGGGGCATATTCAGTTTCGAAGGCTGGGGAGGATTTGCTTGTGGGGAGGTTTGGGGAGGTCATTTTTGGTTATGGTTGGTTGTCGTAGTTCAGGTAGGCAAACAAACTACAATTCAATTTAACCCCAATGTTCTTAAACGGGACCTTCCTCATGATTTATTGAAAAGCCCAAACCCTTAAAAAACTATTCCCCAGCATCTAAAGTTAATATATTTTAAGTTTTTAGTCACTTATTATTCTTTCCCCCACTAGGCTGCAACTCTGTTTAGGACTTTAGGATACGGGCGCCGCCATCTTGACTCAGAAGCATCACATACTGAGAAGAGGAGAGTGCGATAAAGTTCGGGGGGGGCGGGTTATAGCTGTGCTTTACTCAGACAGAGCAGATCTGGGGTCACGAAAAGGTCAGCAATCCCAGAATGCAGAGCAGCACAGTCAGAAGGCACTTCCTGTTTGCAGGCTGCCTGATGTTACATGAACCGCCATCTTGGATGTTTAAAGGCTCATAACATGCAGTAGATGCAGGTAGGATGATTATTAATGTGAGCAATCTGTATGTACAGGGTGTGGGAAACATATAAGATAGACTCTTATTCAGGGTGAAGGTCCGGATTAATGTGAGCAATCTGTATGTACAGGGTGTGGGAAACATATAAGATAGACTCTTATTTAGAGTGAAGGCCCGCTTTAAGGTTACTAGCTGTTTACATTGTTTTTATACGCATGGATTATACGCAGGGGGTACATAGCACTTAAAGGGGAACCTTCACCCTGAATAAGAGTCTATCTTATATGTTTCCCACACCCTGTACATACAGATTGCTCACATTAAAAATCATCCTACCTGCATCTACTGCATTTTCAGAGCCTTTACATATATAAGATGGCAGTCCATGGAGTTTAAGGCTGCCTGCAGACAGGAAGTGTCTTCTGGCTGTGCTGCTCTGCATTCTGGGATTGTTGTAGAGTGGTGTAACTAAGGAGGTGATTTAAGTAGCGTCTAGTGAATATTGGGCATTGTATGTGAATCCACATTTATGAAGGCGATTCTGGCGAGCGCCTCTAACAGCGCCATGTAGCGTCACATGTGTTATTACAGGTGTCTCAGTGTATAGTGCTGGTGCTCTAGGCTCAGCAGCACCATGTAGCACCTGTCGCTCAGTGTCGCTCTCCCATCCATTTCAATGGGGTTTCATAAGTTGTGTATAAATAGTATGTTGAGCAATTAAAATGTAAAATTTTTGGCTCAAATCATTGTGTGACCTCTCCTGACTGCAAACAAACACTTTTATACATATATATATATATATATATTTATATTTTTATGGAGAATTGTCATTACAGGTCTGGCACTAAAGTGTTAATGTCACAGTGTTAAAAAAATGTCATTCCATGTGTTTTCGCTTTGTTACTGGTGGATATGTGCTCAAAATGTCTGGTGCTCTATGCTATGCTAGAGCGCTGAAGCGGTGTGTGTAGTTTTTCCTTAAATATGGTGTGGAGCACCGAGTGCCGGATGCACTGAGCTGGCGCTACCTATCGCTCTTGTAGTCTTGGGCGCTTTGACCTTAGGAACATCACCTGGCGTTCACCATTGGCTCTGCAGTGAATCAGGCAGAGCGCTTCTACAGCACCCAACATATATCACATTCCTCAATGCCGGCCAGGATACCTCTGTAAAAGCAAAATGGTACATTCAAATACTGCACCCCCGTGTTTTTTTTTTTTCTTTCAGTAAAAGGAAACAAGCTTGGAGAGCTTTTTTTTTACTCTGACACGTTCTCTGATCGTTCAGCTTGTTCATACCCATTTGCAATATTAGACCTAATTTTCATGATAGATCTCCTTTAAATGTAAGCATTCATATTGCTTTTAAATGATTTCATTTTTTTGGTTTGTATTAATTTAGTTTTAATTTAATAATTCTTTTTTGGGTTTATTTTGTAATGCATTTTTTAGGTGATTTAACCATAATTAACTGTAATGCGATTATTTCCATTTAGGTTCATGCCTATACAAGCAATGTGCAGGGAAAATGATCAGACCCAATGGTGGCAGCACAGGGATGCACTAATATGAAATGCAGAAAATAAATGTTGCATCTGATTGCTCCAGTACCTTAGGAGTTATTTATTGTTATAGCTCCCAGAATGATGCTAATGAGTCTAATCACCCACTCTGTGGCCAAAAGATATTAGCTTATGGGTTTTGGGTGGGCATACACTTTATTACAATGCGGTACAAAATATGATGGTGTGCAGTAAACTACAACTAATAACTACAACATACAGTAGATTTAACTTTTTGAGTCATAGTTAATACGGTTAAAAAAAGACATATGTCCATCAAGTTCCACCAAGGGTGTTGGGTTTTTTTTATTTTATTTAATAAGGGGAAGTTATTTATTTATTTATTTATTTTACTGATAACCGCTAATAGTAACTGTTAATTTTATTAACTTCTAAATAAGCATATACCGTTAATTCTTTTTTAAAGCTGTCAGGGGTTGATGCTGTAACAAGCTTCTGGGGGAGGCTATTTCATAGATTTATAGTTCTTATGGTAAAAACGATTGTCGCCTCCGCTGAATTTCTTTTTTTCCAGTCGAAGGGAGCACGCCCCTTGTCTTTAGAGAGGATTTGACCTGAAATAGTGTTTCCCCATTCTTTTTGTATTGGCCTTATATATATTTATATAAGATCCTTCATTCCCCTTATTAGTTTGGTGGCTCTCCTCTGCACCCTTTCCATGGTCAGAGCGTCCTTTCTATGAACGGGTGGCCAGATCTGGACCGCAGATTCCAGGTGAGGGTGCACCAATGCCTTATAAAGAGGCAAAATGACATCCCTATCCTGATTCCAGGCCTCTTTTAATGCATGATAATATCTTGGTGGCATTGGAAGCAGCTGCTTGGCATTGCATGCTGTTATTTAGCCTGTGATCTACCAGTACCCCCAGATCCTTCTCAACAAGTGTTTCTCCCAGTTTTACTCTCCCGAGAACATATGTGGCCTTCAGGTTGCATGACTTTACATTTCTCCACATTGAACTTCATTTGCCGAGTGGAGCCCAGACACTCAAATTGGCCAAGTCAGCCTGAAGCTTGTGACCATCTTCCATAGACTGCACTGTGCTACATATCTTTGTGTCATAATTTGAACATTGTTAAAGAGGATCTATTGTGAAAATTGTCTAATATTAAGCATTCATACAAACATGCTATATAGTGGGAGGGGGCTATTGTATACATTCTATTTATATAAAAAAAATCCAGCCAAGCTTGTTGAGCAGTGGTGACATGTTTCTTGAATATACCATTCCACTTTCCCTGGGGGGGGGGGGGGGTGTACACTTCATCATATCTACCTGCTGTCTACTGGAAACCATACACACCACTGCTGGTAAAAATACTGATAACCAATCTTACCTTTCTCCTCATTCCCGTCGGCAAAATGCGTGTCCACCTCAGTCACATGGTCATCAGTAATTGAAAAACACAGCCAGCTCGCCCAAAACCACTTGAAGCACGGAGCAGGAGATCCCCTGGTGACGTCTCCTCAGATACTTGAAACAGTGGAATGTCCAGCTTCTTCTGGTAATAAAATGTTACTTTTATTATGGTAGTTTAAAATATGCAATCCAAACAGCATTAGAAAAGCTCCCAGCATGTGTGATTAACAAGATCCAGGACCATGTGTGTCCCACTGCCGGGACCCTGTGGCGCATTTTGGGCTTCAACTAAAGGAGTTTGAAGCCCGAAACGCGTCACAGGGTCCCGGCAGTGGGACACACATGGACCTGGATTTTGTCAATCACACATGCTGGGAGCTTTTCTAATGCTGTTTAGATTGCATATTTTAAACGACCACAATAAAAGATACATTTTATTACGAGAAGAAGCTGGACATTCCACTGTTTCAAGCACATGGTCATCAGTGACTGAATATCCGAACTATGAGCCCAAGTCTGTGTGTTCTCCAAGGCTGAGGCTATAGCATTGCAGTTAGCAGGGGTAGATATGGCCAACCCTAAGTTATTGAAGCTTGCATACCGTAGGGGCAGATAACATGGCAGGGTGCGCCAGCTATGTGAGGCTAAAGCATTGGAAGCAGGACATGGGTTGGGTTTCTTGGCTCGGAGGGTAGAGTTGGCCAATTATAGGGGTGCTGTGGGGAGACTAGAAAGACAGGCATTCATTGGGGGTGTAAGAAGCAGCAGCCTAACTGCCCCAAAGCAGTGCAGAAACTCTCCTGGCTCTCCCCATCTATATCGCCAGTTCATCCTGCCTGGAAGAGGCCTCTGGACTGCAGTTTAAAGAGAGCTCTAACCCTTTAAACATTGTTCCATCTCATAGTAACCTCTAGTTTTGCATACTGATGTTTCAAAGGACTTGACTTATACTTTGGTTATACTTGCCGGTGCTGGGGGCCCAGGCATGTGTTTCCAGCCCCTATGTGTTACCAGCTCCTGTGCCTGGTGCCCTTGGATAAATGCTCAGGCGTAGTGGAGCACACTTTTTTTAACTTGCTACCAAAGGAGATCTATGCAAAAAATAATTTAATAACACAAACACATCTAAAAATGCTAGATATCAAGTGGCTGGGTTACTCAGTGTAAGGATTTTTGTCAGCCAAGCTGCTTCTTCAATCACAAGGAAAGTAAAACTCTAATCTCAAAGATTCCAGGGCCGGCTCCTTGCCTACCGTCGAATTGGGATGGTCCTCTCTGTGAAACCCTTGGGATTGCCCAAAATACTCTCCTTTTCTTGCACTCCCACTGCGTTTTTTCTGCCTGTGGCTTCCACCCTAGGCTTCCCCGTAGCTGGGGCCTGCTCCAGTGGCGAGCAATTCAGATATACTGGGGTTGAGAGCAAATTTCAAGTTAGAGGGGTGCAGCCAGTGGGCGGTCACATCAGGCGACAGATTTGAGATCAGCTAATCGGCCATCTCAAGTCTGTTGGGTGGGCGTTGCTATAGCAGAAAAAAAACATTTTTTTTCAGAAACTGGGGGACTGATGAGGGTCATGGGTGGTCCACTTTAAAAGTGATTGCTCTATCACAAAATTGAGCAGCAGTAAAGCTGATTAAAGCTTAAAGCGGTCCTTCACTCTGAATAAGAGTCTATCTTATATGTTTCCCACACCCGAAACATACAGATTGCTCACATTAAAAATTGTCCTACCTGCATCTACTGCATGTTATGAGCCTTTAAACATCCAAGATGGCGGCTCATCGGACATCAGGCAGCCTGAAAACAAGAAGTGACTTCTGACTGTGCAGCTCAGCATTCTGGGATTGCTGACCTTTTCCTGACCCCAGCTCTGCTCTGTCTGAGCAAAGCACAGCTATAACCCACCCCCCTGTACTTTATCCCACTCTTCTCTCCTCAGTAAGTGTGATGCTTCTGAGTCAAGATGGCGGCGCCCGTATCCTAAAGTCCTGAAAAGAGTTGCAGCCCAGTGGGGGAAAGAATAATAAGTAAGTGACTAAAAACTTAAAATATATTAATTTCAGATACTGGGGAATCATTTTATAAGGGTTCGGGATTTTCATTAAATCATAGTGAAGGTTCGGTTTAAATTGTAACAGCAGCGCAAATGGTTGATATACAATGTAACACAGCAGGGTATCAGTATTTGGAAAAATGCCAACTGACTGGTTAACTTACTGTACTAGTTTATTGAAGAACATTTCTGGCCAATAAACAGTATTACATTAAATTCAGGATATATATATATATATATATATATATATATATTACTTGGAAAATAATACATTTGTGGTTTGGGAACAGAAGATATAAAAATAAATACCTAAATACTTAAAAAAGCAAAATATACGACCAGATGCAGGAAAAAATATGCATAGTTACATAAGATTAGTGATGAGCGTGCCCATGGAAGTTCGGGTTCGATGAGCTCGCCCAAACTTGCCCCTAAATTTTGGTTCGGGCCCAAGTCAATGGGGACCCGAACTTGGGGGCCAAAGATGGTTGTAAAATGGGGGTTTAAAAATACATTTAAAAAAATATTCATTTTTATGTGTTTCAGAGGCCAAATGAGGAGGGGGAAACATGAAGATGCTTGCCCTGCACAAAATGGGGTACTGAAAGTACTCAAAATAGTAACAGAAAACAAAAAAAATAAAGAAATACATACATAAATAATAAAAAATGGCACCCTCACATCCTCTGTCATGGCCTGAAGGGTTTTTATCAGCAGGCAAATGATGGGGATGGTAGCGCTGGTGACCATATTGGTGGTGTACTGGTAGCACTACAGCACTGCGCAGAAGTCACTCATGGATCACTGGAGGTGAAGGGCTGTTGGCCTGCACTTCGACTCACGCTGGCATTTTGGAGCTGAAACTTCACTATTGCCTGCTACTGCTCACACACACTTTCCAACATACAGTATACAAAGTTGAATACCAATTGGTCGGCAAGTCACATATGAGGCAGTGGGTGGGAAGGCCGAATTTCCTCTGCAGTGCAGAAAGGCGAGCAGCAGTGGGAATGCCGCTCCTTGGGCATCTCTGAATAATGGGCCAGGAAGGTCTGCACCACCAAGCTGAGCACATGCGTCGGGCAAGTGATGTGGATCAACCCATCTCGGCCCAAGGCTGCTAAAAAGCTGTGCCCATTGTCGCACACCACCTTGCCGGGCTTCAGGTGCAATGGTAGCAGGAACTCATCTGTCATCTTCTAGATGCCATTCCACAGCTCCTGGGCCATGTGGGGTCTTTCACCCAGACAGACAGATGTTTCCCCATGCCAGTGCTTAAATTGGCGGTGCAGGGGCTGCACTGACTACTTGTGGAGGAAGCAGAGTAGAAGAAGGAGCCAACAGGAGACACCGACTGATGTCCAGCAATCCTTGGTGGCAGAAGGATATGCACCACAGTGTTTCCTGCCTTAGTCCCAGCCACCGCTACATTGAAGCAGTGGACAGTTAGAGAGATCTAATGTCCCTGCCCATGCTTACTTCACCATGTGTCAGTGGTGACAATGTAACTAGTGGCATTGCCCAGTGCAGACTTATTTTCACAACAACCCGTTGAAAAGTAGTGGCAGCTGGGAACGGCATATTGTTCGCCACCATCAGATCTTTAAAACTATTCAACTCCACCAGGTGGAATGGGAGCATTTCAAAGGCCAGCAACTTGAAATGTTAGCATTCAGGGCCAGGGCTTGTGGGTGAGATGGGCTCAACTTCTGTTTTCTCGATAAAATTTGCGGGATGGAAAGCTGAATGCTTCCCTGGGATGGTGTGGAGATGCTTGGTGATGACGCTGTTGTTGCTGGTGATGGTAGTGTTCTCACATCCTCCCTTTGGTGGTCTTGTCGTTGGGGAGGCGTGGTGGTGGCTGAGTCAACCAAATCAGCAGAGGGAGCTCAGGTGTTTTTAGGTGTTTCTGCCACGGCAGCTCGTGTTTGGATTGCAGGTGCCTGGTCATGGACGTGGTGCAAAGACTTTAAAAACTTTTCCTCACTTCAAGGACATGTGACAGAACATGCAAATGACCAGTGTCTTGTCATCTCTGCACTGCTGAAACGCTGGGGAAGTTCTTTGAGCCAGCTATAGTGTACAGTCCTTGGGCATGCTGGCAGCAACAGGCTAATCACTGGAACCCTTCTCCCTCTTGTGCTGGCTGCCTGGGGCTGAGTGACCACCACCTCTTCCTCCCAGCTCTAATGGCATTCAGTCCATGTTGGATCTAGGGTCTAATGCAAGGTGTGCCAACAAGTAACTAGTTTTATCAAAGGTCAAAAGGGACTAATGCCAGTTGTGCCAACAAGTAACTAGTTTTATCAAAGGCCAAAAGGGTCTAATGCAAGGTGTGCCACCAATTAACTTATTTTTTCAAAGCGCAAAAGGGTCTAATGCAAGGTGTGCCAACACCTAATTAGTTTTATTAAAGGCCAAAAGGGTTTAATGCAAGGTGTGCCAACAGGTAACTAGTTTTATCAAAGCCCCAAAGGGTCTAATGCAAGGTGTGCCAACAAGTAACTAGTTTTATCAAAGCCCAAAAGGGTCCAATGCAAGGTGTGCCAAGAAGTAACTAGTTTTATCAAAGTCCAAATGGGTCTAATGCAAGATGTGCCAAAAGTAACTAATTTTATCAAAGTCCAAATGGGTCTAATGCAAGGTGTGCCACCAATTAAGTCATTTTATCAAAGCCCGAAAGGGTCTAATGCAAGGTGTGCCAAGAAGTAACTAGTTTTATCAAAGTCCAAAAAGGTCTAATGGAAGGTGTGCCCACAATGAAGTAGTTTTATCAAAGCCCAAATGTGCCCCAACAGCTGCCCGTGCTCAGTGTGCAATGAGAACACCGTCCACTCTACATAGCTAGGTGCCCTAAGGACAGTTTGAGATGCATCCAGCTTCCTCCCCCCTCCTATGTGTGCTAAAAGGGACTATTGGGTGTCAGTTTCAGTTTACAAAGATCCCTTATCTGTCCCTGAATGAGCTGCGGCCTCTCCCTATCTACTGCACAGCGCTCTGAGATTGTCATGACATGCTACCCTATCTTTTATATGGCGGGGTCATGTGTCCCACCTGTCCAGTTACAGCCATGCCCATGGTAAGCTATATCTAAATATAAAAATGCTTCCCAGTTTCTGGTTCGGCCAAGTGCCGAGCCTTAGCATGGACTTTTCACTACAGTCCATGCTCAGTGACTTTGCTGCCCAGGCTCGCTCATCTCTACATAAGAGCAGACAGGGTGGAGAGAAACAGGAATAGTAAAAATGTTTAAAATGAGTCTCCCCTGGGAACACTGGGAACCTACTTAGTATATACTCTTTGTGACCTGACCCCTTACTGCATCTATGTATATAGTTACACCTCTGTTACTTAGAAATCATTATACCGCATGTATTTTATGCTTTATCGTCATTGTTTTAATATAATTATTTATCTTGTCTTAACCTCATGTGATTTCTACCTTGTACAGCACCACATACTCTGATGCCGCTTCATAAATTAAAAATAATAGTAATAATATTGCCAAAGCCTTTCCAAGGATTAGGCCCAATCCCAGAACCTACATAGGACCCAGTGCTCCCACCACACCATAGGATAATTTAAAACATGCTTTTATTGGAAAACATCCTTAAAACAAAGATCCTTGCAAATCAATACATATTGTTATTCTTCTTACAATCATATGTGATTCATACAATTTGCATCAGATAAAATAAAATTCATATGACCACTGGATACATTCAAAATGAAAAGCAGCAATTATATGGCGCAGTTATGTTCTCTTACTGGTATGGCGATTGGCAAGGGCAAACATGTTTCACCTTAAGGCTTCTTCAGTGCCCTGGTTTCCAACAGTGCGGGTCCAAATTTTTTTGATGCTGGGGAAAATGGAGAACCCACCCTGTTGCGCTTGCCACATGTAGTTGTGGGATCTCAGGTGATGCTGTTAACTGACCCTTATCTTTGTGATTAAGCTTCAGGCATGTCCACATGGATGTATATATTGCAGCCTCTGCATATTATTCAGACGTAATATATTTAAGCTGTGATAGCATGCAGTGCGCCCTGTCTGCGCGTAGTGGTAAAGTTTCCAGCTGGTCACAAAACCGCCTCCTTTTAGAAAATATAGAGCAGCGTACCTCCGGTGCACATGTATGCGTGCCGGATGTCGGCACGCATACATGTGCACCGGAGGTACGCTGCTCTATATTTTCTAAAAGGAAGGTACGCTGCTCTATATTTTCTAAAAGGAAGCCTTCTGTTTGGACAGACGCGCGCCGGATGTAGGCACGCATACACGTGCCCCAGAGGTTCACTGCTCTATATTTTCTAAAAGGAGGCGGTTTTGTGACCAGCTGGAAACTTTACCACTACACGCAGACAGGGCGCACTGCATGCCGACATAGTTGCGGATCCACGGCAACAATATAACCTTGAAAGAAGTCAATAGACCAGACATACTATCACAGCTTAAATATATTATGTCTGAATAATATGCAGAGGCTGCAATATATACATCCATGTGGACATGCCTGAAGCTTAATCACAAAGATAAGGGTCAGTTAACAGCATCACCTGAGATCCCACAACTACATGTGGCAAGCGCAACGGGGTGGGTTCTCCATTTTCCCCAGCATCAAAGTAATTTGGACCCGCACTGTCGGAAACCAGGGCACTGAAGAAACCTTATGGTGAAACATGTTTGCCCTTGCCAATCGCCATACCAGTAAGAGAACATAACTGTGCCATATAATTGCTGCCTTAAGACATTTTGAATGTATCCAGTGGTCATATGAGTTTTATTTTATCTGATGCAAATTGTATGAATCACATATGATTGTAAGAAGAATAACAATATGTATTGATTCGCAAGGATCTTTGTTTTAAGGATGTTTTCCAATAAAAGCATGTTTTAAATTATCCTATGGTGTGGTGGGAGCACTGGGTCCTATGTAGGTTCTGGGATTGGGCCTAATCCTTGGAAAGGCTTTGGCAATGCAATGTGGATGGACCAGTGATTTACAGACCCCCGTAGGTAACATTAGTCACTTCAGAGGTGGGTAGCCGCACTAATAGGACAGATCTCTACTTCATGTGAGGCCCTGCCCTATTTTATTCATTTGTTTTGTTTAATAGTAATAATAATAATAATGCATTGCCCAAAATAACTATTGTAACAGATTTGAACAAATTTCAAAGTGGTTACTCCTGTAGCTCAATGAACAGGCATCTTTAGTCAAGCAGTCTGGCCCTTGTAAAAGTAGAATGTCACATGTGGCCCTCAGAGCCCTCTGATGTGGCCCCTGACCTGCTGTAGGAAATTGGAAGGGTAAACAGAACTGACGTGTAAAGGTAGTTCAATAAGGGTATGATTGGGGGTTGCATGGAAAATTAAATAAGACGAGCGCAATGGCAAATAGAGGTGGCTTGGAGGAACGCTGTGACATTGATCTTACAACATTCGCAATAATTTGGTAATCATTTTTCTATATAAATTGTATACTTAGCATTGGAGGGAATTTAGATTGATTGAATATTGGGAACATGGTTTAGACCATGTCGGACTGATGGGGGAGGGCTATAAATGCAGGACTTATATACTTTATTAACAGAGGTAAGACAATCAGCATAAGTAGCATATGGGGATTGTTGCATCTGAATGTGGTGATGGGGTGGAAGGAAATATGAGTCTTAAAAAATCGAGTTTGTGGGGACAGTGAATCTTAAATTTTATAAAATCTCTGAAATATTTTGTTGTGCAACAATTTTCCAAATCTCGTAGGTGGCCCGCGCTCGTAAAAAGGTTGAGCACCCCTGTTTTACAACCTGTCACCCCAGTTGTTTACTTCTAATCAAGCTTAGTGGGAATTTATTGTTTGCTTTATAGAATGTTTGTGCAGATTCTTAATATACTGAACTATTTTCATGGTAGATCTGCTTTGTTAAATTTCTTAGTGTACTCTCCGCTTAGTGTAATAAAAATTCTTTACCTAATTACCGGTAAAAGGTTTCACGTTGCAGAATTACTGATATATTTCGCATTGTAATCACAAACCCCCGGCCCTGGCCGCGCTATAAATACACTTTATGTAAATCAAGCGTTAATTATCCCAGAACCGCATTTCTGTAGAATATCATTTTTTTAATTAGAGGCTGGAAGGGAACCTGCGTGCCTGTTGTGGAGCCAATTATCATAAATTGCCCTGTAACAATTAACAATATTGCTGCTGAGTTGCATGTATTTAAATGTTATAATTATGCTCAGCTCTTTTGTTAATTGGGCTATCTGACTCTTTATTTTTATGCTGCTCATCTGCTCATTACCGCGGCCATTTAATTCAATTAGCACCTTAATTAGAGGAACAGCCATGTCCAATGTAGTAGGTCTTGTCGCTGTGTGAAGCTTGATTAACAAAGACAAACACCACCATGCAAATCAGGATGAAACACTAAGCGATGACGCAGAGAGGCGCCCGTGGGCTGCCGAAGAGCAGAGCTGATATGTCTTTATTCAGTTACTGACAAAAGGCAAATAGGCGGGGGTCTTTAAAAATCCAGTGTTAGGCTATAGTCCTAAAAGCCCAAGAGAAAACTTTAGGCATCCCCTAAAAATAAATATGCAGAGGTTCATAGACCCCCCTCCATGAAAAAAAAACTCTGCAAATAACCCTTCCACTCTGCTTCCCCTCGCATGATGCTTGTAGCGAGATAAGGCAGCATGGGTCTTTCTCCAATGTTTGAGCCCAGCTTCCACAGAACTTGCTAGAGCAGACTGGTGCTCCCCCCTCCTTCGGGCCCCATCATTGTTACGCCCCCCTTTAGGCATCCCCTAAAAATAAATATGCAGAGGTTCATAGACCCCCCTCCATGAAAAAAAAACTCTGCAAATAACCCTTCCACTCTGCTTCCCCTCGCATGATGCTTGTAGCGAGATAAGGCAGCATGGGTCTTTCTCCAATGTTTGAGCCCAGCTTCCACAGAACTTGCTAGAGCAGACTGGTGCTCCCCCCTCCTTCGGGCCCCATCATTGTTACGCCCCCTTTGACAATGACTGGTACGCCAGTAGTATTGAGTTAATATAATGAAAGTGTTCATTACTCGCCATCCTCGAAATTATGGAGAGAGAAATCTCATATAATAGACTTACACAATAAACAACAAGAACACTGGTTAACAGGGATAAATGGGGGTTGAAAAGCCGCCCTGGAATTCATCAGCCTCAGCCAGCCCATGAGCTGCTGAGCCTCGCCCTCACGATGTGTCCAAGGTGGTCAAGGAGTATGTTTCTCAGCTGAGGCTACAGCACCCAAGAGCTGATCATGGACAGGGCTGGAAATGTCCACTCTTAAATGGAAGATTGTATTGAACCCTTATTATTGTAGGGGAGTGGGTATGCTCACCACAGCCATGATGTTAGGGCTATAAGTTTTGGGGAGGCGAAATATGGGCTGGGGTGTCTTGGCTCTGGGGGTACAATGGGACCAGGTATAGGGGGAGATTTAGGTGGAAGAGAGCTGAGAGTATTGCTAGAAAATGAGAAAAATCGTAAATTCTGGCACTGGATCTGGGTGAAGTGCAAGCCCATTAGGCCCCAAAGCAGTGTGGCCTGTTTGGAATTTTTGTTGAACATTTGGAATTGAGCAGCAAAGTACTTGATTTGTTATGCTGGGCGTGTCATAAACATGCTCATCTGTAGGTGTATTATAAGTGGCTTACTACTCCATCCATGATTTCAGTAGCTCACTTAACTTCTTGGGCAATGGTGGGACCCAATGAACCTTGGTGAGTATTCATCCAAGGTATTTCTAGAATTTGTCGAGGTGGTTTCTCTAGATTGCTTGATTAGTTTAGCTTTACTAGGTGAGTAGATGCTTTAGCTATGTCTCAGGAAGTTTGAACACATCTTCAGAAATATTCTGGTTTAGTCACAATGTATTGAAACACCACTCAAGTTTAGGTCTGTTCAGTTATTTCAGAGGTACCTGTTGAGCTGTGAACATTTTGGAACTGGGCAGCAAAGGCCTTGATTTGTTTCTCTGGTCTTGTCATCAAAAGTCTATTATATGTGACCTCCTTCCCCATTATTTTAGTAGCCCTGTTAGGTTAGGTTCTTAAAGGGACTCTAGGCAAAGTCTTTCCAGAAGTTGTCCAGGTGGTTTCCCTATATTGGTTAATTAGTTAATCCATTTCAGGCGGGTGGCTGAGGTCTGAGGGAGACAGTTGTCCTTGTTGTTAATAGTGTTGCTAAAGAATGCCCCAGCTTTGTTCTGATGCAGTTCAGACACACCTTTGGGAATATTCTAGTTTAGCAGCATCACTCAATTCAAAGAAGAGTAATTTTGAGTTGGGTGCCTAGTCTCTGGAAAGCAGCTAAAGTAGCCAAATGCCTCCAAATTAAACGTGAAGATCATCAACATCTTAGGTATATTGTGCTAATTCAAACATAAATGGTCCTAACTGTTAAAATGTTTATATACACTATTCAACACAGAAACTTTAATACCAAAAAGGATAAGCCATACACTTATGCAAATCAAGACAGTAGGTCAGCAAATAATCGCAAACACCTCATTCCAATCTGTGGCATCTGGGAGGGAAACTAATGTCAAAATGAAAGCTATGTTGTTAAGCCACTTAAAAGCCTAAAAACTATTTTGTGATGCCTCCTGTTCATTAATGTGCCAGTTATCACGACTTGTTGCAAACTGTACAAAATATTAGCCAGTGATTGGTCTGGGATACACATAATCAATGCCAATGCAACTTAGGGTTGCTTGCTTGCTATCCCCTATGCCCGTTGGTACCATTCTGGTGGTCTTCCTACAGCTTTTCTGGCTGTACAATCTGTCTTTTTCTTGCAACCATATCAAACCCGAATGAGGCAGCGGAGCGCCCAGGATTTTAACTTGGGAAGGGGCTGGCACCTTTACAGAATGGACAGAAAATATTACATACATAGTGCCAAGCCTTTAGCCTTTCATCTTCCTGAGACCCCTGTCTCATTCCCTATTTGGTCAATAGAAAAAGGTAATGTTATGTATGATTGTTACCAAGACTAAACAGTGATGACCTATACATAGGCGGTACCTATTGGTGATACCCCATTGATTCCAGTAGCCAGGGGGTGGACTGGTTATGGGGAGCATGAGGAGAAGTGGGGGTTCCCAATGCAGATTTCTTTTTGGCGCCTGGAAACCTGGAAGCTGCATGTGACTGCCGCCAGTCAAAGGAGAGCGTGAAGAAGGTAAGAAAAATTGGGGCTTATTTGAGTTGCAAGGGGGGGAGGCATCAGCAATGGGGGTGCCTCCCACACAGTGCTGGTCAGAGATCAATACCGATTTGCTCTCGCTTAGTCTAATGTCTGTAGCGCCATCTAGTGAAATCACATAGCTAACAACACCTACAAATTAAAGTAAGGGCCACACCCACTTACTTTAGAAGAGAAATCATAAGGTAAAACTGTAAACCTTGATATCTTGGCCATGTCTACTTAAATTTAAAAATGGAAAACAGTTTAGGACAGTGCAAAAAGTAGCCCTAAAATTGCCTTTTCCTGAAATATTACTATGAAATAACTATATTTCTAATTCACTACATAACTTTCTAGCTAACTGTTTCCTAACTAACTCTTAGTGAAAGTAAATATTCTGACCTCAGATGGAGATTTGAGTCTTTAGTACTTCCTATTCCCACTTCCTGTCGCAAGGCCTCTCACCTAAAAGGGGCAGAGGTGCTTGTTGTGTGGCACAGGCCTCATTATCCTCACATCCTACAACATAGTTTATAGAACCACATTTTGCTTTTGAATTGAGGCAGATTTTATGCTTTGTTTTTGTATTAGGCAGTTTTATTATATTAAATTTCTAATAATTGTATTATTCAGTTTTTTTTCTTTGTTTTGGCTGGTTTATGTGCCCCCAAAACATTTTTCATCTAATTTCCGTGTACACCTGGTAATTCACTGCACTCACATTCACAAGTCATACAGGGGCGGACTGGCCATAGAGAGACCTGGAACAATCCCCTCGATTCAAAGAGCAAAAGTTAATTGATTTCGTATCGAGAATCGTAAGTTTGGGTGGGTGTTAGTCATTTTTTCCTGTTTTTTTGGCCATTTACGACTCGCACGAGCCTACGTACGAATGCGTATATGCTCTTACGATCAGCGGAAGTCCGTTCCTAAATTTTAGGATCAAAACGTAAAACTTAGGATCCAAACGTAAAACTTAGGATCAAATCCTAAAACTTACGATCAAAACGTAAAACTTAGGTTAATTGGATGTGTTTAGGTGTGATTCAGAGAAACCTCTAAACGCGTTTTAAAAGAAAGCCACAGCCGACACCTTTTAGCAGCCGGATTGCTGTTCGTGAACAGGTTTTTTGGCTAAGTGGAGGAGTCTGCGCGTCTTGTGCTCCAATGAACTGCATGTATCAGCATGGCCGAGGCCATAAATTGTATGGCAATGCATACCTGATTCATGTATGCCTTATAAAAGCATTTTAATGTGGACCTTAATTAGTCCTTTGCATGTAAACCTTTATTTGGCAATATATTTGCGTTAATTAAAGAAACTTATGTCCTTTGTTATTTATTTTAAAATTGAGGTACTAGAATAATATTTTTAGATTGCATTTATTGGTGTAGTTGTTTACCTTTGCTTTATTTAATTATTTAAGCACATCTTTGGTCAGATGCATCACACTTACTGAGGAGAGGAGAGCGGGATAAAGTGCAGGATGTGGGTTACTGCTGTATTTTGCACAGACACAGCAGAGGTGGGGGCATGGAAAGGTCAGAAATCAAAGAATCCAGAGCAACACAGTCACAAGGCCCTTTCTGTTTGCAGGCTGCCCGATAATACCTGAGCCGCCATCTTGGCTGTTTCTAGGCTCATAACATGCAGAAGTTGCTGGGTGTTTTTTAATATTTGTGAGCAATCTGTATGTAGAGGGTGTGGGTAACCACACTAAAAATTTAAAGTTGTACCAATTGAAGCCAAAATATTAAAATTAAATCCACAAGTAAAAAATGCAAGTTAACTAAAAATTAAACAAAGTAAGATTTACTTATGCAAATGCATTCATTAATGGTTGGTTACTACAAAATGAATGAAATAAAGAAAAATAAAAGACCAAATATTTAGAATGCACTTTAATGAGGTAAGTTTGTAGTGCGGAGCCGCAAGATCAGAAGGATTTACGTCCAGACAAAAAAGGAAAAAGGGCAAAACCAATGTTGCAACCTGAGAAATGAAACGGAAAATTCAGGATGGAAACTGACATAGGTCTGATTCCCGAACTGCCATACGAACGGACGTATCTTTTAGGATAGAAACGTATTTGCTTATTGAATCACTCGCAAGTTCATACGAACGCACGAGCGGACGTGAAAAATAGGATGATCGTGAGCCAAATCCAAGCTGTTACATGTTTCTTTGAATCAACCCAAATGTCCAGTCTAGACACTTTTTTAGGCCAGTTGGGCTGCTGCTTTTAACACTCTCATCCACTTAGTCTCCCTCTCAACCCCTGTACCCACAAGCCATGGAACCCCAGCCCGCCCCTGGCTATAGCCCTAGCATTATGGTTGTGGGGCCTCAGCAAGGATGTCTCGGGCTGGTAAAATCCACGGCTGATTTTTGTTCCCAGTCTGCCACTACAGTGTAGTGAAATGCTTTTGAACAACTGACCAGGAAATAGGAAAAAAAAATAATACACACTATACTGCTACCTAACTGACTGTAGTCAGTGAATGAATGAAAATTCTGACCTAAGATGGGGAGATTTTTGCCTAAATGATTATTTCATGGAGATTTCTTTTCAAATGAGGTGGGGGGGGGGCATTTTGTTCAGGCCCTCATGCTCTACTTGTTCATTTGGGATTTAAAGTGGACCAAATCCAAGGATTTTGACTATCCTGGGTTTTGGTCCTTGCCCCGGGGCACCCTGAACGGGGATGCCCCGCTGTGTGAGACCCCCCAGGTCACCCGATCTCACTCTTCCCCGAGTCCTACGGTCAGTGGTGGACTGGGGCCCAAAATCAGCCCTGGATTTTGCAGCCCATGGCCAGCCCGAGACATCTCTGCTGAGGCCCCCTCCCGACCGTGATGTAGGGGGCTATAACATTGGGGGCTGAGGTTCCTTGGCTTGTGGGTACAGGAGGCTGAGAGGGAGACTAAGGAGGTAGGAATTGAATGTGGGTCTTAAAATCAGCAGCCCAACTGGCCCCAAAGCCAGCCCGCCCCTGCCTATGCCGAATGCACATCCCTCTCGTCCAATCAGCATGCTTGTCTAAGGCAAGTGGATCCAAGTGCGCTAGTGACCGCATCCTCCGCTACCCTCTAACAGGGAGCGTGCCTACGCCAGCCATTCACAAGTGGGCAGGGATGCAGCCGCACCTTGCACATGCGCCGTTGGACCGGGAAAGGAGGTGAGTTTCCGGGCGACCTGGGGGGTTTCACACAGCGGGGCATCCTGATTCTGCGTGCCCCATGGGGAGGGAATCCAGTGGCCCTGGAATATTTTAGATTTCAGCGCCAATGGGGCGTGGATTTTGGTCATTTTTAAAAACATGAACAGTTTTTAAAGGGGTTGTCCTGGCTAGGTGTAAAACAGATCATAAGGGTTGATTCAGAGCCCCCTTCTCATCATTTTAATGGAGGTCTTGCTACCAAACGAAAAATCATGCAAAAATGAAAACATGAAAACATTTCACACTAAAGTTCTCACAGAAAAAAGGCTTTGCTGAATCAGACGAGGGGAAAAAATGAACGAGAATGGAAATATTCACACAAAAAAAAGTGAGAAAGGGGCTCTGAATCAGCCCAATTGTTAGCCTTTTGTTCAGTGCCTTGCCTCTTTCAGCAGTATTGAGTAAGGGGGTTATTTAAGAAAGGATAGCGGCAGGTAGTGCCTCATAGCGCCAGGCAGCGTCTGGTGAACGCCGGGCGCTGTACACAAAATAACATTTATGAAAGTGAATCTGGTGAGCGACTCTAACAGCGTCCAATGTATCATTACAAGCAGCTCAGCGTATAGCGCCGGCGCTCTAGCTTCCACAGCGCCAGGTATTACCTTTCGCTCAGTGTCGCTCTCCTATACATTTCAATGGATGTTCATTTGCTTGTGTTTAAACAGTGTTTTTGAATTTTTTTTTTTGCTCCAATCATTGTGTGACCTCTCCTGGCTGCAAACAATTTTAAAAATGTTTTTGACTTTTTATATTTTTATGCTGAATTGTCATTACAGGTCTGGCACTAAAGTGTTAATGTCACAATGTTACAACAATGTCATTCCATGTGTTTTCGCTTTGTTACTGGTGGATATGTGTTCAAAAACAGACTTTAATCATATGTCTGGCACTCTATGCTATAGCGATCATATTTAGAGCGCCGACGCTGTGTGTGTCTGTTTTTTGGTTAAATATGGTGTAAGTCGCTGAGAGTCGGTCACACTGAGCTGACGCTACCTTTCGCTCCGTGCAGTGCGGGCTGTACTGGTATTAGAGCGCCCAACACACATCTCATTCATCAATGCCGGCCAGGTTACTACAGCGAATGAGACGCTCTGTTACATCGCCCGCTAGCCGATCACACCATCTACTAGCGGACGCTTTTAGTGCCACTGTACAGACGCTCATCTGCTGATAGCTGGCGCTAGAAATGAATCGGCCTGTTACTCTTCCAGCAGTATTGAGTAAGTTGCACTCGTTATCCTCACATCACACTACACAGTTTTATAGCTATTAGAACCCAATTTTGCTTTAGAACTGAGGTTGGTTTTATTATGTGTATGTATTTATGTTAGTTAAGCAGCTTTGTTACAATTCTAATAGCCGTATTATTTCGATTTTCTTCTATGTTTAAGGTTTTTGGTCCTTGTACCCTCCGATGCCTCTTATGCCATTCCGGCAGTGAAAACGCAGCGGCACTCTGCGGAACAAATGAAGTTAGCAGTCGTTTTGTTTTGTGCCAGTCTATTTGAATCTTTATTCTCTACCTATTAATTCAGCTAATTAGAATTAAATGAAGCATGCAGAATTGCTAGATTAACCAATAATTAAGCAGGCAGAGCGCTGGTGTTTAATACACATGAGTAGATCTTTTTCTTCTCTGATGGTCGGGTGTCATGCCTCTCTCTTCAAGCAAAGAAATGATTTGTCTTTTTTGACCTCCACAGTTATATCTACCCACTTGATTATCATTTTTACTCTCTTATTAGTCCCTTTGTGAAAAGCCTTTATATAAGCTTCTTGTGATAGTAGAAAAACATGTACAACAATTACATGTACATTGTGATGAAAAACAAAAGGCTCAATTATTAAAGGGAATCTAGTTTCTTTTGCTCATTTTGTATTTAACCACATGAACGAGGGATATCAGTAGGTTTTAAAGGGGTTGTCAAGGCTAGGTGTAAAAACAAAACATTGCTTGCTTACCCGTCATGCAGAGTAATCACCCTGGTGTGCTGCTGAATGCTGAATAAAGCTGTAGGTCCTGAACAGGGATGGATTAAAGTGGTCCTTTCCCCCAATCGGGGGTGCCCCGCTGTGTGAAACCCCCCAGATCTTCCCGGTCCTGCAGTGCTTGCACGGCCGCCCGTCCAATGAGCATGCTCGGAGCTGCTGACATCACGTCGTCTGGGAGGCCGATTCATTAATAGCGGCAGGTACGACTGTAGCAGCATTTTCAGAGCGCCCGCTAGTAGTCGCTGTGCTTGGCCGTTGTTCGGTAGTTGATAGCGACTCAGTCGGTTTGCCTTAATGTTGAATATTGGGTGAGGAGTCGCTATATGACAGGTTCCGCACTGTATGGGAGCGCATGATAGCGACTGGCCCTAGCGACCGGCTCCCACCATATTCATTAAAAAATCACGCTCAAAATATTCTTGTGCTGTAAAATGCATGTTTAAACCCCAGAGCGCTGGCGGCGATGGGTTAAAAGTAGTTTTTTAACCCCCAAACAACCATATTTTTGGAAACCAAAAAAAACAAGTTTTTTAAATAATTTTGTAATATGAATACATTAATATCAGACCTGTAATATCAATTCTGTACAATTTTTTCTAATCTAAAATGCCATCTAAAATGGCAGAAGTGGTCACAGAATTTTTCACATAAAAAAAAAAAAAAAAATTAATAACAATTAATTATGAATATTTAAAGATTGTTCCATTGAAATGCATTGGAGAGCGCCAGGTAGCGAGAGGTCATACCTGTCGCTGTTCAAGGTCGGACGCTGGCGCTGTGGGCTGAGGCTGGAATAATGATGAATGAGTCGCTATATGGCGCTATCTCAGTCGCTAAGCAGGATTGGCTTGATAAATGTGTGATTGTGGTGGGGAGCCGGCGTTCTCGTGGCGGGGCCCGTCATTACCGGCCGCTCACCAGTCGCTACCTGTCGCTATTCCTTCATAAATAAGGGCCTAAGCCTTCGTCTAAGGCCAGCTCCAAGTGCGCTGGCGGCCGCATCCCCTGTTTCCCTCTAACAGGTGGCGTGCCCGCATGGGCCATTCACGAATGCCTGGCCCGGGCAGGCGCCCTACTAGAGGGATAGCGGGGATGCGGTCGTAAATCGCACATGCGCCGTTGGACCGGGAAGCAAAGTAAGTGTAGCGGGCGACCTTGGGGGTTTCACACAGCGGGGCATCCTGCTTTTGGATGCCCCGGAGGGAGGGAATGGATCGGCCCAGGAATCTTATAGATTCCTGAGCCGATCGCGGTGGGTTTTGTTCCACTTTAAACAAGAAGTCCAAGTTTTTTGTAACCCTGCAGCCACCCCTCCATCCCCCTGTGCTAAGCCTGATTTGGAAATTCAAATAATAAAACAACTCACCCGATACTGGCAGGGGAGGGGGGTGTCAGAGCTCTACATGGCTGTAAGAGACTCAAGTGACATTCAAGGTCCCAGCTTTAGTTACCATGCGGGTTGTCCACCCCTCAGTGAATTTTTGTTATTATTGCCCAAAACTGGGCTTAGCACAGAGGGGGGTGAGTGAGTGGAGTGTTACAAAATACTTGAACTGTGGTGTGGTGAAGGCTCTGAGCAGAAAGTTTGGTAGAGACTTCCATATTTAACTTTTTCCTTTTTAAGGAAGGAATTAGGGTTAGGGTTACATTAGATAGACACAGATAGTTGCTCACTGGGTCTGGCTGGGGGAGGGGTGGGGCCCCCCTAATTGGTGGAGGCCTCTCAGCAGGAGCCTCTTGTGCCAGCAGTTTTGAATAGGTTGGACCTTGTAATTTCTTCATGAAATGCAGCCACCAATGTGAAAATTCATCAGCAACTCCTTTTATTTTAATATGATTTTTTTTTTTTTTTTTAAACAATAGTTTTTATTGCAAGAATAAATATCATACATCATAGGTCAACATCCAAAACTTTTACAACTTTTGTTCATACAGTTGGACTTAATCTGATTATTTTAAGATGACATGTCCCTCTGCATACAGCAACTCAGAACGACTTCCTCTTCCCCCTTCCTGTCCCAAGACCTCTCACCTAAAAGGTACAGAGCTGCTTGTTGTTACAGACCTCAATATCCTCACATCCCACAACATTCTGTAGTTTTATTACTACCTGTATTAGAACCCCATTTTGGGCAGAAAGGCTTTTGAAGGACCCCCATACATTTGTTTTCCCATTTAGTAACTATGGGGTTGATTCAGCACCAGGTTAGAAAACTCACTTCTGATTCAACAATCAGCCCCAAATTAGACAATTAAAGCGAATATGCAGTTTTCTCTTCTAAGCAAAGAGTTTTCTCACCTGGCTCTGAATCTAACCCTAGGTCGGTAAGTCAGTAAAGAGATTGATATGGTTAGATGCCTGTAGATAGACATATAAGTATCTGTAAGAGAGCTCACTGGTTCTGGCTGGGGGGGGGGGGGGGTGAGTAGAGGAGGCCCCACAGGTAGGTTCCCCATGTGCCACACACAAGAGATACAGTGGTACGTCATGTAGTAAAATGCTTTGTACAACCAGGACCAGGTAATAGGATTCAACAGTTAAGTAGGTTTCAACAGTTAATAAGTTCATAACAAACTGCTACCTGACTATCTGTGAAAATTAATATTTGTATTACAAATACTTGGACTTCCTCATTAAAGCAAAATATAGCTCGTCAGCGACCCCCGGCCGTTAGCTTTTCTCCGGGGGCATTTCGAATTGGGATTCCCAGCTTTGTAATACTCCCTAGTTGGCCCATAATCACTAACCTTTCCACACTTGGTGCATGTGCTGGCTCTCGTCCAATGAGAGCTTTTTGTTGTGACTATGTAATTCGGCAGGCGGCTTTCATTGTTTTGCATGGGGAGTGTGCACCGAATTTCAAGTTCGATTCCTCACAAACCTGAATTTCTTGGGGTTCGTGTGGATCGAATGTTCCCTCAAATCCTAACTCACCTGCTCTCTCCTGTTCTCCGTCTATCCCGCACTGCTCTGTCGGTGTCCCAAACTGATATCAACAGCATCTAGCGGCCCGCCTGGGCTCCCGGAAGTTCGGCCCCCCACCGCTGAGAGGGGCATTTATACTGGGAGTAAGCTGGTTTTACTCGGCAAACCCCATACAGTTTAAAAAAATAGGGGTTTAATCCCTAAAATTTTTAAAAAATGTAGTGGGTTTCCCTCTTCCTGGAAAGGGGGACCTCATGTGTTTCCTTACATTTTTTAAGGGTTAAACATAAGGCCCCCCTCTCCAGGAGGGTGGTACCCCATGCCTCTTTCTAAAAGGTTAAACCCTTAACAATTTAAAAAATGTGGAGGGGTCCCCCCTATCCAACAAAATCAGCCAGGGCACCAGCTCTGGGGGCTGGTGGACCAAGGCTACAAGCCCACATAACCCCGGGCCATGGTTTCTTCTGCACTCTTCTGGGCTTTGGGAATGCAGGGAGGTTATGGCAAGTCACGTGCTTGCTTGCAGGTAACTTGTCAGCCCCTCCAGCCCTGCAAACTGGTATAGGGGTTTCAAGGACCCCTTACCAGTTCGCAAAGTGTTGAATGTAAAAAAACATTAAAGAAAAATATTATTCGCCCCCCCCCCCCATATTCACCTTTAATCTATTGCCATTCTCCACAGAATTCCAGCGCTGTGTCCTGTGGCAATCGTGTCCTGCACTGATCCACAGCTACTGTCATTGACTGGAGAGCTCGGCGAATGAGATGTGTGTGTCCGGCTTCCGACGATCTCTCCGGCTTCTGCCAGCTAGTTTCACACCCGCAAGGAGGGGCTATTTATACTGAGAGTGAACTGTGACATAACAACTCACTCCAAGTATAAATGCCCCTCCCTGTGGCTGGGAGTAGAGATCCCCAGAACCCAGCAAGGGCACTGGACATTGCAGAGCCCTGCGCGGAGGAAAAGGACATCACCAGGCGCTGGGACCGAGATGGAGGAAAGCTAATTTTCTTTATTTTTTTAAAAGTTCGTTAAAAGTTCAGTGTGGGGGGGGGGGGTTGCATGTATGTGTGTGTGGGAGGGGGGGGTTGTCTGCATGTATGTGTGTGTGTGGGGGGGGCATGTCTGTACTAATATTATGTAATTCTTAGGTGGTATTTCCCTTTAAGGTTGGGGCTGAGGGCTTGACTGGGGGCGTAGTTTGGAGGCAAAAATTGTCTGCGGCACTGTACAAATATTGGGACAGATTTTGCCCATTTCAGGGGCAGTTAAATATCAGATTGGATAGGCCAAAAAGGTGGGTTGAAGCACAGGTAAGAGGAATCTGCTGGTTGGGTTGTTGTCTGTGGATGCTTTTGCCATTTATGCAGTGAAAGTGCAGCAGTGCTCCACAAAACATTGACATTTAGCAGCTTTTCAGATCTTTATTATCTTTCTATAAATTCAGCTAATTTAAATTAAATGAACCAGTGTAAATGGTTAGATTAGCCAATAATTAAGCAGAGCAGAGGTTCACAAGTAGATTTTTTTCATGTCCCTCCCTCGGTTTCTCCCTTTAAAACAGATCAAAACTTGTTCATCCCACCCCTGCAGTCTAGAGACCTCTGTGTCTGGGAAAATTCCTTTTACAGTAGCATTCTGATTTATGATACTTTGGCTATCCCACGGCACAAGCGACGGCTTGCTCCGCACCCCTTAGCTGATGTGCACTCCTGCATAGGGATGCCACCTTTCCCAAATACAGGCTAACTTGGGCGTGGATTGTGGGGGTGTGGTCTTGTGAGAACGTGGTCTTTAATCATAATTAAAGGGAGAATAAAATAAAAGTGCAAAGGAGGGAAAAGGTGGGAGATTGAAAAGAAAAAAAGGAAGACGGATGGAAAGAGAAAAGGAAGCATATAAAAAGAAATAGAATGAGGGAGGAAAAATAGGAGAGAAAACAAAAGAGAAATAGACAAAAAGAAAAAATGGAGAAATATTGGTAGGAGGAGAGAAAATAAAAGGAGAGTGCAAGGAGAATGAGAAAAGGAGAAGAGAATGAGTAAATAGAGAAGGGGAAAAGAGAGAGAGGAAGAGGATGGGGACAGAGAAAAAAAAGTGAGGGAGAGAGAAGACAACGTAAGAAAGGTGAAAGGGAGAAAGAAGAGAATGATGGAAAGGGAGAAGTTAAAAGGTAAACAAGAGATGAAAGCCAGAAAAACAATCCCTTATTCAGCTGTCTTTAAATATGACATAAACACCCAAGAAAGTTGTTGCTCTCTGGCGGGATATTCTTACTTGGGATGACCTACTTTGTGTATTCCCACAGATTGCCCAAAATCTCACATCTTCCAGGTTCCCATGTGGGCCACCCAGCTCTCCCCTCCACTAGTACTGTTGGATAGGCCTCAGTGGCTCTGCAACCTGGCAGCCCCAGCTCTCCAGGCCGACAGTACTGGCGGATAGAAGTCACTGACGCACCTAGGCCAAATGGCGTACACAGCACTGGTGGATTGTAAGATTCTGGGGCTCTCTCCTGCCTGATACTGCAACAGTTTCACATTCCCCTCTACCTACTGGCAAGGGTGGTGCATGTGACAGTGGCCGGAGTCACATGCCACTGTCACATGCATGATGGCAGCTTCCCTTTGGCGCGTGTGGGGTGGCACACCAATGGTGTTGGCCTGTTTCACGTCTGGCCCTTCAACAGGCAGCCAGGGTTTGGGGCTTCACTTTTTGGCGCTCTCAAATCAACCAAAACCCTGTTTGTCTTGGAATACCATGTCTCCGACATTACTGTGTGGCCCACCATGTGCCTTGATGGGTATGCCTGCGCTTCATCGGCCAGTCTGTCACCTGTCTGTCCATTTGCCTGCTTGTAAAGGCAAAGCATGGCATAGAATAGCATAACATGTGTACTTACCATCAGGATGTATTCTTGTTGTTTGCGAGTGTATAATGTGGGTGTCATCTTGTTCTTGCCTGTCACCTTCACTGGACTCTGGAAGTGTGCAAGGCTAGTGAGTATGCAGATTACCACCTACAGACCCATGTAGTTAACCTAGAAGTTAGAGGTTTTCTACATATATTAAAGAGTTTGCAAGAAGTTGACTTACCTCTAAACCCACCCTGCTGGCCACTCTTGATGTGAAGGCCATATATTCTAGTATACCGCATGAGGCTGGAATTGGGGCTGTGTGATATTTCCTAGACCAGTTGGGTATTGCAGAACAGGAGCACAAAAACTTCCTTCTCTGATTTATTCTTACCTATAACATCTTCATGTTCAACAGGGCAAACCACCTCCAGATATAGGGAACGGCGATGGGGACGAGATGTGTCCCATCCCACCCGCTAATGTGTATCTGGGTTGGTGGGAAAACTAGTTACGGGGTAGGGAGGACCTCGGTATATACCTGTGCCACATAGTCAATTAGCACAGGTACATAGACAATAGGCTCGATTCAGAGAGACAAAAAAAAACTTCCGTTTTAGTTCCGATCCGTTTTTTTTTTAAAATGTTTCCGTTCTCGTATGAGCGTACGAGCGATTCTATGCATGCATTGAAAACCTTCTGTAAAGTTTCTGTCCGTTCGTACGGCAGATTACGGATACGAGGATGTCATTTTCCATCCAGACTTTTCCGTTTCATTTTCCCATTGTATCCTCCAACGAATCTTTTACGTTTCCCGTTAGTTTCTGTTTCCCTTTTTCAATAAATAATAATACAAACTTAACTCATTAAAGTGCTCGCCTACATATTTGCCACCTTCACTTCTACTACAATGTTTAGCTAAATCACTTTGCACTATCCTCCATCTTCCCTTTTGGACCCTTAAAGCTCACCCAAACCACTTCTCGGTTAGGTTCTTCTTCCATTTTAGCCCCCTAAAACTTACCCAAATCACTTCTCGGTCATGTGAATATTCATCTTTAAATATTTCTGGGCCCATTAGTTTTGTGTTAATGTATTTTGTAAATGAAATGACAATGTAACATTTTTTTTTATTCCATCATAAAATATAACATTTTAAAAAATTTTGAAAATTTCAAATTTTTACAACTATAAAAAACAAAATACATAGCAATGGCAGGCCACAGAACATTATTCTTCATCTGTGGTCCCCAACGAGTTGCGCAGCTCCTGCATCTCGCCCACCAACTGAAGGACCCTGACACTGGTCCCTGTTAAAAAAAGGTAAATAAAAATATTGGTATAACCTTGTTGGGGTCATACTGCAGTGCCCCCCCCCCCCCCCCGTATGGTCCAAACACCTAAATCTGGACTTCAAAAGCCAGAGGGCCCTCGCCACGGGCCGGGTTTTGCATAGTGCCCGATTAGAGAACCCCTGGCCCGCATTCTGCAGGCAAAGAACGGGCATCAGGAGCAAGGGCGAGTGGCACATCTTGCAGTTCCTGCAACCAAATATAAAATAATTACACAAAGCAAAGGTAACCAACTAAAACAATAACTCCTACAACAAATTAAGATTCAAGTTCAACAATCCAAATATAATTCACAAAGGACATAAGTCTAAAAAAATATACCAATTATATGGATGTGTGGGAAAATAAAGGTTTACATGCTAAGGACTAATTTAGGTCAGCATTAAAATGCTTCTATAAGGATAATATGATTCAGGTATGCATTGCTATACAATTTATGGCCTCGGCCATGCTGATACATGCAATGCCTTTGGTGCTAAAGGCGCGCAGACTCCTCCACATAGCCGCAAAACATGGTGGTCCGTCGGAAATCAGCTCTCTGAATCAGACGGAAACCCATCCCAACAACGGAAGTTATCTGAACGAACGGAAAATTTCTGATTTTGTTTGGAAAATGATCCGAACTAACGGAAATGTTCCGATATGCTTCCGTTCATTGAAAACGCATTCCCGAACGTTCGTATGAATTAAAAATGAACGAAAAAAAGCAAAAAAATGACAAACACCCACCAAAACTTTCACAGACAGCTACGGAAGTCCGGACGAATGTGTCTCTGAATCGAGGCTAATGTCCTCCTTTTTTGCACTGAAATGGCTAGACAATTGGAGGAATTTGTACAAATATTGAACCAGAACGAAAATAATTCACTTTAAACTATGATATGAGAAAGGTTAATTTTATATCTTGAATTAAAATTGAATGAGGAGGGAGGACTTGAAACATGTGTTTATAGAAATAAAACAGCCTCCAATAATATATTGCAAGCAATAAGTGTCCATCCTAAAGCCCTAATTAACAGTTTAGCAATAGGGGAATTTTTAAGAACACCAAGAAATTGTTCTAGAAATAATGAATTTGAATCAGAAGCAAAGAAAATCAGAAATCATTCGAGAGAAATAGGATATAGTAGTAAATGTTTACAAAAAGGCTATCATATAGATAAATACAGTAATAGAAATTAACTCCTCAATACTAGGCAAAAGAAGTCAAAATACAGGATAAAAAACTACTTCTAATAACAAGATAATTAACATAAAACAAAGAGAGAGATTTCAAGTAAATACCGTATATACTCGAGTATAAGCCGAGTTTTTCAGCCCACTTTTTGGGCTGAAAAAAGCCGCCTCGGCTTATACTCGAGTCCAGGGGCGGACTGCCAGGGAAGGCCGCAACCCTGAACCCAATAGATGCTGGAGGGTGAGGGGCGGCCGCTGCGGGTCCCTGCTGTACCCGCTGCTCTCATACACACAAACAAGCACACACATTCACACACTGACCGGCACTTCCAGGCTGCTGCGCGCTGGTCGTCAATGGGCGGCGTCCAATGTTTTCATTGGACGCCTGCCATATGGAGCATGCCCACCGACGATGAGCGCGCAACAGCCAGGAAGTGCTGGTGTGTGTGTGAGAACGGCTGCAGCTGGCGGCTGCGGAGGAGGGGAGGGGGACCCCGCTGCCCCTCTGCAGGGTAACCTCGGCCAAACCCTGACCCCCGACACCTGCGCGTCTGAGAGCGGCGGTGGCGGCGGCAGCAGCAGGTACCCACAGTGTGTGTGTGTGTCTCTCTTTCTGTGTGTGTGTCTCTGTGTGTGTGTCCCTTTCTGTGTGTGTGTGTCTCTCTTTCTTTCTGTGTGTGTGTCTGTGTGTGTGTGTCTCTTTCTGTGTATGTGTGTGTCTCTCTTTCTGTGTGTGTGTGTCTCTCTTTCTGTGTGTCAACTCCAATTCCAATTGAAAAAAGCCGCCTCGGCTTATACTCGAGTCAATAACTTGTTCCATTTTTTTGTGGTAAAATTAGGTGCCTCGGCTTATATTCGGGTCGGCCTATACTCGAGTATATACGGTACTGGTATATCTTAAAAAGAGATCCAGAAGTGGTTAAATGCGAACCACAGGCACCTAGAATGAAGGTAAATCCATTAGAGATTGATTAGTGAAGAGCCACTATGTTAGAGCTAAAAAAAAGAATGCTGTAACATTAAGGGGACCTACACCTGTGGGGGATGCCCCTATTTCATATATTTGACTATTGGGAATAAAATACAGCTCCCTAGTGGTAAACACATAGAAAGTAAACATCATATAAATTGTAATACAACCCACGTGATATATTTATTATCATGCGGGTGTGGATCATTCTATGTAGGAAATACTGATAGGAGACTAAGTGACTGTTTATATCAACATGTTTATGATATTAGAAAAACTAACCTTTGGTCTCCTATCAGTAGGCTTTTCCTACTGCATCATGTGGGGAAAAACTAATGATTTGCATTTTCAAGTATATGATAAAGGGAGAGGTGATAATATTGGTAATCAAACTATACAGAGGAGGCTAGATGTATATTTATTCTGGGAGCAGACAAGCCCCCAGGTTTAGCTCTTTTAGTGCCAGCCACGTGAGTCTCAAATACCGTATGTTTCTCCCTATAAGACGCACTTATTTCCCCCAAATGTAGGTGGGTTGGGGTGGAGGTTGGGGGTTATGTCAGTGCATCTTATCAGACGAATGAGGGAAGAAAAAAAAAAAAAGGAAAAAAGTGAACTCACCTTTCTATCCTTCCCACTTGCGCTGTCCCTGACGCTGTATCCACAGTGCTAGCACACACAGATATCCAGCTTCATACAGCAGGTGGAAGTGGCTCGAGCGTCAGCCACGCCCACCACTGAATGCAGCTGGGTGCGCTGCGGAGAGGGTGGCAGGTACAGCTGCTTCCGTTGCTTCTTCTCCATGGCGTCAGCACACACAGACACAGATTGACATGGGTATCAGACAGACAGTTGACATATTGACATAGTTGAAAAATATTAAGGTAAGGCATACTACAAGGACCAAGGAGTAGGGATGGGAGAACCACTGAAATTCGAGTTTGACAAGTTCGGGCAAATTTGACGCTAATGTCCAGTTCAGATCCCCAAACCCTATTGAAGTCAATGGGGACCCAAACTTGGAGCACCAAAAATGTCTGAAAAATGGGGGTAACAAGAGCTAGAGAGCTGCAAATTGGGGGGGGGGGGGAGGGGACACCAGGGCAACTGCCCTGCATAAAATGGGGTAGGGAAAGTACTCAAAATAAGAGAAAAAAACAAAAAAATAAGAAATACATAAATACATTAAAAAATATGTTAACTTTCTATGGATGTCAGGGAGCAATCAGGGGTAACAACTAGGATATTGCCCTGCACAAAATGGGTAGGAAAAGTAATCACAGAAAGCGAATAAATTAAATACATAAATAAAAAATAAAGTTTTTCAGTGTTTAATTCGTTCCCTACAGAATGTAACTGCCTGCGGATTTCTATTTTTATATTTTTTGTTGATTTTTTTGGTTAGATAACATTTTTATCTAATTAACAATAGGTTGCCTTTTTTATTCTTTAATTGTAATTTTTCAGTTTTTTCAAGTGTTTTACTAAATGTGTTTAGGCATCCCATTCCACATTAAAAGTGTTTCTAAAATGTTTGTGTAATTTTTTGGCATTTTCAGTTAGATACAATTTAAATGAAGAATATCCCGACATTATATTTTAATAGCTTTTTTTTTTAACTTTTAAGTGTTTTACTAAATGTGGCTTTTAAATCCATCCCTTTTAAAACTGAAGCTGTGTGCAGGTTTATTTTTTTATATCTTTTGCCAGATCCTGACCACTGTGAAATGGTATAGAATGGTATTAGAAAGAAATAAGACACCACACAATAAAATATTTTTATTATTCTTAATTTAACTTATACTCACCCATCCCTGTCAGCCTTCTTCTGTCCCCCACAGGGGAGCCATCTTCCTCTGGTCCGGGGGGTCTTCTTTGACCTGCGCCATCTCCTCTTTTCTTCTTTGAGGCTCTTTGAGACCCCTTCAGCATGTAGATGTGGCGGCGCAGGTCGTCAGAAGCTGACAGCTGCACTGCCATTTTGGATGAAGGGGGAACATAGGTTGCTCCTGCTTTCATGCTTGCTACCCAGCGAAGGACTGAAGTGAGGGCCAGGGAGCTGACTTTTATACTTGGAGACGTGGCCTTCATGGAATCCCCTTGATGTCATCGCAGACATCACAAAAGGGGAGGAGATTTTCCTGTGCCACCCCTTTAGGCCCTTCCCCATTGTGACATCATAAGTTACGTTGGGGAGATTCCTGAGAGACCCTATCACTTAATAAAAAAAGCCTTTCCCTGTCGGCTCATCATGGATTTGCTGGCCAAGAGCCGGGAGTTCCCAGCAGCATACATTTAAAGGAGCCTGCATGGGAGCCTAAATGAAGAAGGTAAGTATAGGTTAATTAAGATTTAAGTTTTTTTTTAAATGTTTGTTTTTTTTTACAACATTTTGCCTTTTGCACTGGTAAGTGGTCCCATAGACCCCTACATCAGTTCATAATCCATTACACGCAGTAGCTATGGGCATGGTGAAGATGAGCCTGGCGGCTCATAGCATGGGCCAGTGCTAGGCACCGGATTTGTGCTATATGGCATAAGAGCTTGTAATGGTCAGATGGCGGGATCCCATTTTTTTAACATTTTTAGTCATTGGTGGTGCGGGTAATGGAGTATAAACTAGTATAGGGGTCCATGGGACCCCTTACCAGTTCAAAGTAAAAATTTAGTAAAACAAACACACACACAAAAAAGACCTTATCAATCTAAATAAACGTATTCTTACATTCTCCATTTGGGTCCCCACACAGACTCCTTTAAATGCGGCATTTAGCAAAGAGGGGAACACAGGTTCCCCTCCTGTTCATCCCAGCTCCAGGCAACTACCAGGCTCGGGCAGTGCCATGCCGGTAAAATGACACATTACCCGCACCATTTGGGGCATCGGGGGTGCGGAAGAACCCGGTGACCATTGGTATGGGCACAGGGTTCTTCCAGGGGTCTGAGCCCTGGGTTACAAGACCCCCGCTGTCACTAAAAAAGTCAGCCTATTGTTGGCTAGATAAAAATTGTATCTAACCAAAAATGACAAAAAAAATATTACCAAAAATATAAAGATATAAAGGCAGGCAATTTCAATGTGAAATGCGATGCATTTAAAAGTCGCATTTAGTAAAACACTTATAACTAAGAAAATATAATTAAAACATAAAAAGTCAGGCTGTTCTTCATTGGATAAAAATTTTATCTAGCTGAAAATGAGCACACTAGTACAGAGAGAGGGCAGGGAGAATAATAACCAACAACAAAAAACCACACCAAGAAATACTATGCAGATGCTAACAACATACAATACTGCAAATGCAAGCCTAACAAAAGAAATGCAGAACAACTCCAAGAATACACACACTTACGCAGAAGCGAACCATTACACAGATTGCCACTCTCAAAACGCAGGTATAAACTTCAGCTCTGCAAAATTAATGCATCGTGTATTTCTCCTAAAGGACACCCATGGCATCAAAAAATCTAATTGTTCACATGCTCAGCGTAGGCTGAGACATGTCAACAGACAGTGCCTCAAGCCTCTGGCAAGAATCACTCGCCAGAAATTGAAGGTAGCTAACCAATTTGGTCATACCCTCAATTGTATGAGCTTTTCTTGTGGCGGGGTCAATCATGGCCAAACTTTCGAGTAAAGCTTTTCGGAAGAAAGGCAGTTCAGTTGGAACAATTCGAACACCTGACGATCGGAAATCCGATCAACGTCCAGACAATGGTGGGTATACCTAACGGCTGCAGATGCTTGTACTCTTCACAGAACTCGTCAAGGGGCTCCATCCTAAGCGCATATGGCGGTTCCCACTAGCAAAAAGAGCAACTAATTTAGCCCCCCCAAACCACCAGTGAGGCAGTGCAGTGATGTTCCCCTGAAACCCTGCCACAGTATGTGAGCGAGTGGAAAGCCAGTAAACAGAGCAGGGGCAACAAGTGGCACCCCCCTGACCATGGCATCCTGTGCAATGGCACACCTCGCACACCCCAAAGGCCAGCCATGCCTGTGCGTAGTGCCCAAAAGATCCCTAGCTGTTACACCACATATCAGAATCTAGACATTTTTCATTTCCTTAAAATGAAAATGAATTGATTTCTAAATGTATGGCAGAAATACATCTTGAAAAAGTTGGGACATAGTTAACAAAAGGCCGTTGAGTAGTAGTAATGAAAAACAGCTAGATGATCAATATGCAACTGTTTTGCTTGACTGTGTATAAAGCATGTTAGTAACTGTAATGGTAACTCCTAAAAACGTTGTTTTTCTACCCTTTTTTTTTTTAATTTCCCCTCCATAGATGTATTAGTTGGGCTTACTGTGGGGGTCTGCCTGAAAGTCGACCACCATCTCAGCACTAGCCCATTCACTGTGCACCACCTTTCTAGTTTTCCCTCCCTCCTCCCTGTATGCTCTCTGATTGTTGTTCCTGCCCAATCAGCCCAATCACTGAAGTGTCATCATCGAACTTTAAGGTCTTGCTGGAGTTGGTTGTTGATGAGCAATCGTTTGTGAACAGGGAGAACGGTAAAAGATAAAGGACACACCTTTGAGGAGCGCCAGTGTTTACTATCCTTAAACTTGATAGGATAGGGCCTAGTTTGACTTGCTGACTCTCTGTCAGAAAGCTGTTGACCCATACTGAGATGGTTGGAGGAATCCCAAGATCATTCATTTTCCAAGCAGCAGATTCAGCTTTATAGTGTTGAACGCCGAACTGATATCAACAAAGAGGATTCTGGCAAAACAGTCAGGCTGATCTAGGTGTTCTAGGACAAAGTGAAGTGCCAGGTTGACCGCTTCCTCAAACACACCAGTTTGTTATACTCTTTCTAAGGTAAATGCAATATTGCTAGAGAAAATTGTTTCTATTAACCCTGTAAATGCCAGCTTACCTAGAGATTTTGTCACCCTCAGACCATTTTTCACACTATGTTGCATTATAAATATTTAACTGTAATTTTGAAGGGATTTACAGGTATTTTCCCAGGGAAATTATATATTTTTTCTTGGCAGAATCTGGGCATTAAGATAAAATGTCTTATTTGTCATGTTTTTAGTGTATTTTTAATCTTTTTAAGTAAAATATGTGCAAAAAAAATTTTTTTTTATCATTTGTAGTGTTTTTGTAATAAAAAAATGTAAGTTTTTCAATAAATCATGTTGCATATAAAAGCCCAATTTCTCTCAGTTACAATGGTAACACATATGTATTGGTAGACACCATTTCCTGCCCAGGAGACCTCCCCAAACTGAAACAGCACTTTAGGATATTTTCTGATAAAATACAACTGCTATGCGCACCTTGCATTTTTTCAAGAAAAATTGCCTTTATGTTTGAAATTCCCCCACAAACTATATACTCACTCCTTAAGCTTTCTAGGTGTGCCAGGTTTGTTGCTGTTGATTTACATAATCAAAGCCACATTTTTCTAAAAAAAACCTCCCCAAACTGAAACAGCACTTTAGGAGATTTTTTTATAAAATACAACTGCTATGCGCACCTTGGATTTTTTCAAGAAAAATAGCCTTTACGTTTGAAATTCCGCAACAAACTATATACTCACTCCTTAAGCTTTCTAGGTGTACCAGGTTTGTTGTTGTTGATTTGCAGAATCAAAGCCACATTTTTTTTAAAAAACTATATGCAAAGAAGAAATAAAAAGTTAAGTTTGAAACAGCAAGGTCCAAACAGAACAATACTCAACATGCATAGGTAATGTCGAGGGTATGTTGCCAAACACCCCAAAGTAAAGCATGTGCCGAATGGTAATTTTGCTTAAAGTGATTAGGAAGTCAAAAGTTGAAAAAAATAAATATCAGTAGCTTACCTTACTTTGAGTAGCTTGCGCACTATGCTTCCTCTTCTGTCAATCTCCTTAGATAGGAAAATCACTTCCTCATTTAGCTTTCAGTCCCCACCCCGCTGACCTGGTCCTTCAATCAACTGTCCAGATATACTGCCTGGCTATCTCTCGCTGCAGCTCTGAAACACCGCCCTCCTCTCACACTCATCAGTGTGCTTACATCACATCACTGTTGCCACACCCACTGTTTCTCTTCATTTTTATCTATGAATCTGCAAAGACTACATAAGAACTACATGGCATTTTGAAAATGGACTGAAGTTTGGGACAGTGCAACCTGTAGTCTGAGACAATGGGACAACAATCGGGCTTGCCTTTAGTATAACTATAAGAATTTCAGCTCGGCAGAGAAAGTGCGCACATTGTGCATTTTAAACCAAAACAACCCTTTGCATTTGAAATACCCCCCACAAACTATAAATTCCCTTAACTTACACACCTTAAGCTTTCTAGGTGTACCCAGCTTGTTAGAGTGGGCACATTTATCTGGAAGTTATCCCTTTGGTTGCACAGGGTTTCCCTAAAAAATGTATAAAAAAGCAAAATAAAAAACACATTTTCCTGAAATATCAATATACAAACAAGAAAAACAAGCTAATCTGAATGAATCTAACTTAATAGCAGAGAAGTGCTCTACAACAATTTAGTGTTAGACAAGATATAATAGTACTGGAAGGCGATAAGGGGGGTCCCTTCCTCCACTTACTATTAGGATGAGATTTTACAACAACTGAACAACCATACCAGCTATATCTTCCTGGATGATAATCCTTTGATAAAGTGTAAGCCGAAGTTAGATGGATTATTATATTGGACATGGACAGGGATTATCATCTCCAGTTCACTATTTAGGTATCTGTCGATACCTAAGGTACCCACGTTTTATACTTTACCCAAAGTGCACATGAATCCAACTACCCCAACTGGGAGGCCTATTGCCTCTGGGATAGGAGGATTGACAGAGCTGACTTGGACTTTGCTACATGTACCATCTGACTCACTGTTGGTGACGTTGAGTCCCTTTACACCATTAGAGCACATGATGAGGCAATAAGTAGTTTATTAACTGCCAGTGTAGTGGAGTGATCTATATGTTGGCATGCCCTTGCCATATGAGATACATTGGTGAGACCCAGAACACTCTGCAAAAAGTGGATACAAGGCCATTTATCCAACATTAAACTGACGGCCAGGGACACTGTAGCAGGATGTTCCATCACGCCAGTAGTGGCACCTTTTTTGGGAGCATATGGATGGTCAGCTGGGGGTCTGGCTGTGGTCAGAAAAATCAGTCTGGGTATTCATGGTGGAGATCTAAAAAAGATATTAGGCTCGATTCAGAGACGTATGTATGTTTTTGTGTCTGTTTGGCCTTTTTTTTGGTTTTTACGTTCGTTTTTCCATGCGTATGTTTGTTCCCGCTAATGCGTATATGCGTTTTCGATGGACGGATCTAAATCGGATCATTTGCATTAGTTCGGATCATTTTCGCATCAAAATCTGATATTTTGTGTTCGTTCAGATAACTTACGTTATTGCTATGGGCTTGAGTCTGATTCAGAGAGCTGATTGCCGAGGGACCACTGCCTTATAAAATGGTTTCATTTGCGATACACTTATGGGACCATTTTGCACTCGGCTTGCTTGCTTGACCATGTTTTGCGGCTTTGTGGAGGAATATGAGCACCTTCAGCTCCAAGGCATTGCATGTGTCAGCAGGGCCGAGGCCAGATTGCACCGGTGACGCATGCATATCGATCGCATGCATGTTGAGTTCTTCGAGCTGACCCAACTTAATCGCGCTTCTCTCCATAAGTTGTATGGTGAGCTGCGGCCATGGTTGGCCCGCACCACAAGGAAGGGGCAAGCAATTTTGGGTATGACCAAGATGCTTGGCTGCCTGCAATTTTTGGTGAACGGCTCGTTCCAGAGGCTGGGTGCCCTCTCCGTGGGGATGTCCCAGCCTACGCTGAGCCGCGCGCTATCCAAGTTTTTGGATGGCATGGCTACCATTAGTCCAAAATATATTTCCGTTCCGGACAACATGGTAGCCTGGAACGCGCTGAAGTTGGGTTGCGGGTGTGCTTGATTGCACCCACGTTGCATTGGTCCCTCCCGCAGCCGACGAGTACATCTATAGGTAAGTTAATGATGTCATTTTGTTATATAGTTTAGGCAAACTGTATTGTAACTATCTATTAATCCCTCCTTGTAAATTGTCCCTGTGACCCATTTTACAGTGTATATCTTAATCCCTCCTTCTCAAGTGTCCCTGTGACCCATTTTACAGTGTATACCTTAATCCCTCCTTCTCAAGTGTCCCTATGACCGATTTTACAGTGTATCCCTTAATCCCTCCTTCTCAAGTGTCCCTGTGAAACACTTTACAGTGTATACCTTAATCCCTCCTTGTAAAGTGTCCCTGTGAAACACTTTACAGTGTATACTGTAATCCCTCCTTGTAAAGTGTCCCTGTGAAACACTTTCCAATGTATACCTTAATCCCTCCTTGTAAAGTGTCCATGTGAAACAGTTTACAGTGTATACCTTAATCCCTCTTTCTCAAGTGTCCCCGTGAACCATTTTACAGTGTATACCTTAATCCCTCCTTCTCAAGTGTCCCTGTGAAACACTTTACAGTGTATACCTTCATCAATGTTTTTAATGTAGGCCTTAGCAAAACATTTTAATGCAGACCTTAATTAGTGATTAGAATGTTAATCTTTATTTTCTCCCACATACATATAATTTTTGGTTTTAAAAATACCAAAAAAATGTACTTAGTGTTATTTGGCTTGTCCAACATGTTTTTGGGAGGGTGTTAGGAGTTAGTGTTTGAGTAGTTTACCTTGGATTGCTAACTGTTTTTTTTTTTTCTTCCAGGAATAGCAAAATGGGCCACTCACTGAATGTCCAAGCAGTGGTGGCTGTATTTACCATTAGGCAACCCTAGGCACGTGCTTAGGGTGGCAACCTGGAAGGGGGGAGGATGCTTCCTTTACTGCTACAGTAAAGAAAAGAAATTAAAACTTGCATAGCCAGAACATTAATGCCTCCTAGCACCCTCTTCCGAGCCACAGAAGGATGCAGAGTGTATTTGTGTGAAGGGGGGTGCAGTCGGTTGAACCCAGGCCAGAACATCTCCCCTCCATTGGTGTGGTCATGTGACTCCTGTATATCAGAACGCAGTAAAAGATGGAACATGCTTGCCTGCTTCTCTGCATTTTGCCCTTTGTGCCCTCTAGCCCATTGCTCTCTTTCCCCTCTACACACTTTTTTATATATGGACCACGACCCAACTAACCTAAAAGGGGGCGCAGGCACTTAAAGTGCCTAGGGCACCATGAACACCAAATACGGCCCTGCCCGGACATGCAGTTCCTTAGTGTCCTCGCCGGGTATCCAGGCTCATCCCATGACGCGTATATCTTGCGAAGCTCGGGATTATTCCGTCGGTTTAAGCCTGGAGAATTATCAGGTGAATGGCTCCTTGGTAAGTTACCTCAAATTACGTCATTCCCTTTTCATTGTATGCCTATGAATATAGTTGATGACCCATGTCTAAACCTATGGCTGTTTTTATCCCTTGATGACATGTTAAACTGGACCTTCACCATGATTTTTAGAAAAGCACAAACCCTTAAAAACTGATTCCCCAGCATTTCCACCTAATATATTTCTAGTTTTTAGTAACTTACTTATTATTCTTTCCCCCAATGGGCTGCAACTCTGTTCATGACTTTAGGATAGGGGCGGCGCCATCTTTGATCAGATGCATCACACTTACTGAGGAGAGGAGAGCGGGATAAAGTGCAGGGTGTGGGTTATAGCTGTGCTTTGCTCAGACAGAGCAGAGCAGGGGTCCGGAAAAGGTCAGAAATCCCAGAATGCAGAGCAGCACAGTCAGAAGGCACTTCCTGTTTGCAGGCTGCCTGATATTCCCTGAGCCACCATCTTGGATGTTTAAAGGCTCATAACATGCAGTAGATGCTGGTAGGATGTTTTTTTATGTGAGCATTCTGTATGTACAGGGTGTGGGTAACATATAAGATAGGTTCTTTCAGACTGAACGACTGCTTTAAACAATATTGTTGTTTCGAATGTGTAATTTATGTAAGTATTTTCTTATTCTTTCAGGGGATTCCGGCTATCCGCTTCTTCCCTGGCTCCTGACGCCCATCCTTCTGCCACAGAATGAGGCACAGAAGGCCTACAATAGGTCACACAGAAAGACCCGGGCTGTAGTCAAGAGGGCATTTGGACTGCTCAAAACCTTATTCCGGTGTTTGGACCATACCGGGGGCACTCCAATATGACCCCAACAAGGTCATAGACATAATCCTGGCCTGTTGTGTTCTGCCTAACTTTGCAATCATGCAGCGTGTCCCCCGGTATGTGGATCTGCCCCCCCCCCCTCACCACCCAGCCAGGAGGCAGATGAGCATTACACTGGCACAACTAGTGCCTCTGGGCAAGCAGTGCGGGCCAATGTAATAACTGCCTATTTTGCCTAAAATGTGTTTTCTTTGTTTGTTTGTTTATGTTATTTTCAATATGATTTGCCTTTGTAAAGGCCTTTGTCTTTATTTTTAAAAGAAGTAATTACTTAATTACTAAAAAATTGACACCTGATTTGAGTCTCATGCAGTTTATTTTCGCATGTTTGTTCTTAAAAACCTGAATTAATCTCAAATTAACCCAAACATTAATGCATCAACTTAGTCAAGAACAGCTAAAGTCACATTCAATATATTTTATTGAAATATGTAAATTTTTAGTTGAAGGGCACTCGCAGACTCAAAATGTACATACATAGTAAAACAGAAATATACTTTGGGGCAGACTCATGGCCCCTAACAATTGGCCACATCCAGGAGTAGTAAAGTAACGTACTCCAGGCCGAAGTATCACCGCCCAACAACATAAAGATACACAGGGAGCAACCATTTCCAGGGAAATAGTTGGCCAGGAATACATAGGGCCACATCCACACCCTCTCCTGCTTGGTCACATTTGCCACCGGCACAGGTGGAAAGCAGCCATACCTATGCCACATCCAAGCCTGTATGTTCGTGGGCCACCCAGACAATAACCCCCAGTCCTAATGCCAGTCCAGTCCAATCTTTGCCATGGGCAAATGTAGTTGTTGCACACCCAAGAATGTCCCCCAATATTGCCAACAAACAGGATGAGCCAGCCACCATTTGATTAGGCCCAAGCCTGCAGCGTGGCAGCTTGAGCGGCCGCTTCAGTGAGGCTTAAACTCAGCCATTGGCTAGTGGGGTATGTCAGCACTCTAATGAGCTATATGGGTGAATTCAAAATCAAACCAGCAAAGCCATAAAAAAGGCAATCTTGGTAGCACTCACCAGACAGGTAAAGAGAGTGGGGATGTAGAGGAAAGATGTGGAGCAGATACAGGTCAAATAGGTCTTAATATGGATGTTGCCCATAAAAAACCTTGTGGTGGGCCTTGGAGGTGTCCCAACACCTGGGCATGTGTGGCCTTCATAATCTGCCACTGCATCTGTCTATTGCTTGTTCTAAATTCCTCGAGCATGGCAGTGAAGTTATTATTTAAGGTGGCCATTTGTCCTGCCATCTGTGCGCTTAAGTTGGCCATTTGTTCAGACATCTGGCTGCTTAAGTTGGCCATTTGTTCAGACATCTGCCTGTTGCTTGTCCTAAATTCAGTCAGCATGTTGGTGAATGTATTATTGAAAGTCTCTAATTGTGCAGTAATCTGCTCTGTGGTTTGTTGAGTCACCTGCCAAAAGTAACGACTGTCATGGCGCCATACTGACTCCAGGATCGGCATGCGACAAACAGAAGTTAGTGCGCACATGTGCGAACCAAGTCACTTGCATCTAGAAGGATAGTTTGAGGCTAGAAATGTGTTTGGGAATGTCATTTAGTCAACTGATCTAATTGTGACAGATATTTGTATGCAGTTGGATCTAACAACTAATACACAAGGTAGGCCTTTATTTATAAATGCTTTTCTTTTCTAGTGTTGGAAATGGAGTACCGAATCAGACGCACCCGGAGGCACGCAGTCCGGCCAGTGCTGCATGAATCTGCATCAGCAAGTGAAGATGGTGGATCTCCAGGGCCACGTTCCCACCGCTCCTCTGTAGCGGCCTCAGACCAGCCCCTGGACCATTCTACAGAGGAGGGGTGTCACGGCATGGGCAGGGATTTGGCCCAAGCTACGGAGCCATTAGCCTCTAGAATTGACTCTTAATGTAACCGCTAGGGATGAGCGAATCGATCCGGACGAACCGGAAAAATTTGATTCTGAACGAATCAGAATTTCCCTGCGATTCGATCGATCGAAGTTTTCCTTTAAACTCCATTTATTTTAATTACAGCCATTGTAAAATGGTGGATGGACATGTCCAGACATGTCCCCTGGGGCAAGTTATCATGGGAAGGTCACATGCAGCCTATCAGCAGTCAGGAAGCCCGGTGACGTCACAGTGCTATATAAAGGGCGGCCATCTTGCTTGTGCACATTTCAGCCTTGCATTGCAGACAGAACGGAGGTTGCTGCAGACAGGGATAGACTAACAGACAGGCAGGGAGAGTCAGGGAGACCCACAGAGACCCACACAGTGCCAGGGAGAGCCAGGGAAAGATAGGAAAAAATCGGGAACGATCCAGGCAGGGACAGCAGAGAAAGTGACAGGTAAACTTTTTTTTTTTATTTTCACTTCACTTCATTTGCCAGATCAGTTTTAAATTGCTTTTTTTGTGCTGTAAATATTCCTGGCCACTGTGCATCCCATCTTGGCAGTGGCATATTTAACCCTATCCGTTACACACAAGCATTTCTTATAACTCGATTAGTTTTAATTTTTTTGGATGCTGTAAAAATCCCAGCCCACATGGGCATACTATTTCAGCACATTTGACCCTATCTGTAATACTAAATCAGCTTCTAAAGGCTCTGTTTTATTAATATATTGCATTTTGAATTGGATTTGTGCATCCTGTAAAAACACCAGGCCACATGGGCATCCCAAACCAGCACATTTCACCCTATCTGTTATACTAAATCAGCTTCTAAAGGCTCTGTTTTATTAATATATTGCATTTTGAATTGGTTTTGTGCGTCCTTTAAAAACACCAGGCCGCAGGGTATCCCAAACCGGCACATTTCACCCTATCTGTTATACTAAAGCAGCTTGTACAGGCTCTGTTTTATTAATATATTGCATTTTGAATTGGTTTTTTGCGTCCTGTAAAATCACCAGGCCGCATGGGCATCCCAAACCAGCACATTTCACCCTATCTGTTATACTAAATCAGCTTCTAAAGGCTCTGTTTTATTAATATATTGCATTTTGAATTGGTTTTGTGCATCCTGTAAAAACACCAGGCCACATGGGTATCCCAAATCAGCACATTTCACCCTATCTGTTATACTAAATCAGCTTCTAAAGGCTCTGTTTTATTAATATATTGCATTTTGAATTGGTTTTGTGCGTCCTGTAAAAACACCAGGCCGCATGGGCATCCCAAACCAGCACATTTCACCCTATCTGTTATACTAAATCAGCTTCTAAAGGCTCTGTTTTATTAATATATTGCATTTTGAATTGGTTTTGTGCGTCCTGTAAAAACACGAGGCCGCATGGGCATCCCAAACCAGCACATTTCACCCTATCTGTTATACTAAATCAGCTTCTAAAGGCTCTGTTTTATTAATATATTGCATTTTGAATTGGTTTTGTGCGTCCTTTAAAAACACCAGGCCGCAGGGTATCCCAAACCGGCATATTTCACCCTATCTGTTATACTAAATCAGCTTCTAAAGGCTCTGTTTTATTAATATATTGCATTTTGAATTGGTTTTGTGCGTCCTGTAAAAACACCAGGCCGCATGGGCATCCCAAACCAGCACATTTCACCCTATCTGTTATACTAAATCAGCTTCTAAAGGCTCTGTTTTATTAATATATTGCATTTTGAATTGGTTTTGTGCGTCCTTTAAAAACACCAGGCCGCAGGGTATCCCAAACCGGCATATTTCACCCTATCTGTTATATTAAAGCAGCTTCTACAGGCTCTGTTTTATTAGTATATTGCATTTTGAATTGGTTTTGTGCATCCTGTAAAAACACCAGGCCACATGGGTATCCCAAATCAGCACATTTCACCCTATCTGTTATACTAAATCAGCTTCTAAAGGCTCTGTTTTATTAATATATTGCATTTTGAATTGGTTTTGTGCGTCCTGTAAAAACACCAGGCCGCATGGGCATCCCAAACCAGCACATTTCACCCTATCTGTTATACTAAATCAGCTTCTAAAGGCTCTGTTTTATTAATATATTGCATTTTGAATTGGTTTTGTGCGTCCTGTAAAAACACCAGGCCGCATGGGCATCCCAAACCAGCACATTTCACCCTATCTGTTATACTAAATCAGCTTCTAAAGGCTCTGTTTTATTAATATATTGCATTTTGAATTGGTTTTGTGCGTCCTGTAAAAACACCAGGCCGCATGGGCATCCCAAACCAGCACATTTCACCCTATCTGTTATACTAAATCAGCTTCTAAAGGCTCTGTTTTATTAATATATTGCATTTTGAATTGGTTTTGTGCGTCCTTTAAAAACACCAGGCCGCAGGGTATCCCAAACCGGCATATTTCACCCTATCTGTTATACTAAATCAGCTTCTAAAGGCTCTGTTTTATTAATATATTGCATTTTGAATTGGTTTTGTGCGTCCTGTAAAAACACCAGGCCGCAGGGTATCCCAAACCGGCATATTTCACCCTATCTGTTATATTAAAGCAGCTTCTACAGGCTCTGTTTTATTAGTATATTGCATTTTGAATTGGTTTTGTGCATCCTGTAAAAACACCAGGCCACATGGGTATCCCAAATCAGCACATTTCACCCTATCTGTTATACTAAATCAGCTTCTAAAGGCTCTGTTTTATTAATATATTGCATTTTGAATTGGTTTTGTGCGTCCTGTAAAAACACCAGGCCGCAGGGTATCCCAAACCGGCATATTTCACCCTATCTGTTATACTAAAGCAGCTTCTACAGGCTCTGTTTTATTAATATATTGCATTTTGAATTGTTTTTTTGCATCCTGTAAAAACACCAGGCCGCAGGGTACCCCAAACCGGCACATTTCACCCTATCTGTTATACTAAATCAGCTTCTAAAGGCTCTGTTTTATTAATATAATGCATTTTGAATTGGTTTTGTGCGTCCTTTAAAAACACCAGGCCGCAGGGTATCCCAAACTGGCACATTTCACCCTATCTGTTATACTAAAGCAGCTTCTACAGGCTCTGTTTTATTAATATATTGCGTTTTGAATTTTTTTTTGCGTCCTGTAAAAACACCAGGCCGCAGGGTATCCCAAACCGGCACATTTCACCCTATCTGTTATACTAAATCAGCTTCTAAAGGCTCTGTTTTATTAATATATTGCATTTTGAATTGGTTTTGTGCGTCCTGTAAAAACACCAGGCCGCATGGGCATCCCAAACTAGAACATTTCACCCTATCTGTTATACTAAATCAGCTTCTAAAGGCTCTGTTTTATTAATATATTGCATTTTGAATTGGTTTTGTGCGTCCTTTAAAAACACCAGGCCGCAGGGTATCCCAAACCGGCACATTTCACCCTATCTGTTATACTAAAGCAGCTTCTAAAGGCTCTGTTTTATTAATATATTGCATTTTGAATTGGTTTTGTGCGTCCTTTAACCCTTTCGCTGCCAGCCTACCTGCAGCTTTTGTCACTCTCTGTTGCCAGACCATGTTTCATTATTTTGCGCTCCCCATGTTCAACTGTGATTTTTGAAAGGATTTCCAGGGATTTCCCAGGAAAATTATATATTGTTTTTTTCAGCAGAGTCTGGGCTTTAACATCAAATGTCTTGTTTGTCATTTGTCAAGTGTATTCTTAATATTTTGGGGCGAAATATGTGAAAAAAAATAAAAAAAATCTATTTTTTAAAATTTGTAGTGTTTTTTTGTAATAAAAAATGTAAGTTTGTAAATAAAATCTTATTGCGTGTGAAATCCCAATTTCTCCCGGTTACAACGTTACCACATATGTATTGGTAGACACCCTTTCCTGCCCAGGAGACTCCCCCAAACTGAAACAGCACTTTAAAATTTTTTTAGAATAAATACAGCTATGCTAAGCGCTATGTGCACCTTGCAGTTTTTTAATAAAAACAACCCTTTACACTTGAAATACCCCCCACAAACTATATATTCTCTGGAAATACACACTTCAAGCTTTCTAAGCGTACCAGGCTTGTTGATGTTGCCACAGTTTTCTGGAAGTTCTCCCTCAATGTATTCTTTGGTTACATAGAGCTTCCCCAAAAATGGATAAAAAAAGCAGGATGAAAGCCACATTTTCCTAAAAAAAGCTATATGCAAACAAGAAAAAACAAGTTAATCTTAAAAAGCAACATCCCCCGAACTGAACGATACCCAACATGCATAGCTACTGTCAAAAGAAGAGTTGGCAAACACCAAAAAGTAAAGCATGTGCACAATGGTAATTTTGCTTGAAAATTTCAGCTCTGCAGACAAAGTGCGCACCTTGCGCTTTTTCTACCAAAACAACCCTTTACATTTGGAATACCCCCCACAAACCATAAATTCCTTGAAAGTACACATGATAAGCTTTCTAAGCGTACCCAGCATGTTGTAGTGGGCCCATCTTTCTGGAAGTAATCCCTCAAGAAATTCTTTGGTCGCACAGGGTTCCCTTAAAAAATGCATAATAAAGCAGAATAAAAAATGAGTTTTCCTAAAATATCAATATGCAAACAAGAAAAAACAAGCTAAATCTAAAAGCGCAAGGTCCCCTGAGCAGAACGATACCCAACATGTATAGGTACTTTTAACCCTTTTAACTGCCAGCCTACTTGAGGTTTTGTCACCCTCTCTTGACAGGTAATTTTTAACCATTTTGCGCTATGCTTAACTGTGATTTTTGCAGGTATTTCCAGGAAAATTATATATTTTATTTTTGCGGCAGAGTTTAGGCTTTAACATGAAATGTCTTGTTTGTAATTTTTTTTACTGTTTTTTAAAATATTTTTGAGTAAATTAAACAAAACAAAAAAAATATTTTTTTAGAAAATTGTCTTCTTTATTTCAAATAAAACCTTTTTTTTTTAAAGAAAACCATATTGCACGTGAAAGCCCCATTTCTCCCGATTACAACGGTACCACATATGTATCGGTAGCCCCCCGTTACTGTTCAGAAGACCCCCCCAAACTGAAAAGAACACTTTATAACATGTAAAAATAAAATACAACTACAATCCACACTATAAAGGGTTAAATCAAGAAAAAAATTGGCATGGGGTTCCCCTTCCAAGGGGGGAAGGGGGGGTAATCCCCATTTTTTTTTTATTTTAAGGGTTAAAAACCCTTAAAAAATCCCATAAAAATGACATGGGGTCCCCCCTACCCAGCATAACCAGCCCAGGGATCAGCTATGCAGGGCTTGTAGAACAGGGCGCAGGGGCCAGCTTTGGTGGCCCCCTGCGCTGCCAAGTACAAGCCCACACCGTCTAAATCAGCCCGGGCCCTTCTTCCCCCCCTGGGCTTTGGGGAGGCAGGTAATAGGGGGGCCGGGGTTAATGGCAAGTCACCCGCTAGCCGCAGGGGACTTGACAGCTCCCCAGCCTTGTGAACTGGTAAAGGGGTTTCATGGACTCCTTACAAGTTCACAATGGGTTAAAGTGGACCAACACCCAGGTCTGATCGGCCCGGGAATCTATAAGATTCCCAGACCGTTCTATTCCCTCCCCTCGGGGCATCCAAAATAGGGATGCCCCTCTGTGTGAAACCCCCTGGAACACCCGCTACCACTTACCTGAATCCTGGTCCTACGGCGCATGCGCGGGCCTCATCCCCGCTATCCCTCTAGCAGGGCGCATGCCCGCGCTGGCTATTTATGAATGGCCGGCGCGGGCATGCTCCCTGTTAGAGGGAAGTGGGGGATGCGGTCTCCAGCACGCTCAGAGTGGCTGAGCTTAGACGTCTCGTAGACGTCCATAACTCAGCAGCTCTGAGCGCGCTGATTGGACGAGCGGCCACGCATGCACCATAGGATCGGGGTGAGATGAGTTATTGTGGGCAATCGGGGGGGTTTAACAGAGTGGGGAATCCCCGATCGGGATGCCCCAGGGGAAAGGACCAATACCCAGGATATTCAAAATCCTGTGTGTTGGTCCACTTTAAATGTAAAAAAAAAACACAAACACACTACAAAATGCTGGAAGCATTTTATACCTGCTGTGTAACAGGCCATAAGCGGTAAATTAAAAAAAAAAAATTACATAGGGTCCCCCATTTTTGGGGGAATTTTAAGGGTTAAAAACCCTTAAAACCCCCCCAAAAAATTACATAGGGTCCCCCCTACCCAGCATTACCGACCCGGGCCAGCTATGGGGGCTTGTAGAACAGGGCGCAGGGGCCAGCGTTGGTGGCCCCTGGCCCTGCAGGCTACTAGCCCACATAGCCACTAAGTGGCCCGGGCCCTTCTGCCCCCCCCCCTGGCCATTGGGGAGGCAGGTAATGGGGGGGCTGGGGGTTAATGGCAAGTCACCCACTAGCCGCAGGTGACTTGCCAGACCCAGAGCCTTGTGAGCTGGTATAAGGGGTCTCATGGACCCCTTACCAGCTCACAAAGGGTTAACTGTAAAAAAAAACACACCACACAAAAGTTATTAAAAAAAAAAAAATTTTTTTTACTGTACTCACCTCCAATTGCAAGCTCTTGTCCCGCGCCGCTGTGCTGACAGATGCCGGTGATCGGCATCCAGAGAAGGGGGAGGCAGGAGATCAGAGGATCTCCTGTCACCTCCTTCCCCGGCACCGATCACCGGCATCTGATAGCTGAGAAGGCTGAAGCCTGAGATCGGGGCCGGGATGACGCCATTAGCGGCAAGATGGTGGCCGCCATCGAGGAGTAAAGGGGAGAGAGCCTCTCGGGCTTTCTCCTGAAGATCAGTCCTGGGGGGGATCGGAGGCCCCCCAGGTGAAGAGGAGGGACAGCGGGAGCCAGCGCACATGCAGGTAAGTGAATGTAATTTTTTTTTTTTAACAGTTAGCAGCTGCTGCTGCCGAAGCGGGGGGGGGGCTATTCCGGGGGCTCCTGGAGAGCCCACAGGGGATTGGATGGCACCAAATTAAAGAGGAGACCTGGCCGGATCCAACGAGGGGTCAGGTGAGTATTTTTTATTTTTTAAACTAGCGGGGAAATTCAAGCACGTAACACCTACAGGCTTGGCACTTAAGGCCCAGCCAAGCCAGCACGTAGGTGTTACGTGCTTGGCACTTAGAGGGTTAAAAACGTTATCTGTTATACTAAAGCAGCTTCTACAGGCTCTGTTTTATTAATATATTGCATTTTGAATTGTTTTTTTTCGTCCTGTAAAATCACCAGGCCGCAGGGTATCCCAATCCGGCACATTTCACCCTATCTGTTATACTAAAGCAACTTCTACAGGCTCTGTTTTATTAATATATTGCATTTTGAATTGTTTTTTTGCGTCCTGTAAAAACACCAGGCCGCAGGGTATCCCAAACCGGCACATTTCACCCTATCTGTTATACTAAATGAGCTTCTACAGGCTCTGTTTTATTAATATATTGCATTTTGAATTGGTTTTGTGCATCCTGTAAAAACACCAGGCCACATGGGCATCCCAAACCAGCACATTTCACCCTATCTGTTATACTAAATCAGCTTCTAAAGGCTCTGTTTTATTAATATATTGCATTTTGAATTGATTTTGTGCGTCCTTTAAAAACACCAGGCCGCAGGATATCCCAAACTGGCACATTTCACCCTATCTGTTATACTAAACCAGCTTCTACAGACTCTGTTTTATTAATATATTGCATTTTGAATTTTTTTTTGCGTCTTGTAAAAACACCAGCCCGCAGGGTATCCCATATTGCCAATTTTCATAGTATCTGGTGCAGAGAAGCAGTATCTCACTTTATTTAGCTTCTGCTTTTTAAAGTATACACATTTTTTTTAAGTGCCTATTGCGCATTTCAAATACATAAAAATGTCAGGCAGACAAGTGCCAGGATGTTCAAAGAGGAGTGGCAGAGGCCAAGATTCAGCAGGCAGAGGTTGCAGCAGACTAGGAGCGAGTGGCAGCAGGAGTCGCGGTGAGAGACCTGATCTGCCAGTATCTGCTAGAGGTCGTGTCTCCACCAGTAACGCATCTGCCGTGGTAGATTGGTTAACGCGGTCATCCACATCATCACAAGTTACATCTGACACCCCCAGTCTAGGGTCGGTAGGTTCCTCTGACACAACCCTGAGTTGGCATGGCCCCGAGAGCAGTCCCTGTCCATTGCCTCTGTCCTACGCCGTTCCCTCCCCCAGCGACGTATCCTATGCTTTGGGTTCAGCTCCACTCTTTAGTGAGGAGGACGATCAGATAGAGGACAGTCAGCAGCTACTGCCCAGCCAAGAAATGGAGGTGGCTTCCTTCTCTAGGCCGACAAATAGTGATGTGGAGAGTGGCGTGGGTGTTGTTGTGAGTGTTCCAGCTCCTGCACCAGACACTGTTGAGGAAACCGAGAACATCAGTGACGTGTGTGATGATGATGATGATGAAGCCTATTGTACTTGGGAGCCGGGTGCAGAAGGGGCTTCATCCTCATCATCAGGAGAAGAGGGGCGCAGGTTGCCCCGGAGTCAGCAGCTGAGGCAGCAAGGTGTTAGCAGCATGGTTGGCAGTCAGCATGGGGGCAGAATTGTTAAGCCTGGAGCCAAACGGGGCCGGGGTAGAGCACCTGCTGCGCGGCAGGCTACCTTTTCGTGAGGTAGTGGAGCAGGGGTTCCTGGAGTTGGCGACAGTAGCAGTGAATCAGTGCAGGCTGTTGTTGGGAAAAGCAGCTACTCGGCAGTGTGGCAGTTTTTCCTCAAGCATCCGCGGGAGGGTAACATGGCCACATGCAAGATATGTAGGCAGAAGGTGAAGCATGGCCAGGGCCCAAATGTTGGCACCACGGCCCTGCGTCAACATATGATGCGTCACCATAAAGCGGCCTGGGAGAACCGAGGCTCCGAAGAGGTGGTCCAGGCTGCTTCCTCACCAGGTGGCACGCCGCTCCCAATTTTCGCCAGCCAAGGCTCCAGCGCCTCAGCCGAAGGCAGCTGTGCGTCATACCCATCCTCTGTCGCTCCAGATGCTCCTGCTCCTCCTCCAAGTCATGCATCCCGCCAGCAATCCATCAGCGAAGCCATGTCCAAGAGACAGCAGTATGCACCCTCTCATCCTACGGCGCAGAAGCTGAATGTGCTCCTGTCCAAGTTGCTGGTGCTGCAGTCGCTCCCTTTTCAGGTGGTGAACTCTGCACCTTTCAGAGAACTGATGGCTCGTGCCGAGCCGAGGTGGAAAGTCCCAAGCCGTCATTTCTTTGCCAAGAAGGCAGTACCAGCGCTGCACACTTTTGCTGTAACTACGGTCAGGGACAGTACATGTCGTTTTACGGCCCACTGGGTGAATGTGGTCCCTTTGCAGCAGCAGCAACTTGGACAGGTCACGCCGATTCGGCCTCCGCACTGCTTGGCCGTTGTGCCTGTGACACCGTGCGACTCGGCCTCCTCATCCTCTGCCATCTCCTCACCCTCCACTGTAGGCTCAAGTCTCAGTGCCCCTCCCGCCTACCATGTGGGCACGGAGGTGTCACGCTGTGCTTCACATGGTTTGTCTTGGCGAACGGAGTCACACAGGGGAGGAACTGCTTAAATTTATTCATCAAGAAATCCAAACATGGCTTACTCCAAGAAAACTGAAAATGGGAACCATGGTTACCGACAATGGGAAGAACATTTTGTCTGCGCTGCGACAAGGAAGGCTGACCCATGCGCCCTGCATGGCTCACGTCTTCAATCTGGTTGTGAAGCGGTTTCTGAAGTCTTCCCCCCATCTGCAAGACATCCTAACAACTTCAAGGAAACTTTGCATGCACTTCAGCCACTCATACACTGCCAAGCACACCCTTCTTGAGCTACAGCGTCAGAAAGGTAGCCCCCAACATAGTCTGATTTGCGATGATTCCACCCGTTAGAATTCCACCCTGCATATGTTGGACAGACTATACGAACAAAGAAAAGCCATCACGGATTTCTTGATGATCCAAGCGGATAGGGGGACTCCCCTGTGTAACTTCAATGTCAACCAGTGGCAGCTCATACGTGACACCTGCCGTTTGCTCAGGCCCTTTGAGGAAGCTACTTTATTAGTCAGTCGCCAGGATTACGGGATGAACGATGTGATTCCACTGCTTCATGTACTACAGCACAGGTTGGAAACCATGGTTGGTCAGGGCACTGGAGACATGGCGTCTACATCTTACGGCCACATGAACCCCGTTGGAGCTGAACTGGAGGAGGAAGAGGAGAAGGAGTGGCACAGTGCACAGTTTAGGCTTGGCGAAATGGCTGGTTTATCTAGTCAGCGGACAGGAGAGGAGGAGCAGGAGCAGCCAGAGGAGCTAGAGGGTTGTGAGGAAGGCGAGACAGAGGACCCAGACACACCGTGGCAGTATGCAGTGGAGATGGAGACAGGTAGTCCCTCCGAGTCACTTGCACAAATGGCACAAAGCATGCTCACGTGCTTGCGTAGTGACCCCAGAATTTTTTCCATTTGTCAGCGGGATGACTTTTGGCTCTCCACCTTATTGGACCCTCGCTACCGGCAAAAAATGGGGGCATTTTTTAAACCCACTGAGAGGGAGGACAAACTGGCCTACTACAGAGACATCCTATGTAGTCAGTTGGCCAATGCCTATCTGCGCCATCGTCCATACTCTCGAAGGTCTGACTCGGGGGGCCCTCTGCGCTCACCTACCACTGCCATAGCTGCTAGGGGGGGTTGGCAGGAGCAGCAGCAGCAGCTCCATCAGCAGCAGCCTCGCTAATGAGTAGCTTTCTACACCCGCATAGTGAGTCTACTCATGAGCAGCAGGAAGACCTGGAGCAGGACCTGAACCAGCAGGTCATGTCATACCTTGATATGACCATGCCAACACACCTTGAGGATCCGCTGGACTTCTGGGCAGCCAAACTTGACTTGTGGCCGCAGCTAGCTGAGTTTGTCCTGGAAAAGCTGTCCTGCCTGGCAAGTAGAGTGCCATCTGAGCGGGTGTTTAATGCAACGGGGCCCATAGTTACGGCTAGGAGAACTTGTCTGTCGACTAAAAATATGGAGAGACTCACCTTTGTGAAAATGAATCAGGGAAGGATCAGCCAGGATTTCCACCAACCAATGGCTGATGCATGCAACTAGATTCAGCATGGTGCCACGTTTTACACTTTCCAAATGGTGCAAAACATATTTATGTCTTTAGGCCAAATTTTTGGGCTCCTGCTGATGCCAACTTCAGGGTGTGCCTTTCAGCCAAGCCAAATGGCTCCTGCTGCCAACTCCAGCGTCTCTTTCAAGCTATGTTTCGGCTGCTGCTTGCTTGCAACTCCAGGGTGTCATCCAGCCAATTTTTGGGCTCCTGCTGCCAACTTGAGTGTCTCTTTCAAGCAATGCTTGGCCTGCTGCTGCTGCTTGCGACTCCAGGGTGTCATTCAGCCAATTTTTGGGCACCTGCTGCCAACTCCAGTGTCTCTTTCAAGCTATGTTTGGGCTGCTGCTGCTTGCAACTCCAGGGTGTCATTCAGACAATTTTTGGGCTCCTGCTGCCAACTCCAGTGTCTCTTTCAAGCTATGTTTGGGCTCCTGCTGCTGCTGCTTGCAACTCCAGGGTGTCATTCAGCCAATTTGTGGGCTCCTGCTGATGCCAACTCCAGTGTGTCTTTCACGCTATGTTTGGGCTCCTGCTGCTGCTGCTTGCTACTCCAGGGTGTCATTCAGACAATTTTTGGGCTCCTGCTGCCAACTCCAGTGTCTCTTTCAAGCTATGTGTGGCCTCCTGCTGCTGCTGCCAACTGCAGTGTGTCTTTAGGCCAATTTTTGGGTTCCTGCTGCCAACTCCAGAGTCTCTTTCAAGCTATGTTTGGGCTCCTGCTGCTGCTGCTTGCGACTCCAGGGTGTCATTCAGCCAATTTTTGGGCACCTGCTGCCAACTCCAGTGTCTCTTTCAAGCTATGTTTGGGCTGCTGCTGCTTGCAACTCCAGGGTGTCATTCAGACAATTTTTGGGCTCCTGCTGCCAACTCCAGTGTCTCTTTCAAGCTATGTTTGGGCTCCTGCTGCTGCTGCTTGCAACTCCAGGGTGTCATTCAGCCAATTTGTGGGCTCCTGCTGATGCCAACTCCAGTGTGTCTTTCACGCTATGTTTGGGCTCCTGCTGCTGCTGCTTGCCACTCCAGGGTGTCATTCAGACAATTTTTGGGCTCCTGCTGCCAACTCCAGTGTCTCTTTCAAGCTATGTGTGGCCTCCTGCTGCTGCTGCTGCTGCCAACTGCAGTGTGTCTTTAGGCCAATTTTTGGGTTCCTGCTGCCTACTCCAGAGTCTCTTTCAAGCTATGTTTGGGCTCCTGCTGCTGCTGCTTGCAACTCCAGGGTGTCATTCAGCCAATTTTTCGGCTCTTGCTGATGCCAACTTTAGGGTGTGCCTTTCAGCCAAATTGTGGCCTGCTGCTGCTGCTGCCAACTGCAGTGTGTCTTTCAAGTTATGTTTGGGCTGCTGCTGCTGCTTGCAACTCCAGGGTGTCATTCAGACAATTTTTGGGCTCCTGCTGCCAACTCCAGTGTGTCTTTCAAGCTATGTTTGGGCTCCTGCTGCTTCTGCTTGCAACTCCAGGGTGTCATTCAGCCAATTTTTGGGCTCCTGCTGCCAACTCCAGTGTCTCTTTCAAACTATGTTTGGGCTCCAGCTGCTGCTGCTTGCAACTCCAGGGTGTCGTTCAGCCAATTTTTGGGCTCCTGTTGCCAACTCCAGTGTGTCTTTCAAGCTAGGTTTGGGCTGCTGCTGCTGCTGCTGCTTGCAACTCCAGGGTGTCATTCAGACAATTTTTGGGCTCCTGCTGCCAACTCCAGTGTCTCTTTCAAGCTATGTTTGGGCTCCTGCTGCTGCTGCTTGCAACTCCAGGGTGTCATTCAGACAATTTTTGGGCTCCTGCTGCCAGCTCCAGTGTCTCTTTCAAGCTATGTGTGGGCTGCTGCTGCTGCTTGCAACTCCAGGGTGTCATTCAGACAATTTTTGGGCTCCTGCTGCCAAATCCAGTGTGTCTTTCAAGCTATGTTTGGGCTGCTGCTGCTGCTTGCAACTCCAGGGTGTCATTCGGATAGTTTTTGGACTCCTGCTGCCAACTCCAGTGTCTCTTTCAAGCTATGTTTGGGCTCCTGCTGCTGCTGCTTGCAACTCCAGGGTGTCATTTAGCCAATTTGTGGGCTCCTGCTGCCAACTCCAGTGTCTTTTTCAAGCTATGTTTGGCCTCCTGCTGCTGCCAACTGCAGTGTGTCTTTAGGCCAATTTTTGGGTTCCTGCTGCCTACTCCAGAGTCTCTTTCAAGCTATGTTTGGGCTCCTGCTGCTGCTGCTTGCAACTCCAGGGTGTCATTCAGCCAATTTTTCGGCTCCTGCTGATGCCAACTTTAGGGTGTGCCTTTCAGCCAAATTTTGGCCTCCTGCTGCTGCTGCTGCTGCTGCCAACTGCAGTGTGTCTTTAGGCCAATTTTTGGGTTCCTGCTGCCAACTTCAGTGTCTCTTTCAAGTTATGTTTGGGCTGCCGCTGCTGCTGCTTGCAACTCCAGGGTGTCATTCAGCCAATTTTTGTGCTCCTGCTGCCAACTCCAGTGTGTCTTTCAAGCTATGTTTGGGCTGCTGCTGCTTGCAACTCCAGGGTGTCATTCAGCCAATTTTTGGGCTCCTGCTGCCAACTCCAGTGTCTCTTTCAAGGTATGTTTGGCCTCCTGCTGCTGCGGCTTGAAACTCCAGGGTGTCGTTCAGCCAATTTTTGGGCTCCTGTTGCCAACTCCAGTGTGTCTTTCAAGCTGTTTGGGCTCCTGCTGCTGCTGCTTGCAACTCCAGGGTGTCATTCAGCCAATTTTTCGGCTCCTGCTGATGCCAACTTTAGAGTGTGCCTTTCAGCCAAATTTTGGCCTCCTGCTGCTGCTGCCAACTGCAGTGTGTCTTCAGGCCAATTTTTGGGTTCCTGCTGCCAACTCCAGTGTCTCTTTCAAGTTATGTTTGGGCTGCTGCTGCTGCTGCTTGCAACTCCAGGGTGTCATTCAGACAATTTTTGGGCTCCTGCTGCCAACTCCAGTGTCTCTTTCAAGCTATGTTTGGGCTCCTGCTGCTGCTGCTTGCAACTCCAGGGTGTCATTCAGGCAATTTGTGGGCTCCTGCTGCCAACTCCAGTGTCTCTTTCAAGCTATGTCTGGGCTGCTGCTGCTGCTTGCAACTCCAGGGTGTCATTCAGCCAATTTTTGGGCTCCTGCTGCTGCCAGCTCCAGGGTGTGTTTTTCAGGCAATATAGGGGCCCCTTATAGTGATGCCACCTCAACTCCAATCAACCGCAATTGTGCCGCTCTGCGATTCTAATAGCGATGCCTCTGATCGGCATGTCATAATGTCATATTCACAGTATAATTTCACTAACCCAGCACGCATCCTATGCGTGTTACAGCAAGGCAGAATGGTTTACAACCCTATTGAGGCTCTAGGAAGCTCAGAAATAGCCATTTTTAATAGCGATTCATCGCGAATAAATTCGGACCGAAACACTTTTTTCAAAAGTTCGCTCATTCCTAGTAACCGCACACACATACATGCTATTAAAAGCAAAGCTGATTCCCTTAATCTCTTTTTCTAGATGTTAATGTAGCGGGTGTCTCTGTGGAAGAGACTGCAGCAGATCAGGCCCAGGAGGCACATGGAGAAGGTGGGTGATGTCACACACACATTCTAAGTGTCATTTGCTTACTGTTGACTCAGACATTAGAAGTGACTCCATTTTACATGTCTCTACAGCCTCAACTTCCCAGCAGTGGCAGGTCCCAGAGCGGAGGGTGGTTCTCGAAGCAGAGGTCGCCCACCAACAAAGTAAGTAGTAATGTAAATATCTGGAGTATGTGGGAGATTACATCACCAATCGACCTACATCCATAGTCAATTCCATTAGCATAATGACATATGGCCTCTTCATTTTATTAATTCCTTAGCATAATAAAGTTTTAGGTGCGGCAAATGGAAGAATATACTGACTGCGATGTGATTTAGGTAAGTTTTAGGTGCGGGAAACGGAAGAAGAATGAGACCGCAAAGTGATTTAGGTAAGTTTTATGTGCGGGAAATGGAAGAATATACTGACCGCGAAGTGATTTAGGTAACTTTTAGGTGCCGGAAATGGAAGAAGAATGAGACCGCGAAGTGATTTAGGTAAGTTTTAGGTGCAGGAAATGGAAGAAGAATGAGACCGCGAAGTGATTTAGGTAAGTTTTAGGTGCGGGGAAGAATATACTGAATGCGATGTGATTTAGCTAAGCATTGTAGCAGAAGTGAGTGAACAAAATATGTAGGCGAGCACATTAATAAGTTAATTTTGTAGTGCGCAAGGCGTAAGGTCGTAACGATTTTCATCTGGACGATTATTTATACAAAAATGATTTGTTGGAGGCAACGATGGAAAAAGGCCAAATACGAAAGCCTACGTTGTTTCATGAGTAACATAATTGGAAAACGAAAGCTGAAAAAATTCTCGTTGGCATACGAACGGATGAATACTTTACTGAAGGCTTGCAATGCATGCTTAGAATAGCGCGTACACTCATACGCGAGCGGGAACATTTAAAAAAAAAAGATCAACACAAAAACGAAAGTCTTTTTATGTCTCTCTGAATCAACCCTATTGTTCCAGAAGGAGCTGAGATGGATCTTCACATTGAGGACTCAGTCTCCTGTGGTACTGAATGAAGATTTCTCTTTTGCCTCCTTTTTAGATCCTTACATCTCTGAGTCAGGTTTTTCTTTTGAAGATAATATTCTAACTGAGACATTGCCCCCCCAGAAGAGCTTGAAACTTTTTTGTAAAAAAAACATTTTTTTAAAGTATAATGTGTTGAAGTTAATGGGGACTTGTACTTGGGGGCCCAAATATGTCTGTAAAATGGGGGTAGGGGCTAGAAGGCTGAAAATCGCCGGGAACACCAGGATGAATGCCCTGCACAAAATGGTCTAAGAAAGTACTCAAAACAATAACAGAAATAATTAAAGAAATCCCCAAATAAAGAAAAAAAATGCAATATTTTTTAGGGGTTGAAGTTAATGGGGACTTGTACTTGGGGCCCAAATATGTCTGTAAAATGGGGGTAGGGGCTAGAGGGCTGAAAATTGCTGGGAACACCAAGGTGAATGCCCTGCACAAGATGGTCTAAGGAAAGTACTCAAAACAATAACAGAAATAATTAAATAAATCCCCAAATAAAGAAAAAAAAATGCAATATGTTTTAGGGGTGTTGAAGGCCGGAATAGGGGGGTAACACTGGGGCGATTGCCCTGCACAAAATGGGCTTGGGAAAGTACTCTGAATATGCACAAAAATCAGGAAAATTAATAAACTACATTAACAAATAAGTAAAAAAAATAAGTTTTTCCGTGCTGCAGGTAACTGCCTGCGGGTTTATTTTTTTATATTTTTTGGTAATTTTTGTGCATTGTTGGTTAGATACAATTTTTATACAATTACGAACAGCTTGACTTTTTATTTTTTAAATTGTATATTTTCAGTTTTACCCGTTTTACTAAATGCAACTTTTTAAAAGCATTCCATCTAACTTTGAGGCTCTTCCGCACCAGTGATGCCCCAAATGGGGGTGCGAGTAATTTGTAATTTTACCATCATGGCACCCGCCAAGCCACCTGACCATAGTGAACTGGTATAGGGGGTTCACCAGTTCACCACAAATGAAAAAGAAATAAGACACCACACAATACAATATTTGTATTTGTATAGTATAATTTAACTTATATTCACCCATCGCCGTTTTCCTTCTTCTGTCCTCCGAGAGACACAGTTATCCTTGGGTCCGGCACCATTTGTCCCGCACCGTCTCCTCTTCCTTCTTCTTGGCTCTTCAGTGCCCCCTCCTGTGTGTAGATGTGGTGGTGCAGGCAGAGTGAGGGCCAGGGGAGCTGGCTTTTATACTTGGGATTTTCCTGTGTAATCCCCTCTAGGCTCCTCCTGTTTTTTTACGTCATAGGTGGCATAAAGGAGATTTCAGAGAGGCCCCACCTACCCGGCGGCTTATAAGGGAGTCTCTGGCTAGGAGACTGGAGTTCCCGGTGGCTCCCATTTAATGGAACCTGTGCTGGAGTCCGTAGGGGGAAGGTAAGTATAAACTAATTAAGATGAATAAACTTATTTTTTTACCAAACGTGTGTGTGTGTGTGTGTGTGTGTGTGTGTGTTTTTTTTTCCACTTTCACTTTGAACTGGTAAGGGGTTCCATGGATCGGTATACCAGTTCATACTCCATTACCCACACCACCAATGGCTAGTGTGGTGCGGATGAGCCAGCGGAAGGGCACCAGACCTGTGCTATAGGGCATAAGGGCTTTCAAAGGTCAGGGCCAGGGCAGCCCTTGATTCACACTTTTTTACATTTTAAACATGTTGGGTGCAGGGTTAAATTTGAAATAATTTTCCCACCAAAAAAGTAAAAGAAAATGCGTGGGGTCCCCCTTCTAAGCATTACCAATCCGGTGAACCCCAGTGCTTAGAAGCAGCTGTGGCATAATGGGGTACAGCCCAGTGCTTAGAGCTAGTTGTGGTATAAGGGCGTACACCCTAGTGCTTCAAGCTAGTTAGGCATAAGGGCGTACACCCCAGTGCTTAGAGATAGATGTAGTATAAGAGGGTGCACCCCAGTGCTTAGAGCTAGTTGTGGTATAGGGGGTATACAAACCTCAGTGCTTAAAGAAAGTTGTAGTATAAGGAGGTACACCCCAGTGCTTAGAGCTAGTTGTGGTATCAGGGGGTTAACCCGTGATATAACGGAGTACACCCCAGTGCTTAGAGCTTTTTGTGGTATAAGGTGGTACACTCCAGGTCTTAGAGCTAGTTGTAGTATAAGGGGGTGCACAAACCCCAGAGCTTAGACATGTTGTGGTATAAGGGGGTACACAAGCCCCAGTACTTAAAACTAGTTGTGGTATAAGAGGGTAAACAAACCCCAGTGCTTAGAGTAAGTTGTGGTATACAGGGGTACACAAAGCCCAGTGCTTAGAGCTAGTTGTGGGATAAGGGGGTAAACTAACCCCAGTGCTCAAAGCTAGTTGTGTTATAAGGGGGTACACAAAACCCAGTGCTCAGAGCTAGTTGTGTTATAAGGGGGTACACAAACCCCAGAGCTAGTTGTGGCTAGTTGTGGGACCATCTGATGCCATCAGGTTTAAAAACGGGGCTATGTAAATACAGGCATACTACAAAGTCTCCATTGCAAGGGTAGATTGCCTCTCCACATACACTATCACTATCACTTACTATGCCTGATTAGAGGATGAGAATAAGAAATATTGTCTGAGATCTACCTTGTCATTAAGGTCAGTGTGGCCACATACTCACCTAATTGCCTCACCCGTGCTGTTTAAATAGCCACATCCCCATCCCTCCACTATGTTTGCCCCACTGGCAGACCAGCACAGAGCAGGGACACCGCTGCAGAGAAAAGCGCCTCTGATGTTGCATTTGAACAGCCTAGGATCCCAAAATTAGATGACCTCCCACCATGTCCTCTACTCCCTGCCACTGTCATTTACCCCCCCCCGCCGCTTTCATCTACCCCCTACCATGTCCTCTACTCCCTGCCACTGTCATCTACCCCCTGCTGCTGTCCTATACCCCCTGCTACTGTCCTCTACCACTCACCTAACCCCTCCACCCCCTGCGGTTGTCCTCTACTACTCACCTAACCCTCCTCCCCTTGCCGCGATCCTCCACCACTAATCAAACCCTTCCAACCCCTGCCACTGTCCTCTACAACTCTACACTGAGTGTATTAGGGGGGCAGAACCTGCCCCCCCCCCCCCGATTTCCTCTTCCTTCCATTAAGAGAAAGAAACAAGCCTGGCTGGATATTTCTTGTTGTTGGTGTGTAAGTGACCCCCGTGATCCATTTATATGGATTTTTATCATTTGGCCATTTTTTTTACGATAGTTTTCTTCTTTAAAAGGTTCCTGTCTGCAGTTAAAGTATGCAGCCATGTTACATGGACATTCTGCCCATGTCAATGGCCCAACATTCCCAACCTCATGTAGAAGTATAATTTGCTTCCCTGGAATAGATGCCATTGTTCTGCTAGGTGCACCTCTTTGGCTAAGGTTGCGTTGTGCCTTATTTATGCCTCACTAAAGATGTATGGTGCTATGACAGATCACATTCTACAAAGCAGAAATATGGCTTTCACGGATTGTCTGAAACACATTTACAGCTGTTGAAATTTATCGCTTTGCCTGCTTTAAAATCAATGTTTCAATTATTCGAAATGAAATGGATCAAACCCTTTCATATTTACCTTCCCTTTTTTTTTTTAGGTTAAATCATACTTATATAAAACACATTCTATATACACCGAGCCATCCTCGTTTGCGGAATAGTCTCTACGAAAGGCTGTAAAGCCATAAACGCTCCTGTCCCTGCGAGCCAGAGATACCGACTCCCCGGGGGGAAGGCGGGGGGCAATGACATGAATAAAATAAAAATAAAAAAGTTAATTATCGTTGGTGTTTGTAATTTAATTAAAGATGCTGTAAAGTTTTAGTGTGTTTTTCCCCCCTCTTTCTTTTTTTTTTCTCTCCAGGTGATGATGTTTAAGGTCTCTGAAAAGCTATTTGTGCCGGTGAGATTAAAGTGCATTTTAAAATGTTCCTCGAGCACTTTCACATTTGTTGATAGATTTTTAAATTAAACTTTGAATTGTAATCTAAATTACCTCCAACAATTCATGGCCCTTATAATGAACTCCCACCATTCCGACTGTCATCCTTCGATGATATACTGTAAATGGTAACCGCCGCGGGCTTCATTGAATAGTGTTTTAGCATCGCGCCATTATATTAGTTGCATACAAACCTCACACGGAAATCAAAGAACCGGTAGCGGGTTGACTTAGGGTATTATTAGAAGCTCTTCTCTATCATCGCACTTTGACAAGGGGCTTAATGCTTTTCTTCCTGCATCGAATTTATAAGCAAACATTGCGTTAAGCGTCAAAGGAAGAAAAAAAAAAAAAACAATATCTCGCTTTAATTCTTTCTGTTGCCACTGTGAATGTAGAATGAACTCATGATGTTCACTGGTACGACATTGAATTGCTTCTCTTATAGTTCTCAAAGAACATCATTCCGTAAAAGATAATAAAATTAGATATTTAGTTAATATAAAATATTATATGTTGTTTTCACATCAGCAGTGTTGTAATAATATTTGTTTTATACTGCGAAAAATATATATGGTTCATATCTGAACTGAACTCCTCACCCTAACCTACAAGGCTCTTTTCAGCCAAGCCCCTTACACATTTCATCACTAGTCCAAAGATACCAAACTTAGTCTCCGCCCATGATCTCCTCCTGTTCTTGATCACCTTCCACTCTCAGCTCCCGGACTCCTTGGACTTCATGTGCACCATTCCGCTCCCTCAACGCAGTGTCACAGAAACAGGACAATTCTGTCTGCTCACCAGCAGAGGGTGCCAAGGATCCATAAGCGTGCACAGATGTGCACTAGGACAGCATCTGTTGGTTAGCGTGCACGCCAGCGCTAGTGACTGCAGCATTTCAGTCTCTGGTCAGTTTATGTGTTCATATGCGTACATGCATTCACTTCTTTTAAGCGTTTGCATGTGCGTGTGCGAAACCACGTTCGCTTGTGCGAAGGTGCAGGGTCCTATAAAGCCCAGCGAGCTCTGCCCATCAGTACTGGTTGATCATTCTCCTGTTCTTTCCTGAGTTCTATTGTTTCTGATTTTACTGTTTATGATACGGCTTGCCTTCAACTGATCTGTTTGATCTCGGCTTGTTTATTTGCCTGCCCACGACCTTGGCCTGTTTATCGACTCTGAACCTGATTCACCTGCCCACGACTTTGACCTGTTTATCAACTCTAAACCTGACCTGCCTGCTCATGGCCTCACCCTGTTTATTTACTCTGAACCTGATCCACCAGCCCATGACCTTGGCCTGTTTATCGACTCTGAACCTGATCTGCCAGCCTACGACCTTAGTTCCTCCATTCTACTCATCTGCTGTCCAGCAATACCCACTCCCCAGTTACCTGACCTTGGGTCTTTCTGCAGCCCAGCCTATCCCCACCATCAGGGGCTCTAGTGAAGACAAGGTTGGTCCTTAGACCCAGACTTCTGGATAGATAGGTGAGTCGCTCTGCTAGTTTCTGCAATCAGGGTTCTACCTAGGAGTTTGTGACAGTACCAACTGGTCAATATGAGCACTGGCGGGGACCCCTCGCCATTTGATGCCCTGGTCTAGCAGCTTACCTCCTTAACACAGGCCATCAATAACCTGCATGGGGGTTACCTGCATCTTGAAAATCAGCTCGACACCCTTCAGGTCAGCTTGATACCTCCACCAATCCGATGCCTCCTGCTGCTCCTCCCGCTGCTTCTGTGCTGTCTTCGATGTAACTCCCACTTCAATCATATCTGACCCTCATTTACCTCTACCAGAGCATTTCCACAATTCTGGACTAGCCCACACCTACCTCCCACAAGGAAGTCCACAGAATGGCCTTGTCCATTTTTATTTCAGATTCATTCGCAATTGTTCAGGCATTGTGGGCCCTATAACTGAGTTGACACAGTTAACAGAATCCGCTCAACAAACCTTCCTCTACCTTAATAGCTGCTTCATGTCAGCTCCTATTTTCACTCATCCTGACCCTGTCTTGCCGTTTCTGGTTGAGGTTGATGCATCCTTCATAGCAGTTGAGCTCATCTAATCTCAATGTATGGGGAAAAAATCTATCTTGCATCCTGTTGCTTTTTTTTCTCACAAACTTTCTGACGATGAGAGGCTATATGATATGGCGGACTGGGAGCTTTTATCCATCAAACTCGCCCTTGAAGAATGGCGATATCCCCTTTGAGCAAGACACACACCCCATTTTGATCTTGACAGACCATAGGAAACACGAGTACTTGTGCTCTGCCAAGTGCCCAAAACCACGGCAAGCCCGCTGGTCTCTATTCTTTTCTCACTTTAACTTTCATGTCACCCGTTGTCCCTGCAGCAAAAACATCAAACCTGATGCCCTATCTAGATTACCATGTTCAAATCTTGGTGAGGATACTGACTTGACTGAACTCCCAATCCTCCCTGGGGGACATTTCCTGGTCCTAAAGTCTGAAATAATTGTCTAGATACGCAGATGCTCGGCCCTACTACCTCCAGAAGAAAATACTGGTCTACCACAATCCGAAGGTCTGTTAATTTTTCAGGGAGGAATCTTCATTCCAAAGGAGGCTCATCTTGCAGCCCTGCACTCGTTCTATGATCACATTGGCCAGTCACTTTGGTCTTCCCAAAACCAAGGACTTAATTCATCATCACTTCTGGTGGCTTTCACTGAATAATGACCGTTCACAGTTTTGAAACCTGTCAAACCTGTGCCAGAAACAAGGGTTCTTCCTCTATGGGGCTCCTTCACACTCGATCTTATATATCAATGGATTTCATTCTGGAACTTATCCCTTTGAGGATTGCAGCACCATATTAACGTTCATTGACTGCTTCTCTAAAATGACTAATTGTATCCTTCTCAAGGGCCTTCCTTGGTTACAGAACATGCTCAAGTGTTTATCAAAGAAGTGATCCGTCCTCATGGACTTCCCATAGAAATTGTTTCTGGATCTTCAGATCTTACTGGCCTACTCGACAGCCTATCAACCCCAGATTAATGGGCAAGCAGAACAAACAAACCAAACCTTAGAACAGCATTTATGCTGTTATTCTTCATGTCTTCAAAATTACTGATATTGATTACTCCCATTGGCAGAATTTGCATACAACAAATAATTCATACTAATTAGACTCATAATTCAACTTCCTTCTTTTTTTTTTTTTTTGCTAATTTTGAGTTTCACCCCAACTTGCTGCCTGACCTTCCCAGGGTTGTCAACCTGCAGCTGCTCAAGATCTTGCTTCTCGTCTGCTAGACTTTTATTCTTTTGTCAAGGCTCAAGAACACTATAAGAATGCTGACTGGCATCTCAAACCAAAACTTGAAACTCGACTCAGACCAAAGTTTGTGGGGCTTTATTGATCAAAAGAATTAACAACGCTGTGGCTGTGGGGCTCTGTATTCCATCTTCTCTTTATGTTCATCCGGTGTTTCATGTGTCCCTGCATAAACCTGCTCTCCTTGGTTAGTCATCTGATACTGATCCTGACCCCTTGATTGAAAGCGATTCCAAAGAGTATGAGGTGGAACAAATCCTAAATGTTCATTGATGAGGTATGGCTTGTTTAACGACTCTGAACCTGATCTTCTCACCCACAATCTTGGCCTGTTTACCGCCTCCAAACTTTGACAATACCCACTCTTCAGTTACCTATCCTGGGACCTTCCTGCAGCCCAGCCTATCCCCACCATCAGTGGCTCTAGTGAAGACAAGGTTGGTCCTTAGACTATAGATTTCCTGGTAGAGAGGTGAGTCGCTCTGCTAGTTTCCATAATCAGGGTTCCACTTGGGACTTTATGACATGCAATATGCTCTTCACCAACTCTTAAAACCTCCAAAAGTGCCCTTAAAGTCAGCAGCAAAAATCCCCAAAAGGCTACTAAACTTTTGCCCCATGCAGCAGATTGGTGTTAGTACAATGAGCAGCACTCACCTGATCGCTGGATCTGAACCACTATTCCCATGCATCCTGTGCTGCCTGTGGCCAAAACATGTAGTCAGGATTGATGGTGGCTCGGGTTTGCAATCCGCCATCAGTCATAAATTGCTGCTCTCCATTCATTGCAAGAACTGACATGCGTCATCCTCAGTTGTAGGGAACAAAGAGGGCATGGCCGCACACCTGTCACTAATGGCAAGGGCGAGACACGGTTGGCAAATGCCGGTAAATAAAGTGTTCAGGGTGATGCAGGAAGCGATGGATGCTGTGAGTTCAGCAATCAGGTAAGTTGCAGATCGCTGGACAAGCACTAATCAGCTGCGTGGGACACTAGGTAAGTACCCTTTTATTTTTTTTATTTGCCGCCCGCTGACAGCGTAGCCGGCCTGCCCGCTCCCACCATGCCGGCATTTTTTTTTTTATTTCAGGGAAAATTTGATCGGCACGAACCCAAATAGATTCGGGTTTGTGCCGAATCGAATTTTCCCTGAAATTCGGAGCGAATTCCGGTTCGTCCGAACCGGTTCGCTCATACCTAGTAAGTAGAGATAAAAAATAAAAAAAATAATAAAATACTTTTATTCTGTGTCTGTGTGTTTTATTTTTACATTTAATGGGTAATTCAACTTTCCATGACATTTTTAAAAGTTTCCATTATTGTGTGCCAAAGTGATGTTATCACTGATGCTAAGCTTTTTTCTTTTTGCAACTCTGTGTTATAAAAGAAAACAGATTTCCCCAGGTTTTACCTTAGCAATGTACATCAAAGTGGTGTTTTAAAAGTACAGATCATAGACTTCGTCACTCTGGCTTGCTAATCGTCTGATTGGCTGAGACAGTGACGAGATTATTACCCTCTTCTTCTCTAATTCAACCTTTTCAGATGGTAGGAAAACAATCTTGTGTTCCAATAGCTAAAGGAACTCAGCTGGGGAGTACTAACTGCAGGGTCGTATTTAAGGCAAGGCAACCCTAGGCCTGTGCCTATGGCGCCTATATGCTGGGGACGCATTGCTGTAACTTTTTAAAGTTTTTTTAATTTATATTTTATCTTTTTCATCAATGATTCAATGACCGCCCAACGATATATCCTGCCTTAATATTATTAATATATCCTGCCTTAATTAATATTTACATGTTACTGTAGGACGGACCCCCCAGAGTCAGCTCCGTTGGTTTTCTGCCCTTCCTTGCTGTCCACAGTTCCTCCATTCTGACCCTTCCTGCTGCCCCTTTTTCCTTCAACTCTGTCCATTTCTGATGCCCACTGTGCACATTTTCTGTAATTCCTCCTTTCTACACATTTCCTGCTTCCCACTAATGTCCTCTTCCTGCTCCCTGCTATTTCTCCTTTCTGTTTCCTTCTTGCTGTTAGTTTTGCCTCCTTTCTGCCTCTTGTGTCATCTTTTTGCTGCCCACTAAGCCCCTTTCCTGCTGCCTGCTATTTCTATGTGCTGCCTCTTCCTGCTGCCCACTGTGCTTTTTCCCTGCTGCCCACTGTGCCCCTTTCTGCCCCCTGTGTCCTCTTCTTGTTGGCTATTTGTATTCTTTTTGCCCCTCCTTCTTGCCCACTGTGCCCTCTTCCTATTACCTATGGAGCCCTCTTCTTTCTGCTTGCTATTGCTCCTATTACCTCCTTTATGCTGCCCACTGTGCCCCCCTGTTCCTTTTTCATGTCATGCCACTCTGATGGAGTGTTGGTGTGTGCATGGGGGCGAGGGGGCTGGTACACCAGTGTATGTGTGTGGGGCAGATGGGTCTTATGAAGTGTATGGGGGCAGGGGGCAGGTTATTCATGAAGTGTTTGGGGCAGGTTTTAAAACTACAGATCAGAGACTTTGCCACTCTGGCTTGCTAATCATCTGATTGGCTGAGACAGTGACAAGAGTATTTACCTCTTCTCCTCTAATTCAACCTCTTCAGATGGTAGGAAAACAATCTTGCGTTCCAATAGCTAAAGGAACTCAGCTGGGGAAGCAAGGCAACCCTAGGCCTGTGCCTATATGGTGGGGACGCATTGCTGTAACTTTTTACATTTTTTTTAATTTATATTTTATCTTTTTCAGCAATGATTCAATGGCCGCCCAACAAGAACTTCAATATATACTGCCTTAAAGTTATTAATATATCCTGCCTTAATTAATATTAACATGTTACTGTAGGATGGACAGTAGTGTATGGGGGCAAGTTAATCATGGAGTGTTTGCATGTGGGGGGGGGCAGGCATAACTAATTTATAGCCAAAATTGATCATGAGCTCACCTGTTACAGTGGAAGTTTCTGGGAGTTGTAGTCAGATAGTATAGAGCTTTACTAAAGGGCAAGAAAGCCACGCCTACTTCCCAATAGTCAGAGGAATATAGGAAACTTAAAAACAGCATGTCCATAAGTAAATCACAATTAGAGGGGCACAATACTAACACAAATGTTTACTTTACATTCCAAAAGAGGAAAACAATAAGGCAGAACACCAAAAACCTGAAAAAAAGGGAGTTTCCCTTTAACCCTTTGTGTCCTTGATACCCCTATACCATTTCTCAAGGTATGAGGGGCTGGTAGGTCACCTGCGGCCAGAAAAGCAGGCAGAGAATTGCCTTTCTTCTGGGGGTAGAGGATACTGCTGCCGCTGGATCCTGGGCTGAGGTGACCTTAATTTTATGGGGCGTAACCTGGGGAAACATCAGGCACATAAAAAATGTACGTGGCTGGCAGGTAATGGACAGACATGCAGCCATGTAAATTTAATATGCTTGGCAGTTAAAGGGTTAACTCCTTGTAAAGTGAGAGGATTCCTTTAATAGAATTATGTAGTTAAGGAGTGGAAGAATTCCCCTTTTTTTTAAATACAACTTCCCCTCTCTGCAGCGCGAGTGAGAGCCGAAGCCGGAGTGAGTGGTGGAAGCCGGGAAAGGGACAGCAGGAATTGGAGATGTGAGGAGGTGAATATATATATATATATATATATATATATATATATATATATATTAAAGCAGGGGTTCTCAACCTTTTTACAACAAGTACCCGCTAACGTCAAAAAGTTCCAAACAAGTACCCCAACTATGGTGATTAATTATAAATAATTCCAAAAAAGGTTATAGGCCTAGTGGCACTTTTAAAGCAAGGAGAGATTAGGTTTTACTTGTAAAATAATATACCAGACCAGTCAGACACTTGAAGACACTTGAAGATTTGCCCCAGAACACTGCCAAGTATCCCCTGGGGTACCTGTACCGCAGGTTGGGAAACAGTGTATTAACAAACTTACATGTGTGTGTTTTTTAACAGTTAACCCATTGTGAACTGGTAAAGGGTCCTTGAGACCCCTATACCAGTTCACAGGGCAGTAGGGGCTGGCAAGTCAACTGCCAGCAATGTGTGACTTTCCATATCCCCCAGTCCCATTACCTGCATCAACAAAGGCCAGGGGTAAAGGAGAGCCTCGAGGCTATGCAGGCTCGTAGTCTTCAGGGCAGAGGGCCATTTTATAACATTTTTACAACACCACTAATACATAAAATAAAATACAACTACGATGCACACTATCAAGTGTTTAACCCTCAAAAATTTACCATGCCCAGGGTCCCACCATCGAAGGTGAGGAATCTCATATCACACCATTATTAAGGGTTTAACCCTTGATAGTGTGCATCATAGTTGTATTTTATTTTATGTGTTAGTGGTGAAGCCCCTCTTTCTAAATCAAGTGGCGGAGGCTTCGGAGGTGAGCCCTGACTATAATCCAGCCCTAGAGGACATTTCAAATCAGGATGCCTTGGGGACATGGAACAAAACCCATGATGGTCCAAATACCATGTTTTAGTTCAATTAACATTTGACTATGATGATTTATTTATTTGACACAGATTTGGTTAAGCGAATTGTTCTTCATTGAATGGTCCTGGCTAGAATAAAAAAAAACATTTAATAATCACCTTTTTCCTCCCACAGCTGCTTCACCCCACTCCCTCCTACTAAAGCTCTACAAGGTCCCAAGTCTGAGTTGCATGGAGTGCATGAGCCTGGAGATTCCTCGACATTAGTAAATTTTCAAGCAAATTGGAGAACGAAGCCCAGCCCTAAGTCTATCATGGTGACTGGAGCTTGCTGCACTTCATTTGCTTTCAGCGAGGCTCTTCCTCGCTATGCAAACTATGAAGGAGGCTGAGGGGGCACTTTTGGACACCATGAGACCTCTGATCCCAGGATTTAAAAAGTCAGAAGGGAACAAAACAGCTGCAGGGGACACTATGTACGTTTTTAAGGATTTAAAATCAAGCATTAAATAAGAAGAAAGAACATTACATAAGTTTAAAAATGCTTAAAAGGCAAAAGGAAAACCTTCATGATGGGAGGTCTAAGAATGAAGCAGCTTTAAAACTTAAAAATGAAATTCATTTTCACATTGATTTAGTGAAAGCTTTAGGTGCAAATCCTGCACTATGTTCCTCCCTTTACTGAATCACAATTTATTTTAACAAATGCATTATTCTAAAATAAATACTAAAATTACCCTTATTTTCATTAGATAATTTAAGGAAAGTTTAATCAATTGATAATCACTTTAGGCGAAATAAGCATGAGAATGTCACTGTCACTTGCCAGCTAGGAAGACACTAAAAGGCAATGGCTCAATAAGAACAAAAAGGAGTAAAAAGTTCACTACTTTTCTTAGTAATAAAAAGTACCATTGACTTTTAATGACTTCCGAGCTGGTGATTCAGCAACAGTGACATTCTTGTTTTCTTTTCACCTAAAGTGAATTTTTTACTACCAAGAAAATCTTTTTTTTCAACTCGAAGCCCTAGTGTCTAAATTCAAAGAGCTAAAGAAGTGGAGCTCAGTGATTGATAGTTCACCTTATCTCACTGGTTGTGTCTAATCTACAGGGCTAACAAATGTCATATTCTTATTTAACGTCCCTATCAAGGAATTTAAAAAGATTCTATGCAGCTTCACTGTCCATATTTACTGATGGGGGAGTTGGGGGGGAAGGGGGAGGTGTGATGCCCTCCCTTCAGCACTGAGCAGAGATACCGGCAGCCACCAGGCTGGCTTCACACCCACTAACACGCCTACTCCATTCATTGCAATTGAAGGGCTTGCTGAGGCTGGTCGTGCCGTAGGCCCCCACCATTGCAATGAATGGGCAGAAACAAGTTCATCACTGGATTGAAGCAGGGATTCCACTGATCTATTCTAGTCTGATTGTGGTCAATTTAAAGATTTTTCCTTTGCAAACTGATTTGTGGAAATGAGCCGCTGAATCCTCTGACTTCTCAAACACTGCAATTTGAAGCTTGATGCTCAGTCTGGTGGGGGGGAGGGGGGGAGATGGGCAGAGCTGGAAGAAAGATGGATAGACTGGCAGAGCTGGAAGGAAGAGGGGTAGATGGGCAAAGCTGGGAGGACAGGGATGGAGAGGCATAGAGCTGAGGGCATGGGGCAGAGCAGAGGGTAGAGGGGTGGATGAGACAAAACTGGGGGGACATGGATGGATAGGGCAGAGCTGAGGGGCCATGGATGGATGGGTCAGGACTCAGGGGATTGGGATGGAAAGGGCAGAGGTGACATACAACCAAGAGCTGAGGAGACAGGGATGGATGGAGCAGAGAGAGCGAGAAAGGGCACAATGCAATGTTAGTGGCAAAAAAGTTCAAGTTCTTTAACCACATTAGGCTCGATTCGGAGAGACAAAAAAAGACTTTAGTTTTTGTGCCGATCTTTTTTTTTTTAAATTTCCCGCTCTCGTATGAGTGTGCGAGTGATTCTATGCATGCATTGCAATCCTTCTGTAAAGTTTCCATCCGTTCGTACGGCAGAGTACGAATACGAGGATGTAATTTTCCAGCGTGACTTTTCCGTTTCATTTTCTCATGTTACAACGTAGGCTTTCGTTTTTGCCCTTTTCCCATCGTCTCCTCCCACAAATCCTTTACATTTCCCTATAGATTCTGTTTCCCTTTTTCAATAAATAATTGTCCAGACGGAAATCCTTACGATCTAGCGCCTGCGCACTACAAACTTAACTCATTAAAGTGCTCGCCTACATATTTGCCACCCTCAATTCTACTTCAATGTTTAGCTAAATCACTTAGCGCTATCCTCCCTATTCCCGTTTGGACCCTTAAAGCTCACCCAAACCACTTCGCGGTTAGGTTCTTCTTCCATTTAGCCCCCTAAAACTTACCCAAATCACTTCTCGGTCATGTGAATATTCATCTTGAAATATTTCTGGGCCCATTAGTTTTGTGTTAATGTATTTCGTAATTGAAATGACACTGAAACTTTTTTTTTTTCCATCATAAAATATAAAATATTAAAATATTTTGAAAATATTACATTTTTACAACTATAAAAAACTAAATACATAGCAATGGCAGGCCACAGAACATTATTCTTCATCTGTGGTCCCCATCGAGTCGCGCAGCTCCTGCATATTGCCCACCAACTGAAGGACCCTGACACTCAGTTGTGCCACTCTGGCACGTGTGGTCCCTGTTAAAAAAGGTAAATTAAATTATTGGTATAACCTTGTTGGGGTCATACTGCAGTGCTCCCCCCCCCCCCTTTATGGTCCAAACACCTAAATATGGACTTCAAAAGCCCGAAGGCCCATCGCCCTCGCCATCAAGGCCCGGGTTTTGCATAGTGCCCGATTAGAGAACTCCTGGCCTGCATTCTGCAGGCAAAGAATGGGCATCAGGAACAAGGGCAGGAGTGGATATCCAGAATCCCCTGAAAGAATTTAAAAATACTAACATAAAATACACATTCTAAGCAACAATATTGTTTAACATGTCATCAAGGGCTAAAAACAGCCATAGGTTAAGATATGAGTCATCAACTATATTCATTGCCATACAGTGAAAATGGATTGATGGAATGTGAGCAAACTTACCCAGGAGCCATCCACTAGATAATTCTCCAGAATCTTGACAAAATAAGCCGGAGCTCTGCAATATATAAGCATCATGGGATGACCCTGGATGTCCTGCAAGAACACTGAGGAATCGCATAGCTGGACCAAACACTGCTTGTATGTTGTGCGAGTGGCACATCTTGCGGTTCCTGCAACCAAATATAAAATAATTACACAAAGCAAAGGTAACCAACTAAAACAATAACTCCTACAACAAATTAAGATTCAAGTTCAACAATCCAAATATAATTCACAAAGGACATAAGTCTAAAAAAATATAGCAATTATATGGATGTGTGGTAAAATAAAGGTTTACATGCTAAGGACTAATTAAGGTCAGCATTAAAATGCTTCTATAAGGAATACATGAAATGTATTGATTTAGGTATGCATTGCTATACAATTTATGGCCTCGGCCATGCTGATACATGCAACGCCTTGGAGCTCAAGGCGCGTAGACTCCTCCACATAGCCGCAAAACATGTTCAACAATAGCAATCCGAGGTCTCAAAGGTCCCGTAAGTGGATTGCAAATGAAACGGGTTTATAGGGTGGTGGTCCCTCGGCAATCAGCTCTCTGAATCAGATGCAAGCCCATCCCAACAACGTAAGTTATCTGAATGAACGAAAAATATCAGATTTTGTTGGGAAAATGATCCGAACTAACGCAAATGATCCGATTTGCTTTCATTCATCGAAAGCGCATATACGCATTTTCCCGAATGTTCATACGAATGAAAAATGGACGAAAAAAAACAAAAAAATGACAAACACCCACTAAAACTTTCACAGACAGCTACGGAAGTCCAGACGAATGTGTCTCTGAATCGAGCTTATTGTGCCAGCTGTCAGTGGGCCCCTCTGGGGGGTGGGGGGCCTTGGCAGCTGACTTGCCGGGTGCTGACGCCAGCCCTGTCCAGGGGCATCACAAAATTGGAAAGCCCCTAGAACGCCGGTCTAAACTCACAATTTCCCAGTCCTATGGCGCATGTGTGGGCTCTCGCCCAATCAGAGCCGTTTGTCCTGCATATGTAATGCTGGGCAAATGGCTCTGTTTACATACATGGCAAAAAGGAGCCAGAACACCTTTTCTTTACCCAGCGTTGGCTTCTGGCATCTTGCTGGCCAGCGCAGAGAGGGGCCTTTATAGGAGGAGTGGACAGTGGGGTGATCAGCGGCTGTGTGTGTTTTTACATTTAAACCTTTGTAAACTGGTAAAGAGTCTATGAGAGTAAGGGTGATCCCTACACCTTTTTTTCATTTCTGAATGTAACCCATGATAGTCCGGATATTAGTTGTATTTCATTTAAAAATGACATAAAGCCCACTTTTCAGTTTGGGGGGGGGGGTCTCCTTGGCAGGAACAGGAACCAATACATATGTGATACTGTTGTAATTAAGATCAATATGATTGACACGCAATATGATTTTCTTGAATAAACTACTTTTTATTATTTAAAAAAAAATTAAAAATATATAAATGTTGTGATTATTTTTTTAATTTTGTACCTCAAAATATTATGAAAACACTGAATGAAAAATGAAAAACAAAACATTTCTTGTTAAAGTCCAAACACTGATGAACAAAATGATATATATTTGTTCTGGAAATCTCTGGAAATTCCTGCAAAAATCACAGTTAAACATCTGCGCAACATGAGGAAAAATGGTCTCGCAACAGAGGGTGACAAAATCTCAAGTAGGCTGGCAGAAGGGTTAAAAGTAGCTTTGCATATTGGGTACTGGCCTGTTTGGGGGACCTTGTACTCAGATTTAGCTTGCTTTTTCTTGTTTGCATATTGATATTTCAGGAAAATGTGTTTTTAATTTTTTTTATTTGTTTTTATTTATTGTTTATGCATCTTTTAGGGAAAACCTGTACAACCAGTAAATTTCTTGAGCCCACGACCACAAACCTGGTACTCCTAGAAAGCTTGAGATGTGTACTTTGATAGAATATATAATTTATGGGGGCACTTCATATATAAAGGGTTGTTTTATTTAGTTTTATGTAGTTTTATTTATTTAGTTTGTAGTGTCTCCTGGGCAGGAAAGGGTGTCTACCGATACATATATGTGGTACCATTGTAACCAGAATGAATAGGGCTTTTACACACAATATGATTTTCTTGAAAACATACATTTAAAAAAACTACAAATCGTAAAGAATAACCTTTTAGTAATTTTTGTCCTCACATTTTACCCAAAAATATTGTGAAAGCGCTGACGAAATGACAAGACTTTCACAATAAAGGCCAAGCTCTGCTGAAAAAAAAACAAAATAATTTTTTTTTTAGGAAATCCCTGAACATGTCTTCAAAAATCACAGTTAAACTTGTAAAGTACAAAATGGTGAAAAATTGCCTGGCAACAGAGGGTGACAACATTTCTAGGTAGGCTGGCACCTAAATGGTTTACGTAAGGATCCAGAATCAATGTATTAATGATAAAATGTAACAGTTGCTGATACATTTGTATCTCTAGCTTTACATGCAGATGTTATATCCTAAACAATTGTACCAGGTTGCGGCCCCAGCTGCCGCAAAAAAAGGGGTTAGGTTAAACCCACTGCGCCAAAAAAGCCCTTAAAATAAACTAAATCCAACCAAAATCATCCATAATGTATTTATTGATTTAAAATTACACTCATCATGTCATAAAAAACACACTTACACACACATATAACTCCATAGCAGGAGACCACCCCTGGGCAAGAGAAAAGACAAAAAGCTGATAAACCTATCTACAAACGAATAAATGACGTCCAAAAAATATCTATTTTGCGCATACATAATTTCACAATGAAATAAGCAAAGTGCTAAAGTGCTAAGATAAAGTGCTGTGCAAAAATTTCCAGTCTATTTCAGGTATAAACAAATAATTAAGAAAAGATTTCACCTAAATGTGATGCCCAAAAGGGATGGTAACCTCACTTCTCCCAAAGACAGGAGATAGAATCTCACGCGTTCCGTGGCCCAGTTACCCGGCCACTTCCTTAGAGTGTTATATCTTAAAGAAAAGGGAAATTCTAAAATTCTCTCTGGTCAAGGGCCCTCTAGTTTTACATAAATATGATTAAAAGGTGTTAAAGTGGAACAAAACTCAACAGGCTGGCCCTCCCTTGGAGTATCCCAAATAGGGATTACCCATTGTATGAACGCCCGCCCCAGGAAACTCATCTTCTTCCTGGCTCCCGTGCTGATGTAAATATCATTGGCCACATTCCCGGCATCTTTGGGCTGTGGCACACCCATTCAGATACACTGGGGTTGGGAGCATGCCTGCATCTGGGGATGCAGCCACTTCTTCTTTTGTTTGCTGAGCACAGAGCCATTTGCAGAGCATTAATATGCAAGGCAAACACCTATGGTTGGCGGAGAGCCCTCACGGGGAAAGGTCAGTTTTTCTGGGCATTCTGGGGGGTTTCACACAGTTTTAATCTGTAGGCCCCCAAGGCAGGAAACAAAACACAAGATAATAAAAATCCTGCATTTTGTTCCACTTTAAAGAGGAATTATGCTTTTACTGTGAAAATATATTTTTTCTTAAAGGGGGTCTCCCACATTAACTGTAAACTTTACAAAAGTTAAAGGGGGTTTATTCTATCTTTTCCATATTTATCATTTATCACAGTGTGCCTTTTACCCATTTGGCCTCTTTTAAATCAATGTGTTGTGTGCCCTTAAAGGGAAACAAAGGGGATTTTTTTTTCAATAATTTTTATTGAGCATCAACTGAACGACTCATACATTCGTCATAATAATGTACAACATGCTCTTATATTTTGACATATAAATTGCTTTTTAACATCTTAGTCATAATAATAATTACAGGACGATTTCACAGGTTAACTATTATGAATTCTAAGGGAAGAAAGAAAAAAAACAGAGGAGAGGGGAGACAGGAAGAGAAAGGGGGAACGAAGGGGGAGATTAATGGCTCTGGTAGGTACATAAAAGGTGACTTACTCGTGTCTGGAGAGGCAGTGAGATCATATCGTCAGAATCAAAAATCTGAGGGCCAAAAGTGTTGCACCCAGGGATTCCACACTTCTCGAAACAACTCCAAAGAACCGTTATGAATTGCAGATAGTTTTTCCATGGCCATAACGTTACCTGGTTTTTAAATGCTCTAAAACTTAGAGCGGGCTCTTATCAGGCTTTGGTTATAACCATTTTTGCCCCAGTCATTATATGATATATCAGTTGTTGCATTTTCTTCGTATTATGAGGAATTGGTGCAAGTTGGGCTACCCATGGATCCCTATCTATGGGCCTACCGCTTACTGTACTCTAAAAACCTTTGTCCAAAAACTCTTAGTGACAGGGCAACCCTCCACATGTGTCTGTATGACCCCGGAGAGAGGCACCCCCAGGAGCAGTCACCCTGTGAGTCTGTGGTGTAAGGTTTTAGTATTTCTGGTACCAAGTACCATCTCGCCATTGACTTATTATAATAATGGCTTCAATCGAGGCTACAGATGCGGAAAGTCCATATGCTGCACTCCACATCCGGGCCCATTGTTTTTGGTCTCGCTCCTCTCCCAACTCCTCTTGCCACATCCGGACATAGTCTTGGAGAGAGCGGTGCCGAGCCCTGTCTAAGTTCTCTTGCAAATCTAAGAAATTGCTCCGTGGTCGGTTGGGTTTCGACTACACCGCTTTTCAAATGGGGTTAGATCTTTTATTTCTTGCCCGGATCCAATAATCGACCTGATAAAGTGTCTGACCTGTAGGTATTTGAAAATTTCTTTCGGTGCTAACTGAAACCTATCTCTCATCTCCTGAACCGTAAGAAGTTCTGAATTTCATAGGCAATCTGATATTTTTGATATCCCTGCTTCCTTCCACGAAGCAAAACTATGGGGCGACTCAATACCCGGGGGAAACATTGGGTTGTTCCAAATCGATAAAAGGGGAAGAGAAGGGGATGCCAGTCTACTTGAAAACTTAACATTATCCCAGATGGTGAGTGAATGCTTAACAATTGGATTCTGTATCCACTTTCTAGTTTTAGGTGTAACCCAAAGTAGATTGTTAACTGCTATCAGGGTAAAAACCTCCGCTTCAATTAGCACCCAGCTCGGCACATCAGACACTGAGTTGTATGCAAGCATCTGTGCAATCCTAGCAACCTGATAATATTTGGTTAAGTTCGGGACACCCATCCCACCATCTCCCTTAGATCTGAACAAAACCCCAAAGGGGATTTTAATATTGCTTTCAATTTTTTAATTTCAATTTCAATGTTTTATACCACATGCATTACAGATGCTTTATATCACAAACGTTACTTAAAGAATGTTTAGAAAAAGGATGTCTCCATCTTCAATTATAGAGCACGATGGGGTTTTAATGCATTTATAGCTCGCCTGCATCTATAGCTTGCCATTCTATGAGCAAATTTACTGAACTCAGTAACATTTAGTACAGTTACAGTTTCAGGAAACTTAAAAAACAAACTATTTTGAAAATTGAGCTTTTACAGAGTTGAAAAGGACTATGCTTAAAGTGGACCAAAATCCAGGATTTTGACTATCCTGGGTTTTGGTCCTTGGCCCCGGGGCACCTCGACCAGGAGTGCCCCACTGTGTGAAACACCCTAGGTCGCTGAAACCAACTCACCGCTTCCCAGTCAGCGCGCTCGCTGACATCACATCGTCCAAGGCGAGTGGCTCAGAGTGCACTGGTGGCCGCATCCCCCACTACCTATAGGGTAACCTGGGGGGATTCACACAGCAGGGCATCCCAATTTTGGATGCCCGGGGGGGAGGGAATCGATCGGCTTGGGAATCTTATAGATTGCCTTGGGTTTTGGTCCACTTTAAAGAGGCACCATTGGGTGGCAATATGGCTTCTATGTTCACAAATGGGTGTTACTGCTGTAAGTCTTCTGTATTTATTATAGCAAATGATAGATAGTAATTATAGTATTAGGATGGCAATGTGTGTTTTTCTATGTTTGCAAACGTGTATTACTATGCATTTGTAGCTTGCCTATATCACATACTTTGATCAAATAAAGAACTTCAGTAAAATTGAATATTAGTAGAGCTATCTGGAAATGTAGAAGCCCAAAAATGATAAAACTTGAGCTTTTACAAATTGAAAAAGCACTACAGGATGGCAAAGTGGCTTTTTACATGTTAGCAAATGTGTGTTTCTAAGTTCTATGTATTTAATATATTCGTTGGACAGTAATACATTGTTGTTGTTTCTGTGGGAGCTGAGTGATATTGGAACTATCTGGAAAATTAAAACCCAAAGGATTTAGAAAATTGAGCTTTCATAGACTAGAGAAGGATTGCGCTTAAAAAAGCAGCATAAGGTGGCTTCTTCTTTGTTTGCAAATGTGTGTTTCTAAGTCTTCTGTATTTATTATATTCATTGGATAGCAGTAAATTATTTTTGTTTCTGGCAGAGCCGGGAGATGTCAAACCTTGTTACAGGTTGATCTCTCATTCCAACCTCTGTGTTATTTAAACATCTCCAGCTTAGGCTTGATATTGTGCATGCTGTTCCTAGGCTTATGTACATCTTTAAACTGGACCTTCACCCAAAATAAGGGAATATCTCATATGTCCTGTACATACAGGTTGTCCACATCAAAATTCATCCTACTTGCATCTACTGCATTTAATGAGCCTTTAAGCATCCAAGATGGTGGCACATAGAGAAGTGTCTTCTCTGCTCTGCATTCTGGGATTCCTGTCCTTCTCCTGACCCCAGCTCTGCTCTGTCTGACCAAAGCACAGCTATAACACTCCTGTACTTTTGCCTCCTCTCCTCAGTATGTGATGCTTCTGAGGCAAGATAGCAGCACCCGTATCCTAGAGTCCTGAACAGAGTTGCAGCCAAGTGGGGGAAAGAATAAAACATAAGTGACTAAAAAGGTAATATATATTAATTTTAGATGCTGGGGAGTTTTTTTAAGAGTTTGTGCTTTTCATGAAATGATGCTGAAGGTCCGGTTTAAGGCTAAAAAAACTCAGATTATAAAGATAGAAAGAAAAATTATTCTTGCACCACTCAAAGGGAATATTTTAAAAATGTGAACTGTGTGCCAAAACAACCAGTTTGAAAATCCAAAGATTGTGGACCCAATAACCACACAAAACAATCCAAATCAGCACCACCAACCCAAAAAGAATCACAGACTAATAATTCACATGATACTCACAAATTTATTAATATTAAAAACGACTCACAACAATAATCTAAAAATCATTTTTTCTGCAGGGACATCCAAGTCCATAAGTGTCAAAACATGTCCAGAGGTATAATCCAAAACATACAAAAAATCCAACTATTGTGTGATTAGTTAACTTAATTCAAGATATGTAAAAAAAAAACTGCTAGTGGATACCTAAAGTGCTTGTATAAGGTGATGTTAATCACAAATTCAAAAAGAGAAATTCTTTAAAGTGCACAAAAAGAGAATAACATAGAATAATATCACCATATGTGTTGGTCGATTGGTGTCCCTGCTTATTCCTGGTATCCTTTTCCCATGCGTTCCGTGAGGTAAACTCACTTTCTTAAGGTGCCTGGCACTTTTTAATATTTTATATTATATTAATATTAATATATTTGTGAATATCATGTGACTTATTAGTCTGTGATTCTTTTGGGTTGGTGGTGCTGATTTGGATTGTTTTGTGTGGTTATTGGGGCCACAATCTTTGGATTATCAGATTATAAAGATGGCAATGAACAAAACCAAAGCTTGGGAAAAGAGAATTGCCTATTCGTGCCCCTGTTATGTTCCTATTGACCCTGGCCATGACTACATAGATTGCTTGTTTCCTCTATGTCATCATGTATGATGGATTCATTTGCTCTAGGAGAGGAGAAGTTACAGTAGATAGACAGCAGGAGCTGCGACGGCCCAGCGTATAAGAATTGCCTTACATTTCAACTTGTGTTACATTTTTATCTCCTTCCGAGACAACCACACGGACAGTACACACCTTGCAAAGAGTTTGCCTACGTGACCGGGTTGACAATGGCCCATACCTATGAATTTTGCACTTTCCCCCATCCTCTTCAAGCAGATCAATAGCTTTTGGAAATGTGAAAAAGCTGCCAAAGCACCTAAACAAAGAAGCACACTTGTAAGTATCCTGCTTGTATCAGCTGATAAATGGCCCCCTCTTTAAGGAACTTATCTCTTAAGGACTTGCAGCATGAGAAATGGCATCATTTGTAGTGTTTGCTCTGCTGGACGACTCAAGCAGGATCCATTTAAAAGATAGTGAGATACTGTCGACAGCAATAGACAGGGTAATTGCAGAGCCACTACTGTGGTATAAATTACATCACTCTAAGTGGTGGAATGGCCTGAAAAGAACGAAAAAAATTCTGACAATTTACTTGTCCCACTGCCCTTTTGACTGCTTATCGGAGCCGAGCAGAAGAAAAGAGCCGTGGGTGAAAAAATTAAGTATTGATCAAATTAACAGTTTTTACCGATCTCTTAAACAGAAAAAAAAAGAAGAGGAACAATTAAATTTAGAACACAAAAGACTAGGCAGGATAACTCTTGACCCCGAGATGGCAAAGCTATCTGAAGTAGAAAATACAATCGTGCTTCGGAATTGTCTTTCTATTACAAATATAAGTGATGTCAGTTTGTTGAGAGTAATAGCTTGCTTAAAGCCTGCCTGGTGAATGAGGGAGTTGGAGCACATCTTCTCTGCTTGTCCTATTTTTTTTTTCTCTTATTTTGTTTTAGTGGGGAGGTTAATAATGGGCCAAGAGGGTGCACAACCAATATTGGGCTCGGTGATCACGTTGAAATAAACCAATTTCGTAATCAGCTGGCTACACGCTAGTCAAATGATGTTTCCCCTTTGTGGTGTTACTTTAATATATCTATTAACATTACATGGGCTCCAGCTTAACCTTCAAGAAAATCTGCCATATGTACGACACCTTGTGTGTTTCGTTTTTCTTTTTGTCATACTTTATTTAATTATGTCTTAGCAGAAATGTATAAGTTTAAAGACAGAGAAATATAAAGCCACTTATGTGGTCAGGGGCATCCAAAAGCAGCTCCCACAGTGCTCCTGCTGCCCCTGGAAGCATCACTGGCTTCCCTGTAGCTTAGCACTCCTACGTCCAGCCATTCAGATAGGTTGGGGGAGGAAGCACTTAACAGTCTAGAGAGAAGCCCGGAATAAGCCATCGGGCCAGATATGTCAGCTGGCATTCTTCAGATCAGCCAATCAGAAAACTCAAAAATGTCAGGTGGGTGCGGCCTTGGTAGTGAAGACCATTTTTTTTACCGGGCCACTGCCAAGCTGCTGGCATTGCAGAGAGAGAAAAAAGAGTGTGTATGTGTGTTTTATCAACAATGTTCTCGCCAGCAAACTCCCTTTAGGTCATCAGGGCTTTTTATGACTCAGATTCTCAAAAAGGGGGTTTATAATATATCAGGCTATGCTAAAATAGCGATGAGTTCCTCTGATCCCATGGAGAGGACTATTGACTGTAAGATTGTCTACCTTGCATCACTGCTGAGTTTTGGTATGGTTTAACATTTCACATACATTACCCAAGATTGCTAAAATCTATACTAGCAGCGCCCACCATTCTAACGCCCCCTCTCAGGCACCTGCTGTAAAGCTAAGTTTTTTTTGACCTGTCGGGATAAACCTCTCCCACCTCAAATAAATATTCCTTGGACCCATTAAACACACTAAAAAGCCATAAAATTGGTGGTGCAGCTACAAATCGCACAAAATTGTTTTAAAATTAGTTGTCTATATCTAAAATGAATATTAGCCCCTATTTTTATACCATCTATCAAACAGATTCCCAAAGACACCTCTTTTGAGGTTTTTTCATAAACCTTACAAAAACCACAAAGGCTGTGGTAGGTACATTAATGCAGAAAAGAAACCACTTGAGGTTAGTGGTAAATTACTAGATCCTCTATATACCCCTGACAAGTTCAGACATTAAATAACAGAGCGTGGTATAAAAATATACATTTTATTATACAAAATATGCTAGTGTTCAAAAGATCAGGCGCAAAATTGACCCATAAAAACATACATTATTGACATAATCACAAAAATGGACAGTACGTCAAAATTAATTTCTCTGATGATGTCAGTGTGTGTTGCTCGTGGCTTGGAGGCTCACGCTGGAGTGTTGTGAAGAAGGTGCAGGAGCGGGTGTTCGGCAGCAGCATGGAAGCCAATAAGGATGCCCCTCCTCCAAAGCAGCAGCCTATGATCTATATCTGTGGAGTATGTCACACAGAAAATGAAATAAAAGCCAGAGATCCAATCAGATGTCGGGAATGCGGTTACAGAATCATGTACAAGAAGAGAACAAAGAGATTGGTCATTTTTGATGTGCGTTGAAGTGGACACGATACCAGCTGCTTTATGGATTTATTTTGTATGCCTATTTTTCATCTTTCTAGAGGTTTAAAGCAAAGCGATATTATGAGTCCATGCACATGTGTAAATTATGTTTGCAATTTGTAATAAAGGTTTTGAGTAAAAAAAAAAAAAAAAAATTAATTTCTCTGTACTATATACTACTATAGCATGTTTAGCAATAACTGACATTACAGATATGATATCTCATTATAAGACATTATAAGACTTCTACAGGGGTCTTTGAGTAATGAACAATATTTCCGCCTAAGCTTTAGGCTTGGTAGACATCTTTATTTGTACAGGAATGAATTAATGAGAAATGGTGAAGTGCTGACAATGTGCTGAAATTTAGAATTCAAAGCTATTTATGTGGAGAGGCCATGGGGCCCCCAAATCTGCTATGGTGGGGCACGCGTAGGAGAGATGTTGTCTAGCCCTTAAAATAGCACTTCCTTCAAAGATCCAGGTCCTTGTGCACGCAGAATTTTGGCGTGTGTATATTATGATACCATATAACTTACTATTCTACATTTTAGGTATATGGATGATCTAGCAATTTATCTCTATAATATAAAAATGGCCTGATCCCAATATACAAACTTTATTTTGTTTAACCTTCGATCCACCAATATTACTAATTTTAACAGTAGTTACTAACTCTGGCATACAGTATATGCTTACAACCCATTTGAGACCCCATCAACAACAATTAAAGCACCTATTGATTTATCAAACCTTCCATTACCAAAAGAAGAACTTCAAGGCCTATACAGTGCACCAACATAATACTCCTTCCTGGAACTGTCCAGCTTTAGAATATATATATATACTCTTATATACTTTAATTAGGAGCCTGATTTAAAAAAAAACATCTGCACCATAAAAAGCCATTTAGCACCAATGGTTTTATCACAGTGTCACTTTATGACTCATTTAAGAAGCCCGTTAGCGCCAGATAGAGAGAAATGTATTACTTGCGCCTTTTTCACATTTGCCATGAATTGCACAGTTGCCAGATTAAAGTGGACCAACACCCACGGGTGATCGGCCCGGGAATCTATAAGATTCCCGGGCCGATCACCCCCCACCCCGCGGGACATCCGAGATCGGGATGTCCCGCGGGGTGAAACCCCCCCCAAACACCCCAACTCACCTACCTTATCTTCGGCGGCGGCCGGCCGCCGCCGCCTCCCTCGCGCCCCTGTAGGCGTGCGCGCCTCCGCGCCGGCCGTCTGCGAATGGCCGGCGCGGGGGCGCGCGCGTTCAAAGTGACGCGAGGGAGGCGGCGGCGGCCGCCGCCGCTTAGACGTTCAAGATCTTCCCTTGTACGTCGGCGCTGGGAGCGGGAAGAGGTGAGTTGTTCGGGGGGGTTCGGGGGGGTTTCACACAGCGGGGCACCCCGATCGGGGGTACCCCACCGAAGTGGACCAAGACCCAGGATCCTGGGTGTTGGTCCACTTTAAGTGGCACTGCAGATGAAGATGCCATAGAATGCAATGGCAGGAAAAGTATTGAAGTGTTTTATAACAAAAAATGTTAAGAAACAAAAAAAAACAGAAATTGTTTGTGTAACATGTCAAAAATGCAGTTGCATAACTGATGTCGTCAATTGCTAATAAATCAAGGACGGGGGATCCCACGTTACATAGAAACATAGAAGGGTGACGGCAGAAGGAGACCATACGGTCCATCTAGTCTGCCCTTATGTGTATACTGTATGTACTCTTTATCTTAGGATAGATGTGTGCTTATCCCAGGCATGTTTACATTCAGTGACTGTTGATGTTTCAACTACCTCTGCTGGAAGTTTGTTCCAAGCATCTACTACTCTTTCTGTAAAATAATATTTTCTAACATTGCTCCTGATCTTCCCCCCGACTAGCTTCAGGTTGGGCCCCCTTGTTCTATCATTAAGTTTCTTCTTAAAAACACTTCCCTCCTGAACCTTATTCAATCCTTTCACATATTTAAAGGTCTCAATCATGTCCCCCCTCTCCCTTCTTTCCTCCAGACTGTACAAATTAAGTTCTTTAAGTCTCTCCTGATAAGTTTTAAGTTTAAGTCCTTCCACCATTTTCGTTGCCCGCCTTTGGACACGTTCTATTTGAATAATGTCTTTTTGCAGGTAAGGTCTCCAGAACTGCACACGGTATTCTAGCTGTGGCCTTACCAGGGCTCTATACAGCGGCATCACAACCTCCCTCTTCCTACTGGTGATGCCTCGAGCTATGCAGCCGAGCATCCTGCTTGCTTTTCCCACTGCCTGGCTACACTGTCCACTCATCTTGCAGCTATCAGTAATCAGTACCCCTAAATCTCTCTCCTCCGAGGTCCTGGCTAACACAGTGCTGCCCATACGGTACTCAGAGCAGGGATTCCTTCTACCCATGTGCATGATTTTACATTTAGAGACATTAAACTCTAGTTTCCACAGTTTTGACCATCTGTCCAGTAAAGCTAAATCATTTTCCATGTTGCAGACACCTCCAGGAATATCCACCCTATTACTAACCTTTGTATCATCAGCAAACAGACAAACTTTTCCTACCAAGCCTTCTCCTATGTCACTTACAAATATATTAAAAAGAATGGGGCCCAGGACAGAGCCTTGCGGCACACCACTTGTAACTCGCCTTTGTTCAGATTGCACGCCATTTACAACAACGCTCTGATACCGATCCCTCAGCCAACTGGAAATCCACTGAACTATCCAGGGATTGAGTCCTACCTTCAATAACTTATCTATGAGCTCCTTCATCTAACACTTTAGTGACATTGTCAAAGAAATCAATAAGATTGGTCTGACATGATCTGCCCTCAGTAAAGCCGTGCTGTTTTGGGTCCAATAGGTCATTAATTTTTAGATGGGAAATTATCTGTTTTTTTAAGAGTGTTTCCATTAATTTGACCACTATAGATGTTAAACTAACTGGCCTGTAATTACTGGCTTCTTCTCTACTCCCCTTTTTATGGATTGGTACGACATTGGCCATTCTCCAATCATCTGGAACCTCACCAGTTGAAAGGGAATGGTTAAGTAAATCAGTCAGAGGGGCTGCAATCACAAACCTAAGTTCCCTTAGAACTCTGGGGTGGATTCCATCTGGACCCATCGCCTTACTTACCTTTAGATGTGCCAGCTCGGCTAAGACATCAGCCTCCAGAAACTCCGGAGCTGTACTCTCCCAGCTGGATGTTGTGTTATGACCATGCCTGCTACTATCTGAAAATACCGAACAAAAGTAGCTATTCAGATGGTCAGCCACAGCCTTATCTCCGTCAATATATTTATTTTCCCTATTTCTAATTTTTGAGACTGCATTGTTTTTCTTCTTTCTGTCACCAATATATCGGAAAAAAGTTTTATCTCCCCTCTTCATAGATTTGGCCATTTCTTCCTCTTTTTGCCCTTTAGCAGTCCTTATAATTAGTTTTGCTTCCCTCTGTTTAATTTTATACGCCTCTCTGTCAGCTACACTTCCACTTACTTTATACTTCTTATAGGCAGACTTCTTATCTTTTATGATAGTGCTGACTTCCCTAGTAAACCATAATGGTTTCTTCTTCCTTTTATTCTTGCTAGTTTGTTTCACATATTGCTTAGTTGCCTTTAAGATGGCCATTTTTAATAGTGACCACTGGGCACTCACTTCTGCTACTCTGTTCCACTCACCTAATTTTCTTTCTACATACTCCGCCATTTCCTTGAAGTTTGTCTTCCTAAAGTCTAGCACTTTGGTTCTGGTGTGTGATTGTACAATGTCTGTTTTTATTCTGAACCATAAGCATTGATGGTCACTGGAACCCAGATTTTCTTCAACCCTGACCTCGGACACCAGATCCCCATTGGTCAGAACTAAGTCCAGAATGTTATCTCCTCTAGTTGGCAATGTCACAAGTTGTTTTAGAGACACTCCATTAAGTGCCTCTAATATAGTCCTGCTCTTGCATGCCGATGCACTTGGGATATTCCAGTCCACATCAGGCATGTTGATGCCTTAGGCCCTGCAAAACCAGAAGCACCACTGCCAATAATCAACGATATAAAAAAAGTAATAAAGTTTATTGAACCATATATCTACATATATACATAAACAGCACTACGAAATACATCTAAAATCATTTAAAAAACATATAAATGACAATGCTAACACTGAGGAGGGGGAAAGGGGGGGGGGAGACAGCACACTGTCAACGCTGCTCTAAAATAATATAAACAATAAGTAAATGCAAGATGTGAATGAAATACTAAACGTGATAAGCACAAACTATTTACAATTAAATGGAATCATACAGTGTACCCACAAAGACCCAAAGAATATTCTTTTGCAATATAAATAATAAATACAACTATTCAAGGCTGAATATGATCCTACCTACAAATGAAGTGAGGACCCACCAGGTGAGAAGGGCAGACCATCAATAATGAAGCAAAGTGAACTAACACTCACATAACCAGAGTAGACTCACATGAACAGGCCCCCGCCACTACCCGCACTCCTCACCACCAACGCATTTCGTGACGTCACCACGTCACTTTCTTACCTCTATTAATTTCTTTGATTAATGGGATTTATGGTATTGTTTCTGGCCAGATCTTGTATTTACTCATTGTTTATATTATTTTAGAGCAGCGTTGACAGTGTGCTGTCTCCCCCCCCCTTTCCCCCTCCTCAGTGTCAGTATTGTCATTTATATGTTTTTTGTTTATTTTGTAGTGCTGTGTTTATGTATATATGTAGATATATGGTTCAATAAACTTTATTACTTTTTTTATATCGTTGATTATTGGCAGTGGTGCTTCTGGTTTTGCAGAGCCTAAGGGGGGTAACGTGGGATCCCCCGTCCTTGATTTATGTCTTCAACAGACAGCGCAGCCGGCCTGCCCGCTCCCACCATGCCGGCATTTGTTTAAAAAGCAAACACTTACCTACATGGTCGGAGCGTGGAGGCCGGCGCCGCTCTCAGGCGCCCTCTGATGACGCGCCATCTGATGACACGTCCTCTGATGACAGCTGAGAGCGGCGCTGACAGGCGTAGCCGGCCTGCCCGCTCCCACCATGCCGGCATTTTTTTTTTCAGATGAGCGATTCGTGAAAGTTCGATTCGGGCGAACCCGAATTTCTTGGGGAAATTCGGCGAATCGCCCGAAACGAACTTTCAAGAAGTTCGCTCATCTCTAACAGTGATCATAGAATAGAATGTACACAGTGATTAAGAAAAGGATAGTACAAAGTGATTTGAAACTAAATGTACCCAATGATCATAGAATTTAAACAGTGATAATAGAATACAGGAACACTGTACACAGCCATTGTGGAATGTATTGTACACAGTAATTGTGGAATAGATTATACACAGTGATTGTGGCATGGATTGCACACAATGATAAAGGAACGGATTGTGTATAGTGATTGTAAAGTGGAATTGTGGACTATATCTGGATCATGTGGCATGAATTGTATACATTGATGACTGTCCTAATTAATTGCAGTATTGCTAATACACATTGATTCCAACATGCATTTTACACAGTGATCAAGAAATGTAATGTACACAATGATCATAGAAATGATTGTACACAGTGATCAAGAAATGTAATGTACACAATGATCATAGAAATGATTGTACACAGTGATCAAGAAATGTAATGTACACAATGATCATAGAAATGATTGTACACAGTGATCAAGAAATGTAATGTACACAATGATCATAGAAATGATTGTACACAGTTATCATGGAACGGATTGTACGCAGAGATTATAGAATGGGTAGTACACATCGATCATAGAATGGAATGAACACAATGATCACAGAATGGATTGTACATAGTGAACAACAAAAGAATTCTACACACTTGTTGTCAAGTGGATCATACACAAAAAAGACCACAGACTGGATTGTACACAGTGATTGTAGAATGGATTGTACACAGTGCTAGCTGTGTGGATTGTGCCAGTTGTTTTTAGCATTAGACACTGTCAGGGCCGGCTTCAGGTTTATGTGGGTCCTTGGGCCACAGTCTCAGTAGGCCCCAAAAAAAAAATAATAAAGAAAGTCGGACAAGGAAAAAAATTGAAGGAATTGCAAAGAAATAATGGAAAAAACATGAACTTGAATGACTGAACAAATAGAAAGCATAAAAGAAAAAATAGAATGAAAAAAATGGAAGGACAGAAGGAATAACATAAAAGAAGGAATGGGAGTTGAAACAAGAACAGAAGGAATGACAGAATAGAAAAGGGAAGGAAAGAAAGATGAATGATGGAATGAGTAAAAAACAAAGAATAGCAGACATGAAGGATAAAAAGAGAAGAGATAAAAGAGAATAGGAGGAATGATAGAGTCAAAAAGATAAGAATAGACAGAATGACAGGAAGAATGAATAGAAAGAACACCAGATGTCAGAAGGCATAAAAGATAAAAGTGTAATGGGCTGAGTAAATTCCACTTTAGGTTTCCTGCAGGTTTGTATAATTTATTGGCTTGGGATATTTAAATTGAGGTGTAGTTGCTTGCAGTGGCCAGTACATGGACCTGTTGGTTAAGAAATATGTCTTATTTAATAGGAAGCTGGAACAGGCTTATTTGAAGGGGTGTTAGTTTCTAGAAGTTTATACTAAATGGTTTGCCCCAAGTGCCTTTAAAGTGGACCAAAACCCAGGATTTTGACTATCCTGGGTTTTGGTCCTTTCCCCCGGAGCACCCAGATTGCCGATGCGAACTCACCTCTTCCCGGTCCTAGGGCGCATGCACAGCCGCTCGTACAATCAGAGCGCTCAGAACTGCTGACGTCACGTCATCTAAGCCTTCGTCTAAGGCTAGCGTCTAGCTAGCTCTGAGCGCGCTGGAGGCCGCATCCTACGCTTCCCTCTAACAGGGAGCATGCCCACGCTAGCCATTTGCAAATGCCTGGAGCTGGCACTTGCCCTGCTAGAAGGGTAGGGGGATGCGGCCACAGCTTATGCATGTGCCGTTGGGCCAGTAAACAAGGTAAGTGTATGGGGCGACCTGAGAGGTTTTACACAGCAGGGCACCCTGATTTTGGCTGTTATAGTTTCCCGGGCCAATCGTCATGAGTTTTGGTCCACTTTAAGGCTTGGGCAACCTTTGTCAGGGCTTGTTCTGTTGGATCTGAACCTAGGGATTTATTATCTGGTTTCAGAGAAGAAATAACTCTGCGTACAGGAGAATGGAGACGGGTCCTTTGAGAGTACCTATCCAAGAGCGTACTTAGGAGTAAAGGATAATAGGGCAGACAGGGAAGGTCAACTCAGTAAGTAAAGTGCAGAGATACTGAAAGGAATAGATATGCCTGAGCCCAGTTTGGGGAAGGTGAAAGGACTTAATTGCATGAGTCTGCGTGACCACTGTGGTACTGTACTGTTAGCAATATATTTGCTGCTGATTATAATTCTGCAAATAATGTCTGCAATAAAGCTTGGAAACCCTTCAAAGAAAGTGATTGGCTCACGGCTTTTCTCCTGACTCCAACATTGGCTGAACCCTGAGTGAGTACTAGGGATGTGAATTGGCAAGAATCTGGCGATACGATACGTATCACGATACACATATGACAATACGATATATACCGATATATCCCGCCTCTGTCTCAAAGACAATATATTGTGATTTTTTCTTATGACTTCCCAGGGGGGGGGCCCCATTTTTTGGGGAATTTTAAGGGTTAAAAACCCTTAAAAATCCCCCCCAAAAATGACGTGAGGTTCCCTTTCCCAGCATAACCAGCCCGGGTACCAGCTATGGGGGCTTGTAGAACAGGGCGCAGGATTCTGCTTTGGTGGCCCCTGGCCCTGCAGGCTATAAGCCGGCATAGCCTAATGGCCCCGGGCCCTTCTATCCCCCTGATCTTTGGGGAGGCAGGTAATGGGGGGCATCGGGGTTAATGGCAAGTCACCCGCTAGCCACAGGTGACTTGACAGACCTAGAGCTTTGTGAACTGTTATAGGGGTCATAGATCCCTTACCAGTTCACAAAGGGTTAACAGTAAAAAAAAAAACACCACACACAGAGAATTTTTTTTCTTTTTTCACCTCGTCAGCTCCTGTGTCTCTCCCTGATCCAATAACAGATGCGGTTATCGCCGGCCAGAGAAGGAGGGGTACAGGGGATCCTCTGATCCCCTGCCTCCCCCCTCCTCTGGCCGGTGATCAACGCATCTGACAGTTGAACCGGCGGGAGCTGAGATGACACCCCCAAAGGGGCGGGGCAAGTCATGAAGATGTCAGTGCCCATCGAGAAGCAGGAAAGAACCCGACAGGCCCCCCACCTGTCGGGCTCTCTCCTGAAGACTGAAGAGCCCCGGGGGGGGGGGGGGATCTGAGGCCCCCGGGTGAAAAGGAGAGCCGGAGGGAGTGATCACGCACAGAGGTGAGTAAATGTCATTTTATTTTCTCTTTTTATAGGAATTGTCAGTGGCAGCTGAAGCGGGGGAGACCTTTCCAGGCCCTCTCCTGAAGCCGGAGGAGTCCGGGGGGGTGGAGGCCCCTCGGGGTAGGAGAAGAGGCAGCAGGATCAACGAGGGGTCAGGTGAGAGTATATTTTACTTTTCTTTTACTGTAGCAGAGGGGGAGTCAGAATCGATACTAGAAAGAAAGAAACAATTCTAGTATTGTCTAATAAAATATTGCAATATTTGCCACTACCTCTAAATCATACTTTATTTAGGCCTTAACTGTGCATCCCATAAGGCTTCAGTGCATGCGCGGTATCCCATCTGACATGGTGTATTTCTTACAGCTACAATACACTTTGACTGTTTCAACATATTAAAACAGCTGTTACACTGTTTTCACAGTTGTGGTTCATTTTGAGAAACCTCCGCTTTTATTTCTCCAGAGGTTTTCTGGTGCTAGCTGTGATCAGTAAGGTGTTTTTCTGCATCACTGAATTGATTTACATTTTAAGTATCTGTTTTAGTTTAAACAACATTTATTCAGAGAAGAGTAATTAAATCAATAGGATCAGGGCCAGGTGGTGTGACATAGCTCACACCACAAAAGAATTCTATTTTTCCAGTTAATAGAAATTAGATAGATGAGAAGGCCCATTTAAAGTGGCACTGTGAGTTCATTACCCAGGCGACATCGTGCATATATTATAACCAGTATGAGACTCATTATTTTGGTTGTTGTTTAAGTGTAGTTTAAGCATGTCTGAGATTTTCAGGTGCACAATCGGTGCATCACAAAATTGGGCAATGCCATGTAAGCGCTTGGAAACGTGAAACCAGACCTTCAGCATGATTTAATGAAAAGACCAAACCCTTAAAAAACTATTCCTCAGCATCTAAAGTTAACATATTTTAAGTTTTTAGTCATTTACTTATTATTCTTTCCCCCACTAGGCTGCAACTCTGTTCAGGACTCTAGGATACGGGTGCCGCCATCTTGACTCAGAAGCATCACATATTGAGGAGAGGAGAGGCGGATAAAGTACAGGGGGTGGGTTATAGCTGTGCTTTACACAGACAGAGCAGAGCTGGGGTCAGCAATACCAGAATGCAGAGCGGCACAGTCAGAAGACACTTCCTGTTTGCAGGCTGCCTGATGCTCCATGAGCCGCCATCTGGGATGTTTAAAGGCTCATAACATGCAGTAGATGCTGGTAGGATGATTTTTAATGAGCGCAATCTGTATGTACAGGGTGTGGGGAACATATAAGATAGGCTCTTCAGGGTGAAGGTCTGCTTGAAGAAGACAGTTAATACCGACTGGGACAGCACCTGCCTGGGAATATGCTGTGCAAACAAACAATGCAAACAAGAAGTGCCATGAGAACCATCAAAGGCGCAAATGAACTTCTTTAGTTTGACTTGGCCCTGTCCTTGAACCTTACGGCAGCTACAAACACTGCCATGGTGGTAGATACCTCTACTGATTGCTCACAATCCGAAAGGGATCTTACGCAACACAAATGAGCACAACAATAAAGATATTGGTTATACAACAATGAATTGTAGAAATGTCCTGTACTTACCTGGCAAAATTGGAGAGGCAGTCACACAAAATAAGTTTGAATGGTACCAGTCTGGGAAAATTCTGTGCCTTGATGCAATTGAATTTAAAACAAGGCACATCATGAAAACCATTAAGTTGGCAAAATAACTTTTTTATCAGTTGGTCCCTGTCCCCTGGTCTTACAGAAGCCACATAGACAGCTTTGCAAATTTAAAAAAATGTAGTAATGCCTTGTACCTACAGTATCTAGGAAGAGAAAGTCACTCAATGCCACCCTGAATGGCCAAGTGGTGCCATCACATATTTTGGGAGATTCTGACATAAGTAATTTTTTAATTCCTTCTTAAAATAACCACATTGCCTTCTAGATGATGCCCATTTCACTGTCAAGGTTCGCCTTTTTCTTAAACAAGGACTAACCAAGATGCATGTTGTTACAAGATGGCTTCCTCAAAAGCCAAGTGTGACAGTTATGACTACTAGGGAAACTTAAGTCTTGGTACAACTAAGGGAACTTTAGGAGGATTTTCAAGGTCATCCAGAGTCAGCTAGTGAGAGACAAAAGAGACCCAGAGTTTTCAAGACACCAATCTAAGACAAGAAATAGGGTTGCCATCCCGAAGATGCATGAGAAAGTAAGAAATGGGTAGTTAGACCATGAGGACTGCTGTACTACCCCATTAAAGTGGCACAAAACCCTTTGCTGGCCCCCCTGCACCCCCCATACCAACCCTTCCTCCCCAAGCACCTTGAGCAATGTGGCCGGTTTTGCAGTGACCCAGTTTAAAAAAAAATCAGTTTTTTCCACCACAAGGCCACGACCACCTGCCATTTTTGAGATTAGGGATTGGCTCATCTCAAGAATGCTGGCCGATGTGACCAGCCCACTGGCTTTTCTCTGTAGTCTCAGAAGCATTCCCAACCCCAGCCTATCTGGATGGCGGGGCTCAGAAAAGGACCTAAGCTACAGGGAAGCGGGGAATGAGCCATGGGCAGCAGAAGCACCATGGGAGCGGCCGGGAAAGTTGAGTTTACTAAAGCGGCCACAGAAGACTTTTGAGCCACTTTAAGACTATGGAGTCTAGAGCATGTACAATATTTTAGACTGTGGAAGTAACCTGTAGAGTTTGTTTTATATTTATAAAGTAGCTATGGCAGTAATAAAATAGTTACATAGTAGATAATATGCAAAAAGTTCTAAAAGTGCACATGGAGTAGCCATGTGAGGCTTGTGAGCCTTGCCCAGACCACTTGGCTGTCACTGCAGTTCAATAACAATTATTAGTGGAGTATACACTTGAACAGACCACTTTGGTGTAACTGCAAATTAACAGTTGTTAGTGGAATGTACACTTGCTCAGACCACTTGGGTGCCCCTGTTGTTTAATAACAATTAATAGTAGTGTATACACTTGTTCAGGCTCTTTTGAAAAAAAATTGTGTTGTGTCCACAATGGTTCAAGCCATTTGAGGCTCTTTTTTTAATAACAAAAGGTAATTGAGTATCCACTTGCTTGGGCCACTTGGGTGTCACTGTTGTTTAATAACAATTGTAAGTGGAGTATACCCTTTCTCAGACCACTTGGCTGTCACTGCAGTTTAGTATCAAGTAATAGTGTAGTATACCCTTGCTCAGACCAAGTGGCTGTCACTGCAGTTTAGTATCAAGTATTAATGGTGTATACTCTTGCTCAGACCACTTGGCTGTCACTGGAGTTTAATATAAAGTAATAGGGGAGTATACCTTTGCTCAGGCCACTTGGATGTGACTGCTGTTTAAAATCAGATAATAGTGGAGTATACACTTGTACAGACCACTTTGGTGTCACTGCAGTTTAATAACAATTGTTAGTGAAGTATACACTTGCTCAGACCACTTGTGTGGGACTGTTGTTTATTAACAATCATTATTATACACTTGTTCAGGCCACATCAGGCTCTTTTGCAAAATAAAACATTTGTGTAGTGTTCATTGGTTCAGGCCATGTGAAGCTTTTTTGTTTAATAGCAAATAGTAATTGAGTATCCACTTGCTTAAACCACTTGATTGTCACTGTTGTTAAATAACAATTGTTAGTGGAGTATACACATGTTCAGACTATGTCAGGCTCTTTTGAAAAAAATAGTGTGTAGTGTCCACTGGTTCAGGCCTAACAGTTGTTTGTGGAGTATACACTTGCTCAGACTACTTGGGCGTCATTGTTTTTTAATAACAAATATTAGTGGAGTATACCCTTTCTCTGAACACTTGTCTGTCACTGCAGTTTAATATCAAGTGATAGAGAAGTATCCATTTGCCCAGGCCACTTAAGGATCACTGCTGTTAAAAAACAAGTGTTAGTGAAAAGCCCACTTGCTTAGGCTATTTAAGGGTCACTGCTGTTTAATTACAAGTGTTAGTGCAGTATGAACTTGCTCAGGCCACGTCAGGCTCTTTTGAAAAAAAATTAAACATTTGTTTAGTGTCCACTGGTTCAGGCCTAACAGTTGTTTGTGGAGTATACACTTGCTCAGACTACTTGGGTGTCATTGTTTTTTAATAACAAATATTAATGGAGTATACCCTTTCTCTGAACACTTGTCTGTCACTGCAGTTTAATATCAAGTGATAGAGAAGTATCCATTTGCCCAGGCCCCTTAAGGACCACTGCTGTTAAAAAACAAGTGTTAGTGAAAAGCCCACTTGCTTAGGCTATTTAAGGGTCACTGCTGTTTAATTACAAGTGTTAGTGCAGTATGAACTTGCTCAGGCCACGTCAGGCTCTTTTGAAAAAAAATTAAAGATTTGTGCAGTGTCCACTGGTTCAGGCCTCGTGAGACTCTTTGTTGTTTAAACAAAACCCACCAATGGCCAGCCTGTAATCTAAAAGATTCCAGGGGGACTGCTGAATTCTCTCTGAAGAATCCTGGGTCATATCCACTTGATCATGCCACTTAAGGGTCACTGCTGTTTAATAACAAGTGTTAGTGGAGTATCCACTTGTTCAGGCCACATCACGCTTCTTCGTGTTAAAGAAAATTGTGAAGTGTTCACTGGTTCAGGCCATGTCAGGCTCTTTTTTGTTTAATAACAAATAGTAATTGAGTGTCCACTAGTTCAAGCCACTTAAGAGTCACTGCTGTTTAATAACAAGCATTAGTGGAGTATCCACTTGCTCCAGCCACCTAATGGTCACTGCTGTTTAATAACAAGTGTTAGTGGAGTATCCACTTGCCCAGGCCACTTAGGGGTCACTGTTGTTTAATAACAAATCTTAGTGGAGTGTCCATTTGTTCAGGCCACTTAAGGGTCACTGCTGTTTATTAACAAATGGCAGTGGAGTATCCACTTGTCCATGTCACCTAAGGGCAACTACTGTTTAATTACAGGTGTTAGTGGAGTATCCACTTGCTCAGGCTGCTTAAGGGTCACTGCTGTTTAATAACAAGTGTTAGTGGAGTATCTACTTGTTGAGGCCACTTAGGGGTCACTGCTGTTTAATAACAAGTGTTAGTGGAGTGTCCACTTGTTCAGGTAATGTCATTGTCTTTTGAAAAAAAATAGTGTCCACTGGTTCAGGCCACATGAGGCACATTCTAGTTTAATAATAACAAATAGTAAATGAATTTCCACTAGTTCAGGCCACTTGAGTGTCACTGCTGTTTAATAATATGCGTTAGTTGAGTATCCACTTGTTCAGGTCACTCAAGGGTCACTGCTGTTTAATAACAAGTGTCAGTGGAGTGTCCACTTGTTTAGACCACCTAAGGGTTACTGCTGTTTAATAACAAGTGTTAGTGGAGTAGGCACTTGCTCAGGTAGGGTAATTTTCCTGTTAATATTTACATTTTCTTTAATTGTCCATTTTGGGCCACTGTAACTGCAGGTGTCTAACAATGCAGAACGCAGCAAATAAGGAACAGGGGCGTGGCTGTGGTGCTGATGCGGCTGCTTGTGGTAGTAATGGAGCTGGACCCAACATGGACTGAAGGCCATCAGAGTTGGAGGAAGAGGTGGTGGTCACACAGCCCCAGGCAGCCAGCAGAAGAAGGAGAATGGTGCAAACCATCAGCCCATTGCGTTTACGCCCACCAAGCCCAGGGACTGAGCATGCCAATGCTGTCTCAAAGGATCTCATCTACATGGCATTTTTTCAAGCAGTGCACAGACGACATTACATGGGTCATGTGCACGCTGTGCCAAGAGTCGCTAAAGCGCCTTGTGCATGACCAGGCATCTGCAAACAAAACATAGGCTGCAGTGCCAGAAACACATGAAAGAACTGCAAACACCTGAGTCTCCCTCAACCACCTCCACCACCGGCATTAGCAGCATCACCATCACCAAGCCTGCCCACACCATCTCATGGAAGTGTTCAGCTTTTCATCTCACAAACTTTAGGGAAAGCGGTTGAAAGTTGGGCCCATCTCACCCACGAGCCCTGGCCATGAATGTGAGCATTTTCAAATTACTGGCTTTTGAAATGTTCCCATTCTGCCTGGTCAAGATGGACAATTTTAAAGATCTTATGGCAGCAGCTGTTCCACAATGTGATGTGTCTAGCTGCTACCACTTCTCTCACCAGGCCAACCCTGCCCTGCACAACCATATTGTGGAGAAAATAAGATGTGCACTGGGCAATGCCATTAGCTTGTTCTTGCCCACATCACCACTCACACATGGACAATTAAGCCTGGGCATGAACGTTACATTTCTCTGCCCATTGGGTCAATGTAGTGGCAGCTGGGACTGAGGCAGGAAGCACTGTGGCGCATTTGCTTCCACCACCCAGGATTTCTGTAAATCAATCGGTGCTTCCTGTAGCCTCCTCCTCTGCTGCTTACTCATACAGGACCACCAATTTGAGCACTGTCACGGGGGAAATAGCAGCATGCGGTGCTCAAAATCTCTTGGGTTGCTGGGTCAACAGTGGCCAGGTACTCCACTGTCCAGTCAGCAGACAGTTTTGGAGTAGTCAGAGGTTTCAGAGGGGGAGGAGGACTTTCTCTTACAGCAGGTGGCACCCAGTGCAGCTCACGGGTATCACTGGAGCATAGCTGGAGGGAGAAGCAGGAGGAGGAGGAGACACCTGATACTGAGGTCAGCTTCTCCTTGACTGAGGGCAGTGTGGCGCACATGAGCCACTACATGCTCCTGTACAAATGCATGCTGCTGGATGCACTACTGGTGGAATTTTGAGAGCTCAGTGGCGGCATAAGACTGAGGAGGAAGAAGAGCAAATCGCCAATACAGCATGGACACCGGCACCACCTTACAGGGGAGAGTAAGCATGGCCCCAATGTCAAACACCTTATTCAATTGTCCCCCACATCAACCACCATTGGATATGGCCCATAGTAACAGGAGGCAGACTTTGACTCGCATGGTGGATGGGTCACTAAATTGAACATGTGGACAGAGTTTGCCCTCTATGCCTTGGAGGTGCTGACCTGCCCTGCAGCAAGTGTCTTATCAGAACATGTGTTCAGCACTTCAGGGGGGTTTGTCATTGATGTTAATATTTTTTTATGTCTCTATATATTTATTTATTGATGGCCCCCAAGTCCGGCCCCTATTGACTTCAATGGGGTTCGGGTCGGGGTCGACTCACGAACCGAATTCTTACGGCAAATTTGGCCCAACCCAAACTTCAACGAGTCCGCTTATCCCTACTTATTAATGCTATTACCTGGACTGTCCCTTTAAGAGGCCCTAAAATCCAATAACAGTTAGATCCACTGAATAGCCTTCCTATTTGGTATGCCTCACTGCATAACAACCGTTAGGAAACTCGAAAGAGGGCTTTAAAGTGGACCAAAACCCATGGAGATTGGCCCGGGAATCTTATCTTCCAGAATTTTGATGGCCCGTTGTGTGAAACCCCCCAGGTCGCCCATAAACTCACCTTCTTTTCCAGTCCAACAGTGCATGCATGAGCAGTGGCCGCACCCCCACTATACCTCTAGCAGAGCGCGTGCCTGCGCCTGGCATTTTTGAATGGCCGGCATGGGCACGCTCCCTGTTAGAGGGTAGCGGCAGTTGCGCCCGCCAGCGCGCTCGGATTCGCTCGTATTAGATGAGCTCTGGACGAAGGGGCTTGAGCGGATCCGAGCGCACTGATTGGACAAGCGGCCACACATGCGTCGTAGGACCAGGAAGAGGTGCGTTTGGACGACCTGGGGAGTTTCACACAGCAGGGCACCCCTGATCAGGGTGCCCCGGGGGCAAGGACCAAAACACAGGATAATCAAAATCCTGGGTTTTTGTCCACTTTCTGCAATAGCATCCAACTCCATTTAACCCATCTGGTCAGCTGTGGTTTTGTGGACCTCATGAGCAAAGTCATAGCAAGGACCTTAGACTTTAGATCTTCTTTAGACGCTTGATTCCCTTGACTCCTGCTGCAGAAAAACCATCATACATGGCTTTGTGCATTCACAAATGTCCCCAGCTATATTTTAGATACACAAAAGATTCATGCTGGCAATAAAGTTTGCAGAAAAATATCTGAGAACCTGTAAATAAATCGCTGCGCCAAACCCAGCTCCGATAAATACCTTGGCCAAATAAATGTTCCTTTCCCTGTCATACTATCCATATACTATAATGATTTGCATATTTCCTCAAGACATTTTATCAATCACTACATTATACCATCCTTTGTTATAAAGCAATAACAAGAAGAAAGCCGCTCGCTATTTTTTAAGTATGAAAAATTGACACTGTTAGATTTTTGTAGAGCTGACGGTGAGTCCCGGGTGCTTGATGTCTTTGTGCCGAATAGTAATGCGTCTTTAAAAAAAAAAAAAAAAACAAGAAGAACGAAGAGGAGAAAAAAAACACTGATATATGTTACAAGGAACGTATCTCTTTCACCAAGACAGAACATTTTAATTCCCCGACACTTTTTACTGATTGCTTCAATTTCCGAAGATTTTGATAAAAATCATGTGGTTTAAGAGTATCGGGATTGAATAGCCTGCTTCAGCAGCAGTTTAATGAAATGCCTTCCTTTCTTGGCTTCCCATCTGACATAACCTAGCTCAGAGGTCTAATAAACGCACTGTGATAAATGCTGAAGCCCCAATGGTAAAAATATACTCATAATTGGGTTAATATGCCTTAAAATACAGCCCATCAGTTATCTTTCTGCTTTCTCCCCCCCCTCCCCCACAGCTCCTACTGCACAGGAGGAACGCATTACCTGCTCCTCTAGGTCTTCCTAAGGACATCTTTTATACCATTCATAATACCTGACGATGGCAAAAATATTTTATCCATATCTTCAATTGGGAATTTTCATTTTAAAATGATATATTATAGTATATCATTTTCAGGACTGTCCAGACAATTCTTTGGGGGTGAGTGATAAAATGAAAATGCAGGCTTATATTTGACTAGGGCCAGGAAATGCTCCAGAGTTAAAGGTTTACCACTGGGGTTTGGACTATTTTTATAAACTAGCCTATGTCAGCACTTGTTAGGGGAAAAAAAAAATTCCCACAGAGATCTGTGAACCTTTACTTTCTATCATTACCCTTTTTTCTTTCCCATAGACACCACCTTTGTGTTTTACCAGCTCCCTTCCCATTGTTCCTTAAAGTGGATCAACACCCTCCCATGATCGGCCCGGGAATCTATAAGATTCCCGGACCGATCAGACCCCTGATGGCGGGACACCCCGATCGGGGGTGCCATGCTGTGTGAAACCCCCCAGAAACCCCTAAATCCCTACCTTATCCACGATCCAGCGGCGCCCGCCGCCACCTCCCGCGCGTCCCTCTAGCAGGGCGCGCGCCCTGTAAGAGTGACGCGCAGGAGGCGCGCTCTCTTGTCCGTCGCTGCCTCCCGCTTGTCCGTCGGCGGGGATTGGCAGCGGCGGTCACGTGGGAGCGAGGAGAGGTGAGTTTTTCGGGGTTTCTGGGGGGTTTCACACAGGGGGGCACCCCCGATCGGGGTGCCCCGCCGAAGTGGACCAAAACCCAGGATAGTCAAAATTCTGGGTGTTGGTCCACTTTAACTCAATCCACCCCAGTCTTTACTATATTTTGCATGGCAATGGCAAAGGCGCAACTGGAAGCAAATTGGTCCAATATATCTATATCAGGGATATGCATTTCATCACTCAGGTAAAAATAATATATAAAAAAATAGAATTTAGTGCTCAGGATGATATACCTCTTAAACACATCACAGGTCCTGGAGACACATTAACTTACAGAATTATGAATGAACTTTTATTGTGTTACAGTGCGATAGATACAGAGTACACATCCCTTTTTTAGAACTTTAGAGACATAGGAATATAATCTTAGAGGCCGATTCATTAATAGCGCCAGGTAGCGACAGATGAGCGACAGTAGCGGCATTTTCAGAGTGCCCACTAGTAGTCGCTGTGCTTGCCCGTTGTTCTGTAGTTGATAGCGACTCAGTCGGTTTGCCGTAATGTTGAATATTGGGTGAGGAGTCGCTATTTCACAGGTTCCGCGCTGTATGGGACTGCATGACAGCGAATGGCCATAGCGAACGGCTCCCAGCATATTCATTAACAAATCACGCTCAAAAAATTCTCGCGCAGTGAAATGCTTGTTTAAACCCCAGAGCGCTGGCGGCGATGGGTTAAAAGTAGTTTTTTAACCCCCAAACAACCATATTTTTGGGGAAAAAAAAAACAAGTTTTTCAAAACATTTTGTAATATGAAAACATTAATATCAGACCTGTAATATCAATTCTGCACAAATTTTTTTAGTTTTTTTATTTACCTTAAAAAAAATATCTAACATTGCAGAAGTGGTCACAGAATTTTTGACATTTAAAAAAAAAAAAAAAAATTAAAACATTAATAGCAATTGATTAAGAATATTTAAAGATTGCTCCATTGAAATGCATTAGAGAGCGCCAGGTAGCGAGAGGTCATACCTGTCGCTGTTCAAGGTCGCTCGCTGGCGCTGTGGGGTGAGGCTGGAATAATGATGAATGATTCGCTATCTGGCACTCTGTCAGTGGCTAAGCAGGATCGGCTTGATAAATGTGTGATTGCGGAGGGGAGCCGACGTTCTCGTGGCGGTGACCGTCATTACCGTTCGCTCACCATTCGCTACCTGGCGCTATCCCTTGTTAAATAAGGGCCTTAGTTCCCCGCTGAGGCAGATCATGCAATTTCTGGATTGGTAGAAACTTTTTTAGCTGATAGAAAGGTGGAAAACTACACTTTGGGCCTTATTCATGAAGGGATAGCGCCAGGTAGTGCCTTGTAAGCGGCATGTAGCAGCAGGCAGCGACAGGTAGTGGCAGGTGAATGCCGGAGAAGGCACGCATTTACACATTTATGAAGCAGAATCTGGTGAGCGACTAGAACAACGCCATGTAGCGTACGATTCATCATTATCCCAGGCTCAGCGTACAGCGCCGGCATTCAGCCTTGCAGAGCGCCACATCTTACCTGTCGCTACCTGGCGCTCTCCCATACATTTCAATGGACGATCCTTAAATCCCTTTCCTGATTTTTTTTTTATAAAATCTTAAAACTTCTGACATGTATTCTGGGCAAGAAAATGACATTTTTGAAAACTTTTTGGATTAATAATATTTTTATGCAGAATTGTCCTTACATGTCTGGTATTAAAGTGTTCATGTTACAATGTAATAACAATGTCATTCCATATGTGTTCACTTTGTTACTAGTGGATACATGTTAAAAAACAGACTTTAATCACAATGCTTCTGGCGCTATAGGCTACAACTACATGATTTTGAGTGCCGGCGATGTTTGAGGCTTTTTTTTTTTTGATGAATGTGGTGTGAGTCAGTTGCAATGAGCTGGCGCTATCGTTCGCTCCCATACAGTGTAGCACTGCGACTCACACATCATATTCATCAATGCCAGCCAGTGACTGAGGCGCTCTGAATCAAAGAACCATGGCTGAGCACAGCGACTGCTAGCGGTCGTTCTCAAAGGCTCGCAACAGACGTTCATCTGTCGCTATTTGGCGTTAGTAATGAATCAGCCTGCCCATCAATAGCATAAAAAGGGTTCGGTCAGGCGCGCTTCAATGTAATGTTAGAGATTTATACTGTCCCAGGAAAAAGGAGAAACCTTTTTTTTTTGGGAGGGGGGGGGGCAGTGAATCTCTCAAATTGATTTAATCACGGCTGGATCGACAGTGTATTTATCACACCTCAATTCAGCCTATTTAAGGTGCCAAAAAGAGCGTACATAGGATAAAAACTATTGTTAAAGCAAGGCACTTACCACCATGGCCCGGGGTGCTTAACCTGCCCTGGGCCTCTGAAATATTGTTGCGTTGGTATAATCTTTACAGTAATGGTGGTGTTCCTGGATGGGGCGTGTGCCTCCGTTCCTTGTTGTATGTCCGCACTCAACACAATAGTCTGGGTGGGTGTAAGTTTTAAACTACATTTATTGTGGAAGTGACATGGGGAGCCCGATTCATTAATTAGGTAGCGACAGTTGAGCGACTGTAGCGGCATTTTCAGAGCGCCCGCTAGTAGTTGCTGTGCTTGGCCGTTGTTCGGTAGTTGATAGCGACTCAGTCGGTAGGCCGTAATGTTGAATATTGGGTGAGGAGTCGCTATTTGACAGGTTCCGCGCTGTATGGGAGCGCATGATAGCGACTGGCCCTAGCGACCGGCTCCCACCATATTCATTAACAAATCACACTCAAAAAATTCGCTGTGAAATGCATGTTTAAACCCCAGAGCGCTGGAGGCGATGGGTTAAAAGTCGTTTTTTTAAAACCCCCAAAAAACATATTTTTGGAAATTCAGTACAATTTTTTTTTTTTTTTTTATTTTTACCTTAAAAAATCTAAAATGGCAGAAGTGGTCACAGAATTTTTCACATTTAAAAAAAAAAAAAAAAAAAATTAATAACAATTAATTATGAATATTTAAAGATTGTTCCATTGAAATGCATTGGAGAGCGCCAGGTAGCGAGAGGTCATACCTGTCGCTGTTCAAGGTCGGACGCTGGCGCTGTGGGCTGAGGCTGGAATAATGATGAATGAGTCGCTATATGGCGCTATCTCAGTCGCTAAGCAGGATTGGCTTGATAAATGTGTGATTGTGGTGGGGAGCCGGCGTTCTCGTGGCGGTGCCCGTCATTACCGGCCGCTCACCAGTCGCTACCTGTCGCTATTCCTTGTTAAATAAGGGCCAAATTAAAATAACATAACAAGTAAAAGAAAATAAAATAAAAGATAAAACGTTTCTACCAATCCAGAAATTTCTACAATTTCAAGGTTTTGGCCCTTCAATCCAGGCAGCTGCTCCACTGAACTTTCTTCCAGCTCCGCCCACCACCATTGTAGTTCGTAAGATCATGCAATTTGCAGGTGAGTTCCGTCATGATTATGATGTATCACTGGTTCGGCCATTACTATAATACCTTCCTATACCTGAAATAAGTGTCTATTAAGGAAATACGGAACTCAACACCTGCTTATCCATCTACCTTATAGGTGGAGACAACACTTCAAAATTATCATAATCAGTTGGTGAATCTGCGACACATGCGCAGAGCGGCATTTAATCCAATTGTAACTTTTGATGCTTTTTTTATTTTTATGTGGGGTAATCCTGTAGATTATAACAGAGATTAGAAATAATGGTGTAAAATGATATATCCAAAATCATGCTTTGTATATTTATATTTATATTTCAGCCTCTATGAGGGTACAGAGGAAGCCAACAGGCGAAACACGTCTACCCTATAGATGAATAAGAATGAATTTCTCTCTAAACATTTTTCTGGTCAATATGATACAGGCATTGTGTGTTTTTTAATCTAAATATGCATGTTTATGAATCATAGCTATGAAATATTTAATAAAGTTCAGTAATTTTAATTGTCTACATATCAGCGATGTTCATGTCCAAATAGCCAATAAAACACAGGAAATTAGGTAATTCCCAATATATAACCATTCTCCCTTTACTGCATCTTCAATGACCCCTGTGTATTTATCCCTCCAGGTAGCGACATATGAGCGCCTGTAGCAGGCATTTTCAGAGCGCCCGCTAGTAGTCGCAGTGCTCGGCCGTGAGTCGCTACTTTATAGCGACTCAGTTGCTGTTCAGTAATGTTGAATACATTGTGAGGAGTCGCTATTTGACCAGTACAGCGCTGTATGGGACGCATGTTAGCGACTGCTCATAGCGACCGACTCACACCATATTCAGCAAAAAAACAGCCTCCCAAATCTCTGGCGCTGAAAAATATTTGAAGCCGAGAGCGCAGGAGGCGGTGTGTTTAAAGTGTGTTTTCAAGCATCTATCAACTAGTAACAAAGCGACAACATATGGAATTACATTGTAACAACATTGTAACATGAACACTTTAATGCCAGACCTGTAATGTCATTTCTGAGGAAATATATAAAAAAATGAAAAAATGATTTCAATGCCAGAAGAGGTCAGAGAATTATTTGTGATTTTTTTGAAAAAAAAAAGAAACCCTGTTTAAAGAGAAGAGAAGGATCGTCCATTGAAATGTATGGGAGAGCATCAGGTAGCGAGAGGTCATACCTGGCGCTGTGCAAGGCTGAACGCCGGCGCTGTTCGCTGAGGCTGTGAAAATGATGAATCAGACGCTACATGGCGTTATCTCAGTCGCTAAACAGATTCTGCTTGATAAATGTGTAATTGCGTGCCGTGTCCGGCGTTGACCAGTCTCTAACTGTCGCTACCTCTCATTAACCAGGCGCTACCTGACGCTATCCCTTTTTAAATAAGGGCCTATGTCCACTATAACCTCTTTCCACTTAGCACTCTCTATGAACCCCACTCTCTATCACTACCCTTGTTTCTTTTCCATGGGCCCTTCTGTGCTTGTTTACCATTCACTTTCATTGTCTACCTTGGGGCTGATTCGGCAATCGGATGTAAATTTTCACTGAATCAGTCCCAAGGTAGAAAATGAAAGTCAATGTCAGGTGAGTTTTCTCAGCTGGTTCTGAATTGATATTTATTGCTTGATCTTTATCCATTTACTCAACTGTTAACAACACTTCACTTTTTAGATGACCAACTAATGAATATACAATTAAGTAGTTAAGTTATTTTTATGTATTTATTTAATAAAGTAAAACTAAAAACCACTTGAAAGCACATCCAGTAGAGGCAGTCTTCCTCTATATAACATAGGGCCTTATTTATGATGTGCGCCATTTAGCATCTTTCTGGTGGCTATAGTACCAGTGTTGTAGTCCCAGTATTTTTGTCTTTTCTGGCGCTATGCTGTGGACTACAATGGCGCTAGAAGTTGCAGCACCAAATGCTAACTAGCTTTGATTGTTACACTAGGAGGCTGATTCATTACTAACGCCAGGTATCAGCAGATGAGCGTCTGTATAGCAGCCGCTAGTAGATGCTGTAAGTGGGTAATGGGCACTGTAACAGAGCGCCTCAGTCGCTGTAGTAACCTGGTCGGCATTGATGAATGAGATGTATGTTGGGCGTTCTAACACCAGTACAGCGTTGCAGGAAGCGAAAGTTAGCGCCAGCTCAGTGCGACCGACTCTCAGCGACTCAAACCATATTCAACAAATACACACACAGCATTGGCGCTCTGGATCTGGTCGCTATAGCCTAGAGTGCCAGACGCTGTGTGATTAAGTTAAATGTGTTTTTGAAAACATATCCACCAGTAACAAAGCGAAAACACATGGAATGACGTTGTAACATTGTGACATTAATACTTTAATGCCAGACCTGTAATGACAATTCTGCATAAAAATCTAAAAAAATCTAAATAGTTTTCAAAAATGACTCTTTCTAGGCCAGGAGAGGTCACACAATTGAGGGGAAAAAGATGAAAAACAAAAAAACCCAGTTTAAACAGAATAAAAGGAACATCCATTGAAATGTTTAGGAGAGCGACAGGTAGCGACAGGTAATACCTGGCGCTCTGGAAACTAGAGCGGCAGCGCTATACGCTGAGCCACCTGTAATGATGAATCGGACGCTACATGGCGCTGTTAGAGTCACTCACCAAAATCGCCTTCATAAATGTGGTATTGCGTACAGCGCCCAGCGTTCACCAGACACTGCCTGCCGCTATGAGGCGCTACCTGCCGTTATCACTTGATGAATACCCCCCTAGGTATTGGCCGGCCTGTGTCAGTGCTGTTGGACCGGACTGCCAATTATTCCTGCACCAGTGAGCACCATTTTAAGCAGTACAAGCATAGAAGTGAAGACAGACAAAAGTGGTAGCATGTGATTTCTCCCAAATCTATTTTAAAACAAGTGACCAAAAGACCTAAGGTAACTCTTTTTAGATTTTTACATTTGCCTGCAGCGGGCCTTGGGAGATGCAATGGCGAAGTATGAGGAGTAACTAACAGTTACATGCTGGCATTTCAATCTGGCCAAAAACTCACTGATCACTGGAAACTCAAACACCAAAACAGGAATACTGGTCCTAGCAGGAGGAGAGGCAAGACAGAGGCAAGGCCAAAGCCAGGATTAGAGGTGAGCAAATGTTTTAAAACGTCGGTTTGGGCGAGTTACAGCATTTCACAGGGATCGCCCATGTAGTAGGGTTCAGGGTTCAGTGCTGGGCCCTCTATTATTCAACTTGTTTATAAACGACATAGAAGATGGAATTAGAAGCACTGTCTCTATTTTTGCAGATGACACAAAGATATGTAGCACAGTGCAGTCTATTGAAGATGGTCACAAGCTTCAGGCTGACTTGGACACTTTGTCTGGGCATCCACTTGGCAAATTAAGTTCAATGTGGAGAAATGTAAAGTCAGGCACTTGGGGTCTAACAACCTGAAGGCCACATATGTCCTCGGGGGAGTAAAACTGGGAGAGTCACTTGTTGAGAAGGATCTGGGGGTACTGGTAGATCACAGGCTAAATAACAGCATGCAATGCCAAGCAGCTGCTTCCAAGGCCACCAAGATATTATCATGCATTAATAGAGGCCTGGAATCACGGGATAGAGATGTAATTTTGCCTCTTTACAAGGCACTGGTGCGTCCTCACCTGGAATATGCCGTCCAGTTCTGGGCACCCGTTCATAGAAAGGACGCTCTGACTTTGGAAAGGGTGGAGAGGAGAGACACCAAACTAATAAAGGGAATTAAAGATCTTAGTTATGAGGAAAGATTACGAGAATTAAATCTGTTTAGTCTTGAGAGAAGGCGATTGAGGGGGGACATGAATAACTTGTATAAATATATAAATGGACCATACAAAAAATATGGAGGAACACTATTTCATGTAAAATCCTCTCTAAGGACAAGGGGGCACTGCCTTCGATTGGAAAAAAAGAAATTTAGTCTCCGAAGGCGACAACCATTTTTTACCATAAGAACTATAAATCTATGGAATAGCCTCCCACAGAAGCTTGTTACAGCATCAACGCATATTTAGAAGAAAATAACATTAACAGTTACTATTAGCGGTTATCAGTAAAAAAAAAAAATAAAAACAAAAAATAAAATAAATAGCTCCCCCTATAAATTAAAAAATAACTTCCCCTACCCCAACACCCTTGGTTGAACTTGATGGACATATGTCTTTTTTCAACCGTATTAACTATGTAAGTAGAGGCCAGTTATGTGGGGGAAAATAAAAATAAATAATATTTATTTTTTTGTGTCCATGTGTTATTTGACCTTTAACGGAGGGAGGGGCTGGCAAGTCACCTGCTAGCAAGCGGGTGACTTGCCATAACCCCCCATTACCTGCATTTCCAAAGCCTAGGGAGGTGCAGAAGATGGCAAGTCACACACTTGCTGGCAGGTGATTTGCTAGCCCCTCATTCCCTGTATACTAGGGGTCTTAAGAACTCCTTACCAGTTCACAGAGTTAAATGTAAAAAAAACACATGGACACAATAGAAAAAATATTTTATTATTTTTATTTCTTTTCCCCCATACTTACCTCTAATCCATCAATGAAGTTCTGAGCTGTCTGTCTCTGCTGTCACTGACAGCCAAAAAGATCGACTTCCACTGATCTCTCTGGCTTCTGACATTTCGCTCCCTGCTGCAGATAGAGGCAAATTGAACTGAGGTCAGCTCACTCCCCCCCATAAATATCCTCTTCCTGCGGTGGCAAGCAAGAGGCCAGGAGCCCAGCTGGGAATTGTGGATTCTGCGGAGTGTGATGCAGGACAGGGGGACAGTGAGAGAGCAGAATACTTTTTACTTTTTTATTTAACAGTTTCAAGGAACAATTTGGTTGGCGTGAACCACAAGAAATTCGGATTTGTGAGGAATCGAATAGTCCCTGAAATTTGGTCCAAACTCTGGTCCTAGGAGATCAGTTTGCTCATCTCTAGCCAGGATGTCCTTGACCCAGTACTTCATTTGCATGGTTTCAGATATGAAAGTGATCACTTACCATCTGAAGCTTAAAAGTCAACTGGCGAATCACTAAGCTTAAATTGAGCAAAAAAAATTACTTGATTGCATTCAGACTACCTACAGCATAATATTTGCAACATACTGTCCTTTTTCTGCTGGAGAGAAAGCCTAGGAGCCTCCCCAGCCACCTATCCCTCCATGTCACTTGGGGATCCACCACCTGCTATCCAACTTAGTTATGCCCAGATTATATCAACCTGTATTGCTATATCTATCTGGAAAATGTACATATTTTACATTTGTTCATGTCCAGCCATGTCTAGCATCAGGCATATGGTCGGGTATCACCAGGGCTTGGAGGCATCCAGCCAGCCTCCTACCATAATGGCTTATCAGTCCTTATGCCTTTGGCAAAGGTTCAATGCCTTGGGCACCTCCCGGTAAATTAACAATGATCACTGTGCTCTTTCAAGCCCCCAGTGCCTGGGGTAGTTCTGGTAATCAAGTGGGTAAATCAGGAAAGCCCTCTGCTCACTTTGAACTGGTATAGGAGTCCTTAGGAAACCCTATTAGTTTACTAGAAGTGAAACCGTTAAAAAAACAAAATGCTCTCATTACAAAAATAAAATCTATTTTACCTGCTTTTTGTACCGGCTTATGGTGTACTTCATGTTGATTCCAGTGACTTTTATTAAGGTCTTCCTGGTAGATTCTGTCTTGATGGAAGTTGCTGGTCCCCGGGCATGATCCTGAATTTTCTTTAAGGGCTCACAGCTGACGCTAGGGGAATCCCAGGAAGCCATATTTTTTTCAGAAAAACTTAGACTTAATTTGACCTTAATCGAACTAGTAAAATTCAAGTTGAATTTCAGTTTAACACTTATCTGAAGATACATGTCATTATTTTGTTGTATGTTGGGCATACTTTTGTTGAATTAAGATTTCCATACCCCTTGGTTAGTGATGCAGTTAAGTGTTAAAAGGAAAATGGACTGGGAAGAAGTGTCATGTGGATGTGGTCTGTCATGGATATCTCAGCAGAGAAATCCCCCACTATAGGATGACCAGTAATTGAGAACTGTAAGACAGAGGCAGATATGTAGCAAACAGTGTTTAATGGTGGTAAACAGAAGCCACATGTGAACTTAGTAAACATACACGTGCTGAGGCTGCTGTATAGATTTACAGGTGAACACTGCAACATACGCATGCTGAGGCTGCTGTACATATACACAGGTGAACACTGCAAACCTATATGCACTGGGATCCAATTCAAAAGTCCAAAAAAAGGCTGTGGCAGGGTCCCTGGGTCTCACATCAGAAAAAAATACCAGAAGACAAATCAGTGCTGATCCACCGGCTGCAAGGGTGGATCAGCTTATAAAGGGCAGGAAGTAGCACAGTTGCTGGCTAATCCCCATCATCTCTGCAGGAGAGGGCCACCTGCTGGTGGAGCAGCATATGGTAGGGGAAAACCCAGGAAAAGGAGCCAGCCAAAAGCAATACAGGGCAGACACATGCTCATATATTGCGGAGGATTGGGTTCAGGTCAAGTCCAGACCTCACATGGCCTTTAAGGTCTTGTGAAGCCTTGTCAAGCACTGAAGCAATGAGGGTTCCAGTTCATGAGGGAAAAGCCAAAACATAAAAGTTGGTATGCATCAATTAGTGATTGTTTTATGTTATATATGCGGATAAGTATACCACAAAGGTTACAAGAAACCTGCTGTTCAGCAGGCAGGAGATCCTGACTATACACAGTAGTAAATATATCTAATTTTTCTAACCAGATTTAAAGTGGGCCAAAATCCACTGAACTTTTGGTCAAAACCCATGCCAATACTCCCTTCTTAGGGTGTAGAACTAGAAATGGATATTTTCACTTTTTGAATCCTCCTGGAACTTTTTTTTGCTGTCCCATTGGTGTGGCAATGACATCATTGGTACATGCAAAAGTGGCAATGAATAAAGGAGGCGGAGCTTTACAACTAAAACAGGCGCCATTATCTGGGATTAGAGTGAAGTAGGGGCAGTGAAAAATGGCAAAAGGTATTCTTCATGGGGGGAGCAATTCAGGGGATGCTAGTTAAAAATGTGGGTTTTGGTCCGCTATAATACATTATTATGTTTTCCACCAGGATTATTTGCACTTGTCTTGGATATTTTGCTGTTTTTATTGTTATTTTAAGTATTTTCTTTATCCTGATTTTTGCAGGGAAATTGCCCTGTTATTGCCCCCATTTTGCTGCCTTCTATCCCTTACTACCCCCATTTTGCAGCCATATTTGGGTCACCAAGTTAGATTTCCGATTGATTTCAATGGGGTTTGGGTTCAGATCAAGTTCAGCTACCCAAACCAAACTTTTGTTCAAAGTTCGGCCGAATTTGCCGAACCCCAAATTCTACAGGTTCACTCAACACTAGTGGAGACCCAATCCCTCCCAGTTGTGAGGAAGTGAAGGCCCATAAAGACAGAACAATGGAGCCGCATGCATGATTAAGAAAGACACACCACTAACGTGTAGCCCTCTATGAATTGAAGACTGTGAGTTGATACCTACTGTAATATTTGCTAATTTTGCAACAAGTTTTAATGGATCAAGTAAATGTTATGTTTGCACAAGAAATTGCTGGCTACATTAGGGTCAATTCAGAGTCAGGTGAGAAAACTCACTGCTTCTTTAGGGGAGAAAACTGCCATTCAATTTCAATGGGGTTGATTCAGAGCCTAGTGAGAAAGCGCACTTCTTTTTTAGGAGAGAAAACTACCATTCACTTTCATTGTCTACCAGACATACATTTTCACCTGGCTCTGAATCAGCCCCAAGGTAGACAATGAAAATGAATGACAATTTTCTCTCCTAAAATAGAAATGAGTTTTTTCACCAGGCTTTGAATCCACCCCATTGTCTGCTTTGGGGCTGATTCAACAACACAATATACATTTCACCTGGTAGTGAATCAGCCCCATGTTACACAATGAATCTCACCTGGCTCTAAATTGACTCCATTGCATTTATCCTTATTGGTATCACCTGCATGACCTGTGTACTGCTGTTAAAGTGGACCAAAAGGCAGGATTTTGACTATTCTGGGTTTTGGTCTTTGCCCCCACGGGGACCCCGATTGGGGATGCCTCGCTGTGTGAAACCCCCCAGGTCGCTCGATTTCACTCACCCTTCCTCGGTCCTATGGCACATGAGCAGCACCTCGTCCAATCATCGAGCTCGGATGCGCTTCCACCCCTTCGTCCAAAAGCTTGTCTAAGGCGAGTAAAACTGAGCGTGCTGGCGGCCGCATCCCCCACTACCCTTTAACAGGGAACAAGTCATTCACAAATGCCTGACGCGGGCCCTGCTAAAGGCATAGCGGGGATGCAGTGCGCCCTTGGACCGGGAAAGAATGTGAGATTTCAGGCGGCCTGGGGGGTTTGACACAGCGGGGTATCCTGAATCTGGGTCCCCCGGGGGGAGCAAGTATATCTGCCCTGGCGTCTCATATACTCCAGGGTGGGATTTGTTCCACTTTAACATATATTTTATGTGATACAGCTATATTTCAATTCTGTACTAAAGCAATGGCCAAGTCAGTCTTTACTTACAAACCATTTTATTGATAGAACCTAATCATTAGCTATTCCTGGGTCAGACAGATCTTTTCAGGTAACGTGGACTGTGTGTGTGGAATACAATCTGTTGGCTAAAGTTGGACGTTGGAATTAAATTACTGTAACTGCAGAGCTTGATAGAGCAAAATGAGAATAAGTGGCCAGCCTAAGATACAAGGACAACGTCAAATGTTTATCTCTGTTTAGGAGAAAAATCTGGAAGAGAAACATATTTTATTTATTTTCTATACTTATTTTAGTTTAGAAGGAAGATGAATAAAACCGATATACTGTAGTCTTTTTCAAATAACAGATTTATCTGAAATAGACTCCATAAATTTCAGGTCTTCCACCTCTTAATATTATAGCTAGCACGGCCTTACTTGGCTTTCAAAAAGGAACAAAAAAGATGTTGAGCTTTGCTGAATTTTATCGTGACCATTTTTAGAACTCTACTTGTCTGCTGGTCTGTTGCACAGGGAAGTATAAAATAGTAATAATTATTAAGATAGTCATACTGAGAAAAACTACAAAAGCTTAAAAAATGCACAAAAAATAAAGAAACTTGAAGTTTGTATATAGGAATGGAGAGTAAACATTTTTTGCGGCAACAATAGAACAGGCCGAGGTTGGCAAAGTAAAAACTCCTTCTGGAATTGAGTGTAAATGAGTTTCTGTTTAGATTACATATTTTTACTGGAAGTGAATCCATGAAATATGATAAGGTCATGATAATAATGTCAATTCGCTGTTTCTTAGGAAAGGGAATAAAGATTACACAGGCTGAGTTCCTGGCGAGGCCTATCGTTGACAATAGCCCACAGTGTAAATGGAACAGTATTTGCCTGTTTAGGTGAAGAATGATGAAACTATAAATGGATTGTTGACCTCTGTAGAATGACACGCGACCTTAAAGGTATCTGAGCAGTACATCAGGGCTGGTGGTGGAAAATTGCGTCTGCTGCCTGAAAATAAACAATATCATAAAAAAATATATATATGATTTGGTAAAACACTGAAAATTTTATTTTCTCCTTCTGGCTGCAACTCATCTGATGTGAAAATGAACTGAGCTGAAACTGAAATAGTGTTTCTAAAGAGATTTGTGGCGTATTTGAAGACCAAAAAAATACTTATTTTATACTTAGACTTAGTGGAGGTGAACATTTTGTATTTTTGGGCTAGGGTTCAGGAAAGTACAGTTCATTAAGGCTTAGGATATTAATTTTTAATAGCTATATTAAATAAATAATGAATAACAAATAATCATTCCAGCTCAAATATTCTAATAATGCTGAAATGAGCAATAAAAACACTGGATAACTAATAAAAGAATTATAGGAAAATTATATCATACATGTGATACACATAACACCAAAATTATTTAAACAAATATAAATTGTCTGCTGCCATGACATAAATCTCCCCTACCTTAAAGTGCACCTATACTCAGAGGAAAGTTTTGCCTAATATTGATAAAAATTGATAAAAAATTGATAAAAATTGATAAAAAGGAAATCTGTAGTACTACAGGAAGTAGTATTATGGTGAATGGCAGTCATATGCTAATTAGTTCAATCATACCTAAACTGTAAAATAATAGGGCTGATTCAGCACTGTCCGATTTCCTGAATTGCCATGAGCACAAGCAGGGAGGAATTCAGTTAATATGGATTTCTCCCTGTGAAGTGTTCTAAAGGGAGGCTGGCTGCTTCCCAGGTGAGTAGCTCCCAGATATTTGTCTGCATTGCATGTCCCAACTTTGGGGACTCAGAATTAAGAGTAGGGACCACACTAGACACAGAGTGCCTTGCCGGGGCAGTGTGGCTTCCACATGTATCTGCAGATATATGCAACCAAATCTCTGTCTTTCCACATAGCTAGACATGTTTGTTGCTTGATATTTAGTTGATGAGAGGGTTAAACTGGGCGGTAAATTAGTTCCCAGGCCCTGAATAATAATGTTGATAATTTTGTATAAATAGTGATTGAGCTGCTCCCACCCCCCTTTGTTCAGATTTCTTTTCCTTACATTTTTTTTGTGGATAAAAAAATGTAATCTTGATATTTTTCTCACAGTGCAATTCAGCATATTTTTAAGCTGTGCAAATTTATAAAACATTTGCACAGCTAAACATTGTGCTGAATTGAATCGAGGAAGAAATCAAGATACATTTTCTTTTCTCACAAATAAACATGGGGAACAATAATTCTCACAGTGCTGAACCAGCCCTAATGGTAGTTAGGTGCTGAGCTGTGTGTGTTGTAACTGAACTCATCATCGCTGGGGGAAGGGGCTGCTTGGCCAGGGATAAATATGGCCGACTACGCCTAATTCCTGTTGTTATGAATATTGGGCAAAGGCTCAAGTAAAAAAGGAAACACAGGCTGTTTTGGGGGAACTGGGATGGGGATGGAAGGTGGCCATGTAAATATACAGGGATATATGGTCACATACATATAGATTTATGTTATATTTGATTGATACAAAAAATATATAAACAGCAGGCATGACACAAGGAGCAAGCTAATTAGAACAGCAGGTACAAAAGGGCAGCTAGATAATATCTGCATTCCGAAACCAGAAAATAGAACAAAAGACATCTGAGAGGGCACTAGATAATATCAACATTCTGTGACCATACCATAAATATGTTGTATAGACCTGAAATAGCAATTACACCCTCCTAGCAAAACACCTGGACATCAAAAGATTAGATAGACGCTGGCACCATAAATTATACAAACGGCTTCTGGGAATTTCCGGGATGCACCCTCTTTTGCATAACCGGTGGGTCTAGCCCAAGGGAAGAAGAAGACTAGGGTCGTAAACGATCAAAGGAATTCCAGAAGCCTACTTTTAGTATAATTAGGAGATGAGGATGGCATCAGGGAGGCAGAGGGAAGGGAGGCAAGAAGGAGAGTCTGTGAGAAGGGCCCTGGAATAGCGCTGGGAGAGACGATTCACGGAAGGCAGGTAACTGAGCCATAGCCAACACTGGTTAGTGCTATCAGGGAATATTGCTGTATTGGGGTGTCCATTCAACTTGTGTGGTTCTTTCCTTTTCTGCATGATTCATTGTAAGTTCTTTGTGTGAATTTTCTGTCAGTATGGTATTGGTGCTGTAAATCCACCAATTAGGGGTTAATATATCTGTGGTTGCATGTGAAGTAAATTGTATTGTCTTTTGCCAGTTTGTTTTGCTTTTAATACAATATATATCTTTATTTACTGCGTGTCTCAGTGTCTCTTGCATATACCAGAAGTCAAAAGAACTACAGTCTTATAGTCTTATGTGTGTATCCATTGCGTGATTATTGGCCAGATATTGATAATATTGGTATATGTGTTGCCTATTTTAGTCGAGCCGGGCAGGATATAAATATATACACAATATTATTAATATCTAGATATTGATATAATATTTTAGTTATTAATATTTTAGTTGTTTATGCTATTAATATTGTTTACATAATTTGCCGTGCGCCAGCCAGGAGATATTAATATTGTTTACAGCCACATAAACTTCCCTCTGAGTATGGGTGCACTTTAAATTGTGATATCACACTGAATAGATAAACAAATAATTAAATACTACACAAGCCAAACACTGCTCCTTGAGCTGCTCTACTATAGAAATGACAAATTAAACACTTTAGCACAGAAAGTGTTAAAGTTATTGTTCAGATAAACTGCAGCACCTCCATCCAGCCCTGGTCTTTTAGATCTTACCCAATACTGAAAACAAGCACTCCATCAAACAGGGTGGTCTCTATCAAGATAGAACATGCTACTTAGCATTCCGTCTTCATTAATTGGAATGGAAAGGGAGAGCTGAGGCCGGGGAGTGCCTGTCTGGTATTGCCCCGCCTTGGACCACCGCCTCCATTGCAGTATATGAAGTGTGCATACGGAAGGTTGTGATTCTATATTAGAGGATGCGGAGAATTGAGGCGCATGACAAATTGGTGCTAGTTCCCGGGGAACCTGAAATCTGGATGATCTACTGTGTGAAACCCCCTGGGGAGCTCCCAAATCTTTTTTGGTACCCACATCCCTGCTTCGTTTCCTTGCCCAGCCATTCAGATAGGCTTGAGGTGGAAGCACTCCCTAGATTACAGTGCTGTCTTTCTTGGCGCCCACATCCCCTGCTTCACTGAAGCTGTTGTGCACTCATTTGCGCAGCCATTCAGATAGGCATGGGGTGGGAAGACTCCCCGGACTACAGGGAAACTGCGGATGCAGCCAGCGGGTGGGTTACATAAGCCGGCAATCTTGAGATCAGCCAGTTGTCAAACTCAAAATTTGCAAGTGGGCATGGCCTAAGCAGTGGAAAAACAGTTTAAAAAAAAAACACCACTAAGCTTGCTGCATTGCCCAAGGTATTCAGGCGGGAAAGATGGGTGGAGTTAGCAAAATAAGTTTGGTGCCATGTAACCATGGCATGACTTTCAAAAAAGTAAATAGATTTTTATGTGCAGCAATCTGAATTGCCCTGGGGAGGCATGCATATGAGCACTGTTTTTCCTAAGGTGTTGGTCCAGTTTAAAGGACAAGTATCGGTGACCAACTGCTCTGGCGATGGAGCGTGTGTTTATTTTCATCAATGACACTTGTCATCCTCTCAGCTGATAAATTTGTTACTTTTCCTAGTGCAGGGGGAAAGCTTATTACATTTAGATACACATGTAACAAAAAAAAAATGGTCAACTGTATATAATTGTAATAAGTTTCTCCTGCACTAGAAGTAGCGTATTTATCAGCTGAGAAGCAGAGAAGTGTAATTAGAGGATCACAAATCTTTGCATTAATAATTAATTAATTAATTAATAAATAATTAAATAGCCATCTTTTAACATTCAAACATCTGTATTAGTAATGTGGCAAAAATTGTATGCCTTACTTTTACAATTTAAAATGAAAATGGCTCAGTCCATTTGCTGAATGAAGAGATCTGCTGGGTTTTATTCATTGAGGTTATAGCAGAGAAACGCAGAATTTAGCCCACTGGTCTCCTAGCAACAGCTGAACTTGCTCCAACTTTTTTCACAGGAAGGTGCTGCTTCTGTGATGAGACCACCAGGTCACAATAAAACTCACCTTTTTACTGGCTCTCATGGTGATGTACATAGCTGTGGCTGCATCCTCAGCATCTCCGGGCTGAGGCACACTCCCATGGATAGCCATTCAGATAGGCTGGGCACCCAGGGATGCAGCCGCTCCTGCTCCCCATTGCCGAGCTCTGCACACAAACAGAGCCATTTGCCATGCAAACAGAGCTGATTAGACAAAAGCACATGGGATGGGGAAAGGTAAGTTTTATCTTTTTTAATGCAAATATTCGTGATCCTCTAACTTTACAGATGAACTGGGGAATTTCACATAGTGGGCAAGAAACAGGGCAAGAAACAAAACTCAGGATAGTGAAAATACTTTTTTTTGATCTGCTTAAAACACACAAAACTGAAAAGAAGAATACATGGAAACAGGAAAATGTGTTGTGAGAATAAGAAAGAGAAAATGGGAAACTGAAAGTTACTGCAGACAGCAGCAGAGGTAATTTGAAAGAAAAACTGCAAAAAATAAATAAATATGGAGAGCATAAAAAAGAGGATAAAAACAGAAAAATACAATGGGAAAAAAAATTAAAGCGTCCATAACTAACCCAAGGATTAGAACCCTAGACTCTTTGATTCAGAGTCCATCACTATACCAGCTGAGCTATGTAGCTTTCCTAGCCAAGTCAGACTTATAGAATAATATCCGAGAACCATGCTGCCACCCTATGAACCTCTCCTTCTCTCTCGCCTGTGCAAACAACAGCAAACGGCCTGCTGACACAATGTAGCTCTTCCCACTGCCTGTCCCCACCTCCCTCCAGCTACAACGCTGCAGAGGTACCACTCCCCTCATAATACAGCAGCAGGAGGGACATGCTCCCCCACACAGGACTTAGGGGGTTATTAAAGAAGGGATAGCGCCAGGCAGCGTCTGGTGAACGCTGGGCGCTGTATGCAAAACCACATTTATGAAAGGTTCCAGAGCCCCCATGTAGTACCTGTCACTCTGTAGTGCTCTCCCATACATTTCAATGGGCTTTCATTAGTTGTGTATAAATAGCATGTTTGGCAATTTTTATTTTTTTTTGCTCAAATCATTGCGTGACCCCTAAAACACTTTTAGAAACTTTTTAAACTTTTAATATTTTTATGCAGAATTGCATTTACAGGTCTGGCACTAAAGTGTTAATGTTACAGTGTTAAAACAATGTCATTCCATGGACTGGTGTATATGTGTTAACAAACAGACTTTAATCACACAGCGTCTGGCGCTCTGTGCTACAGTGCCCAGCTTTAGAACGCCGATGCTGTGTGAGTACTTTTTTGATAAGTATGGTGTGGTGCACCGAGAGTCGCACTGGGCTGGCGCTACCTTTCACTCGCTGCAGGGCTGTACTGGTGTTAGAGCGCCCAGCATACATCGCATTCATCAATGCAGGCCAGGTTAATACAGCAACTGAGTCGTTATGTTACAGCGCCCGATACATGATCTAAGCGTCGCTATACAGACGCTCACCTGCCAATACCTGACGTTAGAAGTGATTCAGCCTCCACGTTTCTTCTCGGGCAAAAGCTGTCATCCAGGCTACTTTATAAACAACTGCTGCTGGACAACACCACCATGTAAGCTTTTTTTTTTTAAACACACATTTGCTTACCATTCAAAGCTTTACACACATCAAAATTTTCATACAAATCCTGGGTCTCGCCCAAAATTCACGATAGTGCTCTTTTAATGAAAATAAACACACAGCTCGTAACTAGATCAGTTGGCAAACAATACTAGTTCTTTAAGTGTGAACCTGCATTTCCTGGTTTTCTCTATTTTTGTGGTCCCTAGCTTTATAACTGTCAGGGTTGGAGTTCCTCCTTAGGCTTCTGAGTGTGCTGCTGGTCAATACTGCTGGCTGGCTCTTTCTCTGGAACTTCCCCTGCATTGTGCTGATCCACCAAGAGATGGCTCTGTCCTGCAGAGCTGCTGGCAATCAGCCAGCACCTGTAACTCCTCAGCCTATATAAGCTGATCAGCCCATTCAGGCAGCGGATTAGCATTTTGTTATGTCATCTTTATCCCAGAATGCTGTACCTAGATCCAAGGTACTCCTGAACCTTGCACCCAGGACTCCTGCCTCAGCTCTTGTGTTTGCTCCCCCTATCCCAGCCGTGTTTCCACCTTGGAATTTGGACTTTTCTTTCATCCTTATGCATGCTTGTTGCCGGACTCCATCTTGTTGCCTGCTCCATCTTGTGTATGTACAGCCAGAGCGTGTTAATCTCACTTGTATATATGTATAGTTCCCTTACACATATATGTTCCCCTTTGTGATTTGTACACAGTTTGATTGTAGTGTGTTTGATGTGTAGTTACCACTGTTTTTAGTTACCACTGTTTTTTCACTATTAAACACGGTTTGCCCCATATCCATTTCTGCCTCACAGTCTCAATTTCTGGTCACTTTTTACAATTGGGATTTCTCCGCTGGAAAATCCCTGACAGAATGCTAATCCCATAGACCAGGAGACTGTAAAGACTGATTTGGATTTGTTGTGCAGGGTCTTAGTGCCAGCACTAGATTTTGCTTTTTCAGAGTCTGTAATGCTGTCTGTCCTGGGTCTTGTAGTTCCTCTAGTCTTAGTTGGGCCTCCGGCCTTCTTGTTTTGAAATTTGGGCTTAAAGCCTTCTGGTCTGTATTGGGGCCCAGCCCCGTCCTGGTCTGTATTGGGGCCCAGCCCCGTCTTGGTCTGTATTGGGGCCCAGCCCCGTCTTGGTCTGTATTGGGGCCCAGCCCCGTCTTGGTCTGTATTGGGGCCCAGCCCCGTCTTGGTCTGTATTGGGGCCCAGCCCCGTCTTGGTCTGTATTGGGGCCCAGCCCCGTCTTGGTCTGTATTGGGGCCCAGCCCCGTCTTGGTCTGTACTGGGGCCCAGTTCTTTGTTTGTCTTGTATATGTCTCTCCTGTGTTTCCCTTCCCCAAGTCTGTGACCACCACGGGATTACCTGGGGCCTGTGCAACTTCACCTTTAGAAGCTCTGTCGAAGAAGTGGGTGGATTACGGGCTATTCAAGTGCCGGATCACCTACGCCCCTCGTGGTCGGCGGTTTGCCTCCTTGGTGGCACAGGCGGGTTGTCTGTCCTTGTCTATTTGTTTTTGGTCAGTTCACCACCCTGCATGCCCAGGGAAGTTTCTCGCCTGGGTAGGTCAGAATGATTCAATCTATCCATATTGAGATTCCTAGCGTACGCAAGTCTAGTATAAGTTCCAAGATGTCCACAAGGACAGCAATTGCTATTGACACTGACTGTCCCACAGATAGGTATGTCTTTGTTCCTCCTCCTCGTTATAAGGAGCTTACTCTGGCTACCTTCCCCCAGTTTCTCCGGGCTGCTTTAAAGTTAATACAGGAGCCTTACATCCAGCAGTCTCCTATGACAACCTTGAGTCGTCAAGTGGCCTATTTTCTTTTCAAAGATGATTTGTTTTTCTGGGCTGAAGCGTGGCTAAATCATAGTAAACACCTCAGTGAGAATTTTGTAGAGTTCCTTAAATTTATTGCCACATCTTACTTATGTATTCCTGAGGCTGACCTGAATCTGACTGCACTTTGTTCAGCCCAGAAATCGGAAACTTCAGCCAAATCTATTGCCTCTGAGTCTAACGTGGAGGATGAGGATGACAGTGGGTCTGATGCCGGGGTTGATATATCTGTTTCAGAGGATGACTGCCATCCATCTGTTCTGTCCTCCGTTCAGTCCACTAGGGTGCCTCCGTCTGCTGTTTATCATCAAACCATGCCGGTGACCCCAATAATTCAACCCGAGCCAGTAACGCTAGTGATTAAACCAGAACCTCACTGTGAGCCCATGCCTGAACCTGGCTGTGAGTCTGCTTCTAAATCGGTCTGTGACCCTGACCCAATGTCTGTCTTTGAGCCTGTCACATTCTCTGCCTATGAGTTTGAACCTGTACCTGTTTGTAAGCCCGGCTTAATGTCTGTTTGTCAATCTATACCTCCTGTCGAGTTCTCTCCTAGTTCACCTGAGGTTGGTTCTCCTGCCTTGCCCGAGCCTCTGATGCCAGTGCCTGCCTTGCCCGAGCCTCTGATGCCAGTGCCTGCCTTGCCCGAGCCTCTGATGCCAGTGCCTGCCTTGCCCGAGCCTCTGATGCCAGTGCCTGCCTTGCCCGAGCCTCTGATGCCAGTGCCTGCCTTGCCCGAGCCTCTGATGCCAGTGCCTGCCTTGCCCGAGCCTCTGATGCCAGTGCCTGCCTTGCCCGAGCCTCTGATGCCAGTGCCTGCCTTGCCCGAGCCTCTGATGCCAGTGCCTGCCTTGCCCGAGCCTCTGATGCCAGTGCCTGCCTTGCCCGAGCCTCTGATGCCAGTGCCTGCCTTGCCCGAGCCTCTGATGCCAGTGCCTGCCTTGCCCGAGCCTCTGATGCCAGTGCCTGCCTTGACTGAGCCATTGATGCCAGTGCCTGCCTTGCCCGGTCCAGTTGTTGCCTCCGTACCGGCGTGCCCAGTTGTTGCCTCCGTACCGGCGTGCCCAGTTGTTGCCTCCGTACCGGCGTGCCCAGTTGTTGCCTCCGTACCGGCGTGCCCTCCTGAGGGCTCCAGTAATATCTGCCCTAAGCCCGAACCTGATCCCCATCTTTCGGGTAATCTTAGAGAAGACCAGGAAGATTCCCCATGTGCTCGTGGTTTTGAAACACCTCGGGTTGCAAATGGGGATCTTTTCAATGTCCTGCTGGCTCAAGGAGATCTGGAAGGGTTTCCAAAAGTCACAGGAAGGTCTGAATTTGGTTACCCAGGCGCTGATTTTAAAGGTTTCAAGGGCACAGGTTACTGTCTTAAGAACCTGGATCTTGAAGGTCCCGGTCCCCCTGGGCGCTGCCGTGAAGGTCCCGGTCCCCCTGGGCGCTGCCGTGAAGGTCCCGGTCCCCCTGGGCGCTGCCGTGAAGGTCCCGGTCCCCCTGGGCGCTGCCGTGAAGGTCCCGGTCCCCCTGGGCGCTGCCGTGAAGGTCCCGGTCCCCCTGGGCGCTGCCGTGAAGGTCCCGGTCCCCCTGGGCGCTGCCGTGAAGGTCCCGGTCCCCCTGGGCGCTGCCGTGAAGGTCCCGGTCCCCCTGGGCGCTGCCGTGAAGGTCCCGGTCCCCCTGGGCGCTGCCGTGAAGGTCCCGGTCCCCCTGGGCGCTGCCGTGAAGGTCCCGGTCCCCCTGGGCGCTGCCGTGAAGGTCCCGGTCCCCCTGGGCGCTGCCGTGAAGGTCCCGGTCCCCCTGGGCGCTGCCGTGAAGGTCCCGGTCCCCCTGGGCGCTGCCGTGAAGGTCCCGGTCCCCCTGGGCGCTGCCGTGAAGGTCCCGGTCCCCCTAGCCATTGCTTTCTTGATTTTGTTCCTGGAGGGACTGCCGTACCTGCTGAGTCTTCGCCTGCTTCGGGGCCCGTACCTGCTGGGTCTTCGCCTGCTTCAGGGCTGCTTCCCGCCTGCCAGCTCCCCGGGTGTGAGCTTCCCGCCTGCCAGCTCCCCGGGTGTGAGCTTCCCGCCTGCCAGCTCCCCGGGTGTGAGCTTCCCACCTGCCAGCTCCCCGGGTGTGAGCTTCCCGCCTGCCAGCTCCCCGGGTGTGAGCTTCCCGCCTGCCAGCTCCCCGGGTGTGAGCTTCCCGCCTGCCAGCTCCCCGGGTGTGAGCTTCCCGCCTGCCAGCTCCCCGGGTGTGAGCTTCCCGCCTGCCAGCTCCCCGGGTGTGAGCTTCCCGCCTGCCAGCTCCCCGGGTGTGAGCTTCCCGCCTGCCAGCTCCCCGGGTGTGAGTCGCCTGCATCGCCCCTGTCTGGATTTCGGCCTGCATCGCCCCTGTCTGGATTTCGCCCTGCATCGCCCCTGTCTGGATTTCGCCCTGCATCGCCCCTGTCTGGATTTCGCCCTGCATCGCCCCTGTCTGGATTTCGGCCTGCATCGCCCCTGTCTGGATTTCGGCCTGCATCGCCCCTGTCTGGATTTCGGCCTGCATCGCCCCTGTCTGGATTTCGGCCTGCATCGCCCCTGTCCGGCCCGCCTCTCATGGGATGTTTGCCAGTTTTACCCATCCAGATCATATGTCTGATCCCATGCTACCTTTCTGGATTTTTTCTCGTATGCTGATTGAAGCATCTCCAGAGGTGTTATTTAAAGCGTTCGGTGCCCGCTTTTTTTGAGGGGGGTAATGTCAGGGTTGGAGTTCCTCCTTAGGCTTCTGAGTGTGCTGCTGGCACACAGCACCTGTAACTCCTCAGCCTATATAAGCTGATCAGCCCATTCAGGCAGCGGATTAGCATTTTGTTATGTCATCTTTATCCCAGAATGCTGTACCTAGATCCAAGGTACTCCTGAACCTTGCACCCAGGACTCCTGCCTCAGCTCTTGTGTTTGCTCCCCCTATCCCAGCCGTGTTTCCACCTTGGAATTTCATCCTTATGCATGCTTGTTGCCGGACTCCATCTTGTTGCCTGCTCCATCTTGTGTATGTACAGCCAGAGCGTGTTAATCTCACTTGTATATATGTATAGTTCCCTTACACATATATGTTCCCCTTTGTGATTTGTACACAGTTTGATTGTAGTGTGTTTGATGTGTAGTTACCACTGTTTTTAGTTACCACTGTTTTTTCACTATTAAACACGGTTTGCCCCATATCCATTTCTGCCTCACAGTCTCAATTTCTGGTCACTTTTTACAATTGGGATTTCTCCGCTGGAAAATCTCTGACAATAACGTGTTATATAGACTCCAAATATCAACTTTAAACTTCACCTTTAGTTTCCTAGAGTTGCTCTTAAAACTGACTTTATGCCTATTTCTAGCAAAATCTATTTTTTGTTTTCTTGGAAATAGGTTGTAATCCTCAAAACACAGCTGTACAAGAGGGAGGTAGATAGATATAACCCGAGTTGCTCTAACGGAATCATTACACAGTAGAGCAGGCAGTAGATTGTATGAGATTATCACGGCATCCTGGAACAGTCTAGGCTGCAGTAATACCTTCATGTTTGCTGTCAAGTCTTGTCACCTTTGCTGACCACAACACACTTCAGTGACAACTCCCATTACTCAATCAAGTCTAACTGATATAAATACCAAGCTCCATAAAAATTCTCCCATATAATGATAGCGTAAGCAAAGCCAATTTATCATCACTACTGCTCACATATCATTCCCATAAGATGGTCAACCAACCATTGGTGAACTTAACCTGGCTCAGTCACTAATTTAATTTCTTTTTCATGACTTTTACTATGGCTTTGCCTTTCTAAAACCAAAAGGGCATCTGCTTTATGGCAGAAATAAAACATTTTAAGTCAGTGTAATTTTTTTATGCCCTTGTTGTTTTTGTTTAAAGGTATAGTTTGGTCAAACCTGACACTTAATTTTATTAGTATACAAGGAGATACCATTTTGAATAAGATTCTACAATGTATTACAGAATAGAACAAACCATAGCAGAGGAGAAAGTAATGAAATGCCTCCCATTAAAAGGTTTGCATATCTTTTGTTCCTAATACTCAGCCTCCAGCAGTAGATGACCAGTAGTGACATATTAGTAGTGAGTATATGAATCGGTGAGAGACTGGCCCACCAGGTAACAGGTAATCCCCTGGTGAGCCCCTTAAACTGAGGGGCCCTTTGGAGGACGACTCCATCTCCTGTACTGATGATGCAAATGTGATAGAAAATACTTTCTATGATAGAAACAGTCAGTGATGTTTGGTGTCACTGCTCTATGGCAAGAGAGCATGGCTCACACAATGTAGTTAGCTTTAATGTCTGAGTGAATGAGCTCCAAGAACAAGCCAGTAATAGTTGCATCTGTTCTCATAGTGGACCCCAGACACCCCAGTCTGGCATGGTCAGAGCATGTAGTCTGATTTGAAATTTAGGTCAGTTTGGCATGTTGTGGGACCTGGCTTAGTTGGTCCCGGGGAGATCTGTTTCTTCCTGGGGTGCTTGTTTCCCAGAGTACCTTATACAAAGAGTTCTGGGGTAAACAATGCACTAGCTCCACCCTTGAGAACCTACAGTGCTCTCTGTAGACAGTGTATCAACACTGCATACTGCTGTGGCCCCAGTCTAATGTGGCGGCCACAGGTGCTGAAAAACATTCATTAGGACCCCTTCTGCCATGAGCCTGGTAGCAGTTGCCGCCCCTGTCTCTATGGTGTGTACACCCATGGTTCAACTCTAAATTGTATTTAGTGTATTTTCACCTTTATCCTCTATTACTTGTGATTTGCATTGAGGATGAAGCCCTTTTGTTAAGAAAGCCTCCACTTCCAATGAATCGTTGGGTTGTTCTGCACGGACTGCACACTTGAGATCTTACTAAAGTGGATTTTCAGGAAATTGTGATGGCCACACAGGACTCTTAACTTTTTCTGCTGCAGCCACTGAAGCGTTACTTGATCTTGTACTTCAGATCAAATTGGAAAGCTAAATGTGTACCATGTGCTCATTGGTTGATGAATGAAAATTGTCCTTCGTTATTTTCTAAAATGCTCCAGTTACTTGAAACGTTCTGCAAGTTCGACCTGAACCCAATTGAAATCAATAGGGGCCTGAACTTGGAAGCTCAAAAATGGCTGTAAAATGGGGTAGTGAGGCTAGAGGGTTGCAAATTTAGGGGAACACTAGGGCAATAGCTCTGCACAAAATGGGGTAGTGAAAGTGCTCAAAATAATGACAGAAATTTTAAAAATTAAACAAATACATAAATAAATAAAAAAGAAATTTAAAAAAGTAAAATATTACATTTTTTACGGGTGTCAGAGGCCAAATCAGGGAGTAACACCAGGGCGATAGCAGGCTGTGACAGAGTCCCCAATCATCCCCATAGCAGACTGTGACAGAGCCCCCCCTCTTCAACCCATAGCAGACTGTGACAGAGTCCCCCATCTTCAACCCATAGCAGACTGTGACAGAGTCCCCCATCTTCAACCCATAGCAGACTGTGACAGAACCCCCCATCTTCAACCCATAGCAGACTGTGACAGAGTCCCCCATCTTCAACCCATAGCAGACTTTGACAGAGTCCCCCATCTTCAACCTATAACAGACTGTGACAGAGTCCCTCATCTACCCCCATAGCAGAGGACTGTGTGCACTCACCTTGCTTGCTGGCCAGGCTGGGCACTGTAGTCCCAGCCTGTGTCTGTCCCTCGTTATGGCACGGCCTCGTATAAACCCCTTCCTGATTGGTTGGGGGACGGGGCACTGGCATGGATGGGAGACAGCAAGATGGTTGGCCAGCTGGTCAACCTGATTGGCTGCAGGGAGGGCTAGAAGCTAATTGATGATCTGCTCACATTGCAAACTCGCAAAGTTTGACATGGACCTATACTTTGTGGATAATTCTGCCATGTTGGTCAGTCCACCTCACAACGCTCTGTTTTCAGAAGATAAAAGAGAGGTAGAAAGTTTCCAGCTCACGTGAAGTCATTTGCATCAAACATATACCCCTCCCCATTACATTACATTTTGGTTAAATGCTACAATTTATCAACTCCTCAAACTTTTGACAATGGCGAAGCAATGTAACCTTTGAGGTAATTTAGAAAGAAGAGGAAGAAAAAATCAAAACTTTGAACCTTTAGAAAAGGTTTTAAATATTAAAACAGATGATAACCCGGCCTTAGAATAAAAATGTGACTAAATTAAAAGATAGTGAGAGTTTTCTTGGCCTTTACGCAATGGCATGGTCCACTGACTTGTTCTATATGCACCATCATAGCTCTTTTCTTTTTTTTTATTTAAAAGGGCTCTGGAGATGTTGTGCTAAATGTTACAGAATGGGATTGACTGAGACCTAAGACATACTTGGGGCTGTTATATTCAACTTGGTTACAAATACCATGAGTGCCAAGAACAATTATATTTTTTTCATTACTAGAGAAGTAAGGTAGTTCATCAGGTGATGAAGATATGTGAGGCAAAATAAATAGGGGTCATTCCTTATTTTCTTGTACTAAAATTTATTGAATGCTTCTCATCTAGGTCCCTTCCATTTTCAGGCCTTGTATCAGTAATCGGCACAGGTTCTGTCAGCACTTCCTGCATCAACTGTCCATCAACTTGCAAAGATCCCCACAATTGCAAACAATGGAGTGGCCGTGAGGAGGAGCGTATTTTCGTCCAGTGCTCCTAGAGAAGTGGAAGGGCAACTGCCGGGTGAGCCTTGGGAACTGCCAGGCATCAAGAAAATTCCACTTGCCACTGTATTAAAAGGCATAACTAAGTATACTGTAAAGTTTATAAAAATATATATAGGTACAGTTACACGCTGTGGGTTTTCTTTCCTACTTGTGAACTTGTAACAGATCCAAAGTACCACTACACGAGTCAGTGAAGCATGTCCAATTACCTACAAACCCTCTGGACCAGCAAAGTTTGGTGATGGTCTACTTGAAAAGTTCTACAGAGCCTTGATTGATATGGATGGAGCAGAAATAAAAGGTTCTAATCCTGTGCCATTTGCCTGCACCAGCGATTGCCATGTCATTCGCCAGTGATGTCATTGCAGTGCATTTATTGTCCACTAGATGGTGATAAGAGCAAAAGATAATATCCCTGCTTTAAAAGCCCAACCCAATTTGTTTAATTTTTAAATATACTTTTCGTGCTAACATGGGGCGGAAAACTACTGTATCCAATATGCCATTGATTTGTTTCTCGGTAAGATGGGACATTACACTTTTTTGCTACATTAAGGTAGTTTTGGTCGCCTTGACCTTAAACTAATTAAACCTTAAACTTTATTTTTTGACAAAATGATTTAGATGCTGTCATACTTCTGTAACCGTGCACTTTAGGAATCGAGAAGCCTTGTTTCTTGGTAAGATGGAACATATTTCCAGGGGTATCCCTTTCTAAGGCATGTACAAATTTGAAAGGCTTGCTTTAGTGGCAGCTAACACCTGATAAAATATTTTTGTCTTGACACGCTTTTATTATTTTTTGAAAAATGCTTTAGGTGCTGCTATGCGGCAACAACACTTGAGGAGTCAGGAAGCATTTTTTCTCAGTAAGTTTTTTCCACACCCTAGTCACCTTGACCCCACATCCTTTTATTTTTTGAAAAATGCCTTAGATGCTGCCATATGGTTGCAACAGTCCACTAAAGAAACCGGGAAACCTTGTTTCTCTGTACATTGAAATAACGTCCCCTTTTTGCTACATTGTTGTCTTTTTGTTTAGAGGCAGAAATGTGGCTAAATACAGACACAAAGAAAAGGGTAGCCTTAATTTGCCACAATTTATATTAACTGCTATAATGTATACTCTAATAAACTGTATTTATTTATAATCACTACAGCATGTTTACATTTTATTGGTCTATACAATATTAAAAATAAAAGTACACTGCTTATTAAAGTATACATATTGAAAAGCTCAATAGCATTTAAACATGTTGTAATAATTATAAATAATGTTTATTCACGTTAACATTATAACAGTTAATGCAAAGTAAATCAGGGGGTTACTAGGTTAAGGATTCCCAATCCATTAAGTGGGCTGGTGCTACTGCATGGCAGCATCTAAAACATTTAAAAAAAAACCTTGGAGCCCAGGCAACAGGATTCCTCCAGAGTGATAGCTGTCACTGACAAAATCTTGTGAAATATGTGTGCAAAATGATGGTATGGGGGGGGGGGGGGTGAAAGTGATCTGATTTCTTGTGTCTGCATTAAGTCACATTCCTCATCTGCACCAAATGGCCCCCAATGTGGATGAAGTGGAATGAAGTCCCATCTTAATAAAAAAATCAAGGCTCCCCAATTATCTAAGTTGATTGTAGTGCCTACATAGCAGCATCTACAGCATTTTTCAGGAAATAAAAAAGTGGGGTGAGGGCGGTAGGATTTCTCCAGGGTAATCTGCCACATCTATCAGTTGCCACTGAAGAAAGCCTGTGAAACCTGCAAATGCCTTAGAAAGAGCCACCTCTATAATCATTCATGACCCATCTTGCAGAGAAACAAGATTTCCTGATTCCTTAAGGGGAGCATTTGAAAAAATACCCTGCACACGCCTTAAAAAGACACACATATACAAATGTGCGCAAAATGATGAGATTCGGTTGACAGGTCAAAGTGACCTGATTCCTTGCATTCAGACATGTACTGTATCTGCCTCATTGTAGCAGAGATCAAAAGATGTCCCATCTTACCAAGATACAAGGCTGACTGATTACTGAAGTTGACTGGTGCCGCCGCATGACTACAGATTCTTTAGAAAAGGTCACTTCTGGAAACAGGGTTGTGGCCTTAAGAATTTTTCCAAAAATAAAAATGTTGGGTTGAGGTGACAGGATTTCTCCAAGGTGATAGCTGCCACTGAAGGAAGTCGGTGAAGCCTATTTATACATATACAAGGGGCCACTTCCATAAACAATGGTGCAGCTGCAAAGCTCATATAAAGCCAGAAAAGGAAAATGACATGTTATTTTCACTGTTGGAAAAACAACCTGATATCGCTGGCTATAGATGGTGCATCTCTTTTGCCTCCAGAACCACACAAAAATGGGGTCTAACAGCCACTATGAACCAAGAACCAAGAAACAAGGCTGACCGATTACTGAAGTGGACTGGAGCCGCCGCATGGCTACAGATGGATACAGATACTCCAAGGTGATAGCTGCCACTGAAGGAAGTCCGTGAAGCCTATTTATACATATACAAGGGGCCACTTCCAGAAACACTGTTACAGCTGCAAAGCTCATATAAAGCCAGAAAAGTAAAATGACATGTTATTTTCACTGTTGGAAAAACAACCTGATATCGCTGGATATTGTTTGGTGCATCTTTTGCCTCCAGGACCACACAGAAATGTGGTCTAACAGCCACTATGAACCAAGAAACAAGGCTGACCGATTACTGAAGTGGACTGGTGCCGCTGCATGACTACAGATTCTTTAGAAAAGTCCACTTCTGGAAACAGGGTTGTGGCCGCAGGGCTGCATCCCTAGAACTTTACCAAAAATAAAAAAGGTTGGGTTGAGGTGACAGGATTTCACCAAGGTGATAGCTGCAACTGAAGGAAGTCCGTGAAGCCTATTTATACATATACAAGGGGCCACTTCCAGAAACACTGTTGCAGCTACATGGCTGCATTTAAAGCAAAAAAAGGAAAATTAAATGGTATTTTCACTGTTGGAAAAACAACCTGATATTGCTGGCTATTGTTAGGTACATCCCTCATCTCTTGCCTCCAGGACCACGCAAACATGTGGTCTAACAGCCACTGAGTCTACTGGAGCTCTCGTCGTGAGCAGACACAGCAAGCCTTAGTGGTCTCACAGATGACTCTGAACACAGAAAAGCATGCGCAAGACCCATAAAACTGCGCCATGGCATGCCCTTCCCAGCTCAACTACAACTCCAGGTGTTTAAGCAAAGACAGCAGCTTCATTTAGTATACATAAGCTATTTTCATATATTGCTTATTTTACACTGTTCCGTAGTAGTATAAGGTGGAAGGATTTTAGTGTGTGCCTAGACAGGGACTTAAAATAGAACATCTAGTTTTAAATACAGATGTTTCTAAAAAGTTACAGAAGGATTGTTCCTTCAATGTAAAAATACATAATTCTGCTGAATAGAACCTTAATTCAGAAGTTTACTGTGATTAAAGTGGACCAACACCCAGGATTTTGACTATCCTGGGTTTTGGTCTACTTCGGTGAAACCCCCCAGAAAGCCCCGAAAACTCACCTATCCGTGCTCCCACGTGACTGCTGCAGCCAATCCCCGCCGGCGGACAAGCGGGAGGCAGCAACGAACAAGAGAGCGTGCCCGCCACCGCCTCCCGCACGTCACTCTTACAGGGCGCGCGCCCGCGCCGGCCATTCACAAACGGCCGACGCGAGTGCTGCTAGATCGAGGAGCAGGTAGGGATTTAGGGCTTTCTGGGGGGTTTCACACTCCGATCGGGGTGCCCCGCAGTCAGGGAGCTGATTGGTCCGGGAATCTTATAGGGCCGATCAGGGGAGGGTGTTGGTCCACTTTAAAGTCCCTGTCTAGAAACACACTAACTTTCTATCCGCTTATCCCCTGTGGGAGCTCAAAATCTTCGATTTACATGTAAATACCTTGTGTATTCTAAGTGAAATTGCTTCCTTTGCTTTAATTTTGGGGTGTGGCTGAGCTGGTTTTTCATGGAGCAACTTTATAAGTCATGGATTGTCGTGCTTGCTCATGCTGAGAACACGGGTGACAGAGGAATTAAATTCAAAGTAGGGCATATAATACAGTTATAATACAATACATATATAATACAGTTAAATAATATGCTTAGCACCTTGCAGACATCCTTTTGCCACCTGAAAAAATTAACTTTCAAAAATTATATCGAGAGTAAACTTTCCCTTTAAGAAAGGTTTTACTTTTTTCCTATCTAGAGTGTAAAGGTGAGTTTTTACATTAAGTTATATTGAGTTAGATTTTATGTAATAAAGAAATGGATAAAATAATAACCATAATAATAATAACCATTTACTGATATAACCTTATTACTGCTTGTCCTTCATCTCCTCCCAGAATTATAGCCAGGGGGAGAGATGGGAAGATTTGCTGGAGTTGAGCAATACAATACTACTCTTCAGCTGTGAAATTGATTAATAATTTGGAAATGAAATCAATGTTAGCTTTGATTATACAATGGTGCCACTCCAGGAAACACACCCTCGTTTTCTGCACAGTGATCCTGCTGGGATTAATAGGCAAGGCAGACTTCTTTTAAAACATTATATAAAGCTGACCAAAACCCCATCCGAGAGTCTAAAATGCAGCCCGTGGCACTCTCTCCATTCAGATTTGTATAAAGCCCCCTGTAGGATCAAAATGACGGGGGGGGGGGCATACATTTAGGCTTTATGGCGCTGCAAGATCTTGGGAGAAGTTCGACTATCCTTTGTGATATGCCCCATGTGAATACTTTTTGTTTTGTTTTAAGGAAGCACTCTCTGCCCAAAATATTCATAATGGGGGGGGGGGGGTGTAAGACCAGGGGCAGATTATGAGGAGGATGCTCAGCCGGGGGTCTCCAGCACTTGCCCTGCAAAGGGGGCCTCCAGCAAACTTTGAGTTATGGTCTGGTCCAGAAGGCTTTTCAGTCTTTGGTCTGCTTTGGATGGGCCATGAGAACGGCAAGAAAGCCATCGGCGGCAGTGGGAACCCCCTGCTTCTGGGCATCCAAAGCCACTACAGTGCAGGACGGAAAGTCGCCGTCAGCACTGCTACAGTGATGGGTGCGCTAGCTGTCAATCGGTGGCCACTCACTGCACATAAGCCACCAAGCACAGCTGCTGGCAGCTTAATGCAGGGAACTGTTTTATGCTGGACCAGCTGTGTGACTACACTACAACCCCACCCAAAATGACAAAGCATGGTGGCACAAAGGACTCAATCTGACATTCCACTAAGTAGGTAGGTGCCAGACAGCCACCAATCAGTTACTTGGCTGGACTATTATTTTAATGGAAAAAAAATATTTTATTTGGGGACTCCAGCAAATTTTGTGCCCAGGGGCCTCCACCACAGTTAATCCGGCCCTGCCTAAGATACATGGAAGTCTGGTGTGTGGTTGATCTCTGACCTACAGGAGCAGCTATTGCAGCTATAGCAACTATACATACACAGAGGATGACATTATTGAAATCTATGTCTGCAGCGGACACTTCTTCATTCTTAGCGGTTGTAGGGGATGTTCATCTCTAAGTCAAAGTTCATGGAGACGGCTTGCTTACGTGGCTGAGCATTGTTTTATATTAGTCTTCGACTCAGCTCTCATTGATCCCGGAAAATGTATCGCACAAATCATTTTGCACTAAACTGCTGAATCAATGAAGAAATCTTCTGGAAAATTTATATTAAAAGTCGCTGTTTGCTTAAATGAATTTCCTGTGCCCCGTATTGAATATTCCGGCTGACGAATTGAGCGGGTTTAAATTCGAACATTGCCGACCTATTAAAGAATGAATTCTTAAATCAAACTTGTGCCATTTATGAGTGAAATGAGATTTTCCCAGCGATGGGCAGGAGGCGATATCAATCACGCGGGTGATTTTATACTGTACAATAAACAAGATATAACTCTTTTACGGACACAACAGGTGCCTTAAATCTTCTGATGCATCTTGTATTCATCTGATGTGTATTTTAGCGTATTACGTCCAATAACTAGCCGCGTTCCAAAATTGAATATAGATTTTCAAAGAAGAATATGACTGCACATTACAGAAGGCTTTATAGACCGGGATTGTGCTTCCGAGATGAACTTCTGGCGAGAAAAACACTTTGAATGAAGCACGGCAGATGAGATCCGCTTTGTTCACTGCTACCCTGTTTAAACATTGCCATACGCACTGTTTAAAGCTGAACTATCTTATTCTTTATGGAGATGTCATCCATATCTGTGCAAAGAAACCAATGACACCCTTGAAGTATAAGGGCTAGCTTTGGTGCCATCTATTGACTATTGCCACCTCACCTGTCATTACAATTTTGTGGTAGCAGAGGCATATGATCTGGTCGGGTGCGATGGCTAGCGGTGGTGCTGCCTATCCCAGGCTTTCCACTCCCTTTCATGTCCTACATTCCCAATTTGCAATTCCTAATGAATGTCTGTTAACTACATATTATTATATATATTTTGGAGTATTTTGTCCCTGAGTCCTTGTGTTGTTCTCACTGCCACCCAGGCAGTAACCGGCAGGAGGGGTGTCACTGGAAAGGCAGGACCCATATGTAGGTCCGCAGCCTACGTTGTCTGCGTGTGGGAGCTCCGACGTCATCAGTTGCCGGGCAGGTTCCAGGCCTTCCTGACGGGGATGTCTTTCCCAACACCGGCAGAGGGCCGGCGGGCCGGGTTGCTAGGCAACTCCCCACGGGCTATCGGCAGTGACACAAGCATTGTCACTAAATGTTGAGTGTTAAACACTTAATGTGGACCAAAGCCCAGGATTTTGACTATCCTGGGTTTTGTTCCCTTTTGGAGTGAAACCCCCCAGATCGCTGATGCCAACTCACCTCTTCCCGGTCCTAGGGTGCATGCGCGGCCATTTGTCCAATCAGCAGGTTCGGAGCTGCTGATGTCACGTCGTCTAAGCCTTCGCCTAAGGCCAGCACCACGGGATAGCGGGGATGCGGCTGTGGCTCGCTCATGCACCGCTGGACCGGGAGACAAGGTAAGTGTATGGGGCGACCTGTCGGGTTTCACACAGTGGGGCATGCTGATTTTGGATGCCCTGGGGGGGGGATTCGATTGGCCCGTGAATCTTATAGATTCCTGGGCCGATCAGCGTGGGTATTGGTCCACTTTAAACGGAGTGATGTGGAGGGACACTGATATGATTCATTACTCATTAGTCATTTTTTAGTTATCTAAATGATTAAGTTGCAAAGGAGTTCACTTATTTATTAGCATATATATTCCGCACCACACAGTCAATGAATAATGACCAATGATCAGTAGTGGCCGTGCTTGCAGTTGGAAACTATTGCTCCTAACTTAAACAGGACCTTCAGCGTGATTTAATGAAAAGCCCAAACTCTTAAAAAACGGTTCCCCAGCATCTAAAATTAATATATTTTGCGTTTTTAGTCACTAACTTATTATTCTTTCCCCCACTGGGCTGCAACTCTGTTCAGAAATTTAGGATACGGGCGCCACCATCTTGACTCAGAAGCATCACACTTACTGAGGAGAGGAGAGTGGGATAAGGTACAGGGGGGCGGGTTATAGCTGTGCTTTGCTCAGACAGAGCAGAGCTGGGATCCGGTAAAGGTCAGCAATCCCAGAATGCAGAGCAGCACAGTCAGGGGGCACTTCCTGTTTGCAGGCTGCCTGATAAGATGGCGGCTTCCATAAACCACCATCTTGGATGTTTAAAGGCTTATAACATGCAGAAGATGCAGGTAGGATGGTTTTTAATGTGGACAATCTGTATGTACAGGGTGTGGGAAACATATAAGATAGACTCTTATTCAGAGTGAAGGTCCACTTTAAGTTATAACAGTATTAAATGATGGTACCAGCAACCACCTGAAATAGTTCCAAAAAGCAGCGCCCCCCTCCACCATAATTAAGAAATTCCACCAAATTTCATGAATTCATATTTATTGGATACTATCCTTTAAAAAAATCATATTAAGACACACAAATGTAAAAAACATACATCACAAACAGTTCATTTTTAGGGGTATCCCTAACGGATCCATAGTACAAGCAACAAGCCCCCAAGATTAATACAGATATTAAAACACAATGTATCCAGCTATAAAGTGCAAAATGCAAAACACGTACAAATTCCTGTGCCAAAATATATAAACATGTCTATGAATATTCCCACAATAACCAGCAAAACTAATGTGGCAAGATGAGCAAGACGCTAGCTTAAAGATTTCAGGTCCTCTTTAAGTCATTGTGATAATTATAAATTGTTTTCCTCAAAACAAACTTTTTTCTCATGCAAAGGAAATAGAAGAAAAAAGGAACCACATAGTGCAGCAAGCTTGTAAAGCAAAAGCGCAACCTACGCATTTATTCAATAGCACTCACCAAATTAAAAAAATACATGCATGTGTGGTCAAAGTTACAATCTGGTTCGCATTTAATCGTTTTGGTGTTGGATTCACAAAAGTTTTATTCAGCACCTATGGTGCACATACTCCGCGGGAAGGAGTAATTTCTGTTCTAATTTTGGGACAGTTTTGATATATTAATTAAGGAATTGAAGTCGTTTGGCTTACTACCTTATTATAGCTGTTGGGTTTACAGGTGCTTTAAGTGTTTACAAGAACCTGTGGGCATTAACTCTGCGTTTATCTCTATGGGTGCCTTGAAATATCTGAATCTGTGGCATATATCACCTGAACATGGAACATGGAAGGTTGTGTTTGGCGGCCAGTGCAGCCCTTGGGCTGGTTGCAAGACCATGTAGGTGTTTTCTTTGGGTTTATCCATACATGGGTCCAGGGATCTGATGATGGAGAACATTGTCACCTAACTGATTAAGAACCTGGAACATTGAGTTTAGCTGCTTTGGAGCTTTAACTCAAGATGACTCCATGGCCTCTTGCTATATCCAGAGAAACCAATGTAGGCCTTGAGGTATTTTCAGTGTTTGCAAGGACATGTAGGAGTTAACTTTGTGTTTACCTGGGATACCTGAATGACCACTTCGGAAGAATCTGAATAGATTTGCCTTTCAGAGATACATTGATACTTCACTAAGATACGGAAGCTGTCACGTCCCCTCCCCGTGGCATCACCTGTGGCGCTGTTGTATTTTCAATGCCCGAATTTCCTTTTTAGCAGCATCCTCTTGGAAAAAGCAGCTCTGATAACAGATATGTGTGCTTGTAGCTTAGGGCTCAGAGGGCCAGTGGCCGGCCCCTGGCTCTAAAGTTTAACAGCCCACCTAGGCATTGGACTCTTCTTTACTCCCTTGGCCAGTAAGGGTGCAGGTAAATGGGCGGGGGGGGGGGGGTTCCGCAAGTCACCCGTTTGCTGACAGGTGACTTGCCAGCCCCTCTTGCCCTTTGAATTGGTATAGGGGTCTCAAGGACTCCTTACCAGTTTACAAGTGGTTAAAGTGAAGAAAACACCACACATCAATACACATCAGTACTTATATCTTTCTCAACGGGTGCCATCCCATGCCATGTGCCACTTCCCTATGCCACTCTCTGCTGAGGATATAGATTCTCCGCCCCACAGTGGGCCCATGTCTCTCAGTCCAGCTGTAGCTGTAGTAAGAGACATGACGGGGGTAAGGCCAGCACACTCCTTAACTATAAATAGCAGTGCCGTTGCTTGGCCCAGTCAGCCCCAATCCCCATTCCCTTGTAGGAGTGTATGCCTAAAGCTCTCCCTCCCTACCTGCCCTCCAGCCAACTTCGCTACCTGCCCTCCCACCTACCTACCCACTCACCTATCTTCCCAACCACCACCTTCCTATCTACTCATCTACTTACCCAACTATATATCTGCCTACTTACCCACTCACCTACCTACTGACCTATGTATCCACATGTCTACGCACCCACCTGCCTACCTATCCTAAATTCCTATCTAATAGGATTTCCTATTTATTCCTATCTAAACCCACATACTGCTCTACCTGACTACCACATACATGTCCCTCTGAGTACCTACCCATCTATCTGCCTACCCACCTACCTGCCTGCTCACCCACCTACCTACCCATTTTCTACCTGCCTATGCAACTAAATGCCCACTTACCCACCTACCCACTCACCTATATGCCTGCTTGCTCACCCACCTACCTTCCTAAAATAACCTACCTACCTAGGAGATACCTGGAGGTCAGCTTTTTTGGTGGGTGGGGTCCACACACACAGCACAGATGGTTTTAAACAGGAGCACAGCTTATCCACTCATAGTAGAAATTGTCTTGTGTTTTGTTTCTTAGTGGCGTTGGTTACTGACATACATCTAAGATGACCACCGCTTTCCATGAGTGAGGACCAGGGCCGGCGTCAGCACCCGACAAACCCGGCCAGGGGGGCCCACAGTTGGCACAATGTGGTTAAAGAACTTAAACTTTTGTTGCCACTAACTTTGCATCGGGCCCCCCCCCCCTAATGAGCCGGGCCAGGCTGAGCTGTGCTCTTGCATTGGCGGTGCAATTGCCCCATCCCTTAACCTCTGCTCAATCCTGCACTTGCAACAGGAAGTACTGCACACACTGGAAGAAGATAATGCAAGTTACACAGTGCACACACTTCCTTTCTCTGTCTCTCTGCTCCATCCATCCCTTTCTCCTCAGCTCTGCCCCATTGGTTGTATGTCACCTCTGCCCCATCCATCCCTATCCCGTGAGCCCTGATTCATCCATCCATGTCCCCTCAGCTCTGCCCCATCCATCCATGTACCCTCAGTTCTGCCCCATTCATCTCTGTCCCCTCCACTCTGCCCCACAACCCTGTCCCATCCACCCATCTACCCTCAGCTCTACGCCTCTCCATCCCTGTCCTTCCAGCTTTGCCCATCTACCCCTGTTCCTTCCAGCTCTGCCAGTCTATCCATCTCTCTTCCAGCTGTGCCCATCGACACCCCCCACCAGCTCTACTCTGCCATTCCTGTTCTTTTCATTTTACCCATCCATCCCTCTTCCTCTCAGCTATCTCTCCATCCATCCATTCCTGCCCTTCTTGTTTTGTCCATCCCTCTTCCTCAATTCTCTAAGCTCTTCTTAGTTTTGGCCATGGAATTTATAGACCCCTGATCCGCGACTCTCCACCAGAAAGGGGCCCAATGAGACCACGCCGCCCGAGGGCCCACATAAACCTGGAGCCGGCCCTGGTGAGGACACTCCTAGTGCCAGCACTGCCAGCTGGCACTAGAAGTGTCTTGACTCATGGGAGCTAGCAGCCATCTTTCTGTAGCCGATTGCTGACCAGGAAGAGTATCGCAAGGGCCGAGGTGAGTTACAATAGCGCTTCCTGCTGCTGCACCCTTAGGGGAAGATTTCTGTATTCGGGCCGAACGCCAAACTTGAACAGGGCTTTCTGGCTGAAGTCTGGCGCTGACCAGGAAGAGGATCGCGGGGCTGAGGTGAGTTAAAGCAGCGGGGGTGATTTCAATGTGGACTTCTGGTTTGGGTACCCAAACATTTATTCAACATTCGGTCAAAATTGCCGGACCAAAACTTTGGGGCGTTCGATCATCCCTACTTATGATGTGTGTGGATGCTTTGACCCATCATTCAATGTTTTGGGAATATATTAACTTGGTTAATGCTACTGTTTCCCAAAGACTGACTCAGCAGACAAGCAAATCTTCACTGTAAAAAAACTGCTTGCATGTGCCACTAATTTGGATTGTCAAAGTTAGGTTTATTTAGTTTGGAAAAGAGACACCTGAGGGGTGACCTAATAAATATGTATAAATATATACGGAGTTAATACAAAGATCTGTCCCGCAATCAATTTAAAGTGTAACCATAACCCAAGGGCAGTCACTAAGGTTAGAGGAAAGGAGATTCCTCCAGTGACATAGGAGGGGATTCTTCTCTGTAAGAGCAGTGAGAACTTGCTGCCAGAGGAGGTAGTCATGAACAATGCATAAGCGTTCAAAAGTGGCCTGGATGCCTTCCTGGCATGTAATAGCATTTCCAACTAGGGCTACTAGACCACTGGAAGGAGATAAACGGGATGAACTGGATGGACTTCATTCAGCCGCACTTACTACGTTACTATGGGGTTTATTTATCAAGGGCTAGCGCCAGGTAGTGTCTGACGAGCGCCAGGTCCCGCCAGCTAACGGCGGCTACCGACTCAAGTACGCCCGGCGGTTGTCACAATGACGCATTTATCACGCTAAATGAGGCTAGCGCCGGCGAGAGCGTCAGCTAGCGCGGGATTCATCATGTAGCCGACTGCAACGAACGGCGCCGCTGATAATCCCATCACAGCGACAGGTATGACCTGGCGCTCCCTGGCGTTGTCCAATGCATTTCAATGGAGCAATCTTTAAATAATCATAATTAATTGCTTTTTTTAATTTTTTTTTTTTTTTTTAATGTCAAAAATTCTGTGACCACTTCTGCAATGTTAGGATTTTTTTTTAAGTTAAAAAAAAAAAAAAAAATATTAAAATTGTGCAGAATTGATATTACAGGTCTGATATTAATGTATTCATATTACAAAATGTTTAGAAACACTTGTATAATTTTTACATTAAAAAAAAAAGGTTGTTTGGGGGTTAAAAACTACTTTACACACATCGCCGCCAGCGCTCTGGGGTTTAAAAAAGGAATTCACAGCGCGAGAAATTTTTGAGCGTGATTTGTTAATGAATCTGCAGCAAGCCGTTCGCTCTGGCCATTCGCTGTCAGGCGCACCCATACACGCGGAACCTGTGAAACAGCGACCCCTAACCCCGTATTCAACATTACCGCACACCGACTGAGTTGCTGTCAACAAGCAAACCCTGGCCAAGCACAGCGAATACTAGCTAGCGCTGTGAAAATCACGCTACTGGCGCTCATCTGTTGCTACCTGGCGCTATTAATGAATCAGCCTGCCCGTTCAATATAATTGTGACTGGTTGCTAGGGGCACACACACACACAGACACACACACACACACACACACACAGATTAAGCAGCACTAATATAGACAATACAGTAAGTCTATTACAAAAGATCAATATAGAAACAGTAATTCAATGTCTTTGATGCCAAATAAACACGGCAATTATAACTAGCAAACCAAATTCACTGAAAATTATTTAGCGCTCCAATTTCACATCACTCCAATTACGGTCTGCTTTGGATGTCCCGTTATTTTTACGCAGCAAGACACTAATTATCAAGCTCACGCAACAAAAAAAAAAAGGATCAATGTGTATTTTATCCCCAGAGACTCTTAGGTTTATATTATTAAATAAATATTACTACTCAATTGATAAAATCTGCTTAAAGTGGACCAAAACCTATCCTGGGTTTTGGTCCTTGCCCCCGGGACACCCGGATCTGACTTACCCTTCCCTTCATATAGCTCATGAGCGACCTCTCATCCAATCAGCAAGCTGACGGCCACATCCCCCGCTACCCTTTAACAGGGAGCGTGCCCACGCCTGCCAGTCACAATTGCCTGTGGCGGGTACGCATAGTGGGGATAGTGGGAATGCAGACCCTGCTCACACATGCGCATTTGGCCCGAGAAAGAAGGGGAGTTTCGGGGTGATCTGGGAACCAAAGTCTGTGCGTAGATTTTGGTCCACTTTAGTATTTCCTAAGAGTCTCATTCATCCCGGGTCATCGGTAAACTTACCTTCCCCGGCAGCTCCTGTGACATGGTGATCGCGGGCACTGCATCCTGGCTTTCCTCTAGCTGTGCGCATCCCCCGTGTTCAGCTATTCGTAGAGGCTGGGCACAGTGGATGCACACAGCTAGAGGGAAGCCAGGATGTGGTGGCGGCGATCACTGCGTCAAAGGAGCCGCCGGGGAAGGTAAGTTTACCGATGACCCGGGATGAATCCGGAGTCTTTTAGGGATAGTCAAGCGTGAAAGACGAGGGTGCAGCCAGCTTCCATTTCGGGTCACTTTGCACCTTTGCGTGTCCCGGGCACCTTAGCTAAACGGCGATCGTAAACGTTTTTTTTTTTTTAAACTGGGCAACCGCTGAGCCAGCTGCAGAAATGGGTTTTGCTCCACTTTAAGGCGGACCAAAACTCACTGAACTTGTAAAATACATTTGGCCAAAGCCCATGCCGATACTCCATTCTTCAGGTCTAGAACTAGATATTTTCACTTTTCAAATTGTCCTGGGACACTTTTTTTGCTGTCCCTCTCTGTAAGATGCCAGGTGATCAGTCATTGCATAGATCATGACATCATCATGACATCATTACCACACACAGCAGTGGCAATGAATGGAGGAGGCGGAGCTTTACAGCTAAAACAGGCGCCATTATCTGGGATTAGAGTGAAGCAGGAGCAGTGAAAATTGCCAAAAGGTTCTCTTCATGAGGGAGCAATTCAGGGGATGCTAGTCAAAAATGTAGGTTTTGGTCCACTTTAAGTATTTTTTTTATATGGATAATATAGTATCTAGTATATATTAGTATTTAATACCAATAGCTTCAATTGTACCTTTTGATTTGACATCCATTTTGACAAATCCAATAGCATAAATAGACGGCATATTTTAATTCATGTTAAGAAATCCTGTTAAGTGAATGTTACCCCATTGATTTTAATAAAGCTGGTGAAGATCTGAGAACAAAGGGAAGTATCGGTTCTTTAATTAGTAAAGGATTTATTCAATAACTTATTGGACAAGTTAATTACAAGACTTAATTTTGCCATTGAAAGCTTTAGCCCCGCACACCTCCAAAAGCAAGCAGCCGGACAGTCGCATTGCGCGGAGGTGATGACCTTGCGATAACCTATATGTTCATCAGTCACATTACTGTCCCCAGTAATGATAATGCCAATGCTCTGGAAGAAAAGGGGCCCGGCCTCATCTGTATTCAAATTACACTCAGCCAAACAGCGGCTACATTTCCAGCAATAACTCAGCAGAACACTGGCAAAAAGGAGAGGCTGAGGTCCTTTCATGCAGATTGGCCATTATCATTCCTTAGCACCGGACAGGTCTCCTGAAGAAGAACTGTTATTGGAAATATCCATCAAAATGATGCAGACTTAAATGGTCAATTTAAATTAATTGGAAAGAAAAAGGGTTCAGGGGAGTCTATTCCCTGTTTAGTAAAAAGAAAAAAAAATCAGACATATAAAAGGCATTTCACATGGATAGCACGGCGAAGAAGGAATGGCTATGAGAAAAAGCAAGCGTTATGGCATTTGGAAATTCCTGATGATTTTCATGGAGCACTCAAAAGCCTCTTTGTCAGGGCTGGCGTCAGCACCCGGCAAGGCGGGCTGCTGCCGGGAGCCCCCACTCTCTGGGGGGCCCACTGACAGGGACGGCCTTTGGGGTGTGCGACGGCGCTTGACCGGCAGCGGCCTGGGAGGGCACCGGCACAGCTGGTGCCCACATCTCCTTGAATGGCGGGGATCCACACAATAGGGCATCTCGATTTAGATTCCAGGGGAGGAAGTGCTGGGTTTTGTTCTGCTTTTAAGTTGCCCACCCCAGCTGCTTTCCTATCCCTGGGGCATCCCAATCTGTGATACCCTACTGTGTGAAACTCCCTGGGATCGCTGGCATACCCACTATGCAAGCAATTCCATCCCTGAGTTTTGGTCCGCTTTACAGGGGCATCTCAACTTGGGATGCCCCTGTTTGAGAACCAGAACCCCCATGTTTGACCAGTAACTCAAACTGGTGATCCCACAATGCATTTACAACTTAGCCAAACCACAGTAAGTGGTGCACCGCTAAAATTATATGCTATATATTGTGCTACACTGTAAGAATAAGACAAGCATCTACAATGGGCTCATGGGACATAGCCCAGAAACCCAATTAACAGGAGCACCACATGGTTAAAAATATGATTACATTTATTGAAACACTAATCAGAAGACACACACACAAAACATTACAACACTGACAATTTAAAACACTGCATATCCCTTATTTCATCCAGTGCTACAATTGTAGCGAAAATATCTGGGCAACTCCTATACTGTCCAAACAATATTAAATCCCGGACCTGTAAGCTCTATTTTTGTGCCGGCACAAACCCTAATTGCCCACTGTCTAAAAGGATTCCTAATGATAAAGTGACTGTGCAAAACAACTGGTATATAGTAACATAAACATCAAGATAACATATCCAATATTAATTCCAATGTGCAATGTGCAAACAGTGATTCAATACAACAATAGTAAAACTACATACATATTAAAAAAATACGAAGTGTAAAAGGTATAAGTATATATCAAAAAAGTTGGTCATGGATACAAGAAACACAACTAATCAGTGCAACTAGTAATGACTATCAAACCAAGAAACAGAGACCAATACTCAGCCTGGCACCGGGTAAGGACACAAAAGTATGGAGCAGGGAGTCTGCAGAGGGGACACCTTCGAACGCGGCCGCCCGTGCCGCTTCCTTGGGTGAGTAAATAGTTTAAGTCAAACCTGCTTAAATACCTGTCAAAATGCACCTCAATTACCGCCATTCCACAGGTGCTGCTCAGACGCATCAGCGTCGCAGCACAGGTCCGGCGCGGCGGATGTGACGTAGCGGATATGACGTCACCTCCGTATCTCTAATATTGCTGGAACGCATCTGCGTTGCAGCATACATCCAGCCCAGGGGAAATGACGTCACCGGCTGTGACGTCCCATCCTTTCATCGGTTCAGATGCTGATGGATGTTTGCATCATGTGGGGGTGGGACCTCGCAACCCGGGCGAGCAAACCCCGCCTCGCCCACCACACCCACTCCTGGCTGGCACATCCCCCATTAGGCTGCCCACTCATGCATATCTTGTAAAGTCTTACTTTGTGCGGCCACTCATAGGTCACCCCTGTAGGGGCCAGACGAATAGAATCCGTCATGGGTCATGAGTACATTTGTGGGCGCACAAGGAAAGGGGGGGGGGATTTTACACAGGGCGCCTCCCCGAGCAGGGGCGCCACCCACATTCCCGGGGAAAATTACTATTTAAAGTGCAAAAAAGCAGGAACACACTGTGCCTCCATCAACTCAAGTCAAATATCTATCTAGATAAGAATAATTGGAATACATTAGTCTGGCCATAACTATATATTAGGTGCCGTTCTATGCTGCATGCCCATAGCTGGCATATCTACCATTATAATGTTTGGTTAATAAGCCCAACGGGAAAAGGAGGGAGAGGAAGGAAAAGCTGGAAGAAAAAGAAGGGGAGCAGGGAAAGAGGAAAAGAGGAAAGGGAAGAAGGGGAATGGGAGAAGGGGAAGGGAGGGAATGGGAAAAAGGAGAAAAAAGGGGGGGGGGAGGGCGGGCGGGAACCCACCAAAATTGTTGTTAAGAAATTAAGGGGGGACCCCAGACCGTGTCCTCCAATGATATAATGTCACCACCTTTAAGGTCAAGAGAACCCACACATATGTGTTTGAAAAACCAATGGATATAGCATTATAAAGCCCACAATCTGGGTATAGTTATGTTGGTGCATAGGTAGATGTATTGAGACTTCATGCTGTTATGATTAGGGAGGTAGTCTTCCAACGTCCAGGTCCTACAATTGGCCAATGAGGACCACTTCATGGGAGCTTCCATCCACCACCAAGTGCTAAAAAAGAATATTGAAAAGAAGGAGGAGAAAAAAAATTAGAAAAGATGGAAAAGAAATTTAAACATGCTGATTATGAACTAAACCAATAAAAAGAAACAAGTGAAAACACAAGTTCTATTTTTAAAAAAAGAAGGGGGGAAGAAAATTGTGATGACCCCCAACATACATCAACAAGACCCAATAACAAACACCTCATGCACAACAGCTCACCCCCTGCATCAGCACCCAACTGGAGGGAGCCGGATGCTACAGGAGATGAAGCTCATGTGCATGAGTAGTCCACATAGTGCACAATCTAAGAGCACTCCCTGACCGCAAGGGGTGCAATATGACCCAGCTTTACCCCATATCTATTGCCAGGAACAACAACATAAAAATCAAGAAACCTAGTGAGAAAGCACTCCCAGTTTATGTGATTAAGTAAAGGCCAATTAATGTAGCCAACCCATTGGAAGAAACAGATCTCCCTTAACCCCTCAAAGTGGTCAACTACACCCCTCAGTGCTCACAACAATACTATAGCACTTTAACCCAGAAACGGAGTAAACGCCCAGTCTTCATTCAAACCCTTCGGACTACGGGTATCAAGTTGGAAAATCCACCTGAGCTCCCTTTGTTGGAGACGCCTTTTCAGGTCACCACCACGTGGACCTACGGATACTTTTTCTACTCCCACAACTCTCAATGTTTTGGGGTCCCCCCCATGTCTTGCCAGAAAGTGTGCTGCCACCGGGGAAATGCTCTTACCCGATGCCTTATCCCGACTGGCCAGCCGGATATTTGATAAATGGGCTTGGATCCGGGTCTTCAATGTGTTCTGTGTCTCTCCTACATAGGCCAACGGGCACCCACACTGTAACAAGTAAATTACAGACCGTGTCCTACAATTGATAAAGGAATTGATTTTAAATCGTCTACCAGTCTGTAAGTTGGTGAAATACTTCGTTTTTTCAACATGTGTACAAACAGAGCAATTTGCACAGGGTGCGCATCCTGGTACGATGTTCTTTTGCAACCAGGTCCCAGATGGAGAGAAATGGCTTCTACAAAGATGATCCTTCAGATTTGGGGCTCTACGGGCCGTAAGTAAGACTCTAGGACCTACTATTTCTTCCAGTGTTGGTTCCGCAGAAAGTATGTGCCAATGTCTAGATAGGATACCATGGATATCCCTCCATTGTTTGTTGTAGTTCGTCACAAAGCGTATCCCATCCGATGTTATTCTGGGGGGTCTATCCTGTCGAGGACGATCCCTCAACAGTTCCGTCCTGTCCGATTCCTTAGCCCTGACATATGCCTGTTTCACAACCCTGTGGGGGTATCCCCGTGCCAAGAATCTCTGGGTCAAATCATGTGCCTCTTTCTCGAAGTCTCCAGGATTCGTACAGTTCCTCCGAGCTCGGAGAAACTGTCCATAGGGGATCCCTCTTTTTAGATGTGGGATATGTGCACTGTCATACCTCAAGAAGCTGTTAACAGCCGTAGGTTTTCTATAGAGGCTGGTATCCAGCCTACCATCTGGTCTTAAGGTTAACTTAACATCCAAAAATGTTACCTCTGTAGTCGACATATTCCAGGTGAGGGTGATGTTAAGTTCGTTGTGATTCAGCCCAATGAGAAATTCTTGACAGGAAGACTCCGTCCCCTGCCAAAAGATCAAAATGTCGTCAATGTAGCGGTACCACCCCAACAACGCCTGGAATATGTCGACTACAGAGGTAACATTTTTGGATGTTAAGTTAACCTTAAGACCAGATGGTAGGCTGGATACCAGCCTCTATAGAAAACCTACGGCTGTTAACAGCTTCTTGAGGTATGACAGTGCACATATCCCACATCTAAAAAGAGGGATCCCCTATGGACAGTTTCTCCGAGCTCGGAGGAACTGTACGAATCCTGGAGACTTCGAGAAAGAGGCACATGATTTGACCCAGAGATTCTTGGCACGGGGATACCCCCACAGGGTTGTGAAACAGGCATATGTCAGGGCTAAGGAATCGGACAGGACGGAACTGTTGAGGGATCGTCCTCGACAGGATAGACCCCCCAGAATAACATCGGATGGGATACGCTTTGTGACGAACTACAACAAACAATGGAGGGATATCCATGGTATCCTATCTAGACATTGGCACATACTTTCTGCGGAACCAACATTGGAAGAAATAGTAGGTCCTAGAGTTTTACTTACGGCCCGTAGAGCCCCAAATCTGAAGGATCATCTTTGTAGAAGCCATTTCTCTCCATCTGGGACCTGGTTGCAAAAGAACATCGTACCAGGATGCGCACCCTGTGCAAATTGCTCTGTTTGTACACATGTTGAAAAAACGAAGTATTTCACCAACTTACAGACTGGTAGACGATTTAAAATCAATTCCTTTATCAATTGTAGGACACGGTCTGTAATTTACTTGTTACAGTGTGGGTGCCCGTTGGCCTATGTAGGAGAGACACAGAACACATTGAAGACCCGGATCCAAGCCCATTTATCAAATATCCGGCTGGCCAGTCGGGATAAGGCATCGGGTAAGAGCATTTCCCCGGTGGCAGCACACTTTCTGGCAAGACATGGGGGGGACCCCAAAACATTGAGAGTTGTGGGAGTAGAAAAAGTATCCGTAGGTCCACGTGGTGGTGACCTGAAAAGGCGTCTCCAACAAAGGGAGCTCAGGTGGATTTTCCAACTTGATACCCGTAGTCCGAAGGGTTTGAATGAAGACTGGGCGTTTACTCCGTTTCTGGGTTAAAGTGCTATAGTATTGTTGTGAGCACTGAGGGGTGTAGTTGACCACTTTGAGGGGTTAAGGGAGATCTGTTTCTTCCAATGGGTTGGCTACATTAATTGGCCTTTACTTAATCACATAAACTGGGAGTGCTTTCTCACTAGGTTTCTTGATTTTTATGTTGTTGTTCCTGGCAATAGATATGGGGTAAAGCTGGGTCATATTGCACCCCTTGCGGTCAGGGAGTGCTCTTAGATTGTGCACTATGTGGACTACTCATGCACATGAGCTTCATCTCCTGTAGCATCCGGCTCCCTCCAGTTGGGTGCTGATGCAGGGGGTGAGCTGTTGTGCATGAGGTGTTTGTTATTGGGTCTTGTTGATGTATGTTGGGGGTCATCACAATTTTCTTCCCCCCTTCTTTTTTTAAAAATAGAACTTGTTTCTTTTTATTGGTTTAGTTCATAATCAGCATGTTTAAATTTCTTTTCCATCTTTTCTAATTTTTTTTCTCCTCCTTCTTTTCAATATTCTTTTTTAGCACTTGGTGGTGGATGGAAGCTCCCATGAAGTGGTCCTCATTGGCCAATTGTAGGACCTGGACGTTGGAAGACTACCTCCCTAATCATAACAGCATGAAGTCTCAATACATCTACCTATGCACCAACATAACTATACCCAGATTGTGGGCTTTATAATGCTATATCCATTGGTTTTTCAAACACATATGTGTGGGTTCTCTTGACCTTAAAGGTGGTGACATTATATCATTGGAGGACCCGGTCTGGGGTCCCCCCTTAATTTCTTAACAACAATTTTGGTGGGTTCCCGCCCGCCCTCCCCCCCCCCCTTTTTTCTCCTTTTTCCCATTCCCTCCCTTCCCCTTCTCCCATTCCCCTTCTTCCCTTTCCTCTTTTCCTCTTTCCCTGCTCCCCTTCTTTTTCTTCCAGCTTTTCCTTCCTCTCCCTCCTTTTCCCGTTGGGCTTATTAACCAAACATTATAATGGTAGATACGCCAGCTATGGGCATGCAGCATAGAACGGCACCTAATATATAGTTATGGCCAGACTAATGTATTCCAATTATTCTTATCTAGATAGATATTTGACTTGAGTTGATGGAGGCACAGTGTGTTCCTGCTTTTTTGCACTTTAAATAGTAATTTTCCCCGGGAATGTGGGTGGCGCCCCTGCTCGGGGAGGCGCCCTGTGTAAAATCCCCCCCCCCTTTCCTTGTGCGCCCACAAATGTACTCATGACCCATGACGGATTCTATTCGTCTGGCCCCTACAGGGGTGACCTATGAGTGGCCGCACAAAGTAAGACTTTACAAGATATGCATGAGTGGGCAGCCTAATGGGGGATGTGCCAGCCAGGAGTGGGTGTGGTGGGCGAGGCGGGGTTTGCTCGCCCGGGTTGCGAGGTCCCACCCCCACATGATGCAAACATCCATCAGCATCTGAACCGATGAAAGGATGGGACGTCACAGCCGGTGACGTCATTTCCCCTGGGCTGGATGTATGCTGCAACGCAGATGCGTTCCAGCAATATTAGAGATACGGCGGTGACGTCATATCCGCTACGTCACATCCGCCGCGCCGGACCTGTGCTGCGACGCTGATGCGTCTGAGCAGCACCTGTGGAATGGCGGTAATTGAGGTGCATTTTGACAGGTATTTAAGCAGGTTTGACTTAAACTATTTACTCACCCAAGGAAGCGGCATGGGCGGCCGCGTTCGAAGGTGTCCCCTCTGCAGACTCCCTGCTCCATACTTTTGTGTCCTTACCCGGTGCCAGGCTGAGTATTGGTCTCTGTTTCTTGGTTTGATAGTCATTACTAGTTGCACTGATTAGTTGTGTTTCTTGTATCCATGACCAACTTTTTTGATATATACTTATACCTTTTACACTTCGTATTTTTTTAATATGTATGTAGTTTTACTATTGTTGTATTGAATCACTGTTTGCACATTGCACATTGGAATTAATATTGGATATGTTATCTTGATGTTTATGTTACTATATACCAGTTGTTTTGCACAGTCACTTTATCATTAGGAATCCTTTTAGAGAGTGGGCAATTAGGGTTTGTGCCGGCACAAAAATAGAGCTTACAGGTCCGGGATTTAATATTGTTTGGACAGTATAGGAGTTGCCCAGATATTTTCGCTACAATTGTAGCACTGGATGAAATAAGGGATATGCAGTGTTTTAAATTGTCAGTGTTGTAATGTTTTGTGTGTGTGTCTTCTGATTAGTGTTTCAATAAATGTAATCATATTTTTAACCATGTGGTGCTCCTGTTAATTGGGTTTCTGGGCTATGTCCCATGAGCCCATTGTAGATGCACATTTACAACTTAGGGTAAAGTAATGAACAAAGGGGGGGGGGGGGAGTCACACACAGGGGCAGCCAAAATCAGGAGAATCTAGATTTGTTCAGACTCTGAGGTCAGGTTTAAAGGGGATTGGTGCGCTTTAAAGTAGAACAAAACTAGAGATTTGGTCCAAACAGCATGATCCTTAGGGAGCATCCAGATTTGGGACGTCTCTCAGTGATGTGACGCAACTCTTCTCCACAAAGGGGCCCCCTGAGACTATGCCGCCCAAGGGCCCACATAAACCTGGAGCCGGCCCTGCTCTTTGTGATGCTTTGTAAAACTGGCTGCCGTTCTACATACTGTAAGCATGCACGTAATTGCTTAGGGCAAAGGTTGCAATGTTTGGGGTGTTAAACTGGACCTTCACCCTGAATAAGAGCACATCTTGTATGTTTCCCACACCCTGTACATACAGATTGCTCACATTAAAAACCAACCTACCTGCATCTACTGCATTTAAACATCCAAGATGGCAGCACATGAAGCCTCAGGCTGTCTGCAAACAGGAAGTGTCTTTTGACTGTCGCTCTGCATTCTGGGATTGCTGGCCTTTTCCTGAAACTAGTTCTGCTTTGTCTGTGTAAAGCACGGCCATAACCCCCCTTCTTTCCTCCATATGTGATGCTTCTGAGGCAAGATGGCAGCGCCTGTATCCTAGAGTCCTGAACAGAGTTGCAGCCCAGTGGGGGAAAGAATAATAAGTAAGTGACTAAAAACTAAAATATTTTAGATGCTGGGGAATAGTTTTTTAAGGGTTTGGGCTTTTCATTAAATGATGCTGAAGGACCAGTTGGCTTGACTAGGTTAGGGATGTGTTGGATGGACTAGACTAGGTTAAGTTAATAGGAGGTGTAGGGGTTAGAGGACTAGTAGGAAATAAAATGTGTAGCTGGATGGAGGAGAGATGGATGTAGTACAGTGGGGTTGTGAGGGGTGGGGGAGCTTGTGGCAGAGGAGCTGTAAAGGGGTAGGTGAGCATGCAGGACAGGAGGGGCAGGGTTAGGTCTACTGGACACTGATGAAATGTGAAAGGAAGGATGGGCTGAGACAGAATGTAATTTGCAGGAGGTAGATGTATATGATTAAGGTAAATACAATGATTGGCTGGTTGTGGGCTAAAGTGGACCAAAACTCAGGATTTTGACTCTCCTGGGTTCTAGTCCTTGCCCCCAGGCCACCCCGATCGGTGGTGCCCTGCTGTGTGAAACCCCCCAGGTCGCCGAAACCAACTCACCTCTTCCCGGTCCTACGGCGCATGCTCGACCAATCACCATGGTTGGATCCGCTGACGTCACGACATCTAATCCTTCATCTAAGGCCAGCAGCTGAGCGTGCCATTCAGAAATGCCTGGCGCGGGCACACGCCCTGCTAGAGGGATAGTGGGGATGCGGGTGTGACTCACGCATGCAATGTTGGACCGGGAAAGAAGGTAAGTGTATGGGGTTACCTGGGGGTTTTCACACAGCGGGGCATCCGGAATCTTATAGATTCCTGGGCTGATCGCCGTGGGTTTTGGTTCACTTTAAGTGGCTGCCTTTGGATAAGTTATGCAGGGATGTTTCAGTTGAAAGCAGATGCAATGTATTTATATTTAAGTTGTTCACTGAACAAAAACTCATAAACTGCGGTGGGCCCAAGGTATTAAAAAGGACCAAAACCCACCCTGGAGATGGGGCACTCCGATCAGAACCCCCAGGTTGGCCAAAAGCTCACCTTCATTCCTGGTCCAACAGCGCATGCTCGAGCAGCAGTCGCATCCCCGCTATTCCTTTAGCAGGGGGCATGCCTGCGCCAGGCATTTGTGAGTGGCTGGCACGGGCACGCTCCCTGTTAAAGGGTAGCGGGGTAGCGGCCACCAGCGTGCTCGGATCTGCTCGCATTAGGCGAAGACGAAGGGGCTCGAGCGGATCCGAGCGTGCTGATTGGACAAGCAGCGGTGCATGCACAATAGGACTAGGAAGAGGTGAGTTTGTTCAAGCAACCTGGTGGATTTCACGCAGGTGGGCACCCCCGATTGGAATGTAATTGTAATTGGTTGGTTGGGTTGGGAAGGTTCATAGGTTCAGTATGTATGTTTCTGTGGACAGTTTCTGTTTCCTTGGTGTTCATATCTCCCAATACCTGACATGGTCAGTCCATGAGCCCTGGAAAATGTCTACAGATGTGTAATTGAATGTATTCTAATAGGGAACATGACACTATGGTATGGAGACAGCACAAGACACGACAGACAAGCTCTTCAAAGGTTGGTGGGCACAGCAGAATGCACCATTCATAATGATCTCCTTGATCTGCATACAACCTACAATAGTCGGAGTCCAGCCAAAGCCAGAAAGATCATGGCAGACCCCAAACATCCCTTCCCAACAATGATATCTTTATATTGCTGCCATCTGGCAAAAGGCAACGTTCTATGATACAACACTGAGGCCCTTATTTAACAAGGGATAGCGCCAGGTAGCGACTGGTGAGCGAACGGTAATGACGCTCACCGCCACGAGAATGCCGGCTCCCCTCCGCAATCACACATTTATCAAGCCGATCCTGCTTAGCGACTGACAGAGCGCCAGATAGCGAATCATTCATCATTATTCCAGCCTCACCCCACAGCGCCAGCGAGCGACCTTGAACAGCGACAGGTATGACCTCTCGCTACCTGGCGCTCTCCAATGCATTTCAATGGAGCAATCTTTAAATATTCATAATTAATTGCTATTCATTTTTTTTTTTTTTTTAAATGTCAAAAATTCTGTGACCACTTCTGCAATATTAGATTTTTTTATTTAAGGTAAAAAAAATAAAAACAAATTTGTGCAGAATTGATATTACAGGTCTGATATTAATGTATTCATATTACAAAGTGTTTTGAAAAACATGTTTTTTTTTTTTCAAAAAATATGGTTGATGGGGGGTTAAAAAACTACTTTTAACCCATCGCCGCCAGCGCTCTGGGGTTTAAACAAGCATTTCACAGCGCGAGAATTTTTGGAGCGTGATTTGTTAATGAATATGCTGGGAGCCGTTCGCTATGGCCGTTCGCTGTCATGCGCTCCCATACAGCGCGGAACCTGTCAAACAGCGACTCCTAACCCCGTATTCAACATTACCGCACACCGACTGAGTCGCTGTCAACAGCCGAACAACGGCCAAGCACAGCGAATACTAGCGGGCGCTGTGAAAATAACGCTACTGTCGCTCATCTGTCGCTACCTGGCGCTATTAATGAATCGGCCTCTTCTTCCTGCAAGTCATAAGGATCCTAAATCAAGCCAACACCAAGTCCAGTCACCATATATATTTGTTGCACTTTATCACTGCCTGGACTGTACAGTACAAGGACTCGATATTAGTAGCCTCGTTCCATTCACTTTCCCTCCCTAGGATGCTGTATATACCTTATATTCCGCATGTACATTTATCTTCTATGTATATATCCTACACTGTTGTATGAACATACATATACTGTATGGTTTATGCTTGTGACCAAACCTTGAATCTATGGGGGTCATTTTAGAAGGGATAGCGCCAGGTAGCGCCTCGTAGCGGTAGGCAGCATCTGGTGAACGCTGGGCGTTGTACGCAAAACCACATTTATGAAAGCAAATCTGGTGAGCGCCTCTAACAGCGCCATGTAGCGTCACATGTATTATTACAGGCGGCTCAGTGTATAGCGCCGGCGCTCTAGCTTTCAGAGCTCCAGGTATTAACTTTCGCTCAGTGTCGCTCTCCCATACATTTCAATGGCCGCTCATTTGCTTGTGTTTAAACAGCGTGTTTGACTTTTTTTTTCCTCAAATCATTGTGTGACGTCTCCTGGCTGAAAACAAACACTTTTAGAAACTTTTTTGACTTTTTATATTTTTATGCAGAATTATCATTACAGGTCTGGCACTAAAGTGTCAATGTCACAGTGTTAAAACAATGGTGGATATGTGTTCAAAAACTGGCTTTAATCACACAGCGTCTGGTGGTCTATGCTACAGCGACCAGCTTTAGAGCGCTGGCGCTGTGTGTGTGTCCTATTTTGATGTAAGTATGGTGTGGAGTGTCGATCGCACTGAGCTAGCGCTACCTTTTGCTCGCTGCAGCGCTGTACTGGTGTTTGAGCTCCCAACATACATCACATTCATCAATGCCAGGCAGTTTACTACAGTGACTGAGGCGCTATGTTACAGCGCCCGATACCCGCCTACAGGGTCAACTAGTGGTCGCTCTAAGTGCCGCTATACGGACGCTGCCGATACCTAGCGTTAGTAATGAATCAGCCTCCACATTTAGAGGTAAGCTGTGCAAAGGTTGAATGAATTCATTGAATTAATCCAACAGTTAGCAGTCAGTATAGCAGTCATGGGAAGGTTAGGGCTCACTACATTGTACTGAGCTAGATGGACTGGTATCAGTTAGACTGAGCAGTGGTTGTATGAAAGTGTAGTTTACGGCTTAATAACATTGATGTAATGCAATGATGAGCCATTGGGACGGTGGGACGGTATCTGTGGGTTAATGTAGTTTCGGGTCACTGGGATCGGGAAATAAGCAGTCCCCAAGGGAAGTACAAAAGACCAAGTGCACATTAGGGAGAATCGTGCATGACAAAGGGTTCTCTATAGATGCAAAGTCAGGGTGTTGTGTTATAATAGGACATCAGGGTAGATATGCCAATAACTAGTGCCCCCCCCCCCCCTAGTTTATCAGTGCCATAAGTCAGTTTGCAGGTGTCACTCACGATATTATAGGCATAAATGGGCAAGTGCCGGACCTCTGGAATCAGCCGTACCAGTAGAAGAGATGTTCCATGTACAATGTTATGTTATTCCTGAACCTTGTGAATTGTAAAAGTTAATTTAATGTGATTGAGACAGCAGAATATGTTCCATGAGCAGTCCTGTTTACAGCTGGACTTAGGACCAGAGGATGATCAGTGGCAATGGAGAAGGTGGCAACAAATAGAAGGTGACTGGTGGTAGTTAAAGGAGCACTATCACGAAATTGCGTAATATTAAAAACCCATATAAACCCATTGGCTAATGAGAGGAGGGGTTACTTATACACCCGAATTGAATAAAACCCCTGCCAAGCTTGGGGTGCCCCGCTACGTGAAACCCCCCAGATCGCCAACGTTAACTCACCTCTTTCCGGTCCTACGGGGCATGCGTGGGTGCTCATCCAATCAGCATGCACGGAGCTTGGACGTTACGTGGTCTAAGCGTTCGTTAAGGCCAGCGGCTCCAAGAAAGCTGGTGGGGCGCATCCCCCGCTTCCCTCTAACAGGGAGCATGCCTGCGCTGGGCATTCACAAATGTCTGGCATGGGCGCACACGCTGTTAGTGGGAAAGCGGGGATGCGGCTGAGGCTCGCGCATGCAACGTTGGACTGGGAAACAAGGTAAGTGTATGGGGCGACCTGGGGGGTCTCACACAGCGGGGCATCCTGAATCTTATAGATTCCCGGGCCGATCGCCGTGGGTTTTGGTTCACTTTAAGTGGCTGCCTTTGGATACGTTATGCAGGGATTTCTCGGTTGAGAGCAGATGCATTGTATTTATATTTAAGTTCTTCACAGAGCAAAAGAATCATAAACTGCGGTGGGCCCAAGGCACTAAAAAGGACCAAAACCAGCCATACTTGCTCCCCCTGGGGCACCTCGATCGGACCCCTCCCAGGTTGCCCAAAAACTCACCTTTTATTTCTGGTCCAACGGTGCATGCGCGAACAGCGGTCGCTAACAGGGGACACGCCTGCGCCAGGCATTTTTTAAAGGTAGGTGGAAGTAAACCCTCCCCCTCTTGTCCTGTCTGTCCTCATCATTATTATCTGCTGCACTGGCAATATAGCTGAGTATCTTTTATATGGACATATTGATATATATGTTGTTTATTTTTGTGTCTCATTTGTTTCAATTGTGACAATTTTGCACATCACTATTAGACATATTTTGTCAGTTAAATGAGCTTGCTGTATGAATTTTCTTAAAAAGACGATTTTCTGATGTTTTGCACAATGCACTTTATTTATATTGCTTTAGATATTTCCACCAAGGTTTTGTAGTTAATCAGATATATATGAAATAATTATTATTGTTTTTCTCTGAGTGTTTAGGTCCACAAAGCATGTTTTTGTGGTGATAGTAGAACTTTTTTCATTAGTTAGTTTGGATAAAATATTTTTTTGTGCCGGCACATGTCAGTGTATATGTATTTTTTGGAGCAGCATTGGATGGATGCAATACTGTTGTGAGGATGGACAATAAATATATGTATATATTACAAATGTTTAATCTATTATTATAGGACTACGTGAGGGGTGACGTTTTTTAGGTGTCTTTATTGTTGGTTTTAAATGTTTTGTCTTTTGATGTGTAGATAATAAAAACTTTTTTCAAATATTGCTTTGGCAGTGCTCCTATTTGTGAGTGTATCCTGGTGGTTTTTCCACTCTTGTGAGTAATTAGCTGTGTTTAAGTGAGCACACCCTTACCTTATTTGATTAGTGGTGCACCATATTTGATTAATAAAGAGGCATTTTTTAAAGGGTAGCGGTCACCAACGTGCTCGGAGCCGCTCTCATTAGACGAAGACAAAGGGGCTCAAGTGGATCCCAGCATGCTGATTGGACAAGGCGTAGGACCAGGAAGAGGTGAGTTTGTTCAGGCGACCTGGGGGGTTTCACACAGCCGGGTGCTCCGGGGGCAAGAGCCAAAACCCAGGATAGTCAAAATCCTGGGTTTTGGTCCACTTTAAGCAGGGTAAGCACAATAGTAATAGTAAAATCTTATAGATTCCCGGGCCAATCTAGGTGGGTTTTGGTCCACTTTAAATTGCGTCCAATTTAAATAGTGATGATTCAGCCTTGTGGTGCTCATCTAAAACAGCGACACGTCTGTGAAGTTCTTTTTAAGTTCTTTAACCTGCACAACGTCCAACAAGCTTCCAATTATTTGACGTTCCCTATATTATTATTTGAAGCGTTGACCTTGCAAGATGAGAAATTAATCTCACTCCATATGCTTAGCTCATCTCTGCAAACTAGCATGCCTGCAAGGCTGTTCCCCGGCTCATCCCCACTAATGTCATGCATGGCCAGTTAACTACCATTTGTTCTGTCTATCGGAGATTTATTTATCAATAAAGGCTCTATCACTCCTTTGATGATAGTTGGTATTATCCATATGAATTGTCTATTGATGTAAACATTTAACAAAGAGCGACGATCTGCTGAACAATCATCTATTTTATTTCTTCAATAACATGTAATCACAGGATCAATTAAAAATGATTCAGGGACTCCAGGGGAGATTGTTGTGGGCTGTTGGACTTCACTTAATTTAATCAAATGGCTTTTACTTTATTAATAGGGAAACAAATATTCCCTGGACTTGTATTGCGGCACACGGGGAGCAGATCTAAGCAAGTAAGCTGTTGTTAATAACAGTAAGCCATTAGCAAACATAGAGGTGTTGGGTCGTGACTCGTGAGTGCGCACATCCTTGACAACAGTCATGCTATTGCATTATATTCAATTAAGCAGTCTTGTAGCAAATTAGTGTTCATTAAGCTTCATTCAGTTTCCTGGACTGATTATCGGTCAATCAACACGTCCACATTAGTTAAGTTCGTATCTTTTTGTAATTCTGTTGATGCATACCATTCTTTCTCTATTGTATCATGACAGTATAAGCAGTGCAAGTTCTCATCCACCTACCTCTCCCTTTGGCAACCAACATCCTCCTGGGATTGCGTCCCTAAGCATTGGACCTTCTACAGATATGAAAACCCTCAACATGATTCAGATCCAAGTGAAAAACTTAGGACCTTATTTATGAAGGAATAGCGGCAGGTAGCGACTGGTGAGCGACCGGTAATGACGGGCCCCGCCACGAGAACGCCGGCTCCCCACCACAATCACACATTTATCAAGCCAATCCTGCTTAGCGACTGAGATAGCGCCATATAGCCACTCATTCATCATTATTCCAGCCTCAGCCCACAGCGCCAGCGTCCGACCTTGAACAGCGACAGGTATGACCTCTCGCTACCTGGCGCTCTCCAATGCATTTCAATGGAACAATCTTTAAATATTCATAATTAATTGTTATTAATGTTTTTTTTTGTTTTTTTTTTTTAAATGTGAAAAATTCTGTGACCACTTCTGCCATTTTAGATTGTGCAGAATTGATATTACAGGTCTGATATTAATGTATTCATATTACTAAATTCTTTAAATTTTTTTTTTTTTGGTTTCCAAAAATATGGTGGTTTGGGGGTTAAAAAACTACTTTTAACACATCGCCGCCAGCGCTCTGGGGTTTAAACATGCATTTCACAGCGCGAGAATTTTTTGAGCGTGATTTTTTGATGAATATGGTGGGAGCCGGTCGCTCTGACCAGTCGCTATCATGCGCACCCATACATCGCGGAACCTGTCAAATAGCGACTCGTCACCCTGTATTCAACATTACTGCACACCGACTCAGTCGCTATCAACAACCGAACAATGGCCAAGCACAGCGACTACTAGTGGGCGCTGTGAAAATACTGCTACAGTCGCTCAACTGTCGCTACCCGCCGCTATTAATGAATCGGCCTCTTACTCTTTTTATTAGAAGAGAAAACTACCGTTCACTTTCATTGTCTACCGGGTGTAAATCTTCACCTGGCTCTGAATCAGCCTCAAGGCAGATAATGAAAGTGAATGTCAGTTTTTTCTCCTTAAAAAGGAGTGAGAATTCTCACCTGGCTCTGAATCGACTCCCTTATCTTGGTCTTTAGTCAAGGCTCACCTTTGGTAAAATTAGAAAAAAATACATACTCCCATTGCCCCCTTTATCCCTTTGGGGAGGGTGGAAAGCCAAGCAGGGATTTCTTGACAGCTAACAAATGAGGGAGAAAATCTATTGGTGTTTTTCTCCAATGTGAATATCGGATCTTTGATTTTCCTTTTCAATCTGGTTTGGGAGGGGGCAACCAAAAAAGGACAAATCAAACGCCATGAGAATTAGCTGATATACACACGGTCAGACTTATGATTACCTAGAGGTAATCATTTTGAAACATTCATTCTTAGGGGCCATGATGGACAGTGGTGGTGCCAACCAAAACATCTGATGGGAGCTTTGACGGGTCAATCCGACACTAACCATTATTGATATAAAATTTGCACCAGGAACCATTGTATGGCCTTGAAGGAAAAGGCTCCGGCCTAATCAGAAATTGCTTGGACCTTGGCAGGGTCCAATGCCAAGCTGGTTTTGGTGAGAAGCTGTATTTTCAAAGCCAGTGGTGCTCAGCTTTTTGAAGAGCACATGACTTTGAGTCCAGGCAACAGCGTAGCTGGGATCCTGGGAAAGGAACAAACCATCCGGGTGCTCCAAGAAGGCCACGACTAGGAGAAAATAGGCAAGGTGGCGTTTCAGCTTTGAGTGGTTGCAGGAGCAAAGGCTGACAATGATTCAGTATCATGCAAGCAGATGGGGCAAGTGAGTTATTTTTTTTAACTGCGCAAGGCTGTTGGTTTAAGTAATTGAACCTGACATTGGCCACAATTAAACAATTGTTTCAGAATTTAGCATTTTTATTTGAATAGCATGATTAGCTAATATTGTTGTGTGGGAGTGTCTGCCAAGCTCCTCCCCCCATCAGGACTCTTACGAATTAGATGTATATTTCATAAAGGCTATAACTCTCACAATATGCATGCTATCAACTTGTAACCAAGACATTCATGATCCCCATAAATTTCTTAGTTAAATGAGCCCAAACACCAAATGTATATCATCCAGGGTCCAACACTATGGGGATTGTCAGGCCCTGGACAATATATGTATGCCATGTTTGATATCAAATGAAAGGTCTAATAATTCTGAATGAGAATCTCTCATTAATATCGGCATGAGTGACATATTACAAGAGTTACAATACTTCCCAGAAACAACAGTCAACTCGCAGGTGTCCAATGTATATTGGCCGTCTGGAGTCTGGGGACCTCATTAAGAATTCAAGGATGCCCTTTCAAGTACCGCTAGGTGTGATAGGTATCTATTGTTCTGTTTACCATAGACATAGTAGGACTACCACACCCTACTTTGAGTGTCCTTTTACAAGTACAGCTTGTTGGCAGCTAGGTGTGAATAGGTGTTTATTGTCAGGATGTGGGACCACTATTTGAATGTATGAATGTATGTACGAATTAGGGGCAGCGTCCTGTAACATGTTGATTTCACCCAAGAGGCTGTTTCAGTGCTGTACAAGGCCCTTGATCTTGATCAACTGCAGAAGCGAAGGTGGGGAGGACTAGAAGAGTGGTGGCAACAGAGTTGAAGGGTGACATTACATGGCATGTGACGTGAAATACCACAAAGTGGCCCACTGAGACCCTTTTACACTAGGGGCCCACATAAACCCTGTCCTACCTCTAGCAAAGATTTACCCTGACGGAAAGATTTGCAATCCGAGAGCACAAATCTTTATTTTGGAAGAATAAAATAAAATGTTTATATGAATCATCTTTAAACCTAAATAAGAGTCTATCTTATATGTTTCCCCCACCCTGTACATACAGATTGTCCACATTAAAAATCATCTTACCTTCATCTACTGCATTTTCTGAGCTTTCAAACATCCAAGCACATGGAGTCTCAGGCTGCCTGCAAACAGGAAGTGTCTTTTGGTTGTGCTGCTCTGCATTCTGGGATTGCTGTCCTTTTCCTGACCCCAACTCTGCTCTGTCTGTGCAAGATGGTGGCGCCCTTATTCTAGAGTCCTAAACAGAGTTTCAGCCTAGCAGGGAAAGAATTAAAAATTTGTGACTAAAAATGTAAAATATACTCATTTTAGATGCTAATAATATGCTAATAATTTTTTTGAATGTTTTCATTAAATGATGCTGAAGGTCCGGTTTAATGCTGCAAAAGGTATATTTTTATACAGGCACTTTGGACAATGACACTCACTACAGAATAAATGACTAGTAATACTGTATGTGTTTGGTGCCTTCTAGGGTAACTTTATATCCTGTGTAACTTTCTCATCTTCTTGTGAATTTTCTGGAATATGTAAAACACGTCACTCTTGAGTGAAAATGATGAATGGTTCCTTGCAGTTTTTAGTATTCCCTTTAAACATTGCAATTACTTTATTAGTGGAGAAAGCGCTTTTTAGGCCAATGAAGGTATAACAGCCTTAATGTATGTTTGCATGAGAGCTCTCATTTAACCAGTTATTCACCCATAGAAGCACTCGTCTCACCGCTTTGTATAATAACGAGACTTTACTTCTGATTTGCACACTAGAATGATCAATTAGGTTCTAATAAAAGCTATTGATATTATTTAAATAAATGGCTTTTCGTTTTAACCATTGGTGCCCAAGACGGATGGCAGTGAGGGTTAGGGGGGATACACAAGGCTCTGCAAAAGATTTTTGTTTGATGTAAAGGAACCAAATACTGACCAGATTTCCTGGACCTTTGGGTGGGACAGGCAGCAGTGATAATAGTTAAGGTCAGGCTGAACTTGTTACTGTAAGGTTCGATTCCTGGGTGGCAGTGGAAGACTGGGGCCAAAAATCAGCTCTGGATTTTACTGGCCCCTGGCCGGCCTGAGATGTCCCTGCTGAGGCCCCCCCAACCATGATGTTGGGGCTTTTGCATTGGAGACTGGGGCTCCTTGGCTTGTGGGTGCAGTGCGGCTGAGAGGGAGACTAAGGGGGCAGTGATTGAATGTGGGTGTTAAAACATAGTCGCAAGCCAGTATGTGGAGAGCCCCATGTTAGGCTTAATATGGGGGGGCTAAAGAGACAAAAAAAACCTCTACTTAGGTAAAGGAAAAGAGGAGCTTTCCTAGAACGAAAAGTATTTGCACAGTACCCAGTCCAATGACAGATAGTCTTACCCATCTACCCTTGCAGTAGGCGGAGCTATGCAAATCATCTCTTTAGGTCTCTGTGCCATCCAAGGCCCTTAGAACTGCTAAGGATGCAATGCCAAGGATTAGCTTTAAATTTTATACAGCCAGACACATCCAACTAGTGGACACGTGTTTCGAGCTTTAGGCTCTCATCAGCACTAGGGCGGATGCTTTTAATGTGGGTGTTAAAAGCAGTAGCCCAACTGTCCCCAAAGGAGTGCGGCCCACCTGGCCTTGTCTCAGGTCTCCCTATGGCCAGTCCACCCCTGCTGGGTGGAACATGACTGAAGTGCCTTTGTGCCAGACACCAAACCCTTCAGTTGCTCTCCCGGGGTCTGGATTGAGGCAGCCCACCACTTCTGGTGCATGTGCACTCACTGCTCTGTTCTAAGTACATGGATGGGCTGCTTTTTGGGTAATTTTAGGGCATTTTTGGTTAGATACAACTTTTAACTAATGAGGAATAGCCCAACATATTAATTGTATTTTTTCAGTTTTAAATATTTTACTAAATGCGTTTTTTAAAAATATTTTACTAAATGCGTTTTTTAAAACCATCCCATTTAACATTGAGACTGCTTGGGGTTTTATGTTTTTATATTTTTTTGGTAATTTTTTGGCATTTTTGGTTAGATGCAATTTTGATCTAATAAAGAATTAGCCTGACTTTTTATTTTTTTATTGTATTTTTTCAGTTTTAGGTGTTTTACCTAATGCGCTGTTTAAAAGCATCCTATTTAAAACTGAAACTGTCTACAGTTTTTTAAAGTAGTTTTAGGTAATTTTGTTGCCTTTTTTGGTTAGATCCAATTTTTGTCTAACGAACAATAGCCCGACTTTTTATTTTTTTATTGTATTTTTTCAGTTTTAAGTGTTTTACTTAATGCAGGTTTTAGAGGCATCCCATTTAACATTGTAACTGTCTGGGGGTTTATTTTTATGATAATTTTTTAGAAATTTTTCATTAGATCCAATTTTTATTTAACAAAGAATAGCCCCACTTTGTATTTTGAATTGTATTTTTTCAGTTTAACTAAAATCGGCTGCCAAAAGGTTTATTTTTTAATTTATTTTGGTAATTTATTGGGCATTTTTGTTAGATACAATTTTTATCTAACGAACAATAGCCTGACTTTTTTTTGCATTTTTTCATTTTTAAGTGTTTTACAAAATTCCATTTATAAAAGGTAGTTTTATTGTAACTTTACCTTGTTTTCTTGAATGCTATTCAACTGGCATTAATTAAGGCCAGAAAAGTGACAGTTGGGAATTTTTTTTTTTCACATAAAAAAAAAAATTATTGGCGGCCCCTATCCCTGCAAGTTACAAGCCCTTATGCCCTTTGGTATGGGCTCGGGGCTCTTCCCGGGGTGTCTTGGGCAGGGCCACTCTGGAATCTCCGCAACCTCACTTATGACATCACAAAGGGGGGTGCTAGAGAGAGTGGCACAAGAAAAACCCCTTTAGGCCCTCACCTTCTGTTATGTCAGCAACGACTTCAAGGAGATTCCATAGAGGCCACGCCTCCAAGTATAAAAGTCAGCTCCCCCAGACCTCGCTTCAGTCCCTCGCTGGGTAGTGAGAATAAAAGAAGGAGGAACCTAAGTTTGTATCTGAATGGAGGTGCAGCCGCACAACTGCACGCTGGATAGGCCCTGAAGAGCACTGAAGAAGGAAGAGGAGATGGCGCGGGTCAAGCCAAGCTGCGAAGAGCCCGGCAGCGGATGCATCCCCGCAATCCTCTAATAGGGAGTGTGCCCGCACCGGCAATTCACAAATGCCTGGCGCGGGCACGCACCCAGCTGTTGGACTGGGGGAGAAGGTGAGTATACCGGGTGGCCTGAGGGGTTTCACACAGCGGGGCATCTCTATTACGGATGCCCTGTGGGGGAGGGAATCTAGCCGTGGGTTTTGGTCCACTTTAATGAATGCTGGTTAAGTGGCATTCAAAAAAACAAGCAAAAGTGACAAAGAAATAAAATCGTACAAATATTTTTTTCGCTGACCCCTGACCCCTCTCTAGCTACGCCCCTGCTCAATGGAACCCCCAGCATCCAACCTTAGGGTGGCTTCATAAAGGTCTCTGGAAACTCATCAAAAATAAGCAGCCTTCTGACTTTCCGTAACACAGTTATTGATTGGCAGCGGCCACCTACATGCTGTACATTGCCCTGTGCCCATCCTCTGAGAAGCCACATTGGGCGCCAACATTCACAGGGACCAGTAGAACTGTATAGGTGCTTCATTGTGAAATCATGGGCATTTCCAGGGGCAGTTATGTGATTGGACATCAGGGCCATTGTGGATCCATGAGTCTTCTTCTAAAAGAAGGAGGAATTCAGCCCCAGGCCCTGTAGCACCTGTTATTTGTTTCTTATGCCTACTCCACATTAAAGTCACATTAAGGAAGACCAATAAAGTACTCAATGGAACCCCCAGCATCCAACCCTAGGGTGGCTTCATAAAGGTCTCTGGAAACTCATCAAAAATAAGCAGCCTTCTGCCTTTCCGTAACACAGTTATTGATTGGCAGCGGCCACATTGCCGTACATTGCCCTGTGCACGTCCACTGAGAAGCCACATTGGGCGGCAACATTCAGGTGGGCCACTGGAACTGTATAGGAGCTTCATTGGGAAATTTTGGGCATTTCCAGGGGCAGATATGTGATTGGACATCAGAGCCATTGTAGATCTATGGGTGTTCGTCTAAAAGAAGGAGGAATTCAGCCCCAGTCCCAGTAGCGCCTGTTATTTGTTTCTTATGCCTACTACACATTAAAGTCACATTAAAGAAGACCAACAGAGCACTCAATGGAACCCCCAGCATCCCACCCTAGGGTGGCTTCATAAAAGTCTCTGGAAACTCATCAAAAATAAGCAGCCTTCTGCCTTTCTGTAACACACAGTTATTGACTGGCATCAGCCACCTACCTACATGCCATACATTGCCCTGTGCACATCCTCTGAGAAGCCACATTGGGCGCCAACATTCACAGGGTCCACTGGAACTGTATAAGAGCTTCATTGAAAAATGTGGGGCATTTCCAGGGCAGTTATGTAATTGGACATCAGCGCCATGGTAGATCCATGGGTCTTCTTCTAAAAGGAGAAATTCAGCCCCAGTCCCAGTAGCGCCTGTTATTTGTTTGTTATGTCTACGCCACATTAAAGCCACATTAAAGCGGACCAAAACCCACTGAAATTCTGAAATACATTTGGCCAAAGCCCCTGCCAATACTCAGTTTTTAGGGTGTAGAACTAGAAATGGATATTTTCACTCTTCGAATTGTCCTGGAACACTGATTTTTTTGCTGTTCCTTGGTGGGAGAAGACCAATAAATGGAACCCCCAGCATCCAATCCAAGGGTGGCTTCATAAAAGTCTCTGGAAATTCTTAAAAAATAAGCAGCCTTCTGCCTTTCCGTAACAACCAGTTATTGACTGCTGGTGGCCACAACAAAGGAGCCACATTAGCCGCCAACATTCCTGTGGGCCAGTTTTGTGGTTGGACATTAGAACCACATTAGAAATCCCATGTTAACAATGATTACACTGGCTGAAGCTCTTCATGTATCATAACGCTGATATCTATTCCCAAACCAAATCACATTCAGCTCAGCTTGCTTTATCGATCAATAACTGAACGCTATGCGCTTGGCAGTCACTGGGTATTTGGCCATAGATTATGGAGGGCGAGAGCAGGCGTTAAAATGCTAATGATTCACCTGATACTAATGGCTTCTATTTGACTCAATTAGTTTTGCAATTAATTTTTTTTTCTCCCCTTGCGCTATAATTGTTATGCTTAATACAGAATTACAATCCAGACGGTGTTTTTCACGGGGTAGAAAATTGAAAATTGGTTTTAAATATATTATGTTTTATACAGTTTCTGTCAAATTAAATGGCAGCCTCATTACTTGATTGATTTCCTGGCGGGTAACTTCATCGGTTAATTGATCAACCAATTGAAATCCCGATATTCTGCATATAACACATTGAAATTTCTATATTGCTCTAATTAAGATGTGTATATTCACATGTCTTTGGGCGTACTAAATGCTTTTTATTGCCTAGTTTCATATTGTCGCCTTACTAAGACATGAGGAACCATTAACAAATGTGCTCAGCCTCAGTACACACTACTCAGTGTACAGCAACAGGTAAATGAATGTTATATTTCAGCTTTAGAACTTTAGCATGGGTACTTTGGGCTTAGAGCTTTCAGTCACAAATATATTTATGTTTAGAAGCATTAAAGTGGAACTCCATTCAAATATGACAATTGGATTTAACTGGATTTTATTCCTACAAGCAGAAGAAACCACATGCTGGCTGGAGCTTTATTCAGTTTGGGTGTATAAGTGACCCCTCCTCTCGTTAGTCACTGTGTTTATATGGATTTTTAATGTTACACAATTTCGTGATACACCTCCTTTAAGGTTCACATACCTGCTTAATCCTAATTCAGTATTTGGGATGCTCCATCACTTTCTATGATCCATCAGCTGATGTGCATTTAAGGTAGCACTATCGCTAAATTGTGTAATATTAAAAATCCATATAAACACGCTGGCTAATGAGAGGAGGGGTCAGGTATACTCCCGAACTGAATACAACTCTCGCCACGCTTGTGGTTTATTCTCTCATGGTAGGAATAAAATCCAGGGGTGACAGGCTTAGTCTATCAGGGGTGACAGAGCCTGTCACCCCGATATCCTCTTCCTTTCATTAAAAGAAAGAGAAGTGACCCCTCCTCCCGCCATCCAGCAAAATTATATGGATTTTTTTTATCTTTGGGACATTTTTTTGCGATCATGCTTCTTTAACTGCTCTGTGCTTCTTTTGTAGTCTCTGCACCAGCAGCAGCCAATACAGTTCATCAGACTATACACTCTGTCCATCTGTTGCACACATGCAATTGGGGGTGTCACCATGGTGTATCAGGAGTAAGGTCTTGGGTCCTTAGGTTTTGTGTGGACTGGGGTGTCGGAGATATGATACTTTGCAACAGCTTACAGCTTGTCTTTGAAAGTGATTATTGATTTTAGTTGAATTTATTGCAGTTTGCAGCTATTGCAGGTTGTGACACTAGATGGCGCTGTGACAAATGCGCAACTGTAGAGTTTTCTATGTAATTTACTGCTGTGTTGTTATTTCCTGTATATCGAGCTGTAATCTCTATGACTGCAAGCTCTCTTCCTGTCTGTGTTCAAGCGACCATGTAAGATGATCTTCTCTTACTGCATTCATGTTCCAGTAAACAAGTTCCTGTTATATCACTATTGTCTATCTGGATTTGACTCCGCTGCATCCAGCACCCAGCACTCACACTCTGCAACATAGGGATGCTATCAGGTACTCTTTGGGCTTGAGTACAAAAGCCAATCAGTCTCTTAAAGTGGACTAAAACCCAGAATTTTGACTATCCTAGGTTTTGGTCCTTTCCCCCAGGGTACCCCGATCGGAGGAGCCTCGCTGTGTGAAACCCTCTTCCCGATCCTACGGCGAATGTGCGGCCACTCATCCAATCAGCGTGCTTGGAGCCGCTGATATCACATCCTCTAAACCTTCGCCTAAGGCCAGCAGTTCTGAGCGCGCTGGTGGCACATCCCCCCTTCACTCTAACAGGGAGCGTGCCCGCATCGGCCTTTCTTAAATGCCTGACACGGGCACACGCCCTGCTAGAGGGATAGCGGGATACGGCGCGGCTCGCGCATGCGCCGTTCGACTGGGAAACAAGGTAAGTGTATGGGGCGACCTGAGGGGTTTCACACAGCGGGGAATACCAATTTTGGATGCCCCGGAGGGGGGGAATCGATCGGCCCATGAATCTTATAGATTCCCGAGCTAATCAACGTGGGTTTTGGTCCACTTTAAGAAAGGTTTAATTACATTATTGAAGAACCAACTTCCACAGTCGCTGTTGTAGCTGTATGTATTTAGGACACTTTGTACAGATGGTGGAGCACACATTTTCCACTGCAGCAACATGTTCATACCTCCCAAGTGTCCCTGATTTGGAGGGATGAGTCCGTGTCCCCCTGTAGCTCGTTGTTCTCATTTGTTCCTCTTTGAGGTGTAACATGCGGATCTGCATCAATAAATTATTAATTCATCTATTTAAACCTTTTATTGTTGGGACTGTTACACCCTCTCTCCTATCCATCCCGCAATGAGAGGACGTGGCCTAATTTAACAAATGTCCCTCTTTCCCACGCTGAGAAGTTGGTAGGTATGCATGTCTGCTCCCCATGTCTCAGCTACATATGATCTCAAAATCCTCTATCATATACTGTCCCAGTATTGGAACCGTAATGATGCCTTCCCTCAGAGTGAAAACACCAACAGTGTGAACTCCAACATACATGCATACGATATCAGTACAGTCAGTTCCCTTCCACTTGTGTACCTGGGCCTTGGCTTCTTCCGTAGGTCCCTAGGGCAGCTGTCTGGCCTAGTCTTAAGCTCTTTCTGGCTTCCCAGCACTTTGGTTCCTTCTCTCTATCCTGCACCTCGGGCAGCTGTCTGACCTAGTCTTGAGCTCTTTCTGGCTTCCCAGCACTTTGGTTCCTTCTCTCTATCCTGCACCTGGGGCAGCTGTCTGGTCTAGTCTTGAGCTCTTTCTGGCTTCCCAGCACTTTGGTTCCTTCTCTCTATCCTGCACCTGGGGCAGCTGTCTGGCCTAGTACTGAGCTCTTTCTGGCTTCCCAGCACTTTGGTTCCTTCTCTTCATCCTGCACCCGGGACAGCTGTCTGGCCTAGTCTTGAGCTCTTTCTGGCTTCCCAGCACTTTGGTTCCTTCTCTCTATCCTGCACCTCGGGCAGCTGTCTGGCCTAGTCTTGAGCTCTTTCTGGCTTCCCAGCACTTTGGTTCCTTCTCTCTATCCTGCACCTCGGGCAGCTGTCTGGCCTAGTCTTGAGCTCTTTCTGGCTTCCCAGCACTTTGGTTCCTTCTCTCTATCCTGCACCTGGGGCAGCTGTCTGGCCTAGTCTTGAGCTCTTTCTGGCTTCCCAGCACTTTGGTTCCTTCTCTCTATCCTGCACCTCGGGCAGCTGTCTGGCCTAGTCTTGAGCTCTTTCTGGCTTCCCAGCACTTTGGTTCCTTCTCTCTATCCTGCACCTCGGGCAGCTGTCTGGCCTAGTCTTGAGCTCGTTCTGGATTCCCAGCACTTTGGTTCCTTCTCTCTATCCTGCACCTGGGGCAGCTGTCTGGCCTAGTCTTGAGCTCTTTCTGGCCTCCCAGCACTTTGGTTCCTTCTCTATCCTGCACCTGGGGCAGCTGTCTGGCCTAGTCTTGAGCTCTTTCTGGCCTCCCAGCACTTTGGTTCCTTCTCTCTATCCTGCACCTGGGGCAGCTGTCTGGCCTAGTCTTGAGCGCTTTCTGGCTTCCCAGCACTTTGGTTCCTTCTCTCCATCCTGCACTTTTTACTTACTTCTTGCTAGAATTTCACCTAATTTCTCTCATAAAATGAGGATAATCTTGAGTCATCCATCACCTACTGTGCAAATCTGATGGGCCAGGCCATGTTTTGGGAATTCAGATCAGGTTTGATGACAGGCCATGAGTATCTGGAGACTGCAACAAGCAAAAGCCCCCAGGACAATTGAGTCTAGGAGAGACTCAGAAAGGAGACAAAGGATTAAAAACTCCAGGCATTTAATGCTAACCCCATGCTATATATATGTTTTATAATATTTTACACTTGCTCAGTGATCAAATGTATCTAATTGTCTGCTGTATCCCAGAAAACTTTTGCGGTGTACATGTTTGTGATGGGTTTATAAGGTTGCAAACTACACTTAGAAAGGGTTAAAACCCTCTCTGTGGAGTAGCCCTTGGGGCAGCAGATATTCAGTTCATTTACAAAATAATTCCTATAGACTGCTATAAAGGTTCAGTGACAGGTATAGTGATAGAACTAGAACAGAGAGTTATCAGTCATATAGAGAACAATGAGACCCCTTATTGACAGGGCTGTATTTTCCATTAGGCAACCCTAGGCATACCCCCACCCTGCCCCCATTCACCCCGAATCCAGCTGGCAGTGCCGCAGCTGAGGCACCGAAAGCCCGCCGCCATCTTCCTGAAGTCCCGGTCGGCCCCTTGGAGCCAAAGCTCTCTGCATCATGGGCGGATGGCGAGCTTTCGGTGCCTCAGCTGTGACATTGCTGGCTGGATTAAGGTGAAGGTGAGTGTCATTTTTTTTCCCTTTTATTAGACGTTCAGTAATGCTAATTGGCGGGGGAAGGGAGGGGGTATGTCATTTTTTGGGAAAGGGGGCTGGAGTGGCCCTCTAAAGTGCCTAGGGCACCATGAACAATACGGCCCTGCTTATAGACATCTATTAGAAAAGTAGGTGAAAGGTCCCTCTGATTTTGCAGGAAAAGCCTAACTAACAGGAAACCAGCCAGAACCAGAATGATCTAACAGTAGTTACATCCTGGCATATGAGACACATGGGTACCCCATGTTAGAGGCCTGATGGTTTTGGGAGAACCTGGGAGAGCAGTAGACAGAGGCCCTTATTTATGAAGGAATAGCGACAGGTAGCGACTGGTGAGCGGCCGGTAATGACGGGCCACGCCACGAGAACGCCGGCTCCCCACCACAATCACACATTTATCAAGCCAAGCCTGCTTAGCGACTGAGATAGCGCCATATAGCCACTCATTCATCATTATTCCAGCCTCAGCCCACAGCGCCAGCGTCCGACCTTGAACAGCGACAGGTATGACCTCTCGCTACCTGGCGCTCTCCAATGCATTTCAATGGAACAATCTTTAAATATTCATAATTTATTGTTATTATTTTTTTTTTTTTTTTTAAATGTGAAAAATTCTGTGACCACTTCTGTACAGAATTGATATTACAGGTCTGATATTAATGTATTCATATTACAAAATTATTTAAAAAACTTGTTTTTTTTGGTTTCCAAAAATATGGTTGTTTGGGGGTTAAAAAACTACTTTTAACCCATCGCCGCCAGCGCTCTGGGGTTTAAACATGCATTTTACAGCGCAATAATTTTTTGAGCGTGATTTTTTAATCAATAATCAATAGGTTGACTGCAGAAGGAGACCATACGGTCCATCTAGTCTGCCCTTATGTGTATACTGTATGTACTCTTTATCTTATGTGTATACTGTATGTACTCTTTATCTTATGTGTATACTGTATGTTCTCTTTATCTTAGGATAGATGGAGGCTTATCCCAGGCATTTTTTAAATTCAGTGACTGTCGAGTTTTCAACTACCTCTGCTGGAAGTTTGTTCCAAGCATCTACTACTCTTTCTGTAAAATAATATTTTCTAACATTGCTCCTGATCTTCCCCCCCGACTAGCTTCAGGTTGTGCCCCCTTGTTCTATCATTAAATGTATTTCACAAGGTCAGCCTTCGTTCTAAGTTCTACATGTGAGCTATCTGAGGGGATAAAGCTGGCAGCCCAGGGAAAGACAAGCTAAACAGGACTCAAGTAAGTCCTGCCAAACTCAAAAGGTCTCGTATGGAGCTGAAGTGATGAGCGATGCTGCAATGTGATGCAACTGGAGATGGAAACTCTCTGCTGAGCATGGAATAAAAAATCCCTCTGTATTTCACCTCAACCAAGGCCCTTATTTATCAAGCGATAGCGCCAGGTAGTGTCTCACTAGCGCCAGGTAGCGCCAGCTATCGGCGGCTACCGACTCCAGAATGCCAGGCTGCGAACACAATCACGCATTTATCACGCTAAATGAGGCTAGCGCTGGCGAGAGCGTCAGCTAGCGTGGGATTCCAGACTTCAGCGAACAGCGCCGCTGCTAATCCCATCACAGCGCCATGTATGACCTCTCGCTACCTGGCGCTCTCCAATGCATTTCAATGGAGCAATCTAAATATTCATAATAAATTGATATTAATGTTTTTTTTTTTTTTTAATGTCAAAAATTCGGTGACCACTTCTGCAATGTTACATATTTTTTTTAAGGTCAAAAAAAAATTGTGCAGAATTGATATTACAGGTCTGATATTAATGTATTCATATTACAAAATGTTTTTAAAAACTTGTTTATTATTTTTTTCCAAAAATATGGTTGTTTGGGGGTTAAAAAACTACTTTTAACACATCGCCGCCAGCGCTCTGGGGTTTAAACAAGCATTTCACAGCGTGAGAATTTTTTGAGCGTGATTTGTTAATGAATATGCTGGGAGCCGTTCGCTATGGCCATTCGCTATCATGCGTTCCCATACAGCGTGGAACCTGTCAAACAGCGACTCATAACCCCGTATTCAACATTACCGCACACCGACTGAGTCGCTGTCAACAACCGAACAACGGCCAAGCACATCGACTACTAGCCGGCGCTGTGTAAATCACGCTACTGTGGCTCATCTGTCGCTACCTGGTGCTATTAATAAATCGGCCTCCAAGTATTTCTATGGAAGGAGCCAAGAGCAAGTGCACCTAACCCAAACCATTGCACAAACCCCGGGCCCAAAGAATCCCCCTTGCTCCTCAAAAACCCCTGAAGCAGAAGCAGGAATTAAGTCGGACTTTCAGCATCATTTAAAAAAACTATTCCCCAACATCTAAAATTAATATATTTTGCGTGCTGCTCGGGAACTCCTGCTTTGCCATTCTGGGTGGGGGGTAGTGTAGTCACCCGGCTGGTTCCCTGCATTGAGCTGCCAGCGGCTGTGCTTGGTGGCTTATGTGCAGTGACAGCTCTGCACCCATCACTGTAGCGCTGCTGGCGGCGGCTTTGCTGCTCTAGACTCTCCGTCCTGCCCTGTGGTGGCTTTGGCTGCAGGTTTGCAAAAACAAAAGGCTTGCCCAGGCCCCCACTGCCGCTGATAGCTTTGTTGCCAGTCCCACGGCCCGTCAGACCAAAGCCTCCTGGACCAGACCATAAACCAGAGGTTGGTGGAGGCCCCCTTTACAGGGCAAGCAGTGGTTGCCCCGGGGCACGCCCCCCCTGCGCCCCCCTCGTAATTCAGCTCTGGAAACATCCCTTGGAGGATTTGCAATGACATAAACATTTCTCTTTTCATTTTTAATTTTGTTTTGCATTGTTTGAGATCAGATTTCTCCTGACGTTTTTCAAAAAAATGCAAAATTTTTCAATGTCACAATTTTCATAAAGCAGACCAGGATGATCACTTACCTGGGTTTTGGTCCGCTTTACGAGGACATCCCGATTTGGAGTGCCCCTGTGTGTTTAAGCCCCTGGTTCCCCAGGTAACCTCTGATGCATGCTGCCATGGTGCATGCGCAGGCTCTTAATCCGGACCATCAGCCTCATTTAATGAAAACGCTTACAAAATTTAATTTAATGAAAACGCTTACAAAACTATTCCCCAGCATCTAAAATTAATATATTTTACATTTTTAGTTGCTTACTTATTATTCTTTCCTCCATTGGGCAGCAACTCTGTTCAGGATTCCAGGATACGGGCGCCGCCATCTTGCCTCAGAAGCATCACACACACACTGAGGAAAGTAGAGGGGGGGGGGGAGTACAGGTGGCGGGTTATAGCTGTGCTTTGCTCAGACAGATCAGAGCTGGGGTCAGGAAAAGGACAGCAATCCCAGAATGCAGAGCGGCACACTCAGAAGACACTTCCTGTCTGCACGCTGCCTGATGCTCCATGAGCCGCCATCTTGGATGTTTAAAGGCTCAGAATACTCATGTATAGGTAGGATGATCTTTAATGTTAGCAATCTGTATGTACAGGATGACAGAAGCATACAACGGGGAGGCCGATTCATTAATGACGGCAGGTAGCGACAGTTGAGCGACTGTAGCGGTATTTTCACAGCGCCCACTAGTAGTCGCTGTGCTTGGCCGTTGTTCGGTTGTTGATAGCGACTCAGTTGGTGTGGCGTAATGTTGAATACGGGGTGACGAGTCGCTATTTCACAGGTTCCGCAATGTATGGGAGCGCATGATAGCGACTGGTCAGAGCGACCGGCTCCCACCATATTCATCAAAAAATCATGCTCAAAAATTAAAGCGCTGTGAAATGCTTGTTTAAACCCCAGAGCGCTGGCGGCGATGGGTTAAAAGTAGTTTTTTAACCCCCAAACAACCATATTTTGGAAACCAAAAAAAAAAAAAAATTTAAATAATTTTGTAATATGAATACAATAATATCAGACCTGTAATATCAATTCTGTACAATTTTTATTTTTTTTTTTTATTTTACCTTAAAAAATTATTTTTCACATTAAAAAAAAAAAACAATTAATAACAATTAATTAAGAATATTTAAAGATTGTTCCATTGAAATGCATTGGAGAGCGCCAGGTAGCGAGAGGTCATACCTGTCGCTGTTCAAGGTCGGACGCTGGCGCTGTGGGCTGAGGCTGGAATAATGATGAATGAGTGGCTATATGGCGCTATCTCAGTCGCTAAGCAGGATTGGCTTGATAAATGTGTTATTGTGGTGGGGAGCCGGCGTTCTCGCGCCGGTGCCCGTCTTTACCGGCCGCTCACCAGTCGCTACCTGTCGCTATTCCTTCATAAATAAGGGCCATGGACTCCTATTTAGGGTGTAGGTCCGGTTTAAACAATCATAAGTCACTGCTATGCGTATCCATGCCTGGCAATGAGTTTTAAATGAACTGATTCAGTTGGCCCCTCCCCTATGCTGCCACCAGCCATTCAGATATGCTGGCTGGTGGTGCACACTTCCGATATAGGAGTGATGTGGATCCAGCCTGAGGAAGTGGGCCATTGGACCCACGGAATGCGTGGCTCTGGTTACAGGTGGTAGTCGGTGGGGACTCTGTTATTGTGGTTATTTGCAATTTGATTGGGAACAATTATGGCATTGTGGTAATTATTGTGGGTTATTGGTTATATTAATTGTTGTTTTTTCTTGTATGAGATGTGTTTATATTGTTGGATTGTTTGCACATTATTGGTCTGTCTGATATAGAGTTTGCATATATTCATTGGTATATTATTCATCAATGTATTTATTTATTTATTTTGGCACTTATATTGAGGTGACATATTTAGGCCCTTATTTAACAAGGAATAGCGACAGGTAGCGACTGGTGAGCGGCCGGTAATGACGGGCCCCTCCACGAGAACGCCGGCTCCCCACCACAATCACACATTTATCAAGCCAATCCTGCTTAGCGACTGAGATAGCGCCATATAGCCACTCATTCATCATTATTCCAGCCTCAGCCCACAGCGCCAGCGTCCGACCTTGAACAGCGACAGGTATGACCTCTCGCTACCTGGCGCTCTCCAATGCATTTCAATGGGACAATCTTTAAATATTCATAATTAATTGTTATTAATTTTTTTTTTTTTTTTTTTTTAAATATGAAAATTTCTGTGACCACTTCTGCCATTTTAAATATTTTTTTCAAGGTAAAAAAAAAAAAAAAATAAAAAATTTTACAGAATTGATATTACAGGTCTGATATTAATGTATTCATATTACCAAATTATTTAAAAAACTTGTTTTTAATATGGTGGTTTGGGGGTTAAAAAACTACTTTTAACCCATCGCCGCCAGCGCTCTGGGGTTTAAACAAGCATTTCACAGCGCGAGAATTTTTTGAGCGTGATTTGTTAATGAATATGGTGTGAGTCGGTTGCTATGAGCAGTCGCTAACATGCGCTCCCATACAGCACTGTACTGGTCAAATAGCGACTCCTCACAATGTATTCAACATTACAGAACAGCGACTGAGTCGCTATAAAGTAGCGACTCACGGCCGAGCACAGCGACTACTAGCGGGCGCTCTGAAAATGCCTGCTACAGACGCTCATCTGTCGCTACCTGGCGCTAATGATGAATCAGCCTCCCCGTATAGTGGGCTTTGAGTTAGCAAGCATCCGGATCCTAGGTAGGGTTCTTATTGGTTTTATTAGTGTTTTGTGGTGTTCTAATTAAGAATTAGAATAGAAGTAATGATTAATTATTTAGTTTATCTTTCACGTTATTAAATGACTTTCCCCTCCGCCTACACCTGCTTTGTATGTTTGTCTTGTGTGATTTGTGTATTTTAGATGCTTTTTAAATAGTCTTGAATTAATTTGTCATTAAAGCGGACCTTCACCCTGAATAAGCGCCTATCTTATATGTTTCCCACACCCTGTACATACAGATTGCCCACATTAATCCGGACCTTCACCCTGAATAAGAGCCTATCTTATATGTTCCTCCCTGTACATACAGATTACCCACATTAATCCGGACCTTCACCCTGAATAAGAGTCTATCTTATATGTTTCCCCCACCCTGTACATACAGATTACCCACATTAATCCGGACCTTCACCCTGAATAAGAGTCTATCTTATATGTTTCCCCCGCCCTGTACATACAGATTGCCCACATTAATCCAGACCTTCACCCTGAATAAGAGCCTATCTTATATGTTCCTCCCTGTACATACAGATTACCCACATTAATCCGGACCTTCACCCTGAATAAGAGTCTATCTTATATGTTTCCCCCGCCCTGTACATACAGATTGCCCACATTAATCCAGACCTTCACCCTGAATAAGAGCCTATCTTATATGTTCCTCCCTGTACATACAGATTACCCACATTAATCCGGACCTTCACCCTGAATAAGAGCCTATCTTATATGTTCCTCCCTGTACATACAGATTGCCCACATTAATCCGGACCTTCACCCTGAATAAGAGCCTATCTTATATGTTTCCCACACCCTGTACATACAGATTGCTCACATTAATCCGGACCTTCACCCTGAATAAGAGCCTATCTTATATGTTTCCCATACCCTGTACATACAGATTGCTCACATTAATCCGGACCTTCACTCTGAATAAGAGCCTATCTTATATGTTTCCCCCGCCCTGTACATACAGATTGCTCACATTAAAAATCATCCTAACTGCATCTACTGCATTTCAGAAACTTTTAAACATCCAAGATGGCGGAACACGGAGTCTCAGGCTGCCTGCAAACAGGAATTGTCTTCTGACTATGCTGCTCTGCATTCTGGGATTACTGTCCTTTTTCTGACCCCAGCTCTGCTCTTTCTGAGCAAAGCACAGCTATAACCCCCCCCCCCTGTACTTTTCCCCCCTCTCCTCTCCTCAGTGTGTGATGCTTCGTAGACAAGATGGCGGCGCCCGTATCCTGGAGTCCTGTACAGAGTTGAAGCCCAGTGGTGGAAAGAATAAAAAGTAAATGGCTAAAAACATAAAATGTATTAATGTTAAATGCTGGGGAGTCGTTTTTTAGTGTTTGGGCTTTTCATTGAATTATGCTGAAGATGAAGTCATGCATTTATGTTGATTATAATAAAGATATAATTTAATACATATATATTATTTCATACTGATGTGCCTCCCTATTAGTCTAAATAGAATCATTTATTGATGAAGATCTGCATGTAACACCTCAAAGAGGGAGAAATGAGAACAAGAGGGGGACATCGACTCAGAAGAGGGACAGTCCCTCCAAATCAGGGACAGATGGGAGGTATGCGATTGCCTTTATGATTTCTTATATTCTTGCACCCTCCAGTGGTGAATCTGTGTTATGCTTTATAGAGAAGCAGAGAATAGGAGAAACATTCTGGACCTCAATATGACATTATTTTGAAGTGGACCAAAACCATCATTTTGTCTATCTAAGGGCCTTATTCATGAAGGGATAGCGTCAGGTAGCGGCTGGTTAAAGAGAGGTAGCGACAGGTAGCGAATGGTGAACGCCGGACACGGCACGCAATGCCACATTTATCAAGCAGAATCTGTTTAGCGACTGGGATAGCGCTATGTAGCGTCTGATTCATCATTTTCACAGCCTCAGTGAACAGCGCCGGCGTTCAGCCTTGCACAGCACCAGGTATGACCTCTCGCTACCTGTCGCTCTCCCATACATTTCAATGGACGATTCATTTTTTCTCTTTAAACGGGGTATTTGTTTTTTTTTTTTTTTCAAAAAATATCAAATATTTCTGCGACCTCTTCTGGCATTAAAAAAGCATTTTTTTCACATTTTTTTCATTTTTTATATATTTCCTCAGAAATGACATTACTGGTCTGGCATTAAAGTGTTCATGTTACAATGTTGTTACAATGTAATTCCATATGTTTTCGCTTTGTTACTAGTTGATAGATGCTGGAAAACACACTTTATTCACACCGCCTCCTGCGCTCTGGGCTTCAGAGAAGTATTTTTCAGCGCCAGAGATTTGTAAGGCTTTTTTTTTTCTTGAATATGTTGTGAGTCGGTCGCTATGAGCAGTCGCTAACATGCGCTCCCATACATCGCTGTACTGGTCAAATAGCGACTACGAACAATGTATTCAACATTACTGAACAGCGACTGAGTCGCTATGAAGTAGCAACTCACGGCCGAGCACTGTGACTACTAGCGGGCGCTCTGAAAATGCTGCTACAGACGCTCTTCTGTCGCTACCTGGCGTAAGTGATGAATCAGCCTGTAAGTTTTGGTCCATGGCTCGCTGTGTGAAACACCTAGATTGCCTAGAATAACTCACCTTTCCCCGGTCCTATGGCACATGCACTGGCACGCAGTGAATTAGCACAGTTGGCTCTATGAGGCCGATTCATTAATAGCGCCAGGTAGCGACAGATGAGCGACTGTAGCGTGATTTTTTCAGCGCCAGCCAGTATTCGCTGTGCTTGGCCGGCATTAGCTTGATGACAGCGACTCAGTCGGTGTGCGGTAATGTTGAATATGGGCTGGGGGGTCGCTGTTTCACAGGTCCAGCGTTGTATGTGAGCGCCTGACAACGAATGGCCAGAGCGAACGGCTAGCTTCATATTCATCAACAAATCACGCTCCGAATGTGCTGTCGCTGTCCATTCCTTGTTTAAACCCCAGAGCGCTGGCGGCGATGTGTATTAACTAGTTTTTAACCCCTAAACAACCATATTTTTTGAATGTAACATTATACATGTTTTTAGAATCATTTTGTAATATGAATACATTAATCTCAGACCTGTTAGATCAATTCTGCACATATTTTTTTTAATTTTATTTTTGACTTAAAAATAAATCCTAACATTGCAGAAGTGGTCTCCGATTTTTTGACATTAAAAAAAAAAAAAAAAATTAATACCAATTAATTATGAATAATTATAGATTGCTCCATTGAAATGCATTGGACATCGCCAGGGAGCGACAGCTCATACCTGGTGCTGTGAGGGAATTTGCAGCGGCGCTGTTCGGTCCAGGCGGCTTCATGATGAATGCCGCGCTAGCCGTCGCTCTCGCCGGCGCTAGCCTCATTTTGCTTGATAAATGCGGCATTGTGACCGCCGCCGGGCGTACTTGAGTCGGTAGTCGCCGTTAGCTGCCGCTACCTGGCGCTCGTCAGACACTACCTGGCGCTATCGCTTGATGAATAAGGGCCTATGAATCAGCTAAGCGGCGGATGCAGGCTAATGGATCTGAGCACACTGATTGGCTGCACACCTCTAAGTCGTGCACCGGTAGGTCTTTCAAGGTACAGCAAAGCCACAGACAAGAAAGCGACACTGACACCAGCTTATGCAAAACACGTTTACTCAAATAGGCTTCTGAACACACTTCAAATAAATGCAGCAAACAGTAAAACATTAACAACAATTCCCCTGCCCCAAAGCTGACCCAAACTGCTGTAGCAGGCACTGTTCCAAAGAGATGCACTGAGTAGAAATGCAGAAAGCTCAGTGCACAACAGTCAGTGTCTCCTGTAGAAATATTCCTCTGTAATCCAGAATCCAGAATCCAAACAGCAAAGCAAAAGAAGAAAAGTCTTGGCCTGTATAAAGTCTTTCTATCTGACTAACTAACTAACTAACTAACAGGCAGTCTATAGCACGTGCATGTATTATTGAAATTACTGACCCGGGCCTTCGGTGAACTCCAGCTGGACTAAGCAGGTCTCCTTCACAAACGCACCACACAGCTCTCAGGCGTCCTTCAGGCAAAAGTCCACAGCCTCTGATTCAGATCCAGCAATCGGGAAAGTTGTCAGTCTCTCTCTTTCTCTGCTGTACGCCAGGCCACACACCAAACTTGCTCACATGGCCTTTCTCTGTCTTTTTTCCAAGATGGTTTCTCTCCACTTCCTGTCTCTCTACAGAGAAGTCTCTCCAGTGCATTAGCTGCATGAACAGGGGAACCAGCGGCCCCTTGTGGCCAAACAACAGAACGGCAGTTTTTATGAAATACTTCTTCCACTCTCTTACACACCCGCACATGTGCCATTGAATCTGGGATCAGGTCATACCTCCCAAGTGTCCCTGATTTGGAGGGACTGTCCCTCTTTTGAGTCCATGTCCCTCTGTCCCGCATTGTTCCTATTTGTCCCTCTTTGAGGTGTAACATGCAGATCTGCATCAATAAATTATTCATTTGCCTATTGAAAGTGTTTAGATTGATGTAACTGTTACATCCTATCTCCTATCCATCCCTAAATGAGGAGGCGTGGCTTAATTTAACAAATGTCCCTCTTTCCTATGCTGAAAAGTTACAAAGGAGGGGCGGCAGCCGCTCAGACCATTTTATAACTAACCTGGGAGGTGCACGTTAGCAGGGCCATTACAAAAGTCTTAAAGGAGCCACAGCACTCAACCCTGTTAGCTTGCAGACCAACCTAAAATATGTCTCTAAATCTGGTAAAAACAGAGGCTCGGTCACACACATCTGCAGAAGTAGCTTAAAGCGGACCTTCACTCTGAATAAGAGTCTATCTTATATGTTTCCCACACCCTGTACATACAGATTGGCCACATTAAAAATAATCCTACCTGCATCTACTGCATGTTATGAGCCTTTAAACATCCAAGATGGCGGCTTATGGAAGCCGCCATCTTATCAGGCAGCCTGCAAACAGGAAGTGCCTCCTGACTGTGCTGCTCTGCATTCTGGGACTGCTGACCGTTACCTGATCCCAACTTTGCTCTGTCTGAGCAAAGCACAGCTATAACCCGCCCCCCTGTACCTTATCCTACTCTCCTCTCCTCAGTAAGTGTGATGCTTCTGAGTCAAGATGGCGGCGCCCGTATCCTAAATTCCTGAACAGAGTTGCAGCCCAGTGGGGGAAAGAAATAATAAGTTAGTGACTAAAAACGTAAAATATATTAATTTTAGATGCTGGGGAACCGTTTTTTAAGAGTTTGGGCTTTTCATTAAATCACGCTGAAGGTCCGGTTTAAGCTGCGCCACCAGTGCCAAGGTGCCTCTATGGGTGCAGGCCTAACTCTAATCTCTGAGAGCCCATTTGGGACATACAATGCAAGAGATAAATTGGGAGCAGCTTACCTGAGGTTGCCCTAAACCTCTCAAGTGCAAGCCATGGGGTGGAAGGGTCAAAGACCTTGCAATACAGCCTAGACCCCACACACCATGTGCTTGCACAAATTCAAAAGAAACAAAGGAGGGGGGGCAGCCGCTCAGACCACAACGTGCTTAGTGGCCTGTTGTAGGTGCAGGATGACATGGTACAGTATTACAGAAATTGTATGACAATTCCCAGAATTATATATGATAGTTAGTGAAAAAAACGTACGTACGTACATATTTATAGAGATTTTTATCATTTTTACCCATAGTGCACCTTTAATCCTGCTTTTTGCAGAGGAGGAACATCTGTAGAATACCCCCATGTGACTAATGATGTCACTGGAAGGGAGGGGCATGGAGGGAGATTCCTGGGGAATCTATACTGCAGCACACCTGCCAACTTTTCAGTGAGGAAAAGAGGGACAACTGTTAAATTAGGCCACATCCCCTCATTACCTCAGGGTAACAGTTACAATAGAAACATTTTGATTAGGCAAATACATTTATTGCTGCAGATCTTTATGTTACACCTCAAAGAGGGACAAATGAGAACAACGAGAGACAGGGGGACATGGACTCAAAAGAGGGACAATCCCTCCAAATCACGGGAGGTATGCTACAGGTGCTGCAGACCAGCACCTTGCCAGACCAAGAGGGTGCCCCTGACCCAATGGACCTACAGAAAGGACAGATGAAGAAAGGAAGACGAAGGTAGACGCATATTCAAAAACCAAGGGGGAGAAAAATGTGTGCACAGCTTAAAATGTAATCCTCAAAATATATCAGGGTGCTAGAAAATAGGGACAACAATCTCAAATAGTAACCAAGGTACTGGGCCCTAGACTGGCCCACACAGTCCCTATGTGATTAAACTGCACACCACCATAATGTAAAAAATGTATATACAAATTTATTGTTATTAAATCTTCCTTAGAACAAACATAGACACAACAAGACTTAATTAAAAAACATATAGACAATAGTTGGGGGAATGGGAGGTCCTCTTTAAGAGCTAATGATGATCAATCACATGGATAATAGGTTAATATCTATAATGACCTTAAATGTTGGCGTATGAAAATGAAGAATATAAATGTGCCAGAGTATATAAGGTGAATGACAGGTGTCAGGGTGCCAAGTGCCTGAGTGAAAATAGAAAAGTGAAGAAAACTGTCCAAAATTAATAAGTGCTGAAATCAATAGTGCACAGAAAGTACCGGTAAGTGAGTGAAACAATTTTACCTAATATAGATAGTGTAGTGCATACGCCAACAAAATAGCCACAAAGTCTTAAAAAACAATTATAAAAAAAAGTAATACACATCACCAATCCTCGAGCTCCGGACCCCCTGATGCCACAACTAAACACCCAAAGGTAGACGCATAAACGGTTCTTTTTTTTTCAACTGTAATACTTTTTTAACAGTTTTTTTAACTGAGAACTGGTGATGAGTCCAGGAGAGCTCCTATACCTAGTGGTGGACCGGGGCTAAAAATCCGCCCTGGATTTTACCAGCCCCTGGCCGGCCCAAGACATCCTTGCTGAGGCCCCCCAACCATGATGCCCGGGGCTATAGCACTGGCGGCTGGGGTTCCTTGGCTTGTGGGTACAGGGGGCTGAGAAGGAGACTAAGGGGCAGGTAATGAATGTGGGTGCTGGGGCTATAGCATTGGGGGCTGGGGTTCCTTGGCTTGTGGGTACAGGGGGCTGAGAAGGAGACTAAGGGAGCAGGGATTGAATGGGGGGTTAAAAGCAGTAGCCCAACTGGCCTCAAAGCAGTGCGGCCCACCGGGCATTGTCCCGGACCTCCCTATGGCCAGTCCACCCCTGCCCATACCAGTTTATATATTGTGGTGGCTGGAGCTATTGAATCCAGAATTTGGCGGCATTGAATGCAGGCTACTGGCGACTATCCAGACGAGGGTTTTTCGAACCGTATTGTCTCTGCTCCGACCTGCCACTTGTTTTAGTCACTTTGAGGCTGATTCATTACTAACGCCAGGTATCGGCAGATGAGCGTCTGTATAGCGGCGCTTAGAGCAACAGCTAGTAGACGCTGTAAGCGGGTATCGGGTGCTGTAACAGAGCACCTCAGTCGCTGTACTAACCTGGCCGGCATTGATGAATGTGATGTATGTTGTGCGCTGTAACACCAGTGCAGCGCTGCAGGGAGCGAGAGGTAGCGCCAGCTCAGTGTGACCGACTTTCGGCGCTCCACACCATACTTATCAAAAAAGGACACAAACAGCATCGGCGCTCTAAATCTGGTCGCTATAGCATAGAGCGCCAGACGCTGTGTGATTAAAGTCTGTTTTTGAACACATATCCTCCAGTAACAAAGCGAAAACACATGGAATGACACTTTAGTGCCAGACCTGTAATGACAATTCTGCATAAAAATATAAAAAGTAAAAAAAGTTTCTAAAAGTGTTTGTTTGCAGCCAGGAGACGTCACACAATGATTGGAGCAAAAAAAAAAAAAAAAAATGTTTAAATGCTGTTTAAACAAATAGCAATAGCAAAAAGCAAATGAACAGCCATTGAAATGTATGGGAGAGCGTCACTGAGCGAAAGGTAATAACTGGCGCTCTGGAAGCTAGAGCTCCGGCGCTATACACTGAGCCGCCTGTAATAATACATTGGACGCTACATGGCCCTGTTAGAGGCGCTCACCAGATTCACTTTCATAAATGTGGTTTTGCGTACAGCGCCCGGCGTTCACCAGACGCTGCCTGCCGCTACGAAGCGCTACCTGGCGCTATCGCTTCTTAAATAACCCCCTTAGGCCCTTATTTAACAAGGTATAGCGACAGGTAGCGACTGGTGAGCGGCCGGTAATGACGGGCCCCGCCACGAGAACGCCGGCTCCCCACCACAATCACACATTTATCAAGCCAATCCTGCTTAACGACTGAGATAGCGCCATATAGCGACTCATTCATCATTATTCCAGCCTCAGCCCCCAGCGCCAGCGTCCGACCTTGAACAGCGACAGGTATGACCTCTCGCTACCTGGCGCGCTCCAATGCATTTCAATGGAACAATCTTTAAATATTCATAATTTATTTTTTTTTTTTTTTATGTGAAAAATTCTGTGACCACTTCTGCCATTTTAAATAATTTTTTTAAGGTAAAAAAATAAAAATGTACAGAATTGATATTACATGTCTGATATTAATGTATTCATATTACAAAATTATTTTAAAAACTTGTTTTTTTTGGTTTCCAAAAATATGGTTGTTTGGGGGTTAAAAAACTACTTTTAACCCATCGCCGCCAGCGCTCTGGGGTTTAAACAAGCATTTCACAGTGCGATAATTTTTTGAGCGTGATTTGTTAATGAATATGGTGGAAGCCGGTCGCTCTGACCAGTCACTATCATGCGCTCCCATACATCGCGGAACCTGTCAAATAGCAACTCGTCACCCAATATTCAACATTACGGCAAACCGACTGATGCCCTTATTCATCAAGCGATAGCGCCAGGTAGTGTCTGACGAGCGCCAGGTAGCGGCAGCTAACGGCGACTACCGACTCAAGTACGCCCGGCGGCGGTCACAATGACGCATTTATCAAGCAAAATGAGGCTAGCGCCGGCGAGAGCGACGGCTAGCGTGGCATTCATCATGAAGCCGCCTGGACCGAACAGCGCCGCTGCAAATTCCCTCACAGCGCCAGGTATGAGCTGTCGCTCCCTGGCGATGTCCAATGCATTTCAATGGAGCAATCTATAATTAATCATAATTAATTGGTAATTTTTTTTTTTTTTTTTTTTTTTAATGTCAAAAAATCGGAGACCACTTCTGCAATGTTAGGATTTATTTTTAAGTAAAAAAAAAAAAAAATATGTGCAGAATTGATCTAACAGGTCTGAGATTAATGTATTCATATTACAAAATGATTCTAAAAACATGTATAATGTTACATTCAAAAAATATGGTTGTTTAGGGGTTAAAAACTAGTTAATACCCATCGCCGCCAGCGCTCTGGGGTTTAAACAAGGAATGGACAGCGACAGCACATTCGGAGCGTGATTTGTTGATGAATATGAAGCTAGCCGTTCGCTCTGGCCATTCGTTGTCAGGCGCACACATACAACGCTGGACCTGTGAAACAGCGACCCCCCAGCCCGTATTCAACATTACCGCACACCGACTGAGTCGCTGTCATCAAGCTAATGCCGGCCAAGCACAGCGAATACTGGCTGGCGCTGAAAAAATCACGCTACAGTCGCTCATCTGTCGCTACCTGGCGCTATTAATGAATCGGCCTCTGAGTCGCTATCAACTACCGAACAACGGCCAAGCACAGCGACTACTAGCGGGCGCTCTGAAAATGCCGCTACAGTCGCTCAACTGTCGCTACCTGCCGCTATTAATGAATCGGCCTCTTAGTTAAACACTTCTCCAACATCAGTTTGTCCACATGAAAAAAGAAACACAGTACAACATCCCCATCTAGTGGCAACATTCAAAAAGACACTCACCAAGAATTTTTACACTAGTGATTACAGCTGAACACAAATGAGCATGGAGGTCTTTTCTAAAAATTCAAGGCTACTTTTACGCATTTGTGCTTTTCCAGCTTCGCCTTACCCTGTACCAAAACCCAGGACTTTGACTATCTTGGGTTTAGGCCCTTGCCCCCGGGGCAAAAAATCGCTTTTGCTACTTTTTCTGAAGCTTTGCATGCATACAGAGATGTTTGCCAAGCATTACATATGCATGGCAAATGGTTCTGATTGGATGAGAGGCCGGACATGTGCCATAGGACCTGGGAAAGGTCAGTTTGTCTGGGCGTTCTGGGTATTTTCACATAGGCCCTTATTTAACAAGGGATAGCGACAGGTAGCGACTGGTGAGCAGCCAGTAATGACGGACCCCGCCACGAGAACGCCGGCTCCCCACCACAATCACACATTTATCAAGCCAATCCTGCTTAGCGACTGAGATAGCGCCAGATAGCGACTCATTCATCATTATTCCAGCCTCAGCCCACAGCGCCAGCGTCCGACCTTGAACAGCGACAGGTATGACCTCTCGCTACCTGGCGCTCTCCAATGCATTTCAATGGAACAATCTTTAAATATTCATAATTAATTGTTATTAATAGTTTTTTTTTTTTTTTTTTTTTTTAAATGTGAAAAATTCTGTGACCACTTCTGCCATTTTAAATATTTTTTAAGGTATAAAAAAAAAAAAAAAAAAAATGTACAGAATTGATATTACAGGTCTGATATTAATGTATTCATATTACAAAATTATTTTAAAAACTTTTTTTTTTTGGTTTCCAAAAATATGGTGGTTTGGGGGTTAAAAAACTACTTTTAACCCATCGCCGCCAGCGCTCTGGGGTTTAAACATGCATTTCACAGCGCGAGAATTTTTTGAGCGTGATTTGTTAATGAATATGGTGGGAGCCGGTCGCTCTGACCAGTCGCTATCATGCGCACCCATACATCGCGGAACCTGTCAAATAGCGACTCCTCACCCAATATTCAACATTACGGCAAACCGACTGAGTCTCTATCAACTACCAAACAACGGCCAAGCACAGCGACTACTAGCGGGCGCTCTGAAAACGCCGCTACAGTCGCTCAACTGTCGCTACCTGCCGCTGTTAATGAATCGGCCTCCCAGTGCACTTACAGCACTTTAGGCACTTATGCACTGTATTATTGCACTTTATTGCTTAGTTTGCACATATTTTAGTAGTATCAAAGGCTGCATATAGCCTTGATGAAGGAGCACAGATCACTAGTAATTTTAGTTTTATATGGATTCACTATCTCATCCTGCGGGCGTCTGTTTATATATATGTATGCCATTAACACTCTAAAGTTAGAGGTATATGAAATTATATTATATGAATGGTTAGACACACATTGTGAGTGTCTTATATATTAGCCCCAAAAAGTTCCTCCCCACTTGGATTTTTATGTATGTCAAAACCTTCAAAGGCACCCTTAAAAATCACGGGGAGGCCGATTCATTAATAGCGCCAGGTAGCGACAGATGAGCGACTGTAGCGTGATTTTTTCAGCGCCAGCCAGTATTCGCTGTGCTTGGCCGGCATTAGCTTGATGACAGCGACTCAGTCGGTGTGCGGTAATGTTGAATACGGGCTGGGGGGTCGCTGTTTCACAGGTCCAGCGTTGTATGTGAGCGCCTGACAACGAATGGCCAGAGCGAACGGCTAGCTTCATATTCATCAACAAATCACGCTCCGAATGTGCTGTCGCTGTCCATTCCTTGTTTAAACCCCAGAGCGCTTGCGGCGATGTGTATTAACTAGTTTTTAACCCCTAAACAACCATATTTTTTGAATGTAACATTATACATGTTTTTAGAATCATTTTGTAATATGAATACATTAATCTCAGACCTGTTAGATCAATTCTGCACATATTTTTTTTTTTACTTAAAAATAAATCCTAACATTGCAGAAGTGGTCTCCGATTTTTTGACATTAAAAAAAAAAAAAAAAATTAATACCAATTAATTATGAATAATTATAGATTGCTCCATTGAAATGCATTGGACATCGCCAGGGAGCGACAGCTCATACCTGGCGCTGTGAGGGAATTTGCAGCGGCGCTGTTCGGTCCAGGCGGCTTCATGATGAATGCCGCGCTAGCCGTCGCTCTCGCCGGCGCTAGCCTCATTTTGCTTGATAAATGCGTCATTGTGACCGCCGCGTACTTGAGTCGGTAGTCGCCGTTAGCTGCCGCTACCTGGCGCTCGTCAGACACTACCTGGCGCTATCGCTTGATGAATAAGGGCCTTATTCAGACAAGCATATAATCTGGCCTAACCAATCTTCTAAAGGGCACAAAGCTCAATACTGACTGTTTGTGATCCTTCCCCCTCTTCCTTTAGACTGTAAGCTCGCAAGGGCCGGGCTCTCTCTCCTATTGTATCTTGTACTCAGAATATCCACTGTCAAATCTGTAAAACTGCATTTGAAATAGTATATGTACCGTATGTTTCTACCCTGTCTGTAATTACTACTCTGTAAAGCGCTACGGAAGATGATGGTGCTATATAAATAAACAATAATAATAATAATAAAGTGTGATGTCGTGTGATATATGTTATGTACTGACAGCATTTGGTTAATAATACATTTTCATCTATTTTTGTAAATTGTGTGCAGCCTGCTATATGGGGACATGAAGGTGGGCTAGCTCTGAAAGTCCACCAGGTGTATAGATTGTGTTTTCACACAGTGGGCATTTTTATTTGGCATGCCCCTGGGGCATGGAACAAAACCCAGGATAGTAAAAATCCCGGGTTTTGTTCTGCTTTAATATGCACAGCATAGAGCGCTGATTGGACAAGAACCCAGAGAGTTTCAAACAGTTGGGCATCCCAAATTGGGATCCCTTGGGACATGGACCAAAACCTAACACAGTACAAATCCTGGTTAATAGTTCTTAAAAGTGGACCAATCACCAGGATTTTGACTATCCTGGTGATTGGATTTTGCCCCCGGGCATCCCAAATTGATATGCTCCCGCTGTGTGAAACTCCACACTCCACTCACTCCACTCACTTTTCTGCGCATGTGTGGGCTCTCGGCCAATCACATACTAATACACAGCATGAAACCATTGTTTTGGATGGCACATAGGCAAGGAGAAGCAGCGAAGGTCCCCCCAGATCCCCTGTGGTGTGTGTGTGTCTGGCCTAACTAAATGGCTGGGCGCAGGTGCAGGTATGAATGAGTGGCTATATGGCGCTATCTCAGTCGCTAAGCAGGATTGGCTTGATAAATGTGTGATTGTGGTGGGGAGCCGGCGTTCTCGTGGCAGTGCCCGTCATTACCGGCCGCTCACCAGTCGCTACCTGTCGCTATTCCTTCATAAATAAGGGCCTAAGTGTGACCCACTCTCAGCAACCCACACCATACTTATCAAAAAAGGACACACACAGTGTCGGCGCTCTAAATATGTTCGCTATAGCATAGAGCACCAGACGCTGTGTGATTAAAGTCTGTTTTTGAACACATATCCACCAGTAACAAAGCGAAAACACATAGAATGACATTGTTGTAACACTGTGACATTAACACTTTAGTGCCAGACCTGTAATGAGAATTCTGCATAAAAATATAAAAAGTCAAAAAAGTTTCTAAAAGTGTTTGTTTGCAGCCAGAACAGGTCACACAATGATTGGAGCAAAAAATAAAAAATGTCAAACACGCTGTTTAAATACAAGCAAATAAATGGCCATTGAAATGTATGGGAGAGCGACACTGAGCGAAAGGTAATACCTGGCGCTCTGGAAGCTAGAGCGCCGGCGCTATACACTGAGCCGCCTGTAATAATACATGTGACGCTACATGGCGCTGTTACAGTCGCTCACCAGATTCACTTTCATAAATGTGGTATTCTAAGTATGTCACACACCCCGCTTCAAGAAATTCATAACGTGTGGGTAATACTGACCTGTAGAGGGCGATATGCAGAGATGCCAGGAAAAAAGAGAGCCCCTCCCGGTCCATAAATACCTGGGACCTCCCACTCATTACCCAGTCTTCATCTCTGCAGTCGGCGAGCAAGTCAGAAGATGTGGTCTCCTCCTTGCACAGGGGGATTTCAGGTAGCTGGGATGACTCCCGGCCCTTTAGTTATCTATTTCCACCCGGATCTTTTTTTTCTGTTACCCATGCCTCCCAGCCTAGGCTGACGGTCCGGGTGAGGGTAGAAAAGCACCCTTGGTGCTTAGGAGCAATTGCTCTCCCGTGAGACCCTATACAAGAGGGTGGCGGTCATCCGGGATGGTGACCCCAGTTTGGGATGCCCCGTCCCTTGGCCTTACACTTTGGGTGGTCCCCCTCTTTGGGTAATGCCCCTCTCCCTAGCGGGGTAGGGGAGGGTAGGAGCAGGGCCCCTTATTCGGTGTTAGGTCTAAATTTTGTAGTCATTAATTCTTAATTTATTAATGTATTAATGTATTCATTTATTGAATTATTCTCCCAATAGTTATTAGCTTAATTATTATCTCATAATTCAGCGTGTATTTCACTTTCAAAACGGCGCTGTGGCCGCCATTCTTATGCAGGTGTTCTCTCTGAGGTAAAAGGGGCGGGGTCGGGCTTTAGGCGCGAGCCGCGGCCCCCACCCGTCTGTTTGGCGCTGATGCGGCTTTGGATTCTGAGCGGGGAGCGGGGCCGGGCGACAGGATCAGAGCCACGGCCCGCTCCCCTCCTTATGGTCTCTCCTGAGACCGGCGCCGCGGCCGCACATTGCTGCGGTGCCGGCCTTTTGCGCTGACATGGCGGAGGGGAGCTTCTCCCCTCACGCTCTCACACTTGTGGGCGGGGCCGGGCTTTCCAGCGCTGCGGCCCGCCCCTGTGTCACAGGCACCGCTGAGGAGCTTTGCTCCGTGCCTGTTTCCTGAGAAGGGGGCGGAGCTTGGCACTTCGCGCTTTGCGCGCTGGCCACGCCCCCTTCTCTCCTCAGAGCTGCTCTTTACCTCACGGCGAGAGGACGCTGTCTTCAAGGACCACAGTGAGTTGCCCGGTGGGCCCCCCTTCTTCCCATTCTTCCCATCACCTACATTTCTATATATATATATTTTATACTCCGCTTTTCTTATTAGCCTTTTTTATTATGTCTTTCAGATATAACCTACAGTGGTGTTAGGGGGTTTCTCCCTGTCCTAGGGTACCTGGGTTCTTAATTGGCTTATTACAAATCCTCCCACTTGGGACATTAAAGGGGCATCCCGGGTTGCTTATATGCGTAATTCCCTCAGTCATTGCGACCAACTATAAGTTCACCTTATGGAGGCATCCCCGGATACTGGGCTTGGGGCTCCCCTCGGGGCAATCCCGGAAGTGTATGGGGAGTGGGGCATCCCTTACTGGCGATGATATATATCTGTGTGTACCATGCGCGCAGCAGACTATTACACGGCAGTCCGGACCCCAGGCGTCTGGTTCAGCGCTGCCGGTCTCTCCTCCCCCCCCTCCCAGTTTGATCCGTGCCCAGTCTGACGTTGTCATGGGTGGACAGTTGCAATCGGAGATGTGTGCCCGATTGGCCAATCTTGAAAAATTATTCTCCAGCACGGTCACCAGAAAAGCTCCGGCTAAGAGAAAGCACTTGTCACCGTCCTCACCGGCGGTCGACTTGGATGATGTTGATAATCTGGACTGGTCTGATTACTCCCATCTTGAGGAAGGGGAGTTATATGAAGAATCAGATAATTCAGACGATCAGCAGTTTGTTGGTGCTGATACCGAGCGGGGCTTGGGGAGGTCTTCGGATACTCCTAATGTTCTGGCTCAGATGTTTGAGGTTCTGGCTATTTCTCCTCCTGAGGTGGTTCCACAGCAAAAGGGGGAATTTTTCGAAGAATCCAGGCCGCGATTGGAATTTCCTAACCAAAATCATTTTGATGGGATTATTGCTAAGTAATGGGAGAGGCCTGCCCGGCTCCCAGGTGTCCCTCAGGGTTGGGACAAAAAATATCCCTTTCCCTTGCATACGGTTAAGCGTTGGGCGTCCCCTCCTGAGGTGGATCCACCGATTCTGGGTTTATCCAACACTGCTGTTTTAAATTCTCCTGATTTCTCCACTCTTAAAGATGGTGAGGATAAACGCATTGACCAAATGGCTTGTCATGGTTTTGCCAGTGTTGGGTCAGCCATGAGGCCGGTTTGTGCTTCAGCGCTGCAGGTGGTGGCTACCAGGTCGGTGGTCAGGAACCTGTTGACTTCTTCCGGGTTAGATCTGGATAGTGACGAGTTCCTTGGCCTTAAAAGGTGTGAATTGTTTTTGTTATTTGTACTCGCCACCTTGGATGACACACTGATGATGTGTGGCAGAACGTCGGCTCTATTGGTGACTATTCGGCATTCGGTTTGGTTGCGCCAGTGGGCGGCTGATTTTGTGTCAAAAAAGTCGCTGACCGCTCTTCCCTTTGTGGGATTAAGGCTCTTTGGTGAGAAATTGGATTCGGTTGCCAAAGGCGGTAAGTTACCTCAATGCAAAAAACAGCGTCGTCCCTTTCGGGGGGCGGGTTCCTTTGCTCCTTCCTTTCGTGGGGCTAGAGCTGGCAGATGATTTGTTTTCCCCGCAGCCAGAGGAGATAACTGGAACAGGGGCAGAGGACGTGCCCGCCCAGGATACAGCTGGGGCTCTAAGCCCAAACCTGCTGCCAAGCCAGCTCAGCAATGAGGGGGCGCCCTCACCCATGTGGGTGGGGGGACGGCTGCAACACTTCTCCCAGGTCTGGGACCGGGAGGTCTCGGACAGATGGATCCGGGAAGTGGTGACTTCCGGCTACAAGCTGGAGTTCGAGCTCCGGCCCCCTCCCAGATTCCTCAGGTCTCGGGTGCCTTCGGACCTTCTGGCCGCGCAGGAGCTCCAGGCGGCAGTAAAGAGTCTGCTGGATATGGCAGTTATTTGCCCAGTGCCCCCCTCAGACAGGGGTCGGGGCTTTTATTCCAATCTGTTCACGGTGCCCAAGAAGGACGGCTCGGTTCGACCCATTCTGGATCTAAAGATCCTCAACAGGTTCATCTTTCCACGGAAATTTTGCATGGAAACGCTGCGTTCAGCTATCCATTCTCTTCGTCAGGGGGACTTTCTGATGTCCGTAGACATCAAGGACGCTTATCTGCATGTTCCGATTTTTCCAGCGCACCAGAGATTTCTCAGGTTCGTGGTGGAGGATCGGCATTTTCAGTTTGTGGCACTTCCTTTCGGTCTTACCTCGGCTCCGAGGGTTTTCACCAAGGTGCTGGCCGGGGTGATGGCTCTTCTCAGAGCCCAGGGTATTCGCATTGTCCCTTATCTGGACGACCTTCTCATTATGGCATCTTCCTTCAGCCAAGCGGTATTGGACACCAGAACTGTGGTGTCCACTCTGGAGAGATTCGGGTGGGTAATCAATTACCCCAAGTCCTCCCTTTCTCCGTCCAGGTTAGTGTCTTTTCTGGGAATGTCCCTGGATACTTCCCAGGCCAGAGTGTTTCTTCCTCAGTCCAAGGTTCTCTTGATTCAGGAGTTGGTTCGACTCCTCCTGTCCATCCCTCGTCCGGCCATCAGACTGGGGATGAGGCTGGTGGGATTGATGGTGGCCTCTTTCGAGGCCGTTCCCTTTGCTCAGTTCCACACAAGGACACTCCAGCTCCATCTGTTGGCGGCCTGGGACGGGTCGCCACTGTCGTTGGATCAGTCCTTCCTGATGACCCCCCGGGTTCGGCGCTCCCTTCAGTGGTGGCTGGATCCAATCAATCTGTTGAGGGGCAGATCTTTTCTGGCTCCTTGTTGGGAGACGGTCACCACGGATGCCAGTCTATCAGGATGGGGGGGTTCTGGAAGGATCGTCAGTTTCAGGGACTGTGGGGGCCTCAGGAGGCTCACGAGTCCATCAATGTTCTGGAATTAAGAGCCATCAGGATGGTTCTGTTTCGCTTGACTCATCAGTTGCAAGGATTGCCGGTTCAAGTCCAGTCGGACAATCGGACGGCAGTCGCCTACATCAATCACCAGGGAGGGATTTGCAGCAGGAGTGCCCTCAAGGAAGTGTCTTTGATTCTGGCCATGTCCCGTGCATTTCAGCAGTTTACATTCCGGGAGCGGAGAACACGGAGGCGGACTCTCTGAGCAGGCTCTCAGCTCGCCGGGGGGAATGGTCTCTCAGCCCCAAAGTGTTTCGCTTGATTTGTCTCAGGTGGGGGTCCCCGGTGGTGGACCTCTTTGCCTCTCGTCACAATCACAAACTTCCGACATTTGTGTCTCTCTCAAGGGATCCACTGGCTCTGGCAGTGGATGCCATGTCTCTGAACTGGAGGGATATGGGGTTTCTGTATCTGTTCCCTCCGTTTCCCTTGGTGGCCAGAGTGGTGCGCAAGCTGGCCCTGGAGGGCGCGTCAGCAACTTTGGTGGCTCCAAGGTGGCCAAGACAGGTTTGGTTCGCAGATGTGGTAAGGTTAGCAGAGGATCAGTTCGTTCTGCCCCTGCTGCCGGATCTGCTCACCCAGGGTCAACTACGTTATCCCAATTTACCAACGCTGGCTTTGACGGCGTGGCTGCTGAAACCTCCATCTTGAAGGAGGAAGGTCTTTCCGATGCTGTGATTCGAACTCTCATTAGTGCTAGGAAGCGGTCTTCCTCTAATATCTATTATAGGACTTGGAGGTCTTATATTGATTGGTGTGAGATCAGGGCGTTGCCTTGTAGGGAATTTTCCATCTCCAGAATTCTGGAGTTTCTTCAACATGGTCTGGACCTGGGGCTCCAGCTTAGTACTCTGAAGGGGCAGGTTTCTGCCCTGGCGGTGTTCTTTCAAAAGTCATTTGCTCTACATCCTTTGGTTAAGACTTTTTTCCAGGGAGTCACGCACGTGCGGCCTCCTAGAAAGCCTTTGCTCCCTGTTTGGGATTTGAATTTGGTTCTTTCTGCTCTTCAGGATTGTCTTTTTGAGCCCTTGAATGATATTGCCTTGTCTTCACTTACACAGAAGGTGGCCTTTTTGGTAGCCATCACTTCGGTTAGGCGTGTCTCTGAGTTGGCGGCTTTGTTCATTCAAGCCCCGTACTTTGAGGGGCATCAGGACAAGGTGGCTTTTCTTTCAAGTCCGATTTCCTTCCTAAGGTTGTTTCTGCCTTTCACCTAAACCAAGACATTGTTCTGCCCTCTCTGTGTCCTAATCCCAGCAATGACAAGGAGAGGGCCCTGCATTCTTTGGATGTGGTTCGTGTTGTGAAGTACTATTTGGAGGTAACGTCTTCCTTTCGTAAGACGGATGCCTTTTTTGTGGTGCCCTCCGGGCCCCGAAAAGGCTTGGCGCCTGCCAAGTCTTCCATTAGTAAATGGATCCATCAGACCATTGTTGGGGCCTATTCTGCCAAGGGGAAGGTACCCCCTTTTCGTGTTACTGCTCATTCTACTCGTGCGGTTGGGGCGTCCTGGGCTTTCCAGCACCAGGCCTCTGTTGAGCAAGTTTGTAAGGCTGCTACTTGGTCTTCTGTTCACACTTTTTCCAAGTTTTACAAAGTTGATGTTTGGGCCTCAGCGGATGCTGTGTTTGGCCGCAAAGTTCTGCAAGCTGCAGTTGTTTAAGTTGTGCCTTGTTGCCTTGTTTTGGATCCCCGCCCTTTATGGACACTGCT